>JAEQBH010000123.1:0-600000 GCA_016808115.1 Tetrastigma voinierianum
CGTTTGATGTATTATCTTAGTGTTGCCGAACAAAATGTCACTTAAAGGTGGCTATATTCACCACCTCATCACTTATCACCTTGATCTTTCTATCAAGTTGGTTCTCCACCTCATTCTTGGAAATATTTGAAACATTTTCAATGCCTCATCTTTACTTCTCAATAGAAGTATTAAACATAACAATATCTTGTCACCCGATCATCAATTAATGTAGAAAATATTTCTTACCACCTCGCGTTGAATAAATTTGAGATCACATATATGCGAATATATTCAATTCTAGAGGTTCAGTACTTCTTTCAATTGATTGGAAAGAAGTTCTTGTAAGTTTAGATTCCACACAAATCTCACATTTATGATTTGAATCTATTTTAAAATTAGGCAAACATTCCATATTAATTAATCTACGCAATGTATCATAATTAACATGTCCTAGTCTACCATGCCACACATTTGAAGATTCAAGCATATAAAGCAGAAGACGTGCTCTTTTTATTGATATTCTTAATAGGAGTCTGATAGTCATCCCCATTCATTTGAAGAGCCCATTGCTCATATGCCCCTTTCCCAGCACATCCCATTTTGGTGAGGATGAAGTTATGCGAGACAAACGCGGCAGGCCCTTCTTGCTGTTAATGATCCGGACACTAGATTCTTTGATTTTACGGCACATGCAACACATCATTGAGGTAAGTTCCTTGCGATGTCATCTTGATACTACCTTCCCTTGGCCTTCAACTGTGGAAGAAGAGGAGTTGCCCATAAAGAGTTGTTCTCCATATGATCTATGGTTTGATATGATGAGAACATCATCTTCTTGTGCGAGCAAACATGACGAGAGTGGCCCTGTCCACCCACCATTCCTTAGTGTTACTGCCCGATGAGTTTGCCACTCGGAGACTATGTTTGAGAGGTTCATGTCTGAGACATCGTCTACTTCAGTCACATTGGCTTGAGGGCGTTTCTTACTTGGGATTACGTAATTTCCTTGCGACTACGGCCGGTCCCTTAACTTACGGTGCCCTTGCTGACGCACACATAACACTTGCACAGGGAACTTCGCCGTAGGACCTTGCTTAGGACGTTGCCATTGTCTTCCTCTTCTTGGGATTGGCAGGAGGGTCTGCCTGTTCTAGCATTGTTGACCTTGGATTCTATGAAGCCCTTGCCTTCTTCTCGAGATGCGAGTTGTGCCCTCTTCGGCCTCACTATCAAGTCTTCAAGTCTCATTCCTTCCAGCTTATGCTGGGTAATTCTTGAATTCTTTCCATGGCGGTGGCGATTTTTGATAGTGCAGCCACTTGGAAGGATTCACTTAGAACATCCTTACGCATGTATGTCATGCGGAATCATAGATCTTGAACTTGGCTGATCTTGTCTTGGAATCAAGCATCTTGTAGTCTGGGGTACCACTACAAACTTCTTGACTGCATCCTCGGTCTTGTACTTTTTTGTCGAGATTCCCACTGAGTTCTCTTGCGAGTATTGGAAAGGCTGATACACATTATATAGTGTGTTGTCAGGCCATTAGGATGTAGTTGCGACCACGGGAAATCGACATGCTTCGTAGCCAGCGGCAGCCAGACGCTGTCAGTTTCATCTTCCTTAATGCGGGGCATCACACTCTTGAAGAAGCTTGGGCCAAATTCAAAGGTGGTGGTAGAAACGATCTTTTATTTGCCACCTTTTGGTCAGTTCCATTGGTGGAACTTTCCGGCTTCTCTCCATGACTCGGTCATTAGGCGTAACGGCGTGGAGGAGGCACCACAGTGGGGGTAGAATCAGTAGTCATTCTACTGAACCAAATTCTGTTTGCACAAACAATACTTAGCCAAATGCTGAATAAAACCAATCTTGAATAAAAGTGGCTACTGTTCACAAAAACAGTATCTTAAAAATTAACAAATGTGACTTAGCCAAATTATGAGTACAAATATATATTAAAACAAACAGATTATTGTTTTTGCAGAATACAGTATCTTAGTAGAGTATAGTATCTTAAAAAAAAAAAATCAATAAAATAATGGCTTAGCCAAATTCTGATCACAAATAAATATTTTTTTTTTCAGAATACAGTATCTTAAAAAAAATTGCTTAGCCAAACACTGAGCAAAACAAATAAAATATATTTCAACCAAACAGATTTTCGTTTTCCAGAAATAATCAATAAACCAATATACCGAATTCTGTCTGCCTGTAAAAATCAATAAACCAATAAACCAATTACCCAGAAAAATAATCTAAATCAACATATATGCAAAGAAAAAAATATTTAAACTAAACAAGTCTAGTGCAGTAGATGTGTAATCCAGAACGGCACTGCAGTAAAAACAAACGTATTGTTTTCTATATATATAAAATAAATAATTAAACAGAATGTTTTTCAAACAAAACGCAGACCAGAACGACACTGATGTAAAAAAATTAAAAATAAAAAAAACCGGACTGATATCTATATATAGCAAACGTAAGCAGAACGTGTTGCAAATAAAATTGCAGCAGAAAATAAAGGCTGTTTGCAAGATTTTATGTAAAAACGGAAAAATCAGGAATACTACTTGTATGGGCAAAATCAGAAATAATATTTGTAATCTGGAAAACAGATTATAGTGCAGCAGGGAAAAAAAAAATAAAAAAATTATTTTACAATGCAGCAGAAAAATAATTGTTTTGCAAACTTGAGCAAAAAATAATAATAATAATAATTAAACATACAGTGTACTGAAGTATAAAACCGATAATTGTCTTAAGATTGTTGTAACTTCAGTACTTCAAAATAGAACAAGAACAAACCGAGTATATGAAATGCGTTTGCGAGAAGCGAGAAAGTCGAGTGTGTTTTGCGGTCGAGTGCTTGTATTGGACCGCGATCTCCTTAAGACAATTATTGCCCTCGCGGTGGTGTAACGAGTCTTTGGCAATTTGTCTCACAGGATGAAATGATCTTCCAACAATCGAGAAGCGAAACGCCGTTTGTTGGTACATCGAATCAAAAGCTGTTTGTAAAACTACATCTCTCTGTGTAAAAAAATGAAATGAATGAATGTATGTAAAATTTGTATGTTTAAAATGAGAAAAGTGTGGTCTTTATATAGACACGCTCATGGCTTGACCGATACGCGATCCATGAAGCTTAAGAGGAGTCATGTACGTTGTGACAGTCATGAAGCTTGGAAAGGTCGTATGCATTCGTGACGATCGCGTAACGACTGGAAAAAGGTTGTGTCACATTCATGGTGAGCAGGACGCGCGGTCAGCGCGTCTGTTGGAGAAGATGCATCGATCGGCGGTAACCATTTTCCTGGGGTGATGTTTGGGCAATTTCTAATTCGGCTCGCTAATGGACTGGCGGCTGATATATATAATCTTCGTCTCCTCATGGAGGAGAGCAGCGTTAAAATGTGGACTGCATGAAAAGCTTTGTGGGACCCACATTGTAATTTTAGCTCAAAGATAGCTAGTGTGCTCGAGCCATTTTTTCCAGCGAGAAGCAGACAGCCGGAGTTTCGATTGGAGGGGAAGTGATGTACTCCCAAGTACACCTAGCATGTCTATGGAGGCGCGCTTGAGGTGAACTCGGCTAGGGCATCGCCTCATCAGCCAATTCGTTCTCCTTCCTTAGTATTTTCTGTTGTAGCAGGACTGAAAAAATAAATAAAAATGTTACCAAAATTTCTTGGGTTGGGTCGGGGACTAAAGAGCTTTCTTTAAGGCGTTCTCGACTCTGCCCAAAGGTCTCGGCAGTTGATAATACGTCATCCACTGGGAGCCAAGCGACCCCAATCTCACCAAAGTCTCTTTTGCCTGAGAAGAACGGTATATACCCTTTGTATATTGCTTTCAGAAACCATTATAAATGTGAAACCATGGAAAATTTGAGGTACACTACGAAAAAGGAGTAAAATAGTAATTTAGGTCGGGGAAAACCGAATTTTTCTATATCTTGGATGTGACAGTTCGCGTTGAAATCGTTTGTAATCCAAGCTACCAGCGTTAATTTCGTCGAATTCAGAGATAGTAAGGTTGCACTTTTTCATGACATAGGATGTCATATGACACAGGATGTCATATGACACATGGTGTGATTTAGGGGATCTGCACATGGCGCTGTATGAAGTGACACATGGCGAAATTGCATGTGGTGCGGCAGATATTATTTCCTTGATTAGCCACATGAGAAGGATGATCTGATAAAGGAAATAAATAAATAAGGAAATAAGGAGGAAAATCATGCACCACACATGTGGCATGAGGAAAAAGGGGAGAAAGTTTCCTCCCTTGACCAGGTCGGTCGATAACTTGTCAAGGGAAATGCAAAAATAAGAGAGAAAATGAGAAGAAAAGAAGGAGAAAAAGAAGAGATGTGAAAATGAAATGAGAAGAAATGATGAGAAAAAGAAAAGAAAACAAAGAAAGAAAGAAAGAGTTCAGAGAAAGAAGAGAGAGGAAAAGGAAAGGAAAGGGAAAAGGAAAAAGGGAGGATTTCCAGGCGCTCTGACAGTCGACGATCCAAGTACTAAAGTTGAATGCAGCATGACCATGATACACGTATGGTGGCAAAACTTGGAGTTCGACAAGGCTACGTAATTAGGAAATTTTCCTACTCTGTTTACTTAAGTTTAAAAGTCATATAATGATATGGGCTGTTTATGGGAGACCATGAGAGGCCATGTGATTCAGTTCCAAGACTTGGGACTGAATGGTAGAGAATTTCATGACTGATTTTCCACATGGCCCGAGACTATAGGTAGGTTGGGGGTTTGATCACGAAGCCCAAAGTTTTAGGTTTTGTGGCTTGTTTGATGTTGTATGGATGGATTGGAACCAAGGCCCAGTTCGTGTTTGAGAAAGGACCGTGGTCTGCTGTTGGATAGGTCAATTTTGACAGCATTGTGTGTTGTGGCTTATATGAATAACATGCAGTGTGAAGAATAACATGCTAATATATGCTATTGATGTATTCACATGGGTTGTTTATGGATGTTAATTATATGTATCAATTATAATTATCCATGGTATGTAAATGTTCATGTAGCACTCATATATACATGTAACATGAAAGAAAATGCATTAGCATCATGCATTTCATATGCACGGGCACATCGCGTTGAGTCGGGTGTGGGTGCATAGTATGGTTTATTCACCGGTGTTGGTGAATGGGTTATGATCTCAGAAAATTGGAAACCGAAGTCGAGTGAGACTACGAGGTGTAAGGCCACGTTTAAATGGCAAGATTGTTGTGTTAGGTGAAGCAAGTTGAGGTGAATCCACACCCGAGGTGAAAGACCCATATTTTATTCATAGTTAGATATGAATCTCGATGATGTAAGTTCACAAAAATGTTGGAAAGGCGTGCGGCGTCCTGCATTGAAAACCTGAAAATCTGTGGCCCACAAAATTAAAACACACGGGAGTTGATAAAGTAAAATTGGAGGATTTTCCAATGGTTTTAGTCCTTGGGTTAAATACCAAGGCTGGGTTTTTCACACTTGACAATTGTAGGTGTGAGGGAGTCGGTTGGGACTCAGGTGAGCATGAGGGGTCACATCTCATGCATGACACAGACATTTCATATACTATTGCATAAATTGTATGAAATGTGATTGATATTTATGTACGTCATTGCATGTGCATTTTAGATAGGGAGTAGCCCATGTAGGAAAACTTTTTATTGGGCATTGCTCACCCCGTGTGGGGAATCATTTTTTAAGTACGTAGGGGGAGGCGGTTTTGGGCTGGTGATGAGTTAAGTTTGGTTGTGGCCCTGTCGGTTATTTTAGAATGTTTTTGGATTAAAATCCGGTTCAAATACATGTAATAATGTATTTTGTAATGGAAATTGAGTTCTGGGGTGTTCCAGTGCAGTATTAAAAATTTTCCTAGATTTTTATAGTGCCTGAAAAATGAGTATGATTGGTTGCAGTATCAAAATTACTACATCTAGGTGAAATTTGGTGAGTACAGGGAGGAATGGCATGGGCTACTGCCCATTTTCGACCTTGGGTCGTGACCTAGGAATTGTGTCGTGGTAGTTTACCGGGGCCTGCGACGCGTCGGGGCTAGCCAGGGCTGACAGTGACCGAAGGCGGATGTCTGGCGATAGCGACTAAGCGCGATAGCGACAAGCGTATTTGGTTCAGGTGCCGCCGACATGGATCCACGGCCCCAGTCCGCGACATCAATATTTGTGTCGCGACATAGCTGGGGCTAGGACCAGGGTGGTCCTTGGTTGGGACATGATTTTCATGTCGTGGCAAGGGAAGCCATGGGGGTGTCGCGACCACGAGGCTCTGAGGCGAGGTTGGGTCGCGACACGCTTTTTGGTGTCGCGGCGGTGGGTTCGCACCTTTGGTGTTGCGACGGAAGTGGTATTAGCCGAGGCTAGGACCCGATTGGTGTCCGCGACACACTTTGGTATTCTGGCATGGCTTGGCTTACTTGGTCGACTGAGGTTTGGTGTCGTGGCGGCTGGGCATGGCGGGGGCGGTGTCGCGACATAGCCCTTGGTGTCCGCGACGGTCGAGGGCCGGTGCCCGGCCAGCGTTGCGACCGACCGCGACTCGGGCAAGCGCGCGACTCATGGCGACAAAGTGCGGTGTCTTGTGATCTTACCTGTAATGCATACGACCCACATTGCGATGCATTATATTTGATACCTTATTTTCAGTCCTTCATTTGAAACTTGTTTTAGGACACTATTCTTGGATCACTGTTCGTTCAAAAAAGAAAAAAAAATATGACCCCCGGGATTTGGGGAGTCATAATAAAAATTTTGGAAGAAAATTTTCTAGGGTGATATGAAGTTTTTCTATCTTTGTATCTTAATATAAGAATCAATGCCTTTGTTTTATAGGCTACAACGAACAACGTATGGATTAAGAGTATAGATCTCATTAATAGTTATAAACTCATCCTTCAATCATTGCTTCAGGATATCTTGTGTTTTCATAGAAATAGTAGGATAGGACTTTTTTTTTTTTTTAAATTTATTAGAATGATTCTCTCCATATCACTTATAACTTGTTATTACCCATTTAACCTAATTCTTTGGATCTCCAGTCTTTAGGTTGGGTTCCCATCATAAGTGGCTCATAGTTCTAAGGGCTTTAGTCCCATGTCTTTCGAGGTTTTATAAACCTTTTCTTTGGCTAATCCTTTCGTCAAAGGATCAGCTAGGTTATCGTCATAACGTACATAATCCACTCTCATAGCCCCAGTAAAGAGAAATTCTCTAATGGTACTATGTTTACGACGTATTTGTCGTCTCTTTACATTATAATATCGATTTTGAACTTTTGCAATAGCCGCGATACTATTGCAATGGATCAAGACAGCTGGAATCGGTCTTTCCCATAAGGGAGTATCTGATAGCAAGTTTCTTAGCCAACCTACTTCCTCGCTAGCCGAAGCTAATGCAAGCATCTCAGACTCCATCGTAGATTGAGCCAAAATAGTCAATTTCTTAGACTTCCATGAAACGGCTTCACCAGCTATGCTAAATATATAGCCTCTAGTTACTTTGGAGTCATTTGAAAGGGTATTCCAATCAACATCGTTGTATCCTTCTAGGACAGCGAGAAACTTCTGATAATGTAATCCAAGGTTCATGGTTCTTTTCAGATACCTCATGAATTTCTCAATAGCATGCTAATGCTCATCACTACGTCTATTGGTAAATCTGTATAGTAATCCTGACATAAGCTATGTCGAGACTGGTACGATCAATAGCATATCATAAGCTACCCAGTGATGATGTTAGGAAAATTCGCTGCATAAAGATGGATTAGCTCGAACAACGGTAACTAGAAGGAAGGAATAAGAGTGAAGGAGAAATAAAACTAAAGTAGAGAACAACGAGGTCTTAGCTGAAATTTACGAATTTCCTTGAGACGAATTCAACTTGCTCGCTGGTGCTTTTGAGATTCCCAAGGCATATGTCTCCCAGGATAAAACAGTTGATGAATGGTCAACAAAAGCACATTGCATCCATTCCAACAAACTAAAACTATGTCTGACTCTATCACTAAGCATCCAATACTCAGACAATATCAAACGAAACCCTACTGAAAAACCAGGACCACCTAAACCAAAGAAAACCTCTTCTTTATAGACTAAAAAGTACCTTTGGCCTCCAAGCAACCCAAACCCTTTGGCTTCTAAGTCTAAACAACAACCGTACCAAATAAATGTCATTAATTTATTTGAATGGGTACCATTCACACCAGACTTTGCAACAAAGCCCACTCAAATAAATATCATTCATTTAATTATAATGAATGTCATTCACGCCTGGCTTTCCAACATATGATCATTACTGGAAGTTACCTAAACACTTTTTAACTCACTAGTGTTCTTGAACAACTTTACACTAGGATTGTAGGGAGTATATGTCGGTTTACAATTAAAGTAATTATATTTCTGTAAAAATTCTCAGATATAAGTGGGGGGTTGATCCAAGAAATTCCTTTTCAAATCAATGTAATTTTAATAAATGATTACTTTTAGCATCTCAAGGTCCTTCATATCAAAGTTAGCACACAACAAAATTTCACATTATTTACAACATGAATATTTGAGCGAAAATAAGCAAGTCATCCACATAAAGACGCATATGATAGTGCCGCAAATGTTATTTTTGTGATTTATGATAAATGCATTTGTCACTTTCGCCATTTGAGATAATAAGGTTATCAAATTTTTCATGTCATTGTTTGAATACATGTTTCAAATAGCAAAGATTATCTAATTTACACACTTTGTTCTCTTGCCTATGAATTACAAAGCATTTAGGTTGATCCATATAGATCTCTTCTTCTAATTCGTCATTCAAAAAAGTGGTTTTAACATCAATTTGATGCGTAACTAGGTCATGAATGATAGTAAGAGAAAATAACACCCTAATGGATGTAATCCTAGTGACAGATGAAAATGTGTCAAAGAATACGTGATCCTTAGCAACGAGTCGTGCCTTATACTTTTCTATGGTACCACCGGGTTTCAATTTCTTAATCCACTTACAACCTATTGTCTTACATCCTAGAGGCAACTCTACTAATGCCAAGTTCTATTTGACTCAAGGGATTCCATTTCATCTTGTGCCTCTTTTACAAGTTGGCATCTACACCTTGTAAACCAAGGGCCTTGAATTGCTGGATCTTTTACTCCAACACTACTAGGCATAAAAATCAGGTCCAAAATCTTTTTAGAGTGGTGCAAGCATGTTTTTTTTCTCCACCAGGTTCGATTTTTGTACCTCTTCAAGTTCACTCATTCTAACCAAAGACGCATTACTAGAAGTTGTGCCCCCACTATTCTTCAATTTAAAAGGAAATTTATACTCATAAAATTCAGCATCATTTGATTCAATAATAACACGATCTTCCAAATCAAAGAACCTATAAGCTTTACTGTTAAAAGCATATCCAATAAACACACATTCATATGCTCTACTAGCTAGTTTATTTCTCTTAGAATCATGAATTCTAACATAAGCCAAACATCCCCAAGTTCTTAAGTATGGTAAATTTGGTTTCCTATTTTTCCATATTTCATAAGGGGAAAATTTTGTTTTTGACTTAGGAATTCTATTAATTATAACATATGATTAACAAAGAATCTCATAACTAGACTGACAGGGTGAGTAGGAACGGCACTTCTAGCACTGTAAAAGTTCTATTTTTTCTTTCAACTTTATCGTTGATTTCAGGAGAGTATGGTGCATTTCTTTCATGAATGATTCATGGGTCTTATAGAAATCAATAAAACGGATAGAATAATATTCATTACCTCCTATCAGCACAAAGACACTTAATCTTCCTATTAATTGATTTTCCTTATTTAAAAAAATAATTTAACATATTAAAGGCTTCATTCTTATTTATGCTAGATAGACAAAGTGTAGTCAAAAATTAAACCAATAAATGTAAATAATGTTTGTCAAATTTCTAGTAAGAATAGTACAAAGTTAAAATATCAAATTGAATTAAATCAAGAGGTTAAAATTCTTTGTAATACACTAATTTATGAGGGTTTTATTAATTTTGCCCATTCTGATGTCCCACATTTTAAAAATCATTTAAAGATAATTTAGGGAATCATGTCTAAATTACTCCTCACTGTTATTTTCTTAAAGCGTTTGTTAACATGACAAAGTCTTGCATGCCAAATATTAAATGAACACAACATATAAGCAGAAGAGACAATTTTATTAGCATCAACATTCAATTTAAACATTCCATCAGTAGCATACCCTTTCCCCACAAATACATTATTCTTAGTAAGGGTATACAAATTAGCCCCAATGGTTTGGATAAATCCAGCTTTATTAAGAAGGTAGCCCAAAACCAAAATTTTCTTCATCTATGGAGAATGCAAAACATCCTTAAGGATGACAGTCTTTCCAGAGGTAAACTTTAGTTCCACCTCACCAGGACTAGCAACTTTTGTGGAGTGGGAATCACCCAACAACACTTTCTTGTCCTTAGCCTCAAAATAGGTCTTAAATAAAATTTTGATGTGGCGGCCAAGCGGCGTGAAGCGTTTGTGTCTAACCACCACCCTTCGAATCCATCAACAAGGTTGATTTATGAAATCATAGCAGTAAGTTGCTCTTCGGTAAGGTTTTCCTGTGGAGCAGGGCGATGCCTGTTCCGGAAATTCCGGGCCACATGGCCTAGCTTGTTACAGTTATAGCAAGTAAACTGTACCGTATTATTCCTTGAAGAGGGTTTTTGACCATTTTGATTTCAAGGAACATACTTGTTCTGATTGTTTCACTTTCGATTCCTGTTCTTCATATTTTTCCCATTGGGTTTTAGGACAACAAAGAATTGGTTCTGTTTCTTAGCACTGTTGTTTGATACATTAACACTTTATCTTGCGATCTTGTTACAGGCTTCCTCCTCAATATAAAGGCAGTGATCAAACTTTCCAAGAAATTCTTAGTTTTGAGCCTAAAGTGTTTTGAAATCCTTCCATCACCAGGAGGTAACGTGAATTAACACAGCAACTTGGAAGTGTTTAATCCAAAGACATACCTTCAAAGATGATCTCATGAGCAATCTTCTGGAGCTCGTGTGACTGCATCTCCACATATTTTCCGTCAGTCATTTGATACTTCAAGTAGCGACTGACGGCATATTTTTTCATACCAACTTCTTCAGTGTCATATGTTTTCTACAGTGCATCCCAGAATTTCTTTGTAGTTTGTTATCTATAGTAGTCATATGGGTCATCGAGACGAAACCATTCAGAATGCCAATTTTTGCAAAGAAAATCATTCTCAACCCATGTAGCATGCTCTTTGGTTTGTGTCTCAGTAAGTTCAATAGGCAGTGAAGAAATTTCAGAAGTTATTACAAAGGTGACCCTTTTTGTGGTTAAGCAAAATGACATTTTCTACCTCCATTGTTTAAAATGAAGACCCTTGAAACGAAAGGGTTTGTTCAGGTCTAGGGTAAGAGAATTGTACTCAATAGACATTGCAGAAAGAAACATCTTAAAACTGTTGTAGCAGGACTAAAAAAATAAAAAAAAATGTTACCAAAATTTCTTGGGTTGAGTCGCAAACTAAGTCGCTTTCTTCAAGACGTTTCATGGCTTTGCCCAAGGTTGTGCAAGCATTCCAACAGCCCTGTCGTCCCCAAGATAAAATAGCCCATAATCTCCTTTGTCTCGAGCTTCTTTTACATAAAGGAAGACTCAATATGCCCACACCCTTCGTATATTGCTCGGAACCAGTATAAAAATTTTGGAAGAAAATTTTCTAGGGTGATATGAAGTTTCTCTGTCTCTATATCTTAATCTAAGAATCACTGCCTCTGTTTTATAGGCTAAAATGAAACAACAAATGGATTTTCTAATGGGTAGAAAACCATTGGTTTAGTGGGGAAGTCGAAACGTGGAGAGACTATTTCATAAAATAGACTAAGGTGGTGTTTGTTTTTTTATATCTTTGAATAGAGCTTGAGAACATCTTGAATAGTACTTAATATGGAATTAAGTATTAAGTTGTTTGTTTTTAACATTAGGTAGTGAGTAGGGATAATGACGAAACCAGTTATTTTCTTGCGTTCTGTCCGCCTCTTTCGTAATAGCCTGAGTTTAATCTCGTGCTGTCGGGTTTTAACGGGTATGAGTTTATTTTATCGAGGTGAGGCAATTCGAGGTTTTGTGCTACCTTAAAGGCAGAAAATTAGAAATTTTTAAAATGGAAAAATGTTAATAATAAGGAAGCCTAGAAAATTCTCTAGATCTCTGGATAGTGAAGCAGTTTGGCTTAGATTAAATTCATCTCATGAAATCTAGTGACCCACGAAAAGTTTCGTGAGATTCCAGACAAGAGAGGAAATTTTTCCGATTTTTTCACTGGGTGATAAGGTTATGATATTCCCGATGGGCCGAGATTTTACGAAAATCTAGAAAGTCTAGGAAATGAACTGACTAAGTTATTTAAAATAAAGGTGATGAAAGAAATATAATTGTTTCGGGCGAAACAGGACCGAATGAAAGCGATATGAGCCGTATCTGAAAATAATAATAATAATAAAGTCCCGCCCACGATTATATTTTAAAAATAATTTTTTATTATTTTATTTTATCTTTAATATAAATAATAATTATTATTATTATAATGTTTTTTAATAAATAATGTATAAAAATTCATAATATTTTTATTTTAATTTTTATGAAAAATATTAATTTTAATATAATAAAAATAAAAAAGCAAATATAAAAAAATTAAAATTAAAAAATAAAAACAAAAATAAAATGTAAACGGGCGAGTTTGGGAATTTTCTCAAATACAAGCATGCTGTTTTAATTATTTAAATGAGACGAGTTTGGGAATTGAAAAAAGGCAGGCAGTCGGAGATGGGACGAATCGAATCCCAAACCCTCCGGGTTTATAAATCACCAGTAAGTGTATATTCTTCATTTCTTGCTTGTTGGGCGATGATTGAGTTTTTCTTATTTTGGCAAATGACTTTTAAAATAGAAAAAGCAAAATATTTTAAACATATTCGAAGCTTTTAAGAATTTCATTATTAAGTCGTAAAAATTTAAAAAAACAAACGGTGTCTTTGAAAATTTGTTAAACTGGCGTTAAGTAAACAAAGCCACCTAAAGAAATTGTGTTTGATAAAATGAAAAAATTAAGTCTTTGAAAAATAAGTCTTTGAAAAATTAAGTCTTGAATTTATTAGAAAGTATTGAATCTGTCTTTGTAAAGTGTTGTTTGATAAGTTTCGACAATTGAATGAAGATAAATATATTGTTTGATAATTGTAAATGTTGAATACGAAAATTATGTATTTACATGTTACATGTGTATTAAATTACATATTATCAAAATAAATAGAGTTTCTAATAATATTTTATTTTTAACTTTAATTATTAATTATTGTAAATAATATCACTACAAACATATCCATAAATAAATGTAATATAAAAAAAAAACTTATAAATATGTTTAAAAATAACCAATAGAATCTAAACTTTTAAAACTATCAAACTAACCAAGAGATATTTGCAAAATGAGTATATTATTATTTATAAAGGTTTTGGTCGATTTATTTTCATTTTAAAAAATTTTGTTATTTGTATTTTATTCATTTGTTAAATGAGTGCTCCTACTTGCAATTACCAGCAGTTTTCATTTAAAATTTTCAATTAGAGCTTCCTAAAATTTTGTTATCAAACATATTGAAGAAAATTAAAACCATTGAAATTTTTCATTTCAATAGTTTAAACACTTTCAATAGTTTATCCTTATAAGTCTCGTATTGTAAGGCAGAAAATTGATTTTAAAAATGACAAAAATCGTAATTTCGGTAAAAATCTGAAATTTTTCTAGTTCTCGGATGACGAAACGGGCTGCCAGATTGGAATCGATCTCGCGAGAATTTAGATTCTCGTGAATTTCGTTGGATTAGGGTAGTCGGGTTTCACGTTTTCGAGGCGTGAGGTGTCGGGATGACACGTAGAAAGTTAGGGGATGCCACGTAGCGCCTCCAAAGAGTACACTTGGCATTAAAGGAATGGCTTCGCGAATTAGTAAATGTGTGGGAAATGAATCCCATGGCTCATGTTAGGCCGCGTAGGGAGCGTAATGATGTCATCTACAAAAGGAAATAAAGATAAGAATAAAAATGGAAAAATGATAGCCATACAATTGGATTGAGGAAATAGAAAAATTTCCTTATAATTTCACTTCTCTTAATATCTGATCGAAATGGGAAGAGACCAACAAAAGAGAAGAGAAAATGAAAGAAGAAGAAAAGCGAAAGAAAAAAGGAAGAGAAATGAGAAGAAGAAATGATGGGAAAATGAGATAAGAAAAGGAAAAGAAAGAAAAGCAAAAAGGAAATAAATAAACAAGAAGAAAACAGTTCGTGGGAGCAAAAAGAATTCGTGAAGGAGAAAACATGGGGATGCAGTAGCTTAGGAGATTTGATATTTTTAGAGAGAGGAAGCTGACTTCTCTCTAAAATCGACTATCCAGGCCAGAGTCGGATTCTTCGGGCCCAGCGAGTGGTTACACATGAGGGACTGCCGCGTGGGCCAGGTTTCGGGAGTTTCGACCAGACTCAGTGAGGTGAGGTTTTATCCTACTTGTTTTACCCCTTGTTTAAGTGTTTTTGTAAATGCTTGTGTTGGTTTGAGGCGCAGGTGATGAACGTTGATCGGTTCGAATCTTGGAACGAGAAGTATCAAATTTTAGGACACTTTTGGTCGGTCAGTATCGAGTTTAGGGGCGATTTGGGTATTGTATAATAATTTATATAATAAATTGTGTTTTTTTTTTTTTCTTGAGTAGGAGGCCGGAAATGGGTATGGAGATTCGGTTCCACGAGAGGCAGATGTTGGATAAATTAGAAATTTTGCCCATGAGACAGCCCACTTACCTTGTTTGGGCTGATAGAAAACGATTCGGGTTTGTGTGAATTGGACGGAATCGTCCATATGTTGTGTGCTTAGTTATTCAGAAATGAATGGCTTGGTATGTGTGGAAATAGATATGTTAAGACATGATTTATTGCCATTGCTCTGATGACTAATTATATGGAATTAAATTGTGTTTATGGCGTTGGAGATGATAATGTAAATTGCTTTCGAAAGTAAAAGCTAAATTGGGTGATGGTTTATGTGTTGAATTACATGTGTGTAATTATAGTTGATTGAGAATATACATATTGACATATTGTATAAATGGTTTTGAAAATGGCATAATGCATTTTCATATGCAACTGAGTAACACTTTAGAAGTAGGTGGTGCATGACATGATTTTTGTAAGGGCGTAGTTTGCGAAGGAATTTAAGCGGGATGATACCGAAAAGAGTGGGTTGGGAGATGGGCTGACAAATCATTTCGGATGAGGACCATGACATTTCGAGCTCACCAACCAGTCGCCTCGGGTAGTCGTATTTTACCGACGCCGGTGTATATTTTCAATAACAAGAGTTTTGTTTTGAAAATGATTATTTCTCATACATGGTTTAAGAGCGAGTGTGGTGAGTCGGTGAGACTCGTGACATGGGTTGACCAGTGTGAACCCATTGATGGGATCGTATTTACTTGGAGTGTGTGTTTATTTTGGAGCGTTGCGTATGCGGCTTAGGTGGAGTAGCGTTGGGGTGATTCATTCTTGACGAATGTTTACCGCCCCTTGTCGAGGAATATCATTTCGGTCTGGGGGGACGTCGAGGGGAACGGCTACGTGCGAGGCTATTTGAAGAAAGTCGGGTTGTGGCTTTGATCTTTTGGATATAACATGTATTAAATTTAGATTTTTAATATATGTTTTGTATAAAGATGTAATCAGTATTCAGATATTGGGAGATAATTTGAGATATAGTTGTCTTTATTTGTTTTATAGTATTGGTTTATGAGCCCAGGCATTTTACTCGAGGAGTATGAGTCTCGCGTCTGAGACGTATAGATTTTCCGCGGGTTGGGTGATCGACGGAAACCCGGGTTTGGGGGGCGTCACACATATTTACTTGGTAAAAATAATAATAATAATAATAATAATAATAATAATAATAATAATAATAATAATAAAGGTTATCTTGATGATAAAGTTTTTAAAAAAATTAATTAAAAAAAAAAAGATAACGGAAGATAATTCTAGCCGTCATCTATTTTAAATTCAAATATTCAACACCAGACAATGTCAAGAGCTCCAAGAGCTTCAGTCTTTGTAAGGACAAATAAGCGGGCCATTCGTTTCGTTTCCTCCTTAGCCTCATACGAACCAGAGGACTCATTCAACCACCAATCAGGGAATCTGAGGTGCTAACTCTTACTCAGCAAGGCTAATAGGGTGGGGCTGGAGGCCTTGGACAAGACCTTCGTATTGTTCTGGCTTGAAGGAAATTCTATTACCAGTCTCAGAAGGGATGGCAGAATTTTTCTTCCTTCAAGCTACTCTTAATGCTTTTAGGTCTTTGGAGGCCTCATTTATAGTTTTGAATGTGGTGGGGGAAATGGAGCGTTACGTAAGATGGAGATTGATATAAGAAATCTTGTATCACTCTACGTTAACGTCAGAGTATTCGAATTATAAATCAACCCATCTATAGTATGACCTCTACATTCTTCATCCTCATACATTCTTGCATCAATGTCATCCCCTAATCCAATTGCATGTTTTCCAATAGCAATTCCATTTCCAATTGCAATCTTTAAATCTTCATAGTCTACGAAAGTATATGTGCGATAACTTTTATGGTTAGGATGAGACTAGTTAGAATAACAAATAAAAAAGAATGTTCGTATATGAAACATACATATGATACCTTATATTATGAAAATAAATTTAAACAAAAAAGAAAAAAAATTACCTTGAAGTAGTCTTCCCAAACTTCATCTAGAGCATTAAATTTTTTTGTAATAGGGTCTCATCCAAACCCAGAGCTAGATCACAAAAGATTTAAATAGTTATTGTATCTTTGTTTAACCAATTTCAAATGGCTTAAATATTGTGAATAAGTTCTTTGACATCCAAGTTTTTCATTAATTGCAGGGAGTATCTTTCTTTCAACCGTAACTTTGCTAAACAAGCCATTGTTATCATGTCATCCTCGATTTGCAAAATCAACCATGAGTTTTAGCAACTCATTGGTTTCTTCAACAGTCCATGTTTCATATTTTTCTCCAATTCTTTCTTTACTTTTGTCATTCCCTTGATTTGAATCTCTTGTTATAATACTATTACATAATACATACAATGTCATAAGCAAATAAAATAACACAAAGAAAAAATAGGTTTGAATAAATAAATTTTCATAACTTCTTTTGTTTTAAATTTTCATCTAGGCACTTAAAAATAAATTTTTATTTATTTATTTTTATAATTTATTTCATCTCAATTTTTCTAATTCCACTCATCACTTGTAAGATTTTTTTTTTTGTTTTTTAATTTCCAAGAATTACACATTCCTCTTTTTTCTTTTTCCTTTTTTGATTATCTAATAATCAAAATTTCCAATTTATCAAATTTCAAAATTTCCTAATTTCCAAATTTTATCAATTTATGAAATACAAAAAGATGTATTTGATGTGATTTAACATTAACGTTAACAATGTAAAAAAATTATTTTTATTCACATATATCTCAAAAAAATTACATATATTATTTTAAAAACAATCAAGAACTATAATTCAAATAAAAATCATATTTTATTTCACCAACTACACAAGTATATATGATTTTAAAACTTAGAACAAATTAAAATTAGATTAATCAAATTACTACAATACGAATAGACTTCTAAGTTAAACCCTTACCTAAAAAGCAATCAATTTTTTGTTCTTAAAAAATATATATATATATATATATATATATATATATATATATATATATATATATATATATATATATATATTTTAAAACGATTCTAATTTTTTTAGTTCTTAAAATATCAAATTTGTATGTAAAACGATTAAAAAAACAATTCGTATGTGATTTTAGGAACAATAAAAAAAAATTAGTTCTTAAAATTATCTAATCAAAATATGATTAAAAAAACAATTTGTATGAGTTTACTTTTAGGAATAGAATATGAATTACTTAAGATTTTTTAACCATAAAAAAAACAAAAAAGCAAAAACAAAAAAAAAACAATTCGTATGAGTTTATTTTTGAATAAAATATGAACTACTACAAACAACTCAAATCATATTCCAAATGCAATATGTGTTAGAATGGTCCATATAAATTTTGAATTTTAAATTCAAATATCAATCTCCCATAACACCTTTCCCCAACCGGCCTGGTCTCCATATAAAGAAGAGACATTGTACAATTTTGTAATTCCTAAGCCTACTCAAATACAGAAAACTCATCAAGCTGCTGGTAGCGGCTTAAATAACCAAAATATTTTCGCTTCCATTTTTTTCGCTTTCTTAACAATGGCTGGAGGTATGTAGATTCTTGCATTTTGCTTCCGCATATAATTTGATTGATTATGTTATTCAATCACTTTTTGATATACATTCAGATGTGGTTCACACTATATCTCCGCCTTTATACGCTATTGCGCAAAATTTTATATTCATGAAAAATTTGCAATGCTATTGATTTTCCGCACGTTAGATATTTTGGTTCGACATTTTACTTTGGCTTTAATACATTAAAACTATTTATAATAATTTTGATGTGTTTTGTGTTTTTTTAAATGATATCAAACTACATGAGAAATTCATGCCTTTGTTCTGGACAAAGGTCTTCACGGCGCTTCTCATGGCAGTATAAAGAAGATGACTTAAAAAATAAAAATAAAACTGGTTTTTCTCGTGCAAAACCGAAGTTTTACCGTATAGCGTCAAGACAACACGATTTGTTTAATACGATTTCCGGCCATGAGATTCGGCTTTATGATTGGCCATTTAATACGAATCGCCGGCTCGCCTTATTAATATTAAGAAAACCATACTTACTGGGGTCGACCTCAAGGCTCTTGTATATGACTGGCTAGCCGCCTTATAAAGCCTTAAACAAGAAATGCACTTAAAACGGACAATCGTTAAAGGTCTCTTAGGCCCGTTTGGATGATGCCTAATTTTGATTAGGCCCTCTTAATTAGTGGGCTACTAGGATACACTGGATTCAAAAATTTTGTTAAAAGGGGTGGTTGTTGTTGCTTAAAGGGATTTGATCCCAAGACCTTGTAGTCTTCAAGGTAATGCTCTACCATTAGACTAGGTATTCAGACGGTATTATTCTTACACTAGTTTTATTTACATGCATTTAGTGACTAAAGTCTTTATTAACAAAATTAATGAAAGTGTGATGTCTACTAGAGTTAAACCTTGCTCTTAAATTCAAGGGACACACTAATTACATATACATGCTAGGTTATGTTTTAATTTAACCCGCAACCTATGTTATACGTGAATACCGTAATTAAATTCATTATTGAATTTATTATGATTGTTTGCATGAATATAATTTTTACATGCTTATAATATTGTTCTTTAAAAATTGTTTAAAGTTTTTTATAATAATGTCTGTTGGATCGATATAATTTCCCCTTAATTGATTAGGAATAGCCAATAAACATCCTTAATTAGTTAAAATTATATATTAAGTTTTAAGATCACATTTGATTACATTAATTGTAATTAATCATATGGAATGTGATAAATCTCATCCCACAGGATTTTTTTATTACATTTTGTATGATTAATTATGATGAAATATCAAATCATATTTTCTAATTTACCTGGGCCAGGATTAGAAAAGGAACATGATTTGCAGTTTTGTTTAAAATTAATTAAACCTAATTGAAAGAAGACTTACTTCACGCGCAAAGCTTTTAAGGCCACTAGGTTTATGTTTTTCAAAGCATGATTACACTGCAAAACATAGCATCAGATCTTGCCTTAATCTTTGATTATTGAACATGTATATTTAACATTTGGCGCTTATTCAACCTCGCGAATATTTCGATTTTTAAGTGTGATATTCGAATTAAGGGGTGATAACTATAAGGTATGGAAGGAAAGAGTTCTTCTGCATTTGGGATGGATGGATATTGACTACGCTATAATGAAAGAGGAACCCGATCCCATTACCGAACCAAAGATCAAGTGAAGTCATTCGCCTTATGATAAGTGGGAGAGGTCTAATCGCCTCTCCATGATGTTCATAGCACTAAGATATCCGGCCGGGGTATTCGTGGTCCATCGAGAAATTACTAAAGTCAAACTATCTCCTCGAAGCCATCGATGAGTAGTTTGAAACTTCGACAAAGCTCTCAAGTACCTTAATTATGCAATTTCATCCACCAAGCTCAATGGCAGTTTAGGAGTGCGTGATCATATCATGCTTATTGAGGAATATAGCGGGCTCAACTCGTACATTAGAAGCTACCATGTCGACACTTTCCTTGTTCATTATATATTGAACACTCGGCCTAACAATACAAGCTCCTTTTCAAAATCTTACAACACACATATGATAAATGGTCAATTAATGAATTGTTGACTATGTGTGTGCAGAAGAGGAAGGTTAATGATGGAAGAGGGCTTAAATGTGTTAATCGACTTCACCTTTGGAAAGAAAAGAAAGGATCAAGCTAAAAGAAAGGGAAAGATTCCTATTCAATCAAGCATAAAGAAGGAGTCAAAGTGTTTTTTCAGAAGGTGCTAAGTGGGACACATGAAGAAGGATTGTTCAAATTTAAGATCTCGGCTTCGATAAGAAAGGTGCTCAATTTTCTTTTTGTATGTTATGAATCTAATATGGTTAATGTTAATCATGACATGGTGGATTGATTCTGGTTCTACAATCCATGTTTCAAATACCTTACGTAGCATGCAAAACCTAAGGAAGCTTACTGGGAAGTGAACAATGAGCCTATTCAAAGTAAAGAAGATGAGTTCACGGTGGAAGCTTATCGCACTCGCAGCCTCAGATAAGCAGCGGTTTCATTTTAGAATTGAAAAGAGATTTATGTTCCAAGTTTCTCTAGGGAATTTAATTTCAATTTCAAACCAGATCAGATTTTCCTTAGCTTTCTTCAGATTCCTCGGGTTTCGCTTATCCAATAAATCTAAAGCTATTGGTTATGGTACATCGTCTCGATGCTATTTTTTCCATATTCGCCACAAAATAATTTTACTTATAATTCTATGCATGTTACTCGGATTAAAAGATGTGTTATGAACGAGGAATCCTCTATGTTACGGGCACCTGAGTATCGGGACACATCTCCATTGAAAGAATAAAGAAATTGCACGATGTGTTCTAGTACTTGATTTTGCGATTTAGATCGTGAATCAGACATGGGCAAGAACCAACAAGTCTAAAAAGGTGAGAAGAGGAGCATAAACCTATTAGAGATTATACACGACATTTGTCAGTCTCGATGAATGCAAATAGTCCGAAATACTTTATCACCTTTCATAGATGATTATTCACGATATATGTATTCTACTACTTCGCTCAAAGGATGAGGCTTTTGTGACGCTTAAAGTTTTGGCACGGGCAGAGAATCAATGCGGAAAATATATTAAGATCGTGAGATCAGATAGAGGTGGAGAGTACTATGGTAAATACACAGAGAATGGACAAGCTCCTGGTGCATTTGCGAAGTTTCTTCAAGAAACCGAACTTTAATGGACATGGTAAGGAGTATGAGGAGTAATACAAAACTACTCTCAATACTGTGGACTGCAACTCAAAGAAGACTACCGTATTATTGAATCGAGTTCCAACCAAGGTCGTCTCTAAGACGCCTCGAGTCATTCAAAGGTTAAACCGCTCATGTATACATATACGTTTATGATGCCCGTCTAAGTAAGCAAGAATTTATAACCCACAAGAAAGTAAGCTAGACACAGACCACTGCAAGTATTTCATTGATATGTCAAAGGTCCAAGGGGTATAGATTTTATTGTCCATCTCACAAAGACTAGATTATGGAATCAAGAAATGCACTGAGAATGACTTAATCGCTGAGAGTGATCGCTCTCAGGACATCAAGCCGGTATGATCACATGGCGTCAACCCTCTCGTTCAAGCGGATAGATTGACAGTCATTCACACCCTCAAGTACAACCGAGTGTGAGACAACCATTTCCTCGAAGTTCCACATATTTGCTAATATTGGATCCCCGTGGATCAAGTCAAGAAATGAAGAAATTCCAAAATTGTTGAACAACCACCGAGCAACAAAGTTGATCAACAAATTCAAGAATGATGAAGCAACATTAAGAAGATTCTATAAGAGTTAGGAAATCAGTAATTCCTAATGATTATATAGTGTATTTACAAGAATCGACTATACATCGAGCCGAAACATCCGTAAACGTTACATGCCATAAGTTCTAAGGAATCTAACTCATGGTACAATGCCATGAAAGAAGAAATGAATTCTATGGCATCTAACCGAGTTTGGGATCTCGTTGAGTTGCCTGATGGTATAAAAGTCATTGGATGTAAATGGGTCTTTAAAATGAAGAAGGACTCACTGGGCAAACATCGGTATTACAAGGCTGCACTCACGCCAAAGGATTCAACTGGGGCAAATGAATCGACTACACGTGTACCTTTCTCCTCGTAGATCTAAGAAAGATTCTCTTCTCGAATAATCATGGCATTAGTTGCCCATTTTGACTTTGATTTACATCAAATGGATGTGAAAAACTATGATTCCAATGGTAATCTAGAGTGAAGAGGTTTACATGAAACAACCCTACATTCTCTCTGTTAAGGTACATTTAGTTCGCGTTAAGAAATCCATATGGTGGATTAACACAAGCATCCCGCCAATGGTATTTACCCATGAAGTCATTACTTCACCCGCTTTGAAGAAAATATCATGGATCAAATGTATATCGAAGGTCGTGGGAGAGATTTGTTTTCGTGTTATATGTGGATGATATTCTACTTGCAACCAATGATAAGTGGCTCGTTTATATGAGGTGAACAATTTCTCTCAAAGAACTTTGATATGAAGGATATGAGTGAGGCATCTTATGTCATCGCATTAAGATCCATAGGGAGATCTCGAGGCATTTTGGGTTTGTCTCAAGAGACCTATATCAATAAAGTTTTGAGATATTTAACATGAAAAATTGTTCACCGAGTATAGCACCCATTTTGAAGGGTGACAGATTCGATTTGAATCGTTGTCCCCAAAAATGATTGAATCCAGAAATTACGAAGAACATTCCATATACTTCACTGCTAGCCCACGTATGCCTGGCATGTACCAGCACTCACATCGCATTTGTTGTCGAGTATTAAGAAGATATCGTATCAATCCTGTGCATTGACCACTCGGAGAGTTGCAGCAGTTGATGAGATACCTTCAAGGAACAAAGGATTACATGCTTATGCATAGACGAACATAGTTCGAGGTGATCGCACTCGATGCGATCTTACCGGCCGTGTTGATTCTCAAAATCAACGCCCGGTTATATTTTTCATGCTAGCTTAATGAGCTGTCTTCGAGAAGTGCGAAACAGATCAATCGCTAATTTCCACTATGGAACAGTTCAGATCCC
Source organism: Tetrastigma voinierianum (assembly GCA_016808115.1). Lineage (NCBI taxonomy): Eukaryota > Viridiplantae > Streptophyta > Magnoliopsida > Vitales > Vitaceae > Tetrastigma > Tetrastigma voinierianum. Next base: position 23,516 of record JAEQBH010000123.1, read on the forward strand.
TGCTTTTGGAGGCCAGCTCGCATGGTGTATGGTTAAAGAGTCATATCCGGGCTTAGAATCAGGATTCTATATCTAGGCCATTGAAGTTGTACTATAATAACTCAAATGAAGATTTATGGCTAAGAACAATAAGAGCGAAGTTGAAGTAAGCATATCACACAAGATTTCAAATTACAAGAGAATCTGCAGTTAAAACTAAAGTGTCATTGAACACATTAGCAATCGAGTTGATGACGTCGTATCATTTAACTAAAGGCATGCCACCAGTATTTAAGGATCATGTAGTACAAAATGGGACTCGGGTTCACGATGTAATTTTATTGTACGCATTCATTATTTTAAATAAAACTCTTATTCAAGATGATATTTCTTCTATGGCTTTGTACATTTCAGATTATTATTATTTCGTAAATATCATTAAAAGTTTGGACTTATAACAACATATGGTTTATTCATTTAGTTTAAGGGTTTGTGTTGAGGAACTTGATATTGTAATACATGGAAGATACTACTCACTATAAGAGGACCTATCGCCATGATTTTAGTATATTTAGCTTTTTCCTTACGATAGCGCCAGAAGATAGCGGACCAAGTGAGAATGTTAGAATGGTCCATATAAATTTTGAATTTTAAATTCAAATATCAATCTTCCATAACACTTTCCCCAACCTCAGATCCTTCGGTGAACCTGTGATGACATGGTCTCCATATGTTAAGGTATACTGCATACCCTTTGGGTCCCTAAGCCTACCTTAAATACGCAAAAATCACCATCAAGTTATTTTTTGAGAAGGGTTTAGAAGAACCAAAATATTTCCGCTTCAAGCTTTCGCTTCTTAACAATGGCCGAGGTATGTAGATTCTGGCATTTTGCTTCTGCATATAATTTGATTGATTATGTTGTTCAATCACTTTTTGATTTACAATATGCATATAAAAATTAGAGCAAATTTAAAAAATCAGATTAATCAAATTATTATAATACAAATAGATCTAGGGTTAAACCCTTACCTTTAAAAAATCTGATTGGCTTCAATCACTCGATGAAAAAGTGATTTCAAATCTTTCGGAAAAATACAGAAGAATTTTGAATGGTGAGTATTTATACTCATAGAAGAAAAATCATAAAAATTAGTCAATGAAAATCAATGACTTTTTCAATACCGGTATATTTTTAGAAAGTTTATAAAAGTTGTAATTAAATATGCCTTGATTTTTATAGACTTTTTCAATACCGATATATTTGTAGAAAGTTTATAAAAGTTGTAATTAAATATACCTTAACTTTTATATACTTTTTAAATGTCTTAAAAAGTCTTAATCTAATGCACCATGACTTTTATAGACTTTTTTAAAGTCTTAAAAAATTTTAATCGAATAAACCATGATTTTTATAGAGTCATTAAAAGTTGTAATGGTTTTTATAGACTTTGTAATTCATTAAAATCATTAAAATTTGTAATCCAATACACCGCCTAAATAAACATAAGCGTTTTTGGCAAGTTTAAATCGTAACTTGACTTCCTAGAAAGTTAAAAACGGATCCAAACATGGTCTACATAGAACATTTTTGGAAAGGGTAATTGTTAGTTTTCTTTTTCAAATGAATTACTAATAACTTCACTAGTTGGAAGAAGTAGAATCCTCTTTTAGAGTAAATTCTTACCTTATTGTGGATCCGCATTTTTCACATGTGTTTCTACGTGATGGCGAGACTCGCTTTTTATTGTGAAATTTTTTTTTTTTTTTGAAAGAATGGAGTTGCCACTTATTTGTCTTTATTTTTTTAAGATAAAACAAAATCAAAAATAAAACTACTACTTTTTCCTAGGAAAAGACATGTCCAAAAAAACCAAATTTAAGAAAAGGTCATAAGTTAATGAAATAAATTTTATTCACTTACAAAGCTCAATTTTGTTTTAAGGAAATTCTATTTGCATTTATTCTCTTATATATATTAAAAAAATTTGAAAATAAAAACTGATATATTTATCAATATTAGGAGGGAAATTGATTTACAAACTTCTTAATTTTAGGAAAGAAAAAATTTAGATATTGCATCCTTGTTAAAGAAAGACAATTCTATTGAAAAATAATTTTTAAAATATTTTTATTTTTAAAATGTACGATTTATTTAAAAACAAATTGAAACTTTGAATGATTTTTAATTAAAAACAAATATTTTGAATAAGTTTTAAAACAAATTTTAGATTCTTTATAAATAAATCATCTTTTCAGCTTTATAGAGAAAAAAGTTTATTCATTAAAAATATATTATGAACTTGTTTTATTATCACATAAATTATAAAATTGCATGTTCAATTTTGCATACATCCAATTAATGTATATAAAAACGAATTTATAAGAATACTTATAAAAATAAAATTAGATATCAATGAGAGAAAAAAAATGTACTTAAAAGTTTCTACACATAATTTTTAGTGTTTTCGAATATTCCTTGAAATCCGATCCTAGGTATGTTATCAATTCATGCTCAATCAACTAAGGTAATATAAATAGACTCTATGCAAAACAAAATAAGCCCAAAAAAGGAAGGTGTCAAAATAGGTAAATTTAATTAAGTGAAGTCTAATAATAATAAACCCAAAAGCAATATTTAGACTTATTCAATTAATTTCATGCATGCAAATGGGTACAAATTAATATGTAATTTTTCATACAAAATATATATCTCAAATTAATAATTAATATACAAACCTAATTTAATAAACTTTCACCAATACAAATTTCATACTAATTAATATGTCCAATTTTTTCTTTTTTTCTTTTTTGAAATAAATAAGTCCAATTTAATACAACTCTACAACGTTAAATAATGATAAATATATCTCTTCAAAACAAATAATGATAAATATATGAACCAATTTAATAAATTTAACTAATAAACAAAATTTTCTATCAATTAACAAACCCAATTTAAATATTTAATAATTTAGCCTATACTAATATATAAAATTAACACTTAATTATATCCGGTACATACTCATTAAATCACAAATCGTCAATTTTATGTCAAAAAATCGTAAAGCATCACAATTACATTTCAAATATCAATATCAAAGTATATGCTCAAGCCCAAATATAACAAACTAAGGTCTAAAATTAATTTTTCATAATACAAGCATAATTTAGTATTCAAAATCAAATTTATATCTCATACTAAGTCCAATTTAATTTAAAGCCTCAAATCATAACCAAAAAGTTCAAGATTTATCATTTTCATATACATAAACATAAATATACTATAAGCCTAAATATACAAATCAAGTGTAAACATATATAAATTAAATTTAATTCAAGATCCATCGATTAATGCAACCTGCAACAATTAAAAATAAAAATAAAAATAAATATCCAAAAACCCAAATATAATAAACCTAAATATGTGAAAATTAAACCTAAATATGGAAATTAATTATAAAAATATAAAACCAAATTCTACCTAATATACATTCAATAATACACAAATTTCATATATTAACAAATCAAAAAATTATAACAAATAAACCCAAATATGAAATCTAATATCATAAAATTAATTATGCCAATTAAAAGAAAAAGAAATTTAAATATACATAGATAAAGGAATTTACACACATCATTTTTTTAGAACTTACAAGAGTAGTAGGCATATTGTCACCTACTTATTATGGGTATGTTCGTGACCGTAGCAAAAGAGTTTAATGAAGATCAAGAATGCTGACGGGGTTTGAGCGGAATTATATGAGAGTTCTCCAAAGGTACATGCAAGTGGATCATGAATGAAGTTTCTTCGGAGTTCAAGTATGCAGTTAAGTTTGAGGAGTTTGTCGCTAATCTAGGACTTGACTATGAAGAAGGGTGTTGGCCTACTTGCACAAACTGATCGACAGCTGGAGTCACGCTCTTGATGAGCCCGAAGTAAGGCGAAACCAATCAGCATAAGGGCATGAAGTGTGGTGTGGTAGACCGGGTCTTATGAAAGTGTTTATGTGAGACCGTCACAAAGGGTCGCACTATTGCGTGAACGAGTAAGCCCGTCACAAGCGGGAGCGGAAAGAAGTTGCGAACAGTATGGTGTTGCTCTCTGTCGATTTTAGCAGCCAAAATTTTATCTCCTGAAGATGCACAATAACTAATGAAGCCATGGTGGTTGAACTGCAATGATAAGGGCATTTCTCAATAGCGTATAAGGTGTCGTTTGTTGTCTAGTAGTGCGCAAAGGTCATCTACTAGGGGTGAAAGTCGAGGTGCTTCTTTTGGGGTGGAAGTTGAGTGGGGCTCTTTTTATGGCTAGGTGATGCTGCATCCAAGGTGATGGGCGTCATTTTTGGCCCAAGGGGGATCTTAGCGAGTATATGCCTCAAGGCGAGATCGCGAAAGGTGTCTTGTGATATCAGGAGAATGTCATGAACTTATTGTATGTCTCATAGATCAGAGTCGAAGAGCTTTAATGGAAGGTCAAGCAAGCTAATAGGTTTGAGCGAAATGGTGTGAGAGTGCCTCAAGGCTCAAGAGGTAGCGTGCAAGGATCATGAGTGAAGCTTTAGGAGTTCAAAGTACGGGACTTGATCTTCATGAAGGGTGTTAGCCTACCCCGCACAAATCAAGCCTGAGTCGAGCGCCCGAGGCATTACCCTCTCGCAAACTGACGAGTTAGAGTGTCCAAGACAGAGCAAAACCAGTCACCATAGAAGCATGAAGTATGGGGTGACAGGCTCTCATGAAGGTGTCTATGTGAGACCGTCGCATGTACCGTGTCACTAGGTGAACGAAAGTAGGCCCGTGATCATATGACGAGAAAGATGATATATATATATATATATATATATATATATATATATATATATATATATATATATATATATATATATATATATATGAAGGTGTTTGAATGGTGAGAAAATGATGAAAAAAGGGAAGGAAGGGTCACGGCGACCTGACGGCAACTATTTAGACGGCTAGAGGGGGCGGTGGAGAGAGAAAGAAAGTAGAGGAAATGTAAGAAAATAACGAAGGAAAATGAGAGTCTAAAGTATGAGTATTTTTCTTTTTTGGTGCTTCTTGATTTTGCTTCTTTTAAAAGTAAAAATAAAAGAAGCAAAAATGGATGAGAAAAGCTAGAGAAGAAAAATCAAGAAGGGAGAATTGGGAAAAAGAAACTGAAGAAGATGAGAAGATGTGGTGAGGAAGAATAAGAAGAGAGGGAGAAGATTATAGGATGTCACCGGTGAGGGAGGGGATCCGAAAGGAAGAGAGAATATAGGGATAGGAGGTGATTAGGAAAAAGAAAATTAAAAATAATATTTAATTGATAATATTCACATAATTTGTTAGTTTCCTTTTCGTTTGGATATAGGTTTGGAAGGCGTGGGAGAATTGCATTCTTTTTAATTGATTATCTCTCTCTCCCTCCATTAATTCAATTCAATTTTCCTTTCAGGTAAAATTGGATGATCTTATCCTCAATAAGGAATAAATCATAAATAATTCTCCCAATTCAATTACGTTGAATTTGAAAAGAGCAAGTTGGCGACGTGACGGCTGAGTCGTCTTAAAAAATTCGGTAATCACAACCTTAGTGTCCACAAAAACAACCCCTGTTTTTAGTGGCAACTCTTCGGCTCCAAATTCATCTGTTTCAATAATCATCTCTTAATCGATTGAGAATCCTTATGCAAGTAAGGGCTTGCTGACTTAATTCCATTACCATGTGAAGTAAGATTTCTCAATTGACCAAATCTGAATATACCTCAATCGCTCCCATCATGTGAAACCATGTGGATTTTATTTCCAAATCTTTTATTTTTTGTGTCTGTTTCTATTGGCAATTTTACTGTAATTATAATTTTTAGCTCAATTTAGAAAAGTTTTTAAGGGGTTGAGATGTTGATCCATTAACATGATACATTTCGATGCATATACCATATGGGTTTTTTTTTTTTTATAATCATGGTTGTTGAGGCCAACTTGCACAATCCTAAATTTAATGATCAGTTAAACCTCCAAAAACAACTCCAAAGTCTATCACCATTGGGATATATCATGAGGGTTATTGAATGCTCAATATTCAATTCAGATCATTACAAGATGTAAGTATAGAAAATAAGTAATCTTGGTTGTTTTCTCGTTAAATTTAGGGTTGTACAAGTTGACCCGAACAACCATTGGGCTATACCATGTGAGGGTTATTGAATGATCAATATTTAATATAGATCACTAAGATGAATGCTTGGTTGTTTCAATTAAGGTATATCAAGAGCTCATGCTTATTCATCCCAATCGCTTTGTGTATGTGCTCAGAAAATACCTTAATCAACTCTTATAAGGTGTTTTATAAAGACATCTAATCAGCTCTTAATAGTTTATCAGGGCTAATCAGGAGTTGATGGACTTTTTCTAAAACGCTCCTATAAAATTATCTAACTTCCCTTTTTATCCTTGTCTCCCTAATTATATGGAAAGACCTTTTTATCATTCTCTCCCTATTTATATGGGAAGGCATTTTTATCATTTTTTTTTCTTTATTTATATGGAAAGGTACGATGATTTCACTTTTTTTTTTTTTTTTAAATCTTATTATATACCTATCATAAAACTTAATTTTATTAAATGACAGATAAATGAGTATTTCGTGAGGGAAGATTCATGATAGTTTGATGATGCTTTTTCAACTTAATCGGGCTTCTGAGCGCTCGAAAATGCCGCTGGACTAAGATCACGTGGTAACTGAGGGATGCCGGATCGCTGGGTCGGGTAGGATCGCTGCAATAAGCCGATCGCCTGATGCGACGCTCGTAAGAAGAACCTAAGGAAGAAGGGCCATGGTAGGGCTTACCGGCCGTCCGATGCCTAAGTCGACTCGATGAGAGAAAAGAGAGAATGTTTTGATTGCTTAGTATTTATGCATCTTTGTTGGAGCGGCCTTGTATTTATAATGGATATTCATCCAATTTGGACGATGATTAGGGTTCTTCCCTGAGGATAGGTTTCATGTAGTCGCCTAGATTTAGCAATGATTTAATGCAGCTATTTGGAATAATCCTCCTTCCTTATCAGGTATCCAACTAACTGGCCTTCCGCGCCCTTCCCTCATAATAGACTCATCGACGAATAGACGCCTTTATAATATTCTATCTTCTCATATTTGTAAAGCTCTTGGCTCGATCACGTGTACGGGCCTCTCCTGCTCTTCCAAATCCATGTTCGGGGCTTAACCCGCCCAGCTCACTCAAGTTGTTATGGAAGGGCATGGACGGCAACGTCCTCACCGCTTCTGGGGCTGGCGAATGGTGCCCGCCCGCTTTTGTATCCCTATCACCGCCTCACTTGCGGTACCCGACCGCGGGGCAAGGCCGTGATTAATCCCGCGATGGTCATATTTCCCGCGGTTCGGCGCAGATGATTACTAACTCACCGTCACGTGGTGCGCACGATGGCTCTTCAGTTTCGCGCTTTGTTTTTCATATGCCTTGCTTTCCTTGTTTCTCGCTTTTCGACCTTCCCAGCTCACTTCCGCCTCGCACCCTCTACTTTTGTCTTTATATTTTCGGGCGCTCTCGTATTTCGCTCCGATTTTTCTCTGCCCTGCTGAGGTCGGGTCCTTTTTCTTTGCGCTTTCCTCTCATTCCCGCTCCGCAGCCTTCCCCGTCCTGTCGTGGTTTCTTCGAGTGATATGACGAGGCCTCTGTGGTTCGCCTACCGGATTTCGCTTTTATACTGCTTTCACGTCACGTGGTCCAAATCGCTTCTTCTTCCTCTTTTGGCAGGCGTATGAGTCACACTCTTCCGGCTGATGCCTGGCCCCTGTGCTGGGGGCTCTGCTTGCTTCGACAAATTGCTGGGCCTCAACCTCGCTCCCCGAGGCGCCCTTCCCTGCAGAAGCAGAGTTAAGATAAACCCGATCAACATCCTAAGGGGTCATACTCCTCGTGATCGATTGCTCGGATGCCAAGGTGGGCCCTAGTAGGGTTGGTCCTTCATATGAGTATACCTTTGCTGAGCGTTATCGGCCTCTCCCTGGCGTCCGGATATGGTCTCCGGATGTTTTGACCTTTTACACCGCCTCCGTGCCTGGTATGGTCCCCGCTGGGCTGCTTCAATAACTACTTCTTCCTTTCGCATCCCTTCATAAAAGAAGTTCTTCAACATTTCAACATCTGCCCTTCCCAAATGGGCTCCCAATGGTCAGTATTTTAGTTGGTTTATTGGTCTTTTTATGACAGAGGGTTTTGGCGTCCCCACGTGGCTCTGTTCCTCCATCTTTTCAAACTGATGGCTACTACGTAGGGTTTTATTTATTTTCCAAACGCTCTGGTCTCCTCCGTGATCTCGACCTTCCTTCTTCGCACCGTCATGGAAAGGACTCGTGATTTCTTCAAGCAGGGTTCCAATCGGGAGTATGACTCTTGATAGGGACGACACTCGGTGTGGCCAGGACGTGAGCGCCTGATAACCTTCGCGGAGTGTCAGACATTTCTTTGGTTTGATCTTGCCTAAAGACGATCGAATATTTCCGACTCCTAAGCTTTCCTTATGCTTTCCCGCATGTTCGTCGACCTTAGCGACGAAGATGTCACGCAGTGGCTCTCAGCGGCTGAGGAATGTTCTCGTCGCTCCTAATGCCAGGCCACAGTCTTAACATTCCCAGCTTCCTCTAATTTACGTCGCACGCCACGTTCGAGGCCCCGCCTTTCTACCCTAGAGTTTTTTCCTTTCGTCTATCAGCTGCCACTCCACCAGTGGGAGAGATTTTAGTTCATTTGGGGCGACGCCTCTAAGCCCCGAGTGTGAAGAGGAAACCAAGCTCCTCTCGAAGGACCTACATCCGCCAAGATTCAAACCGGGGGTGTCTCCTTCTCCTGCTTCGAGAACCGAGCAGCAATGCCGCCCGGGCTGGATGCCGCATCCAAAAAGGCCCCCTCCTTCCCTTCCTAGAGCTGAATCCGGCGGCCGCCACCCTTAATTGAGGTTCAAGAATTGGGGGCATCACCTCCTTATTCTGCCCAAGAGCCGGAGCAGCAACCAAGCCACTCCTGGTTTTGACCTTACCTGCCTTCCTAAGCCCTCCAAGGCAAAGGGTCTTTCAAGTGTAACTGTCGCCCGCCGCGACTCTGGATCTCGCTATAACCGTAAGAGTGGAATCCGCCTCTCCGACAATGCCAAGTCACCTCCCTGGGATGGCAGAAATCAAAAGAAATCAAGGCAAAAGCCGGTGCAACTGTATTTCTCTCGCTTCCTGCCGAAGCCATAGTGCCATCTCACCTATTCTCCCGAGTCTCGATCAGCCGGAGTTCGAAAGAGTTGCCATTGATGAAGCTAGCGCCAGTTTTTCAGTGGATCATTTCTGGGTGAAGTCCGTAATTGTGTGTTTATTTCCATGCTTGTCTGCGGTCGAACACTATGTCCTGTGGTCTCGATATGCAGCCGCTACCCATTTGAAGTGGCCCGGCCGATAAGGCCAAATCAATGAAAAACATGTGAAGATCGCCTGATGAGAAGCGAAGGTGGCTTTCTCACTTCGAAGCGGCCGAGTCAGCAGGTGGACGAGCCGCAGATATGATCGAAGAAATAGGGCGTTTAAGTCTCGATCTAAGCACACTTCATCGGCTCGTGCTCTGCGTAAAACAGAGAGAACGAGATCCTGAGCAGCCTTTGACGAAGGCTAAGGGCTAGCTCTCGGAGGCCAGGCGAGCGCTCCAGTCGCGCAAGATAAGTCGGGGTCGAGACCCTGGAGGGCTGGAAATCTGGGTCCGCAGTGAGCTTCAAATGGTTAGAGAGGAGCTCCACTCCCCGGGGCGTGCCGGATCTGGGTGTGGCCGCGCGCTGCTATCATTGGACAGAGCTAAAGAAGAACAACTCAAATCATTATTCGAGGCTTCCGTAGAGGGTAAGGTGTTATGCCGAGACTCCGCTTCGTCATGAGTCCTCCGTCAGAATTTATCAAGACGGGTCGAAATGAGACGTAGTGGCTTGCGCGCAGATCTTCATCGCCAGTCACCGGCCGCCGTAGGGACGAGGCCACGTGACACCCGCGAGACCGCTTCTGCTCTGGCTTCCGGGTGGCCTGCCAATGGAAGGCCGCTCACGCGCATCAGATCTGGATTTCAACTTCGACCTCCCAAGCGACGAGGAGAAGGGGGAGTCTTCGTGATACGACTATTCTCAGGAGTCGTTACTCCTAATGCCCCTTCTCTACCCTTCATCGCCCGATGCCCTCGAATTCTCGAACTCATTTATGCTTTCCCGATGACCTCTCCTTTGGCTGGGCTCGGGGGCCCGACACTGCGGTAGCCTTTTCAATAAGTACCCATTTTTGAAAAACTTGTGTTCTTAGCTGAGATATCTTTTATTCTTTTTCCCGAATCAGAGTAACCCGATTTGAAGGTCTCAAAGAATTTAGATCAGATTAAATTTCGTGATACTATCCTTGCTTAATTGGCTTCGCTCCTCACTTATATGGTTGGAGGGTGTATTAGCTCTGATTGGGCCTGCGGGCCTTCGTCGTCTGATCGCGGTGTTGGCCTCGGTTTTGTGGTCGAGGTCGCCAATGCTTGGAGGCGAGCGGCTTCATCTGGGCCGTGATGGAGGCTCGTCGAGCGTGGTCGAAAGTAGCCGCCGAAGAGCCTGCCGATAACATTAAGAAGGAGCCCGACTCGCTTGGAGTCCAAAGTGGAAGGGCTCGCCAATGTGATAGTAGGGCTCGCCCATCTCGAAGCCAGGATGAGCCTGGCCAATATGAATTGTACTAAGGAGCCCGTCCGTCTCTGAGCAGCCAAGGGCTCGCCATCAGAATAGTAGGGCTCGCCCATCCGAAGCCGAGGGATGAGCTCGCCAATATGAATTGACGGCGAGTCCGCCCGTCTGTAGGTACGGCGGGTTCGCCACCGTGAATAGTAGCTCGCCCATCTCGAGTTAAGGGATGAGCCTCGCCAATAAGGAATTTGCATTTAAGGAGCCCGCTCGTCTGATTGCGCCGGCGGCCTGGCCACTGCGGAATAAGTAGGGCTCGCCCATCCGGAGTTGAGGGATGAGCCTCATCAATATGAATTGCACGGCGACGCCCGCTCCGCTTGGCGCGCCGGCGGCTCGCCACCGTGAATAGTAGGGCTCGCCCATCCGGAAGCCAGGGATAAGCCTGCCAATGGCACTGCATTTAAGGAGCCCGCTCGTCCCGAGTGCGCCGGGCGGCTCGCCATCGTGGAATAGTAGGGGCCGTCCTTCTAAGCTGAGGGAATGAGCCTCACAATAAGGAATGTAATGGCTGAGCCCGCCTGCTTGAAGTCCAGCCAAGGGCTCAATAATAGTAGGCTCGCCCATCTCGAAGCCGGTGGACGAGCCTCGCAATATGAATTGCACGGCGAGCCCGTCTCGTCTCGAGTGCAACGGCGGGCTCGCCACTACAGCCAGGGGCTCGGGCCCATCCGAAGCTGAGTGGATGAGCCTCACAATATGAATTGCACGGCGGGAGCCCGTCTGCTTGGAAGTCCAAAGGAAGGGCCTGCCAATGTCACGCAGGGGCTCGCCCACCAGCCGAGGGACGAGCCTCGCCAATATGAATCAGCATGAGCCCGTGATAACCGAGTGCAACAAGGGCTCACACTGCGGAATAGTAGGGGCTCGGCCCATCATCTGAGCCGGTGGGATGAGCCTCTGGCCAATTTGAATTGTACCGAAGGAGCCCGCTCCATCCGGGAGTGTAAGCGAAGGGCTCACACCGTGAATAGGGCCCGCCCATCCGAGCCGAGGGATAAGCCTCACAATATGAATCAGACGAAGGAGCCCCGCATGTTTGAAGTCCCTCAGCGAAGTGGTCGCCACGTGGCCAGTAGGCTCGCCCATCTCAGCCGAGGGATGAGCCTCACAATATGAATTGCACGGCGAGCCCGTCTGTCTAGAGTGCAACAAGGGCTCGCCATCGTCACAGAGGGACCCGCCCTGCTTGAAGTCCGCGAAGGCCTGCCAATGTAATAGTAGGGCTCGCCCATCCGAAGCTGAGGGATGAGCCTCGGGCTAATATGAATCAATTCAGGTACGGCGGAGCCCGCCCCGTCTCATTGCGCCGGCGGGCTCGCCGGGAGCGAAAGAACTGGTCTCGGCGCCGGGCTCAGCGCTCTGCCGAACGGCGATGTAGCTCGACCGTCTGACTCGAGGCAGCGTGGCCCGTGCGTGCAGGGAGCTCAAGGTGAGCCGACATGTTGGCGCGTGACTTCGCAGCGAGGGTTTTGGTGAACTGAACCGCCCCGCATGATCCCGTGATGTGAAGAGCTTTAGTTAATCAAACGCCTCGGCACGGCCCCCTTAAAAGGGGCGAATCGTCATTAATGCTGATTCATGGAGAATTTGGAACGATTGCATGAATTTTCAAGCGCTTTGGCCTCCTTATAAATGGTGGCTCTGTTGCCTCTGTACCTTATGCTGAGATTTTGCTTTTCACAAAGGTGGATGAAGTTCACTCGTGATGTTCGATGTTCGACCGTCACTGAGTTCCTCCGACGCCTTCGACCGCCCATTCTGGGTCTTCAGCGTGTGGAGTTGTGTTTTTCCCCCGGTCTCCCTTTATGGGAGTCATGTTATTCCCACGCCGGCTGGGAGTGCGTCCGGGAGGGGGTGGCGATCTTTGCGCCGCTCTCTCTCGCTTTTCTCTTTATCTTCCTCCCTCCTTTCTACCTCTCCTCCCCTCTTTTCTTTTCTCCCTTCTTCTTCTTCCACATCTTCTCATCCCGTTTCTTTTTCCTTTTTTTCTCGTCTTTCCTCTCGTCTCCTCATCTTTTTTCTCTTTTCTTTTCTCCCTATCACACACCTCTTTTTCTTTATTCTGTCTTTCTCCTTTTTTTTTTTTTTTGGCAACTGCTTGTACTGAGTGCTTTTCAAGATGTAATCGAGGACACCATTGGTTGTAACCGAATATGATTCATTTGGAATAAAGAAAGACTCTTATTTTTATGGATTTCCTTATTGCGTATTTTTCTGTTATATATCCGAACTGTTTGAGATATCTAATTAACTCGTGTGTGCCGGACTCGTCACATAAGAATTGATAAGGTTTTATTACAAACCTATACCTACCGTAAAACGCTCAAGTGCTTCAAGGCTCCATGTATGCTGTAAGATTTTTCCCTCCTCTGTTTGGAGCTCATAATTGCCTGGTCTGACGATTCGTGTTATTATATAAGGACCTCCCAAATTGGGCCTAGCTCTCCCATGCGTGATTCTTTCTCACAGTGTGAGCTTCTTGTGTGACCAAATCCCGGCATGTAACTTCGGGGCTTGACTTTCCCGGTTGTAATACCCGGCCGCTCTCCTTTGATAATTTCAGACGCTGCTGAACCCCGGCTCAAGCCATCTCAGGAGTTCTAAGTTCAGACGTTGTGGCCTTCGCTATCATGGTTCTCCGGGATGCCAACCTCCGACTCTAGGAGATTTTATTCCGAATTCCTCAACTGGGCCATCGCTTCCATGCCAGTTGTAAGTAAAATGGGGTCTCCCGAGTTGTCGACTCGTGTCATTCCCTCAGAGGCCCATAAGCGACATCTGGGAGGTATTCTACCCAACTTCCTTTAAGATCCTCCACTTGGTCTTTCAAGGCGTACTTTAAGGGTCTCCTATGGTGACTTCGCTTGTCCGCTTGACTGCGGGTGCGCCGGGGCGACGAGTAATACTTTAATCCCGAGCTCGCACAAAATCTCCTCAATTTGGTGTTGTCGAGTCAAGCTCATTGTCCGATACCGTGGCTCGATGCCGCTGACTGACCAAAGATGGCTACAGATTTATAACACTATTGCCAAAAGACTATTGTCTAATCCCCGGCAACGGCGCCATAAAACTTGTTGAGACTACATCAATAAATTGTTATGGATCAAAACACCTATTCAAATTTAAGACTTATTACCCAAGGACTATTGTCTAATCCTCAGTAAATAAACCATTAAACTTGAGTGTGAGTTTCTTTAAGTATCACTTTATTAAAAGATATTTTTATAAGAGTAAAACCATTTTCAGGTGGTTTTCATCCAAAGATAATGCAAAGTGCACAGCGACAAGCAATAAAATGGATTTAAGTCCAGATATCGATCCCACATAGATCTCAAGAATTTTTCAATCAACTACTCCAACTAATTAAGCTCCATACTATTTGGACGACAATACGATAATGAGATTTTGCTTTGACAGCTTGAAAAGAATTATGTAAAGAAAAATGAATGAATAACAAATGAATTGAATATTGAAATATCAAAATAACCAATTTAGATTTAATGCTTATCTCTAAAGAAAACATTGAATAATCGCCTATCATGGAAGAATCAATTTTTGCAACAAGATCAGAACTTTTTGTTTTCGAACTACGATTCTTAAAACTAGTCCAAGGATTAATATAGTGTGACCGATCTCTCCAAACCATTAGCCATCATCTCACCTTAACCGCTTTCTCTCTCGAACACAGAGGGGCGTAGAGATAAACTACTTTTAAAATGTGCAGCCTTGTTCCTGGCATTTTCTTTCAATACTTCATACCCACAACATGGACTGCACTGAGCTCCTTCAATTTAGTCACAATACAGAGGTCAAGACTATAACGGTTCCTCACCCAAATTAGAATAGATTACTCTTCCTCGATTAGATCCTTGCTAACACGGATCGAATTCACTATTCGAATTGGGAGGTAAAATCTCAGATAATTTAAATTACTTAACTCACTCAACTCATTCCTAAGCATAAGTGAGAAGAGGATGTATTGTTTAAATACACAGAGCATTAGGATCAGCAATATCAGTTCAAGTACCTTTCTCGAATTATTTCTTACCTCGTGAATGCCTTCTCCGCTTCACCCGCAGGGCCTCCCCGGAAATCGAAATAAACAACCTCGTTATGGGTACAAGAGACTCCGAAATTGATCAACTCCACAACACGCAAAACCAAAGAAGTCGATGAACATCCGTTCAAATATAATGAATAAAATATCAAGTAGAAAGATTATTTCGACAATAACGCTAAATTCAATGGAAGCCGGGTTTCTAAATTACTAATTATACCATACATTGGCTTCGCCGATCACGAAAAACCACCGTAAACGGAACTAGGTGTTCGAATCCTAAAATCTGTCTCGAATTCAAAACCACCGTGACAAAGTAATTTTAAGAAATATACATCCGCATTCACCTCAATCCTTGATGTGCTAACGTTCAAATCCAAATTAGAACGAAATACAAACTAAATCTAATCTAAATGAAATGGAAGAAAACAAAACAAAGAAAAGAAAATAAAATAAAATAAAATAAAATATACAGAGCCTCAAAGAACCCGTATCCCCTTTGCTCATCGCCAGGCAACTTCGCTATGGTTCAAACGCCCATCCAACGCTCGTGATCCCAATGGATCATCAATGGCCGCCTTCCAACGGTCTTATCTCACGAGATTGTCCATAACCGAACGATCTATCGCGGCATCGGTTCATCACCCATCATCCATATTCGCGCGGAAACGTCTTCGTTATGACGCTTTATAACGAAGTCAATCAGTCACGATGTCGCAGAATATCTGATCCATCGTATTACCGCGCCAATTTAATCATTTTCTTATAACGCTATATTATCTGATCCGCCAAGATATCACTGATCACCGACGTTTGGTTTACGTTATTATCTTCATCGTCTTGATTTGGCTCATCCTTTTAATACATGTTTATTATGTCATGAAGAAGTTTGTTGTTAAACATCATCTTGATGAAGATAACTGAAACACCAATCACTGATCAGTCAATGAGATTGACTTTAACAATGAATTGAACATTATCTTGAGTTACAACATTTATATATATATCAATCGAACTGATAATGATAATGAGATCTATTAGAGTTAGTTAATATCTGATTATCGTTATTATTTATCACATTCTCCCCTCCTCCTCTTCTTCATGAACGTCCCGAACAACTGATTATAAAGATCCATGTTCATACAGCCCCTTCTGCCTCCAAACGTTTCACCCGGCTTCTTGTCCAGCCCACTCGCTACAACCGCTCCGGACCGGAGTTTAACCGCCGCACCTGATACGCATTTTGGATTGTCAGCTAAAACTTCACGACATCGTTCCTTCATCTTTTTGTGCGCCTTCCTCACAGAACTTGCTTCAAATTATTATCTCATTAACGCTCATCCACCTTCGCTTCTTTTCGCGAAAATCTTTCTTTTTCTCAATTCCCGCTATTTAACAAGCCAAGGTTATTCCATAATTCCCGCACATAAATCGCTTCTTATTTAGATGAAAATCAAGGTAAAAATGGACTAAAAATAGATGACTTTTAAGCCCATCAGATGCCAATCAAGATATGGATGGCTCGCCATACGAAATTGCGATTTTGCTCCGTAATAAAGGCTAAAGGTCTCACTTCGCCCACTCGGGTGAAATAATCCAATCGCGACAATTATGAATTTGCATCGCCTCACGATAAGGTCCCAATATGTCCAACCCCCACTGCTGGAATGGCCAGGGCTGGTAATTGACGCCAAGGGGCCTGACTGACATGGATATTTTGGTGTGTTCCTCGGCGTGATTCGCATCCCCGACTAAGTCGGTCGATCTTTAAGCATCGTGGGCCGCAGTATCCCGCTCAAAACCCTTCTCTAACGCTCAAGCTCCGATATGGTTCCCACATATGCCTTCGTACTTCTCTTAGCACATATTCGTTGTCTCCTCCCCACGATGCATTTTATAAAGGTGTGAAGAATCCGCTTGTAAAGGCTTCCTTTGTGATCGTAAACCCGGAAGCACTTCACTCTTATCTTAGCCGTCTTTCGGGCCTGTCTGGTAGGTTCCGTCATTAATATAATCCCAAATAGGGTCCATCCAACTGGTACCTGCTCCTACCGGGCGACCACCATGCCGTAAGGGTCGATGGAGGGTTCCGCCAGCATTCAACCAAAGGCCGACCCGCCGATATCTTCCGCAAGGCCGTGGCTGGCTGGCCAAGGCATCCGGGCCGGGAATTCTCTCGCTTTGGGACGCATCACCCGAACCAACACCGAACTTTTTCAATAAATCACTTAATTTTTGAGATACGTAACCATCGCCTCACTTTTGGCCTCGTATGTATTCCTTCGATCCGCCTCACTTCACCATTGAGTCATCAGGACTCCTTAAATTGGTCGACCTCTAATGAATGGGCGAGGTTGAGGCTCGCTTATGACTCCGCCCCATATCTCTGGCCATTTGTCAAGCATGGAACCCAAACCCGAGTGCGTATTCAATGTCTATCCCTTCGTGAGGTGAGGATTACCCGCTCCGCTCCCGTGTTCGAGGCTCCATCTGGCGTAGAGTTTCCATATCTGGAGGTCGTCCCTCGAACGAGTAGGCTCCTAAGCAAGCTCTATCTGGAGCGACCCATGACGGTCGGCTAGAACCTGCCTTTATAGCGCTTTTGGCCTCAGACTGATGTCGAACTCGCTTATGGCCCACTTCACCAAATTCCTTCCGAGACTCTGGTCTGCGGCACACCGCTCATTGATACCTATTGGGACTCTATGGTGTGAGCCTAGAAATAGGGTCGAAGCTTCCGAAATATAGCCACCAAGTAATATCAATTTTTCCACTTTCTGCACCTCTCCTCCCCCGCCCTCACTGAGCCCGATCAAGTAGCACAAGAAACTGGTGCTGACTCGCTTCTTTGCTTTCGACTTAGTACTCGTGACCGGGTTGAGAAGTCCGATACGGCTTAAGACAGTGTGAGGAGTTCTCCCCTTCAACAAGACTTACTAGGAATGGGAGGAGAACCTGTGCACATTTTTAATGCCGCGGAATGCTTCCCACATTTTTCGTCCCATCAAAGGCTTTCTTCAAAAACTGGAAGAAAGGTCGGGCATTTATCACTCGCCTCGATACGAAACGGCTTTAAAGTCGCAATCCTCCCGTCACGGACTTCCTTTATTCCCGAAGGCAATGCACATGTCTATATCAATGCGTTTTATTTTGTCCGATTCGTCACCTCGCGGGAGCAACTATGAAACCTGTAAATTCTTCCGGCCGACACGCCTCAAGGCGTATTTAGCCGGGTTCGTTTCATGTTACAATTCCTCAGGATCCGGAATGCCTCAGAGATGGGTGATATGGAGATCTGACTTAGTGGATTTTACCAAAGATGTCGCCTATGGAGACTCCATTGTCGACCTATCTCGCTATAACATTCTAAGCCATGGTCTCTCGTAGTTGCTCCTTCGTGATTCTTTCGAATCCAAACCCGCATTACCCGATAACAAAGAGGTTCAGGCCGTGGATGAACAAAGTCTTTCCCGTCACCTGGTCCATGTTGATTTGGTTGTGTTTTAAAATGCATCCATAAAATCGAGAAGCTCGTGGCTTGCCGTGGCCGATGAGGTCGATTCTCGGTAGAGGCTGTCCTTCGAGCATGCTTTGTTTATATCGATGAAGTCGATCTCAGTCGCCACTTGCCATTGGCATCTTGGCTGAGTACCACGTTGGCTAGCCACTCGGGGTATTACTTCCCTTATCGCTCTGCTTGGAGGTTGCGGAGCTTCCTCGTTGATGGCTTTTTTGTCAACTGCAGTGCGAAGGCTCATACGTTTTGTTTACTTAGGTTTGAAGGCGGGGGTTGGTGTTCGGTTATGGGTGATTATTGCAGGGATTGATTCTCCCCGTATGCACTGCGATCACGCAAAAGCGTCTCTGTGCGTCTCAGCGGGTGAGGCCTTTGAGTTAACTTTGGTAGTTTAGACGATGTATGCCTAGATGTTGCAGGTTGTCATCCGGCGGCACGGGTTCTAGTCCCCTACGAGGGCTGGTCGAATTATGACACTATGCGTCGCGCATATCAAACTCCGATGCCTGCGTTTACGTGATGCGGCCAGCTTTTGTTTCATGGAGGTACGTGTAACCTCTCTAGCCACGGGTTGATTTTCTCGGTAGTCAAACTCCATTCGCTGTTGGGAACTTGATTATCATAGCGATATCTTTGAGGGGATGGCTTTTATTGAGATTGAGGAGGGTCTACTGTAGCGACATATTATGAGGTGACGGGCGTACACTGGGGTACTTCAGCTGCCCGTCGTTGCACAGCGAGGGTTCTCGAGTCGGCTTACCAGTTGAATCGCGCCCAGCGGTATACCTTCTCTCACGAAAATCCCCGCGGATGTGTCTTGTGAGTCAAGCTTTTCTCTTTCCAATACCCGTTTGTCGAAAGTGTGAAGATGATGTCAGTAGAGACTCCATTATCAATCAAAACACAGGTGAAGCTGATTGTGTTGGCAACATTCTTGCGGACTACTAATTGGGTCGTCATGGGGGTGTTAGCACCCTTCGAATCTGAGTCGGAAAAGCATGGGGTAGTGTCGGTCCTTTGGCGATTTAGATCTGCTTGTACTTCCCCCATGTCTGGCGATCTTGTACTAAGTAGGTGGGGCTTTCCGAGCCGAGCTGGGTCTCCTCCTCAGCCAATCCTCCAGAGATCATGGTTCCTGAGAGTACATTGGTCTTTGAGAAGTTACCTGTAAGAGGTGGCGGTTCTTTGGCCGAGGTCGGGTTATGGTTATGGGCCTGATTTTGGGTTTGATTCTGAGTTTGGTTCCCTGGAGATATGAAACGCCGAAGGTATCCGCGCTGTATCAAATATTCTATTTCTCTTCTTAGTTGTATACAGTTGTCCGTGCGATGCCCAGCCAGTCCGCAATGAACTCATGATACTTGGTGTTATCCCTTGTCACGGGATCTGATTTCATTTGAGCCGACCATCTCAGGAATTGCTCGTTTACCGCTCATGCGGGGACTTGAGATGCGGGGCCGTTAGTGGAGTGAAAGCGTTGTGACGGGTAATGTCTTATGTAGGGTTTGCGGTGGGCCCCAAGCGGTCTACGAGACTCCCAGCCTTTAGGGATGGCTAGTCACATGCACAGGGATTTCTGCGGTCGTCTTGTGGCTTGGGGCTCCGCGCGTCGTCTATCTGTCGTCGGCTTTTAACGCGGCCGGAGGGCTGCCAGCTAACATTATGAGGGCCTCTCGTGGTTTATGTACTTTTACGCTGGCGAGGACCTCAGCCATGCCCAAGCTGAGGTTCTTCGAGATAGAGAACGTGGGTCCTTTGATTGTCACCTTGACCACGATGAAAGTTTGTGACAGGCGAATTTTTCGTCGGGTACGATATCTTCGAGGACCGGCGTTGAATCTTTGGCCTGCGATCTCCCGAACTATGCGATCCTTGTTTGATGAATTGATAGATGGTAGCTCGGCTTCTGTCGTCTAGCTCAGATGAAGTGGGAGAGCCGAGCATAGCGGCTAGTTCCACTGAATGGCGAGATAGATGATGGGGAATTATTGAACCGGGCCCGAGCTGGCCCTTGGGCGTGATGGCGGCCACACAGCAGTCGATATCCATGCGACTCAGTCGATTTTTGTAAGTGTTGAGGTGATCGGCCGGGATCTTTGAGTTCATGAGCGTTTCTACACAGGCAATTGGGCTGTTGGAAATCTGACGCGGTACAATGAAGGGGAGATTAAATTTCTTTGCCTTAAGGTATCCATAGTATCGGGGCTCGTCCTTCCGCACTTCTTCTGCGGATGAGCTCTTGTTGAAAGGTTTTGAACCTACGCTCCTTGTTCCCTTGCTTCTAGTTGAGGTGGTTGGCCGTCGTTCCTGACTGCCTCCACAGGCATAACCGTTTTCCCCCTCGTAGGGCGGTGGTCCATGCTTGCCAAGCTATTTGGACTCTTATACGCCGATCTTGTGAGTATGCGACCGATTGTTCTTGCGGGGAGGTTATGGCACTTCTGGGTTTAAATTAATACTCCTGTTGAATGTTTGTATGCACACGGTAGGCGCGCCACGATTCTTCGACCAGGCGGTTGGCTGCGAGTGGCAGCTTCCACGCCGTTTGTATTGGCCATCGTTTCCGCCAGTCGAAATTCTGCGCTCATATCACGGTGGATTGTGTTCGCCACGCTTGTGTTCCTTGTTGATACCATCGATGCGAGAATCGATTATGTTTATGAAGGAATTGTCGTTCCCACAGTGTGGTAGCGGCCCGGTGATGCCTTTTCAAGCGGAAGCGGGCGGGCGTCACGCGAAGTCATTTGGGTTGGACAGGCTAATGGTGAAATTTGAAGCGGAGGATCTTCGGATCGCTTGGGCTAGGGTACGGATCGGCTGCTGATGTTGATCTGAGGAGCTCACGGATCTGCGGCGCGCGTTAACTATGAAGAAGCCGGAAGGAAGAGGGTCGGCGAGGGCTCGCCCGGGGCGTAGATCTAAGTCGGATACATGTTACGAGAGAAAGAATGTGTTTTGATTGCTTAGTATTTCACGTCTCTTTAGTGTTAGAATGACCTTGCCTTTATAATGGATATTCATCGATTTGGACGATGATTAGGGGTTCTTACTTTGGAGGATAGGTTTATAGTAGTCGGCCTTAGATTTAGCGATGGTTAGTGAAGGAGTTTATTTGGAATGTCTTCGCCCAGCCCTTAAGAGGTATCAACTAATGGTCTTCTGTTGCCGCTTCCCATTTATAATAGAACGATTGGGCCGAATATGGCGTCTTTTAGAATATTCGATCTTGGTATTTGTAAAGATTTGGTTTATTTGGCGGGTGTATGGGCGCCGTTCTTCCACGAATCCGTATTCACGATAGCAGTGGGCCTTTGTTCGAGTACATTATGGAGGCGTGGGCGTGGCGCTGATCTCGCATTTCTTTTGAAATTTGGCGAATGAAATGTCTCTGGCCGGGATTACGTATCACTTATCAGGTTTGGTTGAAGTGATGTCTTTGTTGCATGGAGGAAAGTGTAAGAAGGAGAAAATGTTGAGGAAAATAAAATTTGAGGAAAAATTACAAAGAAACTTAGTTTATATTCGGTTAATAATAATTTTAGGGGAAATGTGGAAGAAAGAAAAGGAAGGGAAGTAAAAAATGGAAAAAAAATTATTTTTATTTGTTAATTCAAATTTATTTTCCAATTATAACTCTTTTATTTAAAATTAAATCAAATATATAATATATTAATCAATTATAATAATATTTTATTTTCTTTGTTATTACTATTGTTCGATTAAATCGTTAGCCTACTTTATCTTCATGATTTGTATTTAAAATATGGATTTAATGAATGACTAAGATTATGAAATATTTTAGGTTTATTATTAATTGAAAAATCCTAATACAAATATTTTTATTACATGTAAATATCATGTTGAAAATATTTATTCCTGTAATTTTTTTTATATTTGTAATAAATGTTAGACAATTTTCAGAGGACATTATTTGACTCTTTTTCTCTCTCTCTCTATATAAGTGATCTTGATTGTTTGAGTCAACTTGCAAAACCCTAAATTTACCTGTCGAGTAAACTTCAATTAGCCCCTAGGGACTCGAATTGGTCATCATTCGGATATATCATGTGAGGGTTATTGAATGCTCAATATTTACTATAGATCATTGCAAGATATAGTATAGAATATAAAAAATGGGATGAAAGTAAAAGTAATCGGAATAATCGGATCAACATAGGAGATAATGGGATTTCATGTTCACATGCCATGATTTAAATGAATGAATACAGAAATAAGATCCAAAATTCCATATAAGTGCTTATCTTATCGTTCACTGACCGAATGGTGGGCTGTTTGGTCAACGCATCCCGTTAAAAAGGTTGGAAACTGTGGACAAACGGCTGATTAATCGGATTATCCTTTTAAGGGTCAACCATGGAGAGTCCATGTGATGTGCGTATGAAAGGAAACTATTTTCCGGGAAAATGTTTAAGATTTTCTATTTCACGTATTACAAACAAGGAGAGTTGAGGTGGGCGGACTTTCTTTTTACACTGAAGGGGTTTTACTTCTATTATTGTTTCCTGACAGCTGTATTACCGGTGGCCAAACAGAGTGAGATTCTCATAAAAAAGCCCCTTAGAATCTGAATCTGAATCTTTTCTCGTTCCATCCTCTTGGAGGCAAACAGGTAAGTTCGTCTCTGGTTCTTGTTCTTGTTCTTGTTAGATTTTGATTGTGTTCTTCGAATGATATCTGGATAATTTCTGTTTGTTTTATCAACGGATTCTTGCAAAATAGAAAAAGAAATTGGGTTTTTTTATTCTTGGTTATTTTATTGATATAGATTTGCAAGACCCACTTGAATTTAATGTTGAGGTGTTTTTAAATGAATAGTGATAGTTGTATTGCTATTGCATTTGCGGGTCTGAATTGTTTTATCATTATAAGTTAAACTATCTAATAAGAATTTTCAGAATGATAGTCCCTGATACTGAAATATAATGCTATGAATTATTTTGAAGTTCTTAAGAAACCCAGATTAGATTTTCTCTTTTATGAGATTTGTTTGAAGATTAAGCACATAGTTCAATTTATTTTTTCCTAATTTTCATTTTTTTTCTTTAAATAAGAGCTCCTGGAAATACCAATCATGTCTATGCAGTATCAAAATGAGATTGCGACTCCATCTAGACTTGAGGTTTGGGATAAATGAAATTTTATTTTATTTTTATCCTGAAAAGGGATATTTGTGATGAATGATCATTGGCTTTATCAGGGAAAGTATGCTGCAATCTTTGTATGTTGGCTTCTGGGAAATGGCTGCCTTTTTTCATGGAACAGCATGCTTACTATAGGGGATTATTATGCAGTTTTGTATCCGGTAATCAGTCATTTTCTTCTTCTTTTTAACCATTTTTTCGAGGTCTGTTCAGTGCTTGAGGTTTCAGAATGATATTGGATTCATGTTTTATGTATCCAGTCAAATTTGTTTTGACAATTTCATGCATTTGGGCATGATTTTGAGCCTTCATCTTCACTATATAAATGCCATTTTCCCCCTTAAATCTTAATTCCTTGCAAGTTAACTACAAATTTCTCCAACACCTTACTCGCCCAGTGAGAGAAACATGAGTTTAGCCACCCTCATAGAGAACAGGAAAAAGGAAGTAGCAGAGAGCATATTTAAGATTGAAATGTTACTTCAAGGATCGCATAAGCAAGAGGCCCACCTCTATTTATGAACCATCTTCTAAATGGTTACCGACGTTTTCTTTTCTCTAAGTTCGCTTTTTCTAGATTCAGGACTCTCCCATGTGTCCATAACTGAGAAAATTGTCATGAGGCAGGAAAGTGTGATTTAAACAAGTTTTGGGATACTATCTGGATATTGATTTACCATGAAATCTCTATCTTGTTAAAGTCATGCTGGAAACACTCAATTTCACTAGAAATTATCCAATTTTTCTGACCAGTATTGTTCTGGCAGATTTTTCGACCCTCATGGGGGAGTATCTACAGTGAAGAGTCGTCTATCTGTTCCTGCTGTCCAATGGGGCTTTAGCTTTATTAATACATAGAGTTAAGGCAATGGAATGCGGTGCTTTGGGTCAGGTTTGGATGCTTTTCATGGTTCTCAAAAACTCCCAAATTTTCATGATTTTCCGGAAAATACTGATTGACTCTTAAATTCTTCTGTTTGCATGAAAATGTTGCACATTCATTCGCTCACTCAAGCATTATTTGTCTCAATAATTCATTCAATGGCTCTTTTCCTTAAATTCACTGTAACCTTTTTATAATATTTGAATCCTACGATAACCGAACTACAATTTATAGACCTCTGATGAATAGTTTTTATTTGGTATTCTGCAGGATTACATTAGTGATTGATTGTATAATTTTTCTTCCTTGCGCAGGACTACCATCCCTCAAGGGTCCTTACTCTAGTATATCAACCATTTGCTCTTGGAACGATTGCAATATTGACATACTATGAAGCAAAAATTAATACCAGACAACGAAACCTAGTTGGATATACACTTTTCTTCATAAGTACCCTTTTAGTCTTAGTTGTAAGTATCATTGTCTTTTCAAATACTGTATTCTTTTGAACTGATCATTATCTTTTGGCTAAAAGCCTATAACCGAGCGACCTTTCTTCTATTTTTTCCATAGTTGGACTTAGCTACATCTGGGAAAGGAGGACTTGGGACTTACATTGGAATTTGTGCCCTTAGTGGTGCTTTTGGATTTGCAGATGCTCATGTTCAGGGTGGAATGGTTGGAGACCTCTCCTTCATGCTTCCAGAATTCATTCAAGTCAGTATCTCCTATTAGGTTGAGTCTTGTTTCATACTTTTCAATTAAATACATCTTTACCTAACATGGTTTTTTTTTTTTTTTTTGTGAATCCTATGGTTTCAAAATCTTCAGTCTTTCCTTGCTGGTTTGGCTGCATCAGGGGCTATAACCTCTATTTTGAGGTTAATTACAAAAGCAGCATTTGAGACTTCGAAGGATGGCTTTCGCAAAGGAGCCAGTATGTTCAAATCCCCATTTTTTTTGGTTTCATTTGCTTCTCATAATTACATTATATTTAACTTAAATGTACCAAATTGAATGAAACTTTCCATCAATAATGCAAATCAAAGTTCTACACCTTTTGAAGTTATTACGATAATGTGCAAGATGCTAGATTGTTAGTATTCTGATCATATAGATAATAGGTCATTTAGGCTTCATACTACTAGTATTCCCCTGTTCTACACTTTCATATTTGAGAGTTGCAATCATCCGTATATGTTTTTCTTTCAAATTGTCAGCAACCATCAATAACATATAATTCAATTTTGCAGAACTACTATGAGATTTATGTTCATTCAAGCAATTTATGGTTTCTTCTCTTTCATTAAATAATAAAACCGGTTTTGAGTTTTTTAGTCTTTTTATTTTCATTGTTTCTTTTGTGGCAGTCTTGTTCCTTGCTATCTCAACAGTTTTTGAGCTGGTTTGTGTTCTTCTCTATGCATTTATCTTCCCGAAGCTACCAATAGTGAAGTATTTCCGTGCAAAGGCAGCTGCTGAGGGATCTAAAACAGTCTCAGCTGATCTTGCAGCTGGTGGCATCCAAACAACTGGGGTATGTTTTCTTTTCCAAATGTGAAACAAGATATAATAAAGTAATCAAATGTTTGCGGTCTTTGGTATTATCTTGGGACTATTTTGCAGGTCGAAAAGGACTCAGAACCCAGCGCCTAAGCAACAAAGAGTTGTTACTTCAAAACATAGACTATGCTATTGGTCTGTTTATGATATACGCTTTGACATTATCTATTTTCCCTGGATTCTTATCTGAAGATACGGGATCACACAGCTTAGGCTCATGGTAAATAATAATTGTGATCATTTTAAGTCATAGTCCATGGAACTTGTTCTTATTTTTCGATATTGGTTGGTACCTCAGGTATGCCCTTGTTCTAATTGCCATGTATAATGTATGGGATCTAATTGGGAGATACATTCCACTCATTAAAAGCTTAAAGTTAAGGTCACGAAAAGGACTCTTGATAGGGATTCTCGCCCGTTTCTTGCTTATCCCAGCATTCTATTTCACTGCCAAATATGGAGACCAGGGCTGGATGATAATGCTGACATCCTTTTTGGGATTAAGCAACGGTTATTTAACCGTCTGTGTTCTTACTGAAGCACCAAAAGGGTACAAGGTAAGCTGATTCAGGCAACTCTTGGTTGAGTTTTCATTCAAATATGGGATCATTTTTCCTTATGAAGTTTTGGTTCTGCAGGGGCCCGAACAAAATGCTTTGGGAAATATCCTTGTGTTCTTTCTTCTAGGAGGAATATTTACAGGGGTAACAGCTGATTGGCTGTGGCTCATAGGCAAAGGATGGTGATTGTTGATAGCAGTTCAACACAGGATAGTGTGTAAATACTTAATACTTACATTTTATAGATTAGTGATGCTTAAATGGATGGCAAAGTATTTAATTCTTTATCGGAAGCCTGAACTGGTATATATATTGTTCTATTTCTAAGTAAGTTCCAACTGATTTGTAGACATATTGAATTGAAACAGCAGTAGATTTATATGTTTAGTATTGGGGAACTTAACTATATGTGGATGTAAGTAGCTGTAAATTCCTTTGAATATTTCTTGCTGGAACCGAGTGGTTCAAATTCTCTTCCCAAACGAATATGTAGATTTGATGGTTGGGGTGCTGCTAAAGCGCCGTGTTGCCGAGTTTGGGTACTGGGAATGTAATTGTGTTATATGGTTGAGTTTACTGTGCGTGATCGCTTTCCAGGTTTGTATAGGGATTGATGCCGATTGTGGTATTCAACCCAAAGTATTTTAAATTATGCCAGCATTCAAATTCGAAACAGCTTTATGGTAAACCGAAAAAAAATATTATTTTTCCAAAGCTAAGGGCCCAAATAACTCAATTATATCAGTCCCAGCCCACCAGCCCAATTCAATAAAGCCAAATCCTTGTTTTTTTTTTTTTTACAATTAAGCAATTTGTTACATTGTAATAAACTATTTTCATTGGAACTCAAACTTGGGACATCTCCTTTTCGTCATGTCCTGCATTAAATTTGTTATAATGTAGTATATTTTCTCCATTAGGATACCTCTTTTTCATCATGTCCTACATTTTTTTAAGGAAAATGTTTTGTGACATCATGATGTTAGACACTATTTTCAAAAATATAAAATTTTTATGATTAAACTTAAAAAATGTAAAATTTAAATGACATAAATACTCATTATTTACTTTTTTTTAAAAAATATGTGGTGTCTTATGGTAACACCCATTTTTTAAACTTTAAACAATTTATCAATTGAGCCAAGCATGTGAAGTGCCAAATCCAATTATTTGTTACTTATGGGTTGCAGTTGGACCACGCTTGCAATCATTTGCATAGTGGATGATTATCCTTACAAAGCTCTCATTTTTCTCATGACGATCAACGTGGGATTGTTTTCAAGAAATAATGAATAAAAATTACTCTTAACATGAATTGAAATTAATGACCACTATGCACAAATTGTGATGCCCCCAACTCGGCAAGTGACAAGTTATGATGTTTTTTTTTTCCTTTTTTTTTTCTTTTTTTTTTTTAATTCTTGTTTACTGTAAACTTGTTCATTCATATCCTGTTAAATATTTAATTTGAAATATATTTTGTAGCAGTGGATTATAAAATATATTCAAATTCCATAAATTAAAGTGTTCAACATAAAAAAATTTACATTATTTACAAAAACAAATACATATACAAAATAGACCATAGAGGTTTTGTTGTAGCTGGTATTGTGTTGACCTTTGTTCTTGATGTGGATTATTAGAACTACAGTTCCTTCTTACATGCACTGCAACGGATCGCAGCGGTGCTAAGCTTATAGAGCAGTGGGAATAAATACTCGTGGATGACCTAATAAGGATCATCACTTTAGGCAAATACATATACATTTAACACGTATTTATACTTATCTTTCATACTTATGCATATTTCATACATGTAATTTACACATGCTTATACATACTTCATATTTACTTATCATTGTTCAAATCATTTGCATATTCTTGTCATTTGCTTTTATGTTTCATACCTACATATACCTAGAAATGGATACGGAAAAGCGTATGTGCCCAAGGTCTTATCATTTACATCTGAGACGGTGATTTCTATTTATGACCCAAATGGGGCATTATAGTGATCGAAGCCGAGATACATGTCATCAAGCCTAAGCGGGACCTCAATATCTATAAAGCGTATTGTTGCGATAAATTTGTATCCATATAGGCATGCCACCTATCCATGTAGCTGACTCGGCATAGGATGTCAAGTGAGGGTCACTCTTTTTAACTTGCACTTTACACTTACATATTCGTATAATGTTAAGGTGCTTGTATTACGTGCAGCAGCGGCGGATTACAAAATATCTGAGTTCCCGAATGCGATGTTCAGCATCTCGATATTTACATTGGTTACAAAATTTCATATACAAAATAGACCCTAAAAGGTCTTCCAGTCGGCACATTGATGTGTGGCCTTTGGCTGTGATGTGGATTGCCTGGATTCTTTGATTTATATTACGTACCTCTTAGCGGATTGAACACCATTCAAGGCTTTCGCGACTTAGTGAATATGACCATTAAGAGTCGCGCACTTTTATCTGAATGCATATAACACCGCAACATTTCTGATTCTTTATCATTTCTCGTATATATATACTTTTCATAGCCGAGTTTCATTTCTTATCATCTTCCATATACTTTTCATGTAATCTTGTACTTTTACTTCTTGTTCTTGTAACTGTATACTATCATCGCATAGCAGTGCTATGCTTCTCATATCATGTAGTGTATTCCCATTTCTTATCATCATCCATATATTTTTCATGTCATCTTGTACTTTTACTTCTTGTTCTTGCTTGTATACTATCGTCGCATGCTTGATCTTATGCTTCTCATATCGCCATCATGTATTCTACACTTCCTTTGCATATCTGCATCATTTTAACCCATGTTTAAATGTCTGCATCGCCTTAGAAGTGGATACGAGGAAACCATGAGCCGTAGGCGCTATATTCTTGTATGAAGCGAGTGGTCCATGGCGCTATATTCGTGTAAAACAGGTGGTCCATGAGGAGCCGGAATGTAATATAATATACGAAGGTATCATCATTATGTGAGACGGTGACTATCCATGAGGGGGAGTATGGTGACCCTTTCGGGGCCAGAGTGATCAAACGGG
Source organism: Tetrastigma voinierianum (assembly GCA_016808115.1). Lineage (NCBI taxonomy): Eukaryota > Viridiplantae > Streptophyta > Magnoliopsida > Vitales > Vitaceae > Tetrastigma > Tetrastigma voinierianum. The sequence goes on from JAEQBH010000123.1 coordinate 53,068, forward strand.
ATCTATGTCATCGACGAATGGGGCGAGATATCGGAGCTTGTATCGCACAGACTTATTTTTCCTAATAGGCATGTCCGTCGCCCGCCTCTGGGGTTACAGCGAATGATGATGTGTATTTTATCTTCATTATATATCGTATTAGGATAATTATTGTCGTTCGTGTCGTATGTGATATATACAATCATTTATTCATATCTTTGCATTTTTCGTATCTCATTACATGCGTAATTAAATATGCTTACCATGTATGTAATTTATTTATGAATTCATAATAGGCATTTATAAAATGAATAACTATGGTACTTATAGTGCCTACTGTTTTTTGTGTTTTCTGGAGCTAATATGAGTTCCCATATTATCAAGTTGTCTATTAATGGATTCTTGACTCAATGGGCTTTCCATAGAGTCGAAAACGCCTTTCGAATCGGAGTTCGGACGGAAGGAATATGACCAGAGTTGGAAGTGTACGTAGGCCAAATCGACAGGCGACTGGATTGTGAGATTGACACGAGTGACGGCTCATCTATCACCTCAGTCAGGCATCTAATATTCTCCTCCAGGCATGGATAGTTCTTGACTCAATGGGCCTTCCATAGAGTCTAGAACACTAATCGGAGTTCAAGCGAAGGAGATACTGTGTATGAAGTTGGAGGTCATGCGCGTCGATCTTGACAGGCTGACCTGGGCCGACGAGCTGCATAAGAAATTGACGAGCTCAGTCTAACACCTCGGTCTGGCATCTAATATCTTCCTCAGGCATATGGATGGATTCTTGACTCAATGGGCTTTTCATAGAGTCCAAGAACACCCAAATCGGAGTTCAAACGAAGGAGATATGACTTTCCGAAGTTGGAGGTCATCCGCAATCAGTCTTGACAGTGGCGGTTGTCTTGAAGTGACAAACCTTTGTTTTAGAGCCTTTGTTGACGACCAGCTGTTGGACGACCGCTGTTGGCGACCAGCTGTTGGGCGACCCGCGGTTGGGCGACCCGCATTTGGCGATCATTGTTGGGCGGCCTGGCTGGTGGCGGCGGCTGTGGGCGACCCGCGGTGGGCGGCCGCGGCGTGGGCGGCGCGCGGTTGGGCGACAGCTGTTTGGCGAACCGCGACAGCGAACTAGCGTTAGGCGACCCGCGGCGGCCGGCGACGCTGTTGGACGACCCGCGGTTCGACGACCTTTGTTTGGCGATCACTGTTTGACGACCCAGCATTTGGGCGACCCGCTGTTGGCGATAGCGTTGGACGACCGATTGGACCTGCTGATGACGACCAGCGTTTGGACGACCCCTCACCATTTGGCTTTGTTTAGAGTAAAAGACCATAACTTTGATCTATAGGAGTCGAATTAGCAGAAATTCAAAAGCCCTAACATCAAGTTCATTGATTTGGCTACAATTTCACAAGAAGGACTTACTACCAAAATTCTCTTTATTTCTGACTCAAAAGCCCGTTCTAAGGTGCAATTTAGTTGACCGGAGTGGCGAGCCCGGCCCGACCAGATCTAAATGGGCGGCCTCGGTAAAGGACCCTAACTTGGTCTACAGAGGGTCCAACTCGAAATTCAGCCCTAACATCAAGTTCATTGATGTGGCTACAATTTACTAGAAGGACTCACTTTTGAATTCCCTGTATTTCTGACCCAAAAACCCTTTCTAAGATCCGGCTACTGCATATGATCAAACATAAGGAATTTTCTTGGTTCAACCTGCAACTAGACCCTTCTCAAACACATATTTAAAGACCTTAAAGTGTACTCAAACTCATGCTACAAGAAATGAGTTTAGGGTTCCCAAACCCAAACCCCGTACACAAGATAGAGGTTCTAAACCATGTATCCATGCGAAATCCATACCAATACTCAAATTTAGTAATTAGTACAATACGAAGACATGTATCCGTACTGGAATTTAGTAGTTCCATACGTAATCTTCTTAGTAGCCTTCTTCTCTTCTCTTTTGTTCGTGTTGCTCTCCTTTTCTCCAGAAGCAAAAAATGAGATATTTATTTTAGTCTTATCCGCTTGTATTTCTCTTTCTAATCAAAGGAGGAAACTTATCACTGCTGGCCTAAACCACTTGTCTTACACAATTTCATCCTTATTTCATTATAATATTTTTCTTTTATTACTCTTTGGTCCTTCAGCTCTTCTACTATTTGCAAATCAATTTATAATATTTTTACAATAGCCTCAAATCTTCTTTATTATTTACTTGTTTTAACTTATGCATGTCCTACTTTGTTTTTTATCTTTATTTTATTCGAATAAATATACCTTCACGTTTAATATACCCGAAAACATTTTATAAAAGCTGTTAAATTATAATTTGAGTGCAAATCCAACTACGGAGTCATAAGCAAACAATCAGTTTTATTATGGTTTCTCAACTATCTTTCAAGTATCAGAAAAAGATATCTGTATGCATAAATAACTACGTGTCAATGTATCTTTATGAGATATTGATATCGAAAATAATCTGCTATAAACATTTAAGCGTACTTTTCATATAAAAATTATCGTGTATTATATTTTAGCTTTCATAACACGTATTTATCGTGATGCGTATCTTATGATGCGTTATTTTATATCCTACAATACATCTATATAACATTTATCTGATTTTAGTTTCCATAGCAATTAGCGAACTATTCGAGGTAGTTCCCAAGTCCATTTTCGACTATAATTTTGACCGTGTAAACAAGAATGTTAGAGAAAGTGATCTTCTAACTCAATATATCCATATGTCTTCTTAAGTTTCTTATGGTTCAAACATCATGTCATTTGGACTTTTAATTTGGGAGATATGAATTTAAACGATACGAGCATACGGACAATTTCCAGGAATAAAATCTGGAATTGTGTCCTATATTTAAAAAATTTCTAGGAATGACATAATTTGACCATAATTTCTTCATTAAAGTTGTTCTTTCAGGTGTCTAGTTTGTACAGAAATTTGAATCACTTCATTTGGACCCGATTATAACTCAGAGTTTATGATTTAAACAATACAGGGTTACTTGAGTTCAAGGAATTTGTTACGAGGGCGATTTCAAGGACATAATTGTTCCCTTACTTTAACAAAATTTCTGGATCCAATGGAGATTTGAACATAGCATTTAAATTTAGATACACTTATTTAAGAGAGATTTGTTTTCCTAAAAGTCTAGTTTACCCAGAAATTTGAATCATTCAATTTAGAGGAGTGAAACTCAACTTATAACCTAAATACCAAAACTGTTCCAAACCATTGTATCATAAGCGAACCCGAGTGCCTCGAAAACTGCCAGCATCACTTTGTGAATTTTCTGATTGCATTGAATTACAAATTGTATACACCTAACAGGAGGTTTTCTCCTAGAAGTCCTAGTTTACTCATAATTTTGAATCATTCAATTTGATGAGTGATGACGAGTTATGACCAAAACAAAGCATGGGTTTAAAAAAGCGGTGACATCTCACACTGAAAACCCAGCATTTTACATAAAATTTTCCTGTTGAGGTAACATGAAAACGAAAAACCATTCATTAAATATCCATACCTTAAAGATTTATTCCAAACAAGGATTCTACACAAATATGTATTACAAGCACCGAAGCAGTATCATACAATCTGTAACAAGTTATACAAAATTCCATACCATATTTTCTTTTCTTCTTCTTCTTCTACTACTCTTCTTCTTAACTCTTCTTCTTTTCTTCTCTCTTTCTTTTCTTTTCTCTACCGAAGCCCTAGCTTTCCCCCCAATTCTAAAAGTGCCAATTGTTTGGTCTTATCCCATTAAAATGTTTGGCTAAAACCCTTTGCATTCTTTTCCGTTCTTCATTTAAATCCCTTTTTTATTTCATTCTATGTGCAACTCTAATTTAACATATTTCCACTTTATGTATAAGCTTCTTAACATATCACTTGGGTCCATAATTGAAAAATTACTAATTTATCCTTGACTTTTGTATTAATTCGGGTTTTGCTTATTTTATTTTTAGCATTATTTTATTAGAAAAAATATAATTTTACTTTTATTATCATAGCGTTATATAAAACTGTCGTAGTATAATTTTCAGTAAACCTGACTACTCCCTCCTTAAAATTTAGTCATGCCATGCACGGAAGAAGAGTTGCGGATATTGTGCCTCTCATGGATTGTTTAAAACAGTGACCTTTGGCACCGCTAGGGGTGTTGCCAAAGCACCTTTCTGGAAGGACTTATTTATTCACTTAAATTGTTTCCTTCACGAGCCATAATAGCCTTTGGCTCTTCATCATAGGAGAAATCCTATTGCACTTGTACTTCTTGTACTGTCAGGATATGCGATTCATCTTAACGGTATTTCCGAAGCATAGACACATGGAACACATCATGCAACTTGGCTAAATATGGAGGAATTACTTAAGCGGAAATCGCCACTAGTACGATTCTCTCCAAAACCTCATATGGGTCAATGAACCTCGAACTTAGCTTCCCTTTCTTCCCAAATCTAAGCACCTTCCTCCATGGAGATACCTTTAGGAACACTTTATCACTCACTTCATATTCAATGTTCTTCCTTTTCAAATCGGCATATGACTTTTTTGATCATGTGACTTTTAACCTTTACCAAAATAACTGCGCATGTATCTTTTACTATATGGGACCAATCACTTTATATTCGTTGATTGATCCTTGACTTTACAAGGATTCATCGGCGCCTACAAAGCCTCATATGGTGTCATGCGATGCTTGATTGATAACTATTTATTTATAGGCAAATTCTATCAATGGAATATACCTATCCCGACTTCCGGTAAATTCCATTACGTCAAGCATATCTTGAGCATGAATCAATCTCATTTTGTCAATCTATTTGCGGATGGAATGATGTAGTGAAATTAAGCCAAGTTTTCAAGGCTAACTGTAATTCCTTCGGAACCGCCCAGTCATCGCGGATCTCTATTCGACCTGATAGACGTGGCACCATGCAATCGCCTGTTCTCATACACATATAACTCGATTGTTGATCCATAGAATAGTCGATCCACGGCCCGGTATAAAATAAGTGACTTTGTGAGTACATCAGCGATCACCACCAGACAAAGTCATGTTTATGTTCCAGAGGGAAAGCAGACAGGAATCCATGGTAATGTTATCCCACTTAATTGAGGAGGTGGAAGGGGATTGACGAACTTGTTGGAACTTGGTGTTCGGCTTTGACCCTGGCGACCCACGTCAAACATTTAGACAAGTACTACATCACATCTCTTTTCATTCCTTTCCACGATAATGTTGTTTTGAATAAAGTTGCATCTTGTATATCCGGATGCATGGTAAATATCGTATTATGAGCTTCATAAAACAACTTTTTCTTTAGCTCTTTATCATCTAGCACACATAATTTGTTAAAATCTGAGCTTCAGGCGTCTTTTGCGAAAAATCAATCTTATCACCATCTCACGACCAATTGTATCTTTTAACATCTCTTCATCATTTTCTAAGCATCTATAATCATTTGCTTTAAAATAGAGTTTAAGCAATTGAGCTAATATAGCTTAATCGGATACTATTCTCCAATCTTGTGTTAGTATTAACAAAGTTGTCATTGCGCCTCTATAAGGCATCTGCTACCACATTACACTTTTCGGGGTGGTAGTTTATTATCTGATCAAAAATCTTTTGAACAACTCAAATACCTCGATTATCTCAGAGTCAGCTCCTTAAAATTAACAAATATTTGAGCTTTTATGATCTGTATAAAATTCTGCATTTTCACCCCATATAGGTAGTGTCGCCATATCTTCCAAAGCAAATACTACCCTGACCCGATTCAAATCATGTGCCAGGATAGTGCATTCATGTGGCTTCAAATTTAATACGGATGCATGTGCCACAACTACCATTTTGTTAACACTGACCAGGACGATTCTTGAAGCATCCAGCACTCTTTGCAAGGTGAAATCTGGCATTAAATACTAATGGATTCAACGACCATTTCCTTGGCTTCCAAAAGCTATGTGGCATTTATCTATCCACTCAAGCTTTCTCCATTCCTGAGTAATTTAGTGAGTGGAGAAGCTATGAAAGAGAATCCCTTCACAAATATTCAATAATATCTTGCTATTGAGAAACTTCTCACTTGATAACACTTCAAGGTAGTTTTCCAATGCACGAAAACTTGATCTTTAGTAGGGTCAGCTCTTATACCCTCGACGGTTAGTATAGCCTAGGAATGAAACTTCCTTTGCAAAATCACATTTGCTAAGACATCTGACTTCTCTCTTAAAGTCGTAGAACTATTTTTGAGTATTGCTCCATTTAACTCATGCTCATCTTTGGAATATGCAATATATCATCAATGAAATACGATGAATGATCTAAGCCGAATTGAAATACCCTATTCATTTAGTAAAAAACTTGAGAAATTCAAATTTTAATGGTAAGCAATAATTTTGAGGTTAAAATCCGGAATTTTTCTATATCTCGGATGACGAAACAGACTTTACCGATAGAATCGTTTCGCGAAATCTAGCTACCACGTCGAATTTCGCCGAATTAAAACGATCGAAATTTCACATTTTCGAGACCTTTGAGGGTGACAAGTGGAAGGTGTTGAGTGGCTCACGATGAGCCACGTGTCAGGATATTAGTAAGTCAAATGCAAGAGCCTAGTAAATTTATGTGGACATGTGGCATCTACGAAGTGAAAGGAAATCCACTATTAAGGATAAGGTGATAAAGGGGGAAATCCATTGAGCCCTTCACGAGGGTGACATTTGTAGCAGAGTGAGGAGAACTGATTACTCTTGGCTTCAACCGGTTTGGGGAAGGAAGAAGGGGGAAAAGAAAGAGAGTTTTAGAGAGAGAGAGTCTACTTATCTCTAGATTTTTCGGCAATCGATCCGTCAAATCCGGGCGAGATAAGAGGCAAAGTTGACCCCCACTACAAGGGCTACACATGGGTACCAGGATTGTGGAGTTTCGACAAATTCCGGGAGGTAGGAGTCTTCTCCTACTAGGATATTTCTTATCTAAAAAGTCATGAAAATGGTTTGTTTTGGAGTTGCAATGCCAGAAATGGCCATGCATTTCGGTTCCAAGGAAGTGGGACCGAAGGCTTGATGAAGGGGTTAACCTTGAGCGGATGTGGGAGGCCCATTTTTGCACCGAGTTTGGGTTATTTTAGACTGAAATTAGATCCATGTGTATTTTCTTTTGCATGTTGTTGCTTTGAATGAATAACATGCCATTGTACATCGAAGAATGAAATTGTTAATGCATGCTAAATTGATGTGATGCGTAGTTGTTGAATTATATGGATTGTTTGAGTATGAACCATTAGAATTAGAATATATGAATTAGCATGATTGCATTCATAAAGCATGTAGCATCGCTTGGTCAGTCTTGGGAGAATTGTGATGTTGAATTCACCATTCTTGGTGAATGGGTGTGATGGGCTTGGAAATGAGACAACGTCCAAGGTCGAGACCCACGGTCCGAAATTGGAAACAAAGAAATAAATAATAATAAAAATCACGTGTGTTGATACGAAGCGTGGTCTGAGCAAGTTGGGGTAGATCCCCCCCCAAGGTGAAAGTCTCAAATTCACATGCGATTAGACATGATCTCCAACGGTGAAAGTTCGTAAAAATGTTGGAAGGCGTACGTCGATCCTACGGTGTGACCTCAAAAAGACGTGGCCCATAAATAAATAAATAAACACACAAAATTTGACAACGATTTAAATGTGTATTGGAGGTTGGTCCATTGAGTGAGTCACTGGGTGGAACACCAATGACTATTTTTCACACTTGCCTTTGCAAGTGTGAGGGAGTCGGTCAAGACTCGGGGTATGTCGTAAGTGGTTTCATCTCATGCATGATATAAAGCATTCCATGTGTAAATTGAAAATTATATGGAATGTGGATGATTGTGGTGTGTCATTGCATGTGCATTTTAGGAGGGGAGTAGCGCTTGTAAGAAAATTCAACTACTGGGCATTGTTCACCCCGTCGTGGGATCCCCCTTTCAGGTATAGGGAGTATTCAAGAAGACGACGCTCACTAGAGGCCGCTTTTGAGAAGAAAGTCGACATGTGGCTTTGATTATATATTTTTGTAAAACATGTATGAAACATTCTGATTGATACATGTTTGTATAGCAGTGTAGTTAACTCTTGAAACTATTGTAATATAGTTGGTTATATTTTGATGAGTATGGATGTATGGGCCTGACGTGACCATTTTTACTTATGTTTGAGTCTCAGGTAGAGAGACACTCAGTTTGTGGCATTGAGACACTCAATGGCTACATGTATTCCTCGAGTTTACGGATTGTCAACGGACCCCCGGGTTTGGGGCGTCACAGCTTGGTATCAGAGCCTATGTTTATAAATACCTAGAGCTCGATGTCGGATACTAGAGTTATAGCTTAATATCAGAAAGTTAGGTATACGATTACCTAGGACTTGATGAGCACGGGTTAGATCATGCGTTTATTGATGGGCACAGGGGATAGTGGATTTCATGTCGGGCATGGGTTGGGCGCGGTGGGCGATTTGGGTTGCGACATGAACCTGCGATGTCGCTGACGGTGTGGCGGGTTGGGGTTTTTACGGTCGCGACAAGGTGCGCCTTGTGGAATGAAGTTGGGTGTCGATTACGTGTCGCGACAAAGTTGGCTGTTTGGGTGTCGTGACACGATTTTTGGTGTCGCGACAAGGAAACGATAGTGGTGGAGTAAAGCTTGTCGCGACAGGGCTTTCTCTGTCGCGATAGAGCTGGTTGTCTGGTGTCGCGACTTGGGCTTTGGGGCAGTGAGTCGAGCGAGATGCAGTGTTGTGATCGAGCACGGCGCAGCGACGGATAGCCAGTGTGCTCCACAGCGGGTGCGATAGTCTGCGCCGATGCGAGCATTACATTGGTGCCTTTGTGATGTTCGCCTTGTTTGGAGTCAACGTGTTGAGGTCTTGTTCATGAACCTTGTTCTGATCAGATTTGTTATAAAATAAAAAAATAATAAATAATAAATAATAAAATAATAAAATAATTTGTGTATGACTTAATATATAGAATGTTTATCTTGCATTACATGAATGCCTTGATTGTAATGCATTAAAATTTTTTTTTCGGTGTGTGAATAGTGTCACCGAGTACGTATTTACCTTTGAGATACTTCATTAAAACTCAACTTGTCATTTGGCGTGTGTAGATGTATCGAGGATGGGAGACGTAAGTCGATCCACGAGGTGCTAGTCAAGCACCACCAATTTTGATCGGCGGGCCTTTGTAAGTAGGTGGGTGTCTGGCTAGCGCCGTACCTGTTTAGTGCAATTGGGGGTCAGGGAGGATCGAGTGACCTCCAGAGGTTTATGGCACACCATCCTCCATCATTCAGGGGAGGAGGGGATCCGATGGCAGTCGACCATTGGTTTCGGCAAGTCAAGAGGGTTTGGTGGCCATGAGGACCACTTCCAATGCCACAAGGATCATACTAGCTACGTTTAAGCTAGAGAGTGAATCCCAGGTATGGTGGGATTGGGCTAAGGTCTCAAAGGACCTAGAGACAATGACTTTGGGAGAGTTCCATGAGCTCTTCATGGGCAAGTATTTTCGACCAACGCTGAACATACGAGGGCGAGAGTTCTGGGGTGAGGCGAGGAATGATGATAGTAATGGAGTGCGTGGCTAGTTCTTGAGTTAGCCCGTTTGTTGAAGGCCTCACGTGGCCGCAGGATATGACGAGTTAAGGAGATTTGAGGAATGGGTTGAAGTTGTCCGTTCGGAATGGGTGTAGGACTCACTTTCTGAGGCATGAGACTATGGTTGGGGTAGGTATGGCCAATAGAGAGAGAGATAGAAAACGCTGAAGACATCAGAATCTGGTGTGGAGTGGCGAAGGCCCCGGTCATCTTCCGGTTCGGAAAAGAGCCCGAGGGCTTCTAGTTCTCGAGGGTTTGGTAGCGGCCATCTGGGGTCGGATCGAGGTTCCCGGTCGGGCGGGAATAGACGATCACGTTATTTTACGCACGTCTGCTGAGACATATGAAGCGGGATTACCCTCGGAGACAGGGATCCTAGGGTTTTGGGGCAGGCTCGGACGCAATTTATTCCTCCACCCTCCAATATAGGTCAGAGGAACCGATATCAGTCCCGAAGTCTTTGCCTGACACCTCTGGCACACCTGAACATGCGGAAGAGGCCAAGTCATGGAGTCGTAGGGCAGAGGCCACAGTGAGACATTAGGGATTAAGGGCATGTCTAAGCCATCGTACCACCTCACGGGCCAAGCGGATCAGCGATATCTGAAGTGCGTTCTTGCTATCTCGCTTATAAGCAAAGGTGTGTTTGATTCTGGTGCATCGCATTCATTCATCGCTGCATCGGTCATGAGAGAGTTGGGCTTAGAAGTTGAGACCTTGGAGGAGCCCCTGTATGTGAGTTCTCCCCTAGGAGCTAAGGTGAGTATAGATCTGATGTGTGGGGGTTGCGAGCTAGAGATCTTCGAGATTCTACTCACAGTGGACCTGAGGGTTATGGACATGTTAGAGTTTGATGTCATCCTTAGGGCCGGACTAGGCGGCGGCATGCGGGCGATCATCGATTGTGGCGTAGGAGGTTACGCTACCGCGATGCGATGCTCGTGTTACGTTTCAGGGGGACAAGCACGATGTCTTGCCTCAGACCATGTACGATTCTAGGTGGCATGGACAGTTGATGGGTTAGCTGGCTAGCCTTACCTTGGAGGACGAGGCAAGACAGGACTTGGATTTGCCTCGGGTAGTGTGCAAGTACGAGGATGTCTTTCCAGACGAGCTACTGAGATTACCTCCGCAGAGGGTTGTAGACTTTTGTATTGAGTTACACCCGGGCACATCGCCCATCTCTATGACTCCGCATAGGATGGCACCGGTGTGAGTTGCGGGGAACTGACGTCCGGATCACGAGGAGTTATTAGTGAGGATTCATTAGGTAGGGAACTTCACCATGGGGCGCTCCAATTTTGTTTGCAAAGAATAAGGACAAGACCCTTCGACTATGCATTGACAACCGACAGTTGAACAAGGTTACGATCAAGAATTGGTATCCATTACCGAGGATTGATGACTTATTCGATCAGTTGAGGAGAACGCGAGTCTACTCTAAGATAGACCTTCGCACGAGTTACCATCAATTAAGGGTTAGGGAGGCAGATATCCCTAAGACAGCGTTCAGGACACGGTATGGGCACTTTGAGTTCATGGTGATGCCCTTCGGGTTGACGAATACGCCAGCAGCATTCATGGACCTCATGCATAGGGTATTTCAACCCTATTTGGATCAATTTATAGTAGTCTTCGTGGATGGCGTTTGATCACTATGAGTGCGAGGAGGAGCATGAGGATCATTTGAGGGTCGTTTTGCAACTTTTGAGAGACCATCAGTTGTATGCCAAGTTCAGTAAGTGCGAGTTTTGGCTTACTAATGTGAGATTTTGGGGACACATGGTGTCGGCCGAGGGAGTGTCGATGGACCACGAGAAGGTTGGCGTGATGAGTTAGGAGAGGCCAGAAGTCGGTCTTCGAGGAATCTGCTTGATTTCTTAAGATTGAGCGGGATATTACAAAGAGGTTTATCGAGGATTTCTCGGATGGCTGCACCTATGTGAGGCCGGCCGAAGGAGGTGAGTTCAGTGGAATAACTGTGTGAGAAGGCATTCCGAGGAGTTGATGGGGCTTACTACAGCCCTATTCGATAGTCCGGAGGGACGGAAAGTAAGTGTATTGTGTATGATGCCTCGAAGGCCGGATTAGGATGCGTTTTGATGCGGTCAGGTCGTAGCTTATAGTTAAACAGCGAAGAATCATAATTAGAATTACCCCACGCCGCGACATGGGTTAGCGGCCATAGTCTTCGCCTTGAAGATTTGGCGCCCTTATATGGAGAGCCGGTTCGGGTATTAACTCGGACCACAAAAGTGCGGAAGTATATCTTCCTTGATGGGACCTCAATTTGAGGAACCTTGAGGTGGATGGAGTTCTAGAGGATTATGACTTCACTTTGCATTGCATACTGATAGAAGCGAAGCGTGGTGGGCCCCGATGCACTCGGTCGAAAGTCATGGGGAGTCTTGGTAGTGTAACCACGAAGTGGCGAATCTTTCGAAGATATTAGGACCGGGTTCAGAGACATGGTACGGTGGGCGGAAGCCCACGTGAGGTACTTTGGGTCGTAGGCTGCGTCGATCCTGCGGGTAGAGTGATTGAGTTCGGGGGCGAGACGGAGATAATGTCCATCGGGGGACCGAATGCCGGTCGGGTACATGTGACGAGGGTTGGACCATCCATGCAGATGGTAGTCTTCGGTATAGTGGACGAGCAGCGGTTCCCCAATTAACAGATCATAGAGAGGAGATCCTCAAAGAGTTTCATTGCTCTCAATTTGTTGTGCATCCAAGTGGCACGAAGATGTACCGTGATCTTCGTCGCCAGTACTACTGGAGCGGGATGAAGAGACACGTCGGAGACTTCGTTCAAAAATGCCTCACGTGTCAGCAAGTTAAGGTCGGGCACTAGAAGCGACAAGTTTACTCGGCCATTGAGGTGGCTAAGAAGTGGAGTGGGAGCACGTCACGATGGATTTTGTGACCAGCGCCGTGGGCCTTGAGTGGAGGCATGACGCGGTGTGGGTGATAGTAGACCGGCTCATGAAGTCGGTACATTTTCTAGTCGTGCGGATGACCTTAACACTGGAGGAATTCTGCCGGTTATATATCCGAGAGATTGTTCGGCTACATGGAGTGCCAGTGTTCATAGTGTCGGATAGAGATCCCAGGTTTACGGCACACTTTTGGAAGAGCTTCCAGAAGGCCATGGGGACACAGTTGACTATGAGCACTGCATTTCATTCGCAAACAGATGGTGGGTTGGAGAGGACTATACAAATTTTAGAGGACATGCTACGAGCATGTGTCTTGAAGGGTAGCTGGGAGGAGCACTTACCCTTAGTGGAATTTGCCTACAACAACAGTTATTAGGCGAGTATACAGATGACACCATACGAGGCTTTATACTGGGAGATTTATGTAGATCCGTTTACGGACCAGGTAGGAGGCTCCATTACTAGTGCTGATCACGATTAGAGACACTTTCGAAAGATGGGCTTGTGCGCGGCGCCTTCTCACGGCTTAGGCCGACGGAAAAACTGGTAAACCAATGACGTCGACCCCAGAGTTTGGGGTTGGCGATCATGTCTTCTTGATGATGCCTGCGAGAGGAGTGGTCGGGTTAAATGAGCGAGGGCTATCTCAAGGTTCGTCAGGCCCTTCGAGGATCTCAGTGAGTGGAATGCTTATAGGCGTCTTGGGCGGCATTACCGCCTAGTATATCGGGTGTTCATGAGGTGTTCCATGTCTCCGTGCTCCGAAAGTATACTCTAGATCCAGCTCATGTGGTGGATTGAGGAGAGATTACGGTTGACACAGATGGGACCTTCAAGGAGGGACCAGTTCGCATTATGGATAGCCGGGATCAGGTTTTCCGACGCAAGACCGTGAGACTAGTGAAAGTGTTGTGGCAATACCGTGGAGTGGAGGAGGCAACGTGGGAGCGTGAGGCCACGATGCGGGCCACCTATCCCTTCTTGTTTAGGGATGAAGGTACGTGGTTTAGTCGTTTAGTAATTGAATGGCCCAGTTTGCGTGCATGCTTGTGGTGCGCGTTGCATATCATGTGAGTTGATGTGGTGCGTGGAATTTTGGGTCGAAATTTTGTTACAAGGGGGGGGGATGTAAGAGCAGGGAATTCATTTTTACGAAAAAATAAATGGTAAAGCAGTAATTTCAGTCGAAATTTGGAATTTTTACATATCTCGAGATGATGAAAAGGACTTCAGTTGGAATCGTCTCGCGAAATCTGTACCACGTGGAATTTCGTCGGTCAGGAACGGTCGAATTTCATGTTTCGAACGCAGAGTGGCTGGCATGACACATGGCGGGTGTTAAGTGGATCACATTAAGCCCCCGTGTCGAGATGTGAGTAAGTCAAATGCAAGAGCCTAGTGGGGCCCATATGGACATGTGGCATCACCGAGAATGGAAGGAAGCCAGGTATTAAGGATAAGGTAATGAAATCCAATGAGCCCTTTAAGAGGTGACATGGCAGAGTGAAAGGGTGGTCTCTTGACTGGCTTGGCCCCGACCGGTTTGGGGGGAGGAAAGAAAGGGGAAAAAAGAAAGAGAGAGAGAGAGGGGAAAGAAAGGGAGAGAGTTTTAGAGAGAGAGATTCTACTTTCTCTTTAGATTTTACAGGTGATCGGTCAGTCGAATCCGGGAGCGAGCCAGAGGAAAGTTGACCTCCGCGCAGGGGCTACGTGTAGATGCAGGGATTGTAGAGTTTAGACAAACTCTGGGAGGTAGAAGTCTTCTCCTACTTGGATATTTCTTATCTAAAAGCCATGAAAATGGTTGTTTTGGAGTTGCGGTAGAATGGCCATGCATTTCGGTTCAAGGAAGTGGGACGAGCTTGATAGGGGTTGTCCTTGGATGAATTATGGTGGATATGGGATTGTTTTGCGATCCGGGTATTGGAATGAAATTCGTCCATGTATTTGCTTGCATGTTGTTGCTTGGAATGAAGAACATGTATTGTTTTGTGAAGAATGGGGAATTGTCGTGCTAAATTGATGTGTTAACATGATTGTTGAATTATATGGATTATAATTGAGTATGAACCATTAGAATTGAATATATGAATTATGATTGTTCATAGGCATGCTTTATCGCATTGGGTCGGTGCGGGAGAATTGTGATGGTGAATTCACCATTCTTGGTGAATGGGTGTGATGGAGCTTGGAAAATGGAATGACGTCAAGGTCGAGACCCACGGTCAAAATTGGAAAGCAAAGAAATAAATAATAAAAATCACGTGTGTTGGGAACGACAAATTAGGGTAGATCTCCCCACCACGCCCAGGGTGAAAGTCCCGGAATTCACATGCGGTTAGACATGATCTCAGTGGTTAAAGTCCATAAAAATGTTGGAAGTCGTACGTTGATCCTGCGGTGTGACCACCCCAAAAGATGTAGCGTAAATAAATGCATGTGCGAAATTTGACAGCGATTCAAATGTGTGTTAGGTGGTCTGATGAGTGAGTCACTAGGTGGAACACCAATGACTATTTTTCACACTTGGCTTTGCAAGTGTGAGGGAGTCGGTCGGAACTTGGGGTATGTCGTGAGTGGTTTCATCTCATGCATGATATAAAGCATTCCATGTGTAAATTGAAAATTGTATGGAATGTGGATGATTGTGGTGTGCCATTGCATGCGCATTTTAGGAGGGGAGTAGCATTTGTAGAAAAATTCAACTACTGGGCATTGCTCACCCCGTCGTGGGATCCCCCTTTCAGGTATAGGGAGTATTCAAGAGGCGGCGCTCATGGCCGCTTTTGAAGAAAGTAGACGTGTAGACTTTGTTATATATTTTTGTAAAACATGTATGGAAACGATACGATTGATACATATTTGTATAGAGTGTAGTTAACTCTTGAAACTATTTGTAATATAATTGGTTATATTTTGGTTAATATGGATGTATGAGCTTTGGCGTGGCCATTTTACTTATGTTTGAGTCTCGTGTAGGGTACTCATTTGTGGCATTGAGACACTCAATGGCTACATGTATTCCTCAAGTTGACGGATTGTTAACAGACCCCCGGGTTTGGGGCATCACATCATCAAATCCATGAATGTTATCGGTGCATTAGTCAACCCAAATGGCATTACCAAGAACTCATAATGGCCATATCGAGTTATGAATGTTGTCTTCGGCACATTGACATCTTTCACTGTTAGTTGATAGTATCCTGATTGTAGGTCTATCTTTGAGAAGACACCCGCTCCTTTTAACTAATCAAAGAGATCTTCAATTCTCGGTAATGGGTATTTGTTTTTAACTGTCACCTTATTGATTTTTCGATAATCAATGCACATTCGTAGAGTGCCATCTTTCTTTTTCACGAACAAAACAAGTGCACCCTAGGGAGAAACACTAGGTCGGATAAACCCTTTATCCGAGCTCTTGCGATTGAATCTTTAACTGCTGGCTTCGATTGGAGCCATCGATATGGTGCCACAGAAGTAGGAGGCTGTTCATTAAAATATCAATAGATAAATCCCTTATATTTCAAGTGAATAAAGGGTAACTCTTTAGAATATTTATTCACAACGAATATTTTCTAATTCTATTTGACCTCTTTTAGAGTCAAGCACCAACAAAAAGGCCTCACATCCTTTTCTCAACAATCGTCGGGCGCATATTTGAAATCATTGAACATTGGGCGGGGCCAGAACACCATATTATCACTTCAAAGCGTCGAACATCTAAGCACTACTATCTTTTATCCGCGATCAATTATGGCAGGTGTTTGAAACTGACCAATCCATTCCAAATCAAATCAAAATCCACGAAATGGTAGAAGCGATCAAATCGTGAAAATTCACATCGCCTTGAATAATTATAAGGCGATTCTTATACACTATTCACATTGACAACGTGCCACAAGGGCTGGTTACATGCATATCATGATAGCTACTCGGCTTATTATCATCTTATCCGAACACATGCTCCAATGAATACGTATGAATGAGTAGATCAGAATACATTAATGCATGCATTTCAATACCATAAAGAGAAATTATACCGACAATTGCTTACAGTGTGCATCACGGACCTGGCCTTCATAGCATATGCTACTGCTGGCGCTGAAGGCATAGGACAATCTACTGTCTCTAACACTGTGCCTCCTAATCCTCTATGCTGCCTCTGACCCCCTCGACCTCTATCTCTATCTCGAGTCGACGGTGGTGCCGCGGACCTTCCTCTGCTGTTACTCTGAGGATTCCTATTGTCCCTTGACTCTTTGGGACAATTTGCCATAAAATGTTCAATGCTTCCACATTTGAAGCACCCTCATGTCAACAATCTACAAACTCCCAGTATCGTCGATGTGATGGGGGCCTTTCGGAGTTTCTCCCGGTCTCTTTGAAGCATTTGCCGTGCCCAGGTACTCTTGTATTTCCTTGTCTTCTTCCCTTATGGCAAAACTATGTCTTGACTTCGAGTTTGGGACTCTCACAGCTCTTTTACCCGAGGAGGAAGAAGCTTCTCTCAAAACTTCCTCTTAAATCTTTCTCTCTTTGCCTTGATTTCTCCACTTTCATTGCAGCTTAGACGATTGATAGAAACTTACTTGGCACGAATCGCATCACGGGCACCATATATCTTTTTATGGTCTCATTTAGTCCATCCTCAAACAGCTTGCACCGAAATGCCTCGGTGAGGACTGATTCATGTGCGTACTTGCTAAGATGGCTGAATTCTTTCTCATATTCTGCCACTGATAAGTTCCTTTTCTTGAGTCGAGGCTGCACTTGGTCTCCCTATACATATCAGAGACATATTTGGCCCTGAACTCTTAGAAGAAAAACTTCCATGGTATGGGATCTGGAAGCCTTGAACTCCTCAACACTAGCTTCCACCAATCATATGCATTGCCTTGCAATGGAGAAACTGTACATGTCACTCTTTGATCGAGAGGGCATCTCACCTCCTCGGCATTTATTCTTTGCGGCTTTTCCGACCAAAATCGGCTTTGTCGGACTCTTCCATATTTGACCCATGGAATTCTCGGCCCATGTCTTCTTATCATGTATATCGAGGCTTTGGATTTGTCAATCTTTCAATGCTCTGAGCCGTATCACGAGATATCCTCGTAAGGCTTCATTGTAGCTTTCATTTGGGGCATGAGTCTCATACGGCTTGGTCGGAAGGATCGAGCGGGTAACCCTTGATCTCTGAGTTAACAACTACCGAGTTGCTTCTTCGATTGAATTTGGACGATCCGTCTATCTGAAACACAAGGACATCCACATCGAATGACACATTATTAAACACATTTTCTATCATATACTCTATTCAGCTGCGTAACTGGCTCGATACCACTAGCTGTGGCGCTGACCTTCGGCACGATTAATCGGGCTAGGGTGTCTTTCTTTTCTTTTCTTTTCTTTTTTTTTTTTTTTTTTATTCTTGTTTACTATAAACTTGTTCATTCATATCCTATTAAACATTTAACTTGAAATATATTCTGTTGCAGCGGATTACAAAATATATTTTCAAACTCAGTAAATAGAGTGTTCAACATATAAAAACTTTATATTGTTTACAAAAACAAATACATATACAAAATAAACCATACGAGGTCTTCAGGTGGGCTTTGGTATTATGTTGACCTTTGTTCTTCGATGTAGTTGTCTAAACTTCCTAGTTCCTTCTTACTGTACCTATACGGATAAAACATTTTAGCTCTAAACATAAGCAGTGGGAATAAATACTAGATCCACTAACTAAGGGTCATCACACTTTAGACACATGCATATACATTTTAACACATCATATACTTATACCCATGCTTATGCATATTTCATACATGTAATTTACACATTTATATGTACTTCATATTTGCGCCTCGTTGTTCTGCACAATCGTTTGCATGTGCTTTATCGTTGTTTTTATGTTTCATGCACATATACCTTTACGGGAAAGAAGCTGTATGTACGAAGAGTACTATCCTTTATCTGAGGCAGTGAATTCTATCTGTATGACCCCGAAGCAGGGCGCTATGATCTAAACGGAATCTATGTCATCGACCAAGCGGGACACCGTGCTCACATAAGTTATCTTATTGCGACAAGCGTATCCCCTATAGACATGCCTACCTATCCAACTACTCGGTCATAAGTAGACAATCGGTTTTATTATGTTTTCTCAACAATCTTTTAGGTATCAGAAAAAGATATCTCATATACATGAATAACTACTGATATCATGTATACTTATGAGATATTTATTATCAAATAATCTCTTATAAACATTTAACTGTACTTTTTCATATAACAAAATCATATGTGTATTCTCTTTAGCTTTCATAATACATGTTATCATGATCATATTACTATGATGCATTATTTCATATCACAATACATTTATATAACCTTTATACAATTTTAGTTTCCATAACCAATTATGCCTAAACAGTTTCAAGGTAATTCCCAAGTCCATTTTCGACTACAATTTTGACCTTGTAAACGGGATTGTTAAAGAAAGTGATCTTCTAACTCAATATACCTCTATGTCTTAAGTTTCTTATGGTTCAAACAATATGTCATTTGGACTTTTAATTTGGGAGATAGCAGTACAAAACATTCCAAAGCTTTGCTCTTGGATAATTTCCGAGACGAGAATGCGGGGTGTGTCCTATATTTGAAAATTTTAAAGATAATTGAGACATAATTTCACCATAATTTATTCATTAGTTGTTCTCCCAAATGTCTAGTTGTAAAAACTTGAATCGCTCATTTGGACAGTATAACTCAAGTTATGATTTAAACAACCAGGAATTACTCCGATTCGAGTGTTACGTCTGATTTCATGGACATAATTATTCCCTTACTTTGACGAATTTTTTGGGTTCAAAGGGGTCCAAATTTGGATACACTTATTTCAGGAAGATTTGTTCTCTTAGAAGTCTAGTTTACTCATGAATTTGAATCACTCAATTTAGAGGAGTGAAACTTAAATTATGACACAAATCATGAGAAGCATTTTGTGTCATGTGAGGCAGGGATTGACCCCAATCGAGCATTCTTTGTGAATTTTACGGGTCGATGGGGGGTCGAATTGGCATACACCTATTTCAAGAAGATTTTTATACTATCAAATTCACAATTTATCAGAATTTTGAATCCTTTCGATTTGTATGAGTGATGGCATTAGGGTGTAAGCAAAAAAAAAAAAAAATATTGGTTTAAAAAAAAAAGCAGACTGTCTCGCAAAACTGACATTTTCTCTTATATAAAATTTTCGCTCAATTGATGGCCTTGTCCAGCCAAGCAATAGCCGTGAATATTCATACCTTAAAGATTTATTCTAAACAAGGATTCTACACAAAAAGAGGTATTTTAAACCTCCAAACAAGTATCTATACAAATCCTAAAGTTATACAAATTCTATACTTGTTTTTTAACTGTGCTTCTTAACCTTCTGCTAACTGCTTTTCTCTCTTTGTCTTCTTTCTCTGCCAAGCACTTGAACTCTTTACGATTAAGGCCGATTGTTTGGTCTTGCTCGGTCCCACAGGTTAAGCGCTTGTTTTGTAAAAACCCACTTTTGCATTCTTTTTCCATTCTTGCATTTAAGTCGTTTATTTAAATTCACATGTCTGTTCTACAATTTAACGTATTCAGATTTTATCGTATAAACTAACGCTTATGTCGCGCGGGTGTAATTGATAAATTCTTAATTTCTGTGGCTTTGTAGTGCGGGTTTTGCTTATTTTTATTTTTTTTAGCATTATTTTATTCAGAAAAATATCGTTCTTGTTATTATCACTGCTTGTGATATAAAACTATCATAATATAATTTGGTATATTACACAATGCTTGGAACATGACATGCCAAATAAAGGTACATACTTTAGTTAAAATTAAATAATTAAATTTTGACTTCATTTTGAACATATTCATGCATAGTTTTTAAAGAAACGCTTAAAGCGCACCTAGGTTCAAGGCACAATTACTTTCTAGTTATAGGATGTCGTCTTGCAATATATTCGTCTTATTAAAGAGGCACTTCTTACATACTATAATTTCTTTTCAAAACACTTTTATTTTTGAAATTTCTAATTATATTTTGAAAGTTATATAATTTCACTATTTTTTCTATTGAAATTTTCTTTAAATATTAGTAATTTTTAATTTTTTATTAATATAATCATACTTTATAAAATTAATGTACATCTAAGATCATATTTCAATTCACAAAAATCTGCCCTTAGGTGCGTCTTGCGCTCAAGACTTCAAAATGCCTTTACATCTTAGAGCCTAGTACCAACTATGTATTCATGTTTAAATATTTTATATATATAAACCTGAAAACATGGGTTTTATCTGAATTAAAAATAGACAAAATATTATTATAAATGAAATTCATCAATAATTATGATATTGCGACAAAAAGTTAACATGATGCGATGGAGCCTTATTTAACCGCATTGGGCGTGAGGGCATCATTTCTTTCATTGCATGAACATCTTACGAAAATGAATCATAGTAAGTTATTCACTTTGCTTTTTTGTTATTTATATTTACTTAAATTTAAATTTGAAATATGAGAATCCATAATATTTTCAATAATACATCTATAATTTAAGATATAGATATAAAAAAAATAATTAAAAATATCTATCATAGGAACTTCCTTTTATCACATCAACACACTTACTACATTATTTTTTAATCAAATTCTTACTATTCTTTATTTTCCTTTTTGGATATATGCATGTAATCTTTGTTTTTCTCTCAAACCCTCACCTTTTTTAGATCTAGCAAAATTTTACATGAATCATAAACTTAAACTTAACACGATTTTAAGATGTTTGGGTTAAATATAATCGTATTTTAATCTCAAATTATGTTAGTATTATATAGCGTTTAAACTTAACACGAAATTGATCATTTAATTTTATATAAATTAATATTTAACTAATTAATCAGTTTAATATGTTATTTTTATTAAATATTGAATTAATTATAATTCCTTATAAATTAAATGACCAAATTGATAAATGGATCATTATACTGATCAATTACTAGTTGAATATTTTGAGACGTTACAATAGGACAAACATTCAAGCGCAATTCTCTCTCTAGTGCATGTGAAACGGTGTTTTAAAAAAACAGTAGGCCATGTGAAAGTGAGCTGTTAAAAACAGCACTCCCTCCCCCTTTGAACCCTTCTTGGTTTGTTTTCTTTTGTCTTATCGATGGCACACTTGACAACATACTCAGTCTAGCTAGGGACCTGTTAATAATAATAATATGTCCGTGTAAGTAATAACCATAATAAATTTCCATGGCACCATAATCGCTGATCCCTCTATCATTTTCTCTTACATCGAAGAATCATGATTTAAATATAGAAAAAATTTCAGGGTAAAGGTAAAAGGGGCTGAGGGTGTCGAAAAGTAAAAAGTGGAGAGGGAAAACTGATCTGACCCGGAGCTGGAAATTTGAGTGAAGAAGGCAGGGAAAAGGGAAAAAAGACAAAAGCCACCCTGGTTGCCCGTTTGTCTAGTAGCTTCACGTGACCCGACAGAATAAACGAGGCCACGGGAGAAAGAGGCCACTGAGACTGACTCAACGAGACATAAAAAGTAACATGATTATGGGCAAAATGGGAAACGAAAACAGCGCAGCGACAGAATGGGTGAAACCGTCGCGGAGGAGGAAGAACGACGACTTCTCGAACTGCAGAGATCGGCTAAGGGCATGTTCTCCTGGTCTGGGCTGCACTTGGACTCGTGTGGGGGTGCGCACTGTTACATAGTGGCGCAATACAGCTGAAACCGTGGGAATGTACGCCGTTTTGTTCCTTGCTAGAAGCCACGTAAGCCCCATGAGCTGGCAGTCCCTGCTGAACATCTTGCTCGCCCTGTCGCCGCCTTCTTCCGTTCCATTTTCGCCATTGCCTTTTAGCTGTAACGGAAGTCATCACAAGGCTGTTTCAGACCTTTTGTGAAAATTTGCAAAACTGAAAAAAAAAAAAAAGGAATGCTAAAATGCGCAGGTGGGTAAGTGCAGGTTAGTGGGTGGTGGAGTGAGCAGGTAATGATGCGCCTGATAGTCATTTTCCAGTCTCCACCAGACTGACTTTTTGGTTCGTTTCGCAAAATGGCAAATGGGACTACGAAGCTACAGAAATCACTTTATTTTGATCAAGTGATAGAATCACTACCTGATATTAATCAAAATTGTCGTTTTTTTTTTTTTTTGAAAAATAAATTGTATGATTTTTGTTGAAGTTGAAAATTGATGCAGAGTGTAAATCGATGAATAGTGAGAACATTTTTGTTAGATTAGGAGAAAATTGAAGCAGGTTGATTCCGAGAATGAGTCATCGGATGACTGACCTTCTGGAGGGCGCAAAGACACTTAGTGCAGCCGAATTGAGATGAATTCCGGCAATTTCTCTGATTCTTGATGGCGGCGGTTGGGTGGCGTTCGGTAGGATGAGATGTTGAAGGCGGCAGGGCAACTGAGGGAGGTAATCTGGTGGAGGCGAATGCCGCAGAAGCAGAGGATCGCATCGCAGGTGGCGTTGGGCTGAGGAATGTGGATGTTGCGACTCTGGAGCGAGCTCTGAAGCGAGTTAACGCACTTCTGCGAGTCGTCGGGCATCATTGGGAGATCGGAAGACGCCGGCGACGGCGCATGGACCTGGAGCGCCGACCGAGCGTGAGCGGCGAAGAGCCAGGCGGCAAGAACTGGACAGCAGCGGCTCCGATCAAGGTTTCTGCCACATGCGTCATTCACGCCACCGAAAAGCTCAGCGGAGAGGTCCAGTAGACACGTTTGGGTTTCCGTCTGAACCGGATATGCCGGAACGGTGTTTGACGAGTAATCCCCTGGCTTCATGGGCTGCTGGTGAGAATCCGCCGGCTCAGCCAGCAATCCAGCCAAAGATTGTTCAAACAGACAAAACACCAACACCAAACACGCAAAGGTATGCAACCGACGAAATCTCCATTCCAGTTCTCAAAGCAAAAAACAACTTTCCTAAAACGAGTTACATCAGCCTAGAGATTCGCGACCGTTTGGTTTCGTCAACCTCCATTACAAAAACTTAACGAAAATCGCCTGGAACCGAAACAAACCAAATGTAACGTCTCTGAATCAACTTTCCGAGAAAGCACTTGATTTTCTCGGAAAAATCGGCACAATCACAGATAATGACAACAGTTCCAGGAGATATTCCAGCAAACCGATTCCCAAGAAAAAGCAGAGGATGAAGAAACTTCACAAAGCAATTCTGAATGATGAAAAAAAAAAAAAGCCACTCACAGTCGCCTCTCCTACTTTTTCCTCAAAGCCGCCCGTGAGAAAATGATGAGTTTAGAGGTAACAAAAAAGCTCTCAAGTTCTGAAAAGGGTGAAAGGACAATAATTTATATTATAATTGTGGAGAGAGCGAAAAAGGAGAGCAAAAGAGAGAGAGAGGGGGGAGGGAAAGAGAGATTCGTTTGGTGAAGACCTGGATGGAGAGAGTGAGAGATGGGGTTTTGATTGGAAAAAAGGGTGTCTGAGGATTTGGCAGTTTGTGGCGTCTCTTTCTCCTTCATTCTCTGTCCTCCTCCTGCCTCATACACTCATACATGTCAAAGTGCTCTCCTCCTCTCTCCGCTTACTCCACTCGCCCGTATGCCCATTCTCTTCTTACTCGCTTCTTCCTTATCTCAAAGTAGAAATAACTGTTTATTTCTTACTCTTGTTTTTTTATTAAACTATTAATAGAAAACCCAAAATCCATTGGTTAAAAACTTCCAAAAGAATAAAGCAATAATTAAGATATCCATTCAAATTTTATATATTTAATAATCATATAATGATTATAAATCTTATAACTTTAGTTCGACATCTTATTAAAGATCATTGATCTAATATGATTTGTCATCTAAATTATTAACACATCAATAAACACTATAACAAAATGATAGAAATAACTTATTATATCAAGATAATCTGATAACGTATTATAATGGTGTTGATAAAATCGTAAAAAATAAATTAAAAACCAATATATACATGGAATAAATATTTTATTGAAAAAAAAATACACATACGAAAAAATTGGGAAAAAGTGTTTATAAAAGGTTTTTGAAAACCAGGCGCATTTGGTAGTAGAAAATTTTACATTCTGTATTAAATTTTTAAGGAAAACGCGTTTGAATTCTGAGAATAAAACAACAAATTTTGAAAACAAAGAAAATGGTGTATTTTGATATTTTATATATAATCGAGCTTGAGTTATGTGTTATTTCGCTGTTTAATTAAATAAAGCACGGGATTTGGTGGATTGGGATAAAATGAAAACACTAGGATTAGTAACTGCTTTTATTAAAATTTTCAATTAACAGCTTACATTTTATTACCTTAAAATTTTCCGCGCTTAGCGGGATTATATAAAGATAATAATAATTCTTAACATTTTAATTCATTTTAATTATTCCGTTTCGAAAATGGTTTCTGGCAATTTTCTTTTATTAACATTTTAATGCAAAGGTCGAGTCTGGCATTATTTTCGAAAATGGCGGAATAGAATACGTTGAAAGATTTTCGTAATACGAATTTTGGATAGAGTTGAAAATTTTAAGTGAGCTAAGCAATTGTAACCTCTTAAGTTAAGTAAAGATAATTTGAAGCAAAAAAAAAAACATCATTCCTTATTAACAGAAAAGGAAAAGAAAAAAGAATATACCAGAAAAAAAAGAAGAAAAAGAGTCGCGGCTAAGGTTTTCAACATTAATATTTTATGTTGTTATTTCTTACATTTTGAAAACATATTTTTGTTTTATAAATTAAAAAAAATATATATATATATATATATATATATATATATATGTTTGACACAAACACTGCATATTGACTTGCACTAAATAGAGTTCCAATGTGGCTCTGGCTTTCATAAGAGACCCAAATCAGGGCAATTCCAATTTCCTCGAGAAACAACAGAGTGGACCCCTACGTATATACACAGAATATGAATATGAATATGAATGTAGATGTGCCTTCTCTTCAGTCTTCAGGCTAAGTTTTCCAGTCTTCAGTCTTCTTCACCCACTGCCCTTACTATTCTAAGAAAAAGCTACATGTGCTGTCACATTTGTCCACTCTCATGGTCATTGGTCCCCTACCTACCCCCCTCCCTTCTATTATTCAAAGCTACAATCAAAATACCCCACTTATGAATGTCTTTCTACTCTGTTTCTTCCATGACTATCTTGTTTTATCTTCCGTTTTAAATTCACCAAACCCCTTCTTCCTTAACATATAGAATTTTAAAAAATAATTCTATTTTATGGGTTTTTATTTTAATTGGCATGTTTGTTATAATTATGAAAACCGATTTTAATTTTTAAAAACAAAAATATGGAAAATACATATATGATATGTTTGTTTAAGAAATTTTAAAAAATTATTTTTATTCTGAAAAATAATAAAAATAAGAAAAACATAAAGAATATGTTAAATTCCCAAACCTTTATTTGACATCTATTATTCTTATGTTATATCATGATAATATGTTTTTCATAAATTTGTCCTTATTAGGATTCGAATCTTACATCATTCTTTCTCGTATATTTGTTTAAACTTTTAGTGTATTTGAATTGGGTCTTACAATTTTAAAAATATCAAGTTATCCTATATTTTTCAAAGGTTATCAAACAAATTTCAAATCAAAACCAAACATGTCCTTAATTCTTTTTTTTTTTTTTTGGTTCTAATAAACAAATAGAATATAAAAAATATTAAATTTAAATAATAAAAGCATGTTAAATAAACACAAAAACGGCATTCTTTGTGTTTTCGAAAGTAGGTATGAAGAAAAATTTTCAAAAACCAAAAAGGCCAGAATTGTTTTTGTTTTAAAATTTTCGTTTTCGACGGTACCAAAAAGTAAAATTATTGCCTTAGGGCGAGCAAGAGAGAGAGAGAGAGCATCTAAAGATTTGACATTTTCGGTGAAAGAAACTCATGCAGGTGACCGTATCTGTATGACTGGAGCGAGTGGTTAGGTAGCTACCTATTTCAGACAACACCCCCGCCCCACCTCCGTGACAGCCTTTTCTTTTCTATTTTTTTTATTGATAATTTTATTTAAACAAATCATCCAACTACTATTTATTTATTTTGAAATATTGAGAATACATTGGTCTTTGGATCTCCAACTCCACATGAAAATAAGAATGGGCCCTCTTCACTGTTTGTTACTGAACCCACTTTTCCCTTTTAATACTTTCAAACATTCAAAACATTGCCCGTTCACTGTAGTAACCACTTTTATTTTAAAACAGGTAAATTTATTGATTAAAGTAATATCCACATTAATAATAAAATAATCAACTTAAATTTATATATATTTGATAATAAAAAAAATATAAATATTAAAATACCTAATATTTCAAATTTACAGCATGTATTTAACAACTTAACATCACATTATCAAAAAAAAAAAAACAACAACATCACGTAGTTTGTTTACAATAAAAGTGCTTTAGAGTTTTTGGGAATTTAACCTTTTATCCCTAAAAATAGTACATTTTGGACACTGAAAAGTGTTTTCTTTCTTTTCTTTCGCTTCACGAGTATATTTATTTTGGTAATAGAGGTTCCATCTGTAATTTTTTTTTTGAAAGGTTCCATATTTAATTTAGAAATTATGCTGTAGTTAAAAATTTAAAAATTATTCATTAAAAAATAATTTTAGTGTAAATTTAAAAACCATAGTTTTAAATTTTTAAAAGTTATATTTTATTAAAAGATTTTAAAAATAATTTAATATAAGAAATAGGAAATATTTATAATTATGTATTACTTTTTCTTATAGTTAAATACTTTAGTTATAATATAGTAAATTGTTTATACTAAAACTCAATATCCCTCTCTTCCTTATACCCTATCTATTTTGAAATATTAAGTACTTTATGTCATGTAAATTTGAAACGTAGAAAGGCATGTAAAACTTATTTTAACTTAGTTTATATCTGATAGAAAAATTTTAATATTAAAGAAACAATGTTCTCCAAATTAAGAGCATTTATGATAAGATTTTTACTAAGATAAATTTAAGAATAATTTAATTATTGTCAAGATCACAATCAAAATATGTTATTTCTTCTAGTCCCTTTTTTATTAGTAAGAAATAGTGATTTTTTTATTGTGTAGTTTAAATCATTGTTACAAAATCTTTTTCAATAAAATGACTTTTTCCAGCATGAAATCAAGGTTTTTATTTGTTTTTTAACATTTTGTTGTTGATTTGTTCAGGCGTGTGGTTGTATTATATAATGATTGGTTTCGTTGTTTCTTTATGACATTTCTTTGTTCATTGGAGTAATTAGGATGGTAAAGCATGACCATTCGAATAAAGATAATAATCGAATTATATAGTTATCGATAACTATCTTATTTTGAATTAAAGTAGTATAGTCGTTATAAGATCGTTAAATATCTGAAACTTTGGTCGATTTATTATGTTATTAATTTGAATATTATGTAAATGCTTTAATGTTTTATGAAATGTATTTACTAGTTTCATTTTAAGATCACAGCAAAAGCAGTTGCCATTGCTTTGTCAGTAACAGGATGAAGAAGCTCGCAAACTAGTTTTCATGTTCTCTACGGTACCCATAATATGACCAGACATGACACATGATTTGCTAGTAAGCGAGCTGACTCCCCACCACCATTCTTTTGATTAAAAAGTCATTCAAAACGGTGCCGTTTAACAATAATCATTTTTCTTTTATATATATATATATATATATATATTTTTTTTACCTAAAGTTCGTCCTCCATCGAAAGGACAAAAGATGACACACAGACCCAATTAGGTACAATACAACATCACGCAATCACCCTAACGGATAGGACGATTTTTCCAGGGTGTAGGATTGGGTTCCATGATACAAATTTCCACCAATCAGACGTCACCACGTGGCCAGATATGGATACTAGGATTTTCAAACAAAAACCATTTTGGTGGATCTCTGAATTTAAATGGTGTTCCCTAAAACGAGTGTTTTATATGTTTTTTCAGGAAAAAAAAAAAAAAATTGGACTTTCATAATAGAAAATAGTTTTAAAAATAGTAATCAAAGAACCTTATTTCTTCATTTTGGATGCATGGTCTCTCATTCATTTTCTTGAAAATCGTTCTTGAGAACAAACAAAAATACAGAAAACGTATTTGGATTTTTTTTTTTTTAGGAAATAAAATGAAAACTAAATGTGTTATTCTTGTTCTTGTATTTCAAAATAAAAAATATTTTAAAGAATTATAACCAAGCATGACCACATTTTTCTGATTTAAATTCTAAATTGTTTTAAATATTTTCATCTATATAAAAATTTTAAAACAAAATAAAATCACATAAGCTTGCTTGTATTTTAATATCATATTGATAGATACTCACTGAGAAGAAGCACTTGATCCAAAAGTCAGGTGCCAACCATATACATCCTCCATTAGAAAAGAATGAGAGTCTTAAGGACAAACCATGAAGCGCCAATCAAGCAGAAAATTATTCCACTAAAAAGCTCACAGTTGACAGTCCCCACGAATATATATATTTTTTCTGGGTTTCCGGGTTGGAAAAAAGAAAAGAAAAGAAAAGAAAAGAAAAGAAAAAGGGTGTAGCTTTTCCTGATCCATATTTTTATGGTATATAGAAATGAGTATATAATATGAAGGATTAGGTTTGAAGTTTGGGAGAAGTGGAAAGGCGTGAATGGGGTTTTGGTAAAAGAGCTTGAAAAGTGAAGAGAAAAAAGGTGTCATAATGGGTGTTAATTGCCCTCAGGAGTTATTGGAACCAAACAGGCCTTATATGACGGTGACTTTAAGTTTCTTTCCATACATTTCGGCTGCAAAAAGCCTGTCACCTGTTTGTTTTTCAACCTCTTTTTATTTCTCAAAAATTTCTTCAAGATGGAGATCACTTCAACCTTTTTTTTTTTCTTCTTTTTTTTATATGGAAAAATTGTGTTCCCATTTGGGAATAATTACAAACAAAATACATAAAGAATATAAAATATATTATTTAATACTATTTTATAAAGAATAATCATGTTGATAAATTATAGAAACTATCTTGACCCTTTTTCTTTATGAGTATTTAGGATATTAAGGTAATATCTACAGTTTATTAAAATAGTATCTAGGTATTACTATATTTTAAATATAATTATTTTTTATTAAATAGTATTCAATTATGTATTTTACATTGTTTATTCCTTGTTTATCACTCAAACCAATTGTATTGACACACAAATTTCTCTATTTATATTTCGGGTCTATTTTATGAAGGGATATTTTATTTACTATATGTTTATTTTTACAAGACAGTGAAAAGTGGGGTGGATGTGGATTGGTGGTGGAGGGTGGTTGTTGTGAACTGTCAAGAAGTGGAGCAATTGGCGCAATGAGGGTGGTGGGTTGTTGAAATTTGCATAGACTTATGGCTCAATGGGAAAAAATAAATTTAAAATGTAGATAATTTTGATGATGTAAACATTATTTTTTAAGAAAATACGATTTAAACTAGTAATGTATCGAAGAACACATAAATTGAATTACTAAAAATCATACAAAATAAATATCGTTAAGTTAATAACGTAATAAATTGAAACAAAGCCTATAATTTGATAATATTATAATGATTAGGATACTTATAGCTTCAGAGTTTATAGCATGTGTGCCATGGATTTGATTTATTATTTATACTCCCCAGTGGATATGTTTCTTTACATTTGAATGTTCTTGTGTAATATAAAAACACTATAATTAGACGACGAAAAATCAAACGCCATAATAAAACGTCCATAATCAAACTGTCGCAATAAGATAAAAAATCGTGAAAAAGCTAAATAAAATCTTGATATATGTAGAATAAGCAACTTTGTGCCAAATAAATAGATAAAGAGGCGTAGATAGGTGATTTTAGGTTAAGAATGATAAAAAGTCGCATCCTTACTTAAGAAAGATGAGTGATTAAGAGAGAACATTAAGAAAAGAAAGGTTAGATTTTTGGATGATGTATGCATTTTTTAATATAACATGAAATTAATTTTTAAAATATTTTGGTTTCTATCTTAATATTTTAGGTTATAAAAAATTAACTAAAAAGGTGGGATGGGAGGTGTTTGGATGGTGTCTTTTTCAACCCACCACATGCTATTTCAACAATTCTTCATTAGGGTTCCCATTACAATTCTTGGTGATGGGTCATTTATTACTCTTATAGTGTTGAATGGGCCCAAAAAAAAAAAAAAAGAAAATCTAGAAAACCCATCAAAATGAAAAGTTGGGGATGGCATGTTTTGATTGAAAAGAAACATCATTCTATTTCCCATATAGTCAAGGCCCTAAGATAAAAGTGGTTGTTCTAAGGATCAAAAGAACCATCAATGGCCACTCAATTTTACCTGCCCCCATTGAGACTTTGATACACTAACAATGTAGTAAAGTCAAAACAATCTTTATGGGTTCATTTATTCCATCATCATAAGATGATCATGTATATAGTGGCCCAATTCCCCATAACCTAATCTTTTTCCAAATTAGTGTCACAAAATTTGATGCAAAAGAACATAGATTTTCTTTTGCTAAAAGGGAGATAAGAAGAAGATAAAAGAGGGAAACAATGTCATGCTGATGGTGGATGCCCTTTCATGAAAACAGTAATCTTCTTTACTTGCTTCAACCACTATCAACACACTCCCCAAAAGCAAAATAAATTCCAAAATCATTAGATTGAGTGGGCAAGAAAGTTGGATGATGGAAGCCCATGAAGTTAGTAGCTTTTCAAAGCAAATCCCAATTATACAAAGCTGCTTTCATTATATTTGTTAATTTATATATTCAAATAAACATACAATATGTACTTAATGTGACAAATGACTCAACGTTGCAAAGATGGTGGGTGATGAATTCTTCCCATTAGGATATGGATTTGTTGGTGTTTTTTTACATTGTGTATATAAAGTATTTTAGAATATGGGTGCCTTTTCAATCTTTAGTGATTATTTGACTAGTGTATTATCTATGGCAGTATTAGACAAAAAGGCTTGATCAATAAAAATCAAAAAGCGATATTATCAAGATACTATATAGTTGATATACTATATAAAATGAGTCAATGGGTGGTTGCCCCATTAATTATATGCTTGATATATATTCCAGTTTCCATTAATAAGAAGCACATGAAGCCAATCAGAGCTCCGAAATGAAAGGCAGTGACCCAAGACAAATAAAAGAGTGCAATCAGCACCAGTTAAGCACAATGGCCCTTGGGGAAAAGCTCAACTGATCTCTTGAGTTTCATAGTTCATTTATCAGCTTCTTCCTCATGAACTATACTTTGCTTTTTATATGAATAATTTTACAAGATGTGTTAACTTTTCTCTAAGAATTAATGACCATGATGACCAGTTTTCTATTCTACAGATATAATATTCTGTATTTATATGTTTAAGGCATTAAACAGGACATCTGGATATTGCTTTCCCATGGCATTTTCATCATTGGAAAACCTTATGGACCTATCATTTCACATAGGTATGATGTTGTCCATTTAGGTCCCATGTCCTTGGTTTGTTTTGAGTTTTTCAAAAAGAGCGCCATCTGCGTTTGATATTGTTATTACTTATAAAGTTATAATCCCTCCCATATTTTTAACTAATGTGGGACTTTGGGCCTTTTAACCGTCTCATCGCTCAGATAAAGTTCACGAGTTTTCCCTAAACCCCTCAAATCGGGATTTTATTGTCTTTCAATGCATATGGGCATACCCACCAGGTTAAGTCTCTACCCGGTTTTGATACTAGTTGTTGGAAAACCTTATGGACTCATCCCTCTACATTGGTATGATATTGTCAACTTTAAGCCTATGGTAGTCATGCTTTTGTTTTGAACTTAAAAATCTTACTCATTCATAATGCCATTTAACTTGATGTGGGAGCTTTGGGTGCATATATCACTTACATCATCTCATAGAAAAGTTTAAAGTATATTATAGAAAGATATATACATTGAAATTAATTTTAATCTTTATTGAGAAAATGTATAATGAAAATCAGGTTCTGTGGAACAAAGAATATGTACACACTAACCAAAATATTAAACAAAACATTGTGAAAAATTCCCCGCCCTTTTCCTTCTCCCACATTTTCTGGTCATGGGAAGAAATCAGTAGCTACACCTCGACCTACCTTCCAATATGTGATGGCTTATGAAGAGGCCCAGCCCACTAGTGGGACTTTGAGTTTGCCCCAATTAGATCCATATTTTGGGTGGAGGCATATGACATTTAAGTGTTTTGCCTGAGGCACTAATCTCGCCTCCTTCCATTGCACAAGCTTCAAGGTTTAAAAGTATGAGAACACAAACTGTTTGAACTTTGTACTAAGAAAAGAATAAAAAAGCCAAGCCAGTCTGAAACAACAATGAACATATATATATTTATAGGTTGACTGGTAAACATGGAAATGATGAAAAATGACAAAAAATAAAAAGGGTGTGTTCACAAACTAAAGTGAGTGTCCACGTAAAAGGCTAGGAGCATGTGAAACCAGAAGGAAGGAAAGGAAATAATGAACTGAAAGTCTGAAGCTGATATCACCTCTGAAGAGATAAATAGAAAAAGTGCATGCATGGTGATGCAGGCACATAAATGGCCATCAATAATGAGAGGACCTGGAGAAAAGTCAGCACATGTAATAGACAAAATATATGAGCATTAAAAGTTCCTTTTGATTTTTCTTCTAATCATTTTCATTTAACATGGATGCTACACTGTATACTTTGAAATTAATTTCAGTTTGTGTGGACCAAATTTAATGCTTCTAGTTGTAATCAAACTTTCACCATCAATATGTGATAAGGCTTTTGTCTTTTTAAAGGTCCCATTACATGGAAGTTGCAGCATGTGGGTTTATCCAACCAGAAATAATTGCTTTACAACAGGCTAATATTGGGGAAATGGAAGTCTTGCATGCATTTAAGTCTAAAAATTCGCCCAATTTCTTATGAAATATTAGGTTAGAATACCTCAAATAACTCATGGTAAATCTAACACTCTTCATGTTTGTTTTTTGAAAAATGACTCATTGTGGACAATTTTTTTTTATCATTTTATGTATTTACATATATCTTTAAAAAAATTATTTTTACAAGAAAATAATAAAAGTATTCTTTTTATCGATAAAAAATTGATGAATGGTTAAATTTTCGAATAACAATTTTTGAAAATTGTTTTTTCGTTGTTGAAAAACAAACATAACAAGGAAAATGAGAACAAGTTTGATTCTCAGTTTTTGTGTTTAATGATTTTTAAAAACATTAACCAAACATTCTTGTAGTTTTGAAAAGGTGTTTTAATCAAATAATCCATTTCTTATAGAAGGGTGGAAAAAGCTGGAAAATTTAGCATTTTCATCCTCATAAGCCCGGACATCTCAGTAAAAAAAAACTACTTCCTTTCTGCCCAAAATAAGCCAAAAAGTACCCCAATAAAGTGGTATAATGGAACAACTTCCATTCCCACCTAGCTTCCTCTAGCTTTGAATTTTTTTTCCACCACGTTTTTTGTTTCTATATTTTGAAAATAATTTTTATTTTCAAAAATCCCTTTCGGTTTTTTTTTTCAAAAATATGTATGGAAAAGACACCCAGCATGCAAAGACAACACTACACTTTTTAAGTCGGTAGGTGAAACCTTTGAATAAAGTGGCGTGCCCTTTCCCTGGTCAAGGATAAGTGCAATGGGCTTTCCAGACTTCTCCTAAAAAGGTGATTGTTTGGCTGGGCATGGTGGTATGAGAAGATTAGAAGAAATGTGGCTATTTTCCATGTAATGGATAAACATCAGTATTTTAAATTGTGAACCTATAATTTTTTTGATTTTAGTCTCAGTTAATGACTTTATAAAGAAATTTTGAGAAATCCCCAGTTTGATTCAGGTTCGGCCCAGGTTGATTCGATCCCTAAATCGTGAATGAAAAACTTTTTCAATTGGATAATCGGTCTTGTTTTAAGAATATTAATGATTTCATAAGAGAAAATTTTATGAAACTTCACTTGAAATATTTGTACTGAAATTAAATTCAAATTATGACATTAGAAAGAGTTCATACACCTGGATGATTTCACACCAAGAAAATAGTTTACTGTTTATTTCAACGCAGCTAAGAAAGGAATTACAAGGAACTTCAAGTTATCAACATGACAGAATCAACAAAAAAAAAACCCAACACAAAAACTTGATAATACCAATAAGACATTGATTCCAGTATATTTTCTCTCAAATTTTAGGCAGTATTTACAAAAATTCACTGATGCTGAAACTCTCAGGAATCTCAAACTTCAACAAGCTGCTGCAGTAGCTTTCCCTCTCATCTTCATTGCCGGTATTGATGAAGGTAGACGATGAATTCAACGGAGTAGGGCTCGATATCGGCGTTGACAAAACCGAGTCAAACCCGAAACTCTGGTTATTGTTGTAGTAAACATCGTTGTTTTGATTTTCAAGTGATTGGAAAGTCGAGGTTTCGGATGGATTCACGAAAGGATAATTCGGTAAAGAAACAAGATTTTCATCAAAATTTGAAGGTGTGAGATTTTGGTAACTGGGGTTTGTCAAATTCGATGGAAGCTCTTCTGTATTGGCTTGCATTGCTGCAGCTTCTTGGCTTGGTGCGGCTTGAAACTGGCTGGCTTGAAGATTCTGAAATTGGGGATTCCAAAGTTGAGGATTCTGTGGAAGATTCGGATGCTCTTGTTTCAATGTCAAGAGGGTGGAAGCAAGTCTTAACAATTCTGGATTTACGAGAGTTTGAAGTCCGAGCAAGTTCGAAAGATTGAGTTGAGGTGAGTTGAATACAGATGATCTGAGAATGGATGATAAGTCCATAAGATCAAGCCGAGGACTATGAGTTACCGGATCAATTCCCATTTTCAGAAGCCTTTTCCTTATATGGGTGTTCCAGTAATTCTTGATTTCGTTGTCTGTCCTTCCGGGCAAGCGAGCTGCAATGGCGGACCACCTGAGATTCATCCATGAACAGACCTTAACTATTAGAATTCATCAAGATAACCATAAAGGGAAAGTACAAGAAAATATCTGGAAAAAGGATCTTACTTGTTCCCAAGAATGCTGTGTAATTGAATTATTGTCTCCTCTTCTTCAAATGAAAATCTTCCTCTCTTTATATCAGGTCTCAAGTAGTTAGTCCATCTAAGTCTGCAACTCTTCCCACATCTTTGCAGCCCTGTAATAAGAATTCTTCATCATGGATTTGAACTTTAGGGTTTGTTTCTTTCGAGTTTTTGAAAATCGTTTTTTGTTATGAAAAACAAGTAAAACACATGTGTTTCTCAGCTATTTTTGTTCTGAAAAAAACTAAATTTAGCAACAGGAAAGAACCAAACAGACCCTTAACATTGTTGATGAACTTTGTAGAGAGATATAATTAAGTTACCAGCATTCTTAGGGAGAGCTCTCCAGTTTCCGGGGCCATGCAGCTGGATATAATTGCTGAGCTTATCGTCTTCCTCGGGCGTCCATGGACCTTTCTTGAGTCCATTTTTATCACAGCAAGGTACTCTCCCCATTGGCGGTGATGGTGTTTGTTTCTAGGGAAAGTCTGGAGAAAAAGTTACAAGTTATTCAAGAAGGAATAGGGTCTTGTAGAAGTGATCAATTTGTTGGTCCAAACATAAGGAAGACTACGGTATATATAGCTGAGAAGCAGAGATTGAAGTCAATGTGATGGGCGCCGACCTAATTGCAAGTCTCTCTCTTTCACAATGTCATTGTATGAGAGGAAATGGCGATCCCACAGTGCAATATGATTGAAAAAAAAGACAAGTAAATATGTATTTGAACTTTTTCTTAACATGTCATTACCAGATTGATTGGGCGGTAAGGTAGATAGATGCTTTATGGGAATGAGAAGAGAAAATGTTTTTGTTTGTTTCTTTTGGTTTAAGATGGATTAATTTTCTCTTCTTTGGATTTGGAAATGAATGGATGAGATCAAGTCACGAAGTTTCCAATTTTACGTTTGGCTGTCATCAGCATGGTTCAAAATCAATGGCTAAGGATATAAATGTCAATCAATGTTAATTATTTCAAATCAAGCTCCCCAGTCATTGGATTTAATCTGAATTAATTTAATTAAGCATTTTTAGGTTTATATTATGAAAATGTCAAAATTAATGTTATATATATTGTTATTACATTTTCGCAATTCGCAGCTTTAGATTCTGATATAATCTGCTTTATCTTGCTGGGACTGACTGGAGGCACTCCTCCCTATCTGTATTTTTGAAGCGTTAAAGCGTCACATCGATTTGAAATTTAGATATGATGAAACATTATATTATTACTCTTTCATTTTGAAATATTTGAGGGTATAAAACTTTAAATAATT
The DNA here is from genome assembly GCA_016808115.1 of Tetrastigma voinierianum. Classification (NCBI taxonomy): domain Eukaryota; kingdom Viridiplantae; phylum Streptophyta; class Magnoliopsida; order Vitales; family Vitaceae; genus Tetrastigma; species Tetrastigma voinierianum. The sequence continues at coordinate 90,120 of JAEQBH010000123.1, forward strand.
TTTATGTGTGTTTTTTAAAACTTTTGAGAGTAAATAATTAAATAAAAAAGCTTAAAAACCATATATTTATTGTTTATTTATTTATTCCTCATATTTTCTCTTAAGTTATTTTTAGGTGTGTTTCAATTTTTTTTCATTTAAAAATAACCTTAATATTCAATTGAAACTTTAGGGGAGAAAAATAAGAGAAAGATCGATAATAGAAAAAAAAATTCTAAAATAATGTACTTCCCATTTGGTAATTGTTTGCAAATTTCAGAAAAAATATGGAAAATAAGTTTCACAATTGGATAACTGTTTTATAATTTTTATTTTATTTTATTAGTTAAATACTTTATTTATAATATAATAAAGTGTTCCTATTTGAAGTCGAACCCAAAACCTTTATTTCTTCGTACCTTGCTCTTTTTTAACATTAAATAAATTTGGACTTGATTTTATTCTTTAAAAATATAAAATTATTTAGAAATATTAAAATATAAGTAAAAAATATTTTAGTTATTCAAATAGACTTTTTTTTAATGAAATATTAAATAATTTTTTTTAAAAAAAAATCATTTTTAGAATGAACATATTCATCTATGTCAATCTTCTCCTTCAAATATAATAAAAAGAAAGAAAAACTATTACGCCTAACCACAAACAATTTTTTCTCCGCCCATTGTCGACCTTCTTAAAAAGGTTAAAAGGAATATACATACGCGTATTTAACAAGAGCAAGTAATTAATCAATTCTTCAAACAAAACTTTCCCTTCAAATGCAAGACAATATAATGGTCAAAGATTGGGGACATCATCAAAAACCCTAGCTCCAAATTTTTAATTAAAAAAAAAAAACATGTGGTATATATATAATATATATCATCTTCTAAATTTACACGCGTATCCGTACAAATGGTCAGCCCTACCTACCATACGGAGTCTAGCCACCTTGCATTATTACCACTGTATGCATGTTAATCTCTATGCAAGTCTAAAACACCTCTCTTTCTCTCTCTTTTGACTCTCTCTCTCTCTCTACCACGACCAAGAATGTGAGAATTAGAAGCTCATTAATCAATCACATGAATTTCATTAGTGCCTTGGTTCCACTGTTCATATGTCACCTTATCCACTACAACAAGTAAGGATCTGTTTGAACATTTTTATGAGAAATCTAAGGATTGAAAGTCATGAAAATCAGGTGTTTGTTTCATCCACCATCTATCTAACTTTCGAAGTTTTTGGTCAAATAGTATTATATTCATTCCTCAATCTATACAAGGTCAAACCCCACTTGAAGCTTCTCAATCACTCTCTAAAGAAGAATTGTTTCTCTTAAACTAACTTCAATGATTCCCTTAGGGTATGTTTGGTATTGGAATGAAAATGGGAATGAAGAATCATTTCCATTCTTATTTCTCATTAAATGAAATTAATAATTTGATTCCATTCTTAATGATTGTTTATTTTTTAACTTTTTGTTAAAAGTTAAATAACTCTTGATAATTGTTTTATTTTTGTTTTCCGATTTATTCTTTAATTGCAAAATGTTACAAATAAAAAAATAGAAAATATTTGAATTTTTTATTCAGCATCATCTTAAAGTAAGAAAGCAAAAAAGCTCAAATCGTTGTCACAATAAGGAATTTAGTCTCGTCGTTACTAGGGATGGCAGAGGAGGGGTGTTTGGGACGGGAGTAAATCCATCTACGACCCCAGCTCATTTATTTTTATATTGAAATTTTTATATTGTTTTATATTTTTATTATATAAATTATTTATTAAAAATCATTCTAAAGTAGTATTATTATTATTCTTTATATTAAAGTATAAAAAAATAAAAAACTTTTTAAATATAATGGATGGAGCAGACCCGGGAATAACAATCTCTGCTAACTGCATCCCGAGTTTGACAAAATAAATTGACAGGTCATCAAATTATAGTTAAACAAGCTTGGATTACATTAAGGATCGAGAGGCGCGGCCAGGGCACAGAAATAACCCATTCTGTTCTTTATCCTTTTCAATGCCACGATGTTAAAAAACAAGCGACTTAATACTTGTCTTCATTAGTTTCATTTAACAGTCAGTAAAAAGTACATTTAACGTTAAGTAAAAAAAAACAAAATCTTATCTTTAGTGTTTGGATTAGTTTAAATGCTACGTAAGAATAATTATTTATTTTCATTCCATTGTTAATACTAAGAATTTGAATGAAAAAGAAATAAATCGACAATAATACCTATCACATGATTTTAAATCATCTTTATTACAATTTTCTTTCTCTAAGAAAAATGTAAAGTTATTTATAAAAATAACTTCCAAATGTTTTTTTTTTCTTTTAGAACTTAAAAAAATCGTCATTTATTGTTAGATAAAATATTTTAATTATTCTCTATTGTTTCATTTAAAAAATAATTATAAGTCATGTTATTAAAATAAAATATTAGAAATTAAAATCATTTTAATATATAAATAATTTTCAGAAATATTTTCAGAATTTGTTTTTAGAGCCGTTGTAAAACATCTTCTTAGTTTTTATTTAACAGTTTTATAAAAATGTTTTATCAAAATTATAAATTTAATGATAAAATAAAATGTTAATGTACTTTCTCACAAAAAAAAACCCTAAATAAAACAAATTCAAAACACATCAAAGACAATTTTTTTAATTTTCAATCACATAGCTTTCATAAAATGCTTTAAATTACCAATTGGAATTATGGCTAATGGCTCTAATGAACAAAAGGTTAGAGCCTTAGAGGTAAAAATACTAATTTTAAGTTTTTATATTTTTTAAGGAGTAGGGTGAATAATTGTCAAAAAAAAAAAAAAAAGTTGAATCTAAATACCATATATTTCTAAGGAATCCAAATACTATTTAGAAGTGGAATTTGATTCCCTTTTGAATTAGTTTTCATTCCATTCATTTTTATTTAAATTTCATCCAAATATGAGAATGAGCTGAAGGGGTAATATCATTCCCATTCCACCTCTCAATTCCATCCAAACACACCCATAAAAGAAAAGTACTCTTCCAACATATTGCTAGTTTTCCTTCCAAAATAATTGAATAATTATGTGTTGATAGGAACTTTCCACTAACTTTTATTAGTGATAGGAAAAGTAAAAATAGTTGTACAATGTAAAGTACTTTTATGATAAAATCAAACTTTTTTTATTTTTATTTTATCCTATTGGTCTTTGTTAATAGGATAGTATTTAAAAATTATCATATCTCCATGTTTGTCAATTTTTTAATTAGGGTTTTAAAAAATGCAAACTAAAGTAATTAACTATATTAATTTTGGCAATACATAATCCAAAGAGGTAGCTTAATTGGTCTAAATCAATGGGGTTTAACCCAATAGAGTAGTTTAAGTCCTTTCAAAGCTACTAAGATTTATCTAATTATTAAACATTGGGTCTTATAAGATTAGTGCATGAGATAAATGCAGGTGTTTAAAAAAAAAGTATGATTATAAAATGAAAAAAAGAAAATCTTGGCAATGCATGTAACGTCTCAAATTTCATACCCTAGTCGAGTTGAATGTTAGCATAAGCCTTCGTCACTGATATGTGATTAGCCTTTCAGTGTTCATAATATTTATTAATAAATTGGATTTGCTTACATAATATACTAGTTGGTGAAACTATTTGTCCAAAATCTAAGGATTGCTTGTGCATGGTCTATCCAAGATAGCCGTCCACGTCTTCTAAGTTGACTTTATATAACTATATTATATTTTTCATGGTGACTCTAGTTATATGAATATGTTGTTAAATTGTAGTTGTATGGTTGCCAGTGTTGCAACAACCAATTTGAATATTAATAGCCTCTTATATGTTTCATAATTTTCGTGGTCTATAACTCACACTATAGCCTCTAATTTTCAAAATGTACTTGTATCCGGACACCAAATCCAAAGAAGGGCGAAGGACTATTTCTTATTGTATAATTACCATATCTTATATATTTATTTTTCTCGTTCATGATTAAAAAAAAAAAAAAAAAAGAACGCCAGCTCATGGCTTGAATATTTTATCATGGATAAAGACAAAAAAAAATGTAAAATGAAAGTCCCTAGCATGTCACTTTCGTCGAGATTATGATATTATTATATGAGTTACTAGACACATGGTGTAGTGCCATGCATATGCATTAATACGTCGACGTATTGGTCATCATGCAGCAGGTATGTTGACATTGATCGACATTTATTAATTAAATTTTAGCTTTAGATTAAAATGATGGACACATGTTTTCTTTCATCCTTTCCATTATTCTAAAAGATAGATTAATCCATCTCTTGTTTCCTGATTTGGTTGCAAGACAGTATAATTTTGTATTTTTTAAGTTTCCTAAACTATCATAAGCGATTGCCTAGCATATAAACAAAGTAATTAAATTAATTAAACCAAGAATGGATACATCATTGTGATCTTCATACCCTAATTGAGTTGAAAGCCGACACAAGCCTTCTTGTCAAACCGATAATATCTTTTAGGCACGTAAGCTCAACTAATATACATGATTCGCTTACATAATATGCTGATTTGGGTAATTATTTTTTCCTAAATATATGGATTTCTTGTGCATGGTTTACCTTAAATTGGAGTCCACGTCCTCAAAGTTGACTAAAAAATAAGTTACGTATTTGTGGTAGTTATAGAAATGCTATTAACTTATTGTTGCAATGTTGCCTAGGCTGCAACAACCAATTTGAATATAATAGCTAGCCTCTTAGGTGTTCACACTTTTTGTGGTTTATAGTTGATGTGAGATCAAAGTACGTGGTACAAAAACTTAATATAGTCATGGTGTATTATAACATAATGGTTAAGTAATTTGTTTCTAATCTCAAGATCAAGAAATCAATTCCCATTAAAAACAAATTTCCCCTCCTCCCGCTCCAATATTACACGTTGTGAATGTCACTGATGTACATGTCTCATATCATCATTTTGTATGAAAAATGACCCTAACAACAGCGGAGCCAATGTGTGCTTAGTGGGAGCACATGCCCATTGTTTTTTTTTTTAAACGAGTTTCAATGGAATTAAGGATTTGCCCATATTGTTGTAGATGAAATTTTCAGTTGTTATTGCTATGCAAATGCATTTTAGGTGGTGAATACTGCTAAACTAAATAACCAATTGTTGCCCCAACTCAAGCCATTTCCTGGCTCTGCCACTAGACCTTATGGTTGAAGTGTTTATAAATCACATTTAACCTTGTTTAGTTACCATTTTTTTAGAAAATAAGTAATGATTAATTCTTAGGGATCAAGAATAAATTTTTGTTTGAAATTCAAACTTGAAGATAAATTTTCTGTTAAGTTATTATGGTCAATATATAAAACAAACGTTCTTGAAGTCATACGTACTTAAGATTGTTTCTCATAGTACTTGTAAAAAGCACATGGAAATTATTTTAAATTTGTGTTAAAAAATAATTTTTAAAAATCAATTAAATATTTATCAAACATGATTTTTAAGTAAAAAGCTATTTTTCATTATTAAGAATAGAAAAGTATAATAATCAACAACAATTCTTAAAGAATGCTTGATTTCATTTATAGTTAATGATTTTTATTCTTATAATTTTATTCGAATTAATGATCCAAACATAACAACAAATGAGAAACGGAATGGATTTTCCATTTCTATTTTGTAATTTTATCATGAGAAAGGCCCAACATTCATGTTCAAGAGTACCGCAAGCATATTCCTCGATAAAGTGGTCATTCTATAGTGGGTACCCATTCATTAGTTGGGCCCATTTGAGAATTTGACGGCCCAATCACTACCCATTTATAGTTGGGCTTTCAACCGCCATTTCAAGTTTTGAACCCCCCGTTCGATAACACCTAACTGAAATATATATATTTAAAAAGAAATAAATTTATTGATTCAGATTATAAACATAAAATTAAAAGTGCAAAAGTTTTTAGAAGATGACGCAACATCTAGGTTAATAGTAAGGGTACAAATTTAATAATCTAAAAATGTTTAGAATACCTAAGAGATTCAAAATCTATAGCATAATGACGAATATTGTTAGGATTTGATCCAATGACTCTGTTGAATTTAACTTTACCATCGAACCAGCGTAGCCTCTGAAAGAAGGTAATTGTCGATTACGTAAAGCTAACTTTGCCATAATAAGTTAGTAATAAAATACGCTGTAATAGGTCGACGAGAAAACATGAAAAAATAAAGGAAAAACAAAAATAAACCTAGATCAGTGTGGAAGAAACCATGTTATTAAAAAAGAAAACCCAAATCTAGGGAAGAAAACGATAGAATGAATGATTTAAGGCCAAGAATAGTAAAAAAAATCACCATCTCTAACAAACAAGGGCTTCAAAGAAAGAATAAAGGGAAAGACAGCTAGAGTTTCCCTATATATATATAATTTTGATATCTATTTATTTTGCATTATAAAACTGATATTATGTTTCTGAAACTCAACTTGATCAATTCAAGCTAACATGACCATTTAGCCGGACACTGCTTGAATCCCATGTATATAGTCCTCGAGCTTTCAACCCTATCACATGTCTCAACTTTCACAGTAACCTACAGTTACACATGGTCTTGCATAATCAAACCTCGAGCCACAGCGAGGAGGTGGACGAGAGCGAGTCGGAGCATTTCGTCTTCTCGATGGATCGTCGACCACTTCTTGATCCGCCGATGCCGGAAACCTATTTCGGAAATTGTATAGCAACACGGTGCGCGCTCCCCAAAAGTAAGATGGATGCCTAAGTTACTGATATATTTGCCAATGGCCTCAAGGTTTATTCCTAAGAAAAAAAAATCTTTGAAATTCTATAATGTTGCTGATGATTAAGGGGATCGGTGAAGTATCGAAGGTGTAATTTCATTGCATTATTAATATAATGATAAGCTTTGGTGTGGTACATTAAATGAATTATGTTACTACTAAACATATAGGTGAGATGATTGAGATATTTACAGAATTTAGCTAGGGGTTTGAGTTGACGTCGCGATAAGGTGTTATGTGGTAGAGCTTTTATGGATTAACATGGTTACATCTCATTCGAATGAGTTATTGGGTATGATATGAGCAGGGGTGTATTTTGTATATCGCGGATCATTTCAGGCATTACTTGACAAAAAAAAAAAGGATTATGTTAATATTTATACAATTTTTTTATTTTGTCACAAATGAAGACCTTTCCTCTATGTTGATGGATCTCTCCGTTGTAATACTTGGATTTTCTTTAACTATTTTATTTTATTTTATTTTTATTCATTTTTTATTAAATCGTTGTACTACTATATTGTTATAGGGACTGAGTATGAGATCTTTCGTGCCTTTGTCTCCTTTACTACTAAACAGCTTCAAGGGCTATATAATCATTCTTTATTTCCTTCAAAATCCATGAAACTCTTGTATTTGGTATGTACCTGTCAACCTGGTATGCCAGAGCTGGGCCACAAGCTCGAAATACAGGGCGTGCCAGCATGGGTCGGGTCTACAGATTGGGCCGAATAAACTTTTAGGCCATGGGCTATGCTGGTTGAGGCTTGACAAGATATTTTGAAAGAGGAGGAAATCAAATCCCTATGCTCAAGCTTACTGAATGAAGCGAACAATTGAATTACCACTCTTTTCAAGTTATTATTATTTTTATGATAAGATAATAGATGGATTAGTATATATATAGAAAGAATAATTTAAATGTGTGGCAGATTAAATATTATTAGTATAGATGGTAGTGGGATTAAAATGAATAGAGATGATGCAATTCAAGTTATTTAGCGATGTATAATAATAATAATTTATATTAGTAGGAAAAATAAAAGGAGAGTTGGAAGGTTCACATTATTGTTGTGAATGTGGGCGGGTCCAGAGGCGGGACTACGGGCCAAGCCGGACTCAAAACGGCCGTGGGCCTACGGGGCATTTGGAGAAGATTAGTCCCACCACATCTATAATAAGACACATTTGATATAAATATAAACACCTCTCCTTATGAGTGAAAGAAAATATCAGTTTAACTGATTTTTAAATTATTTTTATTTAATTAACATTTGGAGCATACATATAGTATATACTAAAATAATTGAGCCATATATTTTTAATAAAATTAAAAATTTAACGTCATTCTCAATGAAGGGGAAAATCATTCACCAATCTCATTTTCCAAGTTGATTTTAATGTCACGTCCGTTGAAAAGCAAACACGAAAAAAAAGAAAGAAAAAACTTCTTCCGATCTGAACAGAGAAGTAAACGGTGATGAGCTGGTCAAGCAAATAAAAAAAAAAAAAAGTACACTCCTAGCTTCAAGCTTAAAGCAATCAATTGAACAATTTTCACATGAAACTACAGCTAAGCCACCTGCGCAAATTAAATATCAAATTTTTATACAACTATATATTAGGAGTAAATATAGGGTTTACTTTAATGGATTTAATACTTCTTACCTTTTTTTGTAATTATATTGGTATATATATATATACTCTATTTCTCGATAATAATATAAGTCTAACTTCGTAATATGGTATCGAGCACAAAGCTTATGAAAAAAAAAAAAAAAAAGCACAACCTGGTATCGCCTTAAGCAAGAATTCCTTCGCTGATCAGATAGCCCTACCATTGCCATTTCAATCGTCGACGAGTCTTCTTCCATCACTGCCGTCGTGTCTCCTCGTCGTTCGACAATTGTGAATGGGATTGATAGGTTTATGAATTTAATTGTTCTCAATGTTAGTGGTTAGGTACCGTTAAAACTCACAACCACAAACTATTCCACGTGGTGTATCTAATTCACATCTCTCCTGTTCAGGTATGATTTACTTGGCTTCGTTGACGGCTCAAAGTCGTGTCCTCTGGCACTAATAACTACGCTCGATCTGCACCCCATCTCAGGTCTAAACCGTATTACTCTTGCGAGGACAAGACAAAGTTCATTCTGTTCTAAATTGTTGGGTCCGTATCTACCACTCTAGTGTAGTTTATCTTTACCGCCACCACATCACGTGTTGCATGGACTATTGTAAAAAAGACGTATGCCTCTCCTTCACGCAGATGTATCATGACCCATCGCCAGCCGGATGTATCATGACCCATCGCCAGAATCTTGCCAATCCTCAGCAAGGTAATCGAACTTTTACCTAGTATATGCAATATGCCAAACATAATATTAACTCTCGTGCCTTTATTAATGTCTTGGTTGGCGGTGTTGACTCCGATCGTGTCTTGAAACCTGACCTTAGCCCGACCCTGCCGAAGCGTATAAATGCTGCAAGCTTGACTCCGATTACTTTTGAGAATTGGTACGAGCAACTGCGGATTACGAGACCCGAGTAGAAATTTTGGTTCAGCGAGAACTACAGCCTTTACTCCGACCACTACCTTGGTTACTTCACCTGACCCTTCATCATATCATTGACCAAACAACTGTGGTGAACGGCACCATGGCCGATCTCAACAATCATGGCCCCTACTAGACACCCCCTACGATACCGACCAGCTCCTCCATTGTCTCTAAGGCATCCAACTCCACTAACCAAGCTCGGGCATAGCCGCTACCTCGGGCGTTGTCAAATTTGTGGTGTAGCGAGCACCTACACTTGCACAGCGATGCAGGTTATCTATCCCACCTCGGCGCCTGACTCTTCCACCCTCACCTTTCGAGCTTAGCTCGATCCTCACTGCACCCTATGCCCACCCAATAGTCCATTACTCCAACCCTGATAATTCTTCAGATTGGTTCATTGATTCAGGCGCCTCTCACCATGTGACCACGGATCTTGCTACCTTGGCCCTTCAAGAGCCGTACATTGCCTTTGATAGTGTTCTTATTGGTGATGGTATAGGTTTATCTATAGGTAACACTGTCTCCTTCACCCTTACCTCTCTCCCTACCCCTTTACTATTTACCAATGTGTTACATGCGCCTATAATGTCTAGAAACCTCATTTCGGTCTTTGCCCTTTGTGTAGATAACCTTATTAATGTCATGTTATTTTACTTTTTTTAATGTGCATGATCTTCACATGACGGTCACTCTGGTTCATGGATAGCTTAGAGATGGTGTTTATTACTAGCCGATGTTAGGCTCTCTTCAGTCTTCAAGCCTAGCTTTGTCTTCTTCAGTTTGGTCCTCGTTCTTTGCTATCTCCATGTTGAATAGTCGTCTATGTAACATCCCGAAATATACTCTAGTCGTTTTCGACATATTTAGGGTATTTTGTAAGCATAATTTGAATGTTTAAGGTTGATTTAAATGCGGGAAACATGGAAGTAGCTTAGAAATTTATAATGGGAACGAGAGATAAAGTAGTCATTTACCACTTGAGGACAAAAGAGCATTAATCAATAAGTTTATATCTGATTATGGAATTGAGAAAAATGGGATGCCAAAGTTTAATATATATAAGTTAGATTGAGAATAATAAAAGAAAATTTAAATAGCAAAATGGGGGAAATAAGCCAAAAATGGGTTTTTGGTCTAGGCCAAACATGGCCTTAAGTCAAAAATACGGATAAAAGCAGAATTTGGTCTGCGATTTTGAGAGACAAAAGCGAGTAAGAGAGAGAAGAGAGAAGGAGAAGAAGAAGAAGAAGAGGAAGAGGAAGAAGAAGAAAGCCAAACAAAAAAGGTATGGGCTTAACAGCAGGTATGGATTCTAGTATGGATCATATGGATTTTGCATGGAATTGTATCGTCGCATAAGTTTCTTGTATAGATACATGTTTGTGGGTTGTGGGTTGTAGAAACCTAACCCCAGAATAAATTCTTATGGGATCAAAGTATAGAAATCCTTCCTTTGAGGGTTGGATTCATGGTTTAAGTTCAAGTAATTGGAGTTAGGGTTTTAAGGTAAAACTCTAACAAATCTTCAATGTTTTGGTTTGTGTATGGGTTATGACCCATATTAGAGTTGTTTGGGAGTATTTATGAAAGGTTTTTGAAGAAACATATGTATTTAAAGATGATTTGAGGAAAATAGAGGTTATAAGATGAATAAGAAGTTTTAAACCACCATTTCAAGATGAATTTGGAGTGGTTTTGATGTGTATATGGAGTAGTGAGTTGATTTGGGTATCAACATATAGAAAAATGGAAGAAAAACCCACATTCTAGGCAAAATTCGAAGTGTACAGTACAGGTCGGAAGTACATCTCAGAATAAAGGTAGTGTTCCTATTTTCTATTTTGACGATCATTTGTATTTGACCATAACTTGCTCATTTCTGATCCAGATTTGGAGTGATTCAAGTTACTAGTTAAAATAAGTGCAAAAGATAAACATCACGAAATAGATACCTTCCAAATTCCGACTCTATGTGGCTGAAACATTCGTCAAAGTGAAACATGTTCAGAAGCCAATTTATGATTCGAGTTTTGAACATAGTGTAGTCCTGGTTGTTTAGGACATAACTTGAGTTCCGGTGCTCCGATTTGGGTGATTCCAGTTGGAGGAGAACCCTTAGCACCTTAGCTTTAAAGGATTACAAATAACAAATGTCAAATACACTGGAAAAATGGGTATTTCAAACTGTCCTGAGTGTGATATCGGTAAATTGACTAGTTTGGCATGAAAATGCCATAACTTTAGTTTGGATGATCCAATTAGAATGATTCCAATTTTTAAGTAAAGTAGACTCATAAAAACTTTAAGAATACATGAATGATGTGTGAATACATAAGCATCCTCTTGTACAAGTGTATGAAATACCATATGTAATAATAGGCATGAAACAAGAAAGTAATAAATGCAATATGTAAGATGTGTTCATGAAACATGAATATGATATGAAACATGAACATGAACATGAAAAGCAATATGTCATGAACACAGAAGGTGATTAAGATACATTATGAGTTCTGAAAGACATATGATCATATGACTACCTAGGACAAAAGAATGAATGAGTGGATGTCCTGATTAGTGCTACGACACTCCTGTTCAGTACTTTGGTACTTCGATTAGTCTTTACGGCAACAACTTTGTTGATGCCGGTACTCACGATGAGTGCTCGACACTCTGATCCGGTGCTTGGCACTCTGGCACGAGTACTAAAGGCATTCTGACTGCATTAAACGAGACGCGTTTTGTCCAGTGCCGGCACTCCTGGCGGTACTCACGACACTCTGTGCATTAAGGCGGGCACGTCTTGATCGGTGCTACGGTACCTCAGTACTGTATTGTACCTTCGAGTACTTATTGTCTTTGCGTCACTTGCTCGTTCTTATGATTGGTGCGGTAGTGAAGCAGGTTATATGATAGAGACTCTGAATAAGAATAAAAGTAAAGATAAGATGTCTTTTCTGAATGCTTTGTATCCCCAATTACCTGTAGTACCTACGGGTATGCATTATGATAAAATCTGTGGTACCTGCGAAAGGTACTTAAGTATAATGAATCTCGGTAGTACCCTACAGATATGTCAAATATCGATACAAAATGAGGTATAAGGTCTAGTAGTATCTGCGGTACTCCAGTGTCGGTAAAATAAGTATAAGGATTACGTAATATAAGAAGTATAAGTCCAGTGGTACCCTCACGGGTACTCCGGGTATCGTTAAGGCCAATTATGGGTCAGAGTAATACAGAGTTATAAGATCGAGGAAATACGAGAATAAGATCCGAGTACGAGAATAGCTCCGTATGCCGTATAAGATCAGTAAGACAAGGATATGCTACGTAGTACAAGTACAGATACAAAGTATCTACGTATAAATATAAGTTACCACGAGAAGTACCTCACGGGTACTCCTGTATCTGATTAATTTCTATAATACCTACAGTGGTACCTTACATTATCGATTAATCTACATGTTACCTACGGGTATCTCCATATAAGCTGGGATAAGGATAAACTCAGTAGTACCTGGTTACTCAGAGTATGAGTATAAGATAAGTTTGATATGAGCCTGATGTGTGCGTCTCTTGGGACATTTGGACAACAAGTAGTACTTACAGTTACTTAGGTATAAGAATAAGTTCCACAATGCCCGTTATCGTTAAAGTAATATCTCACATGGTACCTACGGTACCTCGAGAGTATAAATGTAATCTCGTAGTATAAATTATAAGCTATGGTATAAGTATCGACCTTGTAATTTTCAAGGGTGCCTCTGTAAGCATAAGTTACGTAAACTCTACGGGAGATCTGAAGGATAGATGTAAGTACCGATGCGTGTATAAGTACCTCTGTATAAGCATAAGTTATGTAACTCCTAAGGGAGCTCGAAACAAGTATAACCTTGAGATAAATATGAGTATGTGGATAAGTACCTCCATCTAAGTATATGCATAAGTTCATTATCGTATACGAGGAATATGAATAAGAATGTGTCCTTCGGGAGATATGAACCAGTATGAACCTCGAATTTTAGCCATAAGTTACATGTTACGATTTGTATAATAAACCATGGAATATAAACCATGCAGAATTTGAATAATGGACAACAAGAAAGAATTGACTCATTTCGACTATATACGGGTATCTACATGGGCTTTATACTCATGGGAGATGTAAGAGTGTTAAAGTCTAAGCGAGTACAAGTATTAGACATAATTATGTCAATGACATGAATAGGAAAATGACCTGAAAACTTGAGAAAGTCATGATACATGTAAAAGGGACGAATTGGATGCCTTGTCATTGTATATGTCTAAGTTTGCTCACGAATATGATCGACTGTTATACATTTGGTTATATGAATTCATGAAGATTATGATATCTGTTACTGTTATATGGTTATTATGATTCAGTCTAAATACATGTGTATCGATTATAAGTTATAAGATATGTTTACTAAGCGTAAAAACATACGGGTTCAATCGTGTAGGTCTGAGGAGAAGAGGTATGAAAACGTCCGCATACAATTTGGTATGTGCTAGTAAGGGTTCACTTTACTTGTAGGTTCGGGTCGCTGATTTGTAAATGTAAAAGTCTGGGTTTTTGTATATGTAAATGGGACTGGAGTATATGTTGCCAAACACCACTACGGTGGTAATTCTTTTGATATGTATATGATATTTTGATTCTGTTATAAAAAAAAAAAAAAATCAGGTAAAGAGTCCCAGTATATGGTCTCGCGCCGGCTTCAGTTCGAGGGCCATGTCGAATTCGGGTCGGGAATCGGGGTGTGACAAGTTAGTATCAGAGCCTAGGTTTAGGTTTTCTGGAAGAGTCTTCGATTAAGGATGTACCTACATAGTAAAGTGTTGGCTAATAGTTATCTTATCTTGTATATTGTTAGAATGAATAAGTAAATCCGACTTTGAAAGATTAAGACGGGAGATTTAGTTACGATGGGACTTTGATGGCTCAGTGAGAATCAACGCTCTAGCTTACATAAAAGACATGAAAAGAAATGACACAGACATAGAACATACAAATGACAGTGAATTTCGAGGACGAAATTCTTATAAGGAGGGAGGAGTGTAACATCCCCGAAATACTTCTGTAGTCGTTTTTCGACATGTTTAGGGTATTTTTAAGCATAATTTGAATGTTTAGTGATTTAAATCACGAAAAACATGGAAAGCGAAAAGAAACGAATTTATATTAGAGAGAAAGAGATTAGAAGTCATTTACCATGAGGACAAAGGGCATAAATCAATAAGTTTATATGCAATTATGGAATTTGAGAAAAAATGGGATGCTAAAGTTTAATATATATAAGTTAGATTGAGAATAATAAAAAGAGAAGGAGCTAAATAGCAAAAATGGGGAAATAAGCCAAAAATGAGTTTTTTTTTGTCTGACCAAACCCATGGCCTTAAGTGAAAAATACGGATAAACGGAATTTGGTCTCAATTTTTTGAGAGAGAGACAAAGCCCAGTAGAGAGAGAGAAGAGAGAAGGGAGAAGAAAGAAGAAGAGGAAGAGGAAGAGAAAGAAGAAGAGAAGCCCAACCCAATTATGGAAACTAACCTTGAGTATGGATTCTAGTATGGATCATATGGATTTTGCATGGGTGTATATCGATCCATGGATTTCTTGTATATAGATACATGTTTGTGGGTTGTGGGTTGTGGGTTGTAGAAACTGGCTTAGAATAAATTCTTATGGAATCAAAAGTATGAAATCCCTTCCCTTTGAGGGGTTGGATTCATGGTTTAAGTTCAAATGGTGAGTTAGGGTTTAGAATAAACCTAGCAGATCTTTGATGCTTGGTTTTGTGTATGGGTTATGACGTAGCTAGAGTTGTTGGGAGTATTTATGAAGGTTTTGAAGAGCATATGTATTGAGAAGATGATTTGAGGGAAAAATAGAGGTTATAAGATGAATGAAGTTCCTGACCACCATTTCAAGATGAATTTAGGTGGTTTTAGTGCGTATGGGTAGTGAGTGATTTGGGTATCAACATATAGAAAAAATGGAAGAAAAACCCACATTATGGAGCAAAATTCATTTGTCTTTAAAGTGGTCGGTACATGCCGTGAGGTAGTGTTAATTTTCTATTTTGACGGTGTTGTATTTTAACCATGCTTGCTCATTTTTTGATCCGATTTGAGTGATTCAAGTTACTAGTTAAAATAGACTTCAAGGAGAACTAAACATCAGGAAATAGATACCTTCAAATTCTGACTCTAGTAGCCCCGAACATTCACTGAGTGAAATTTATGTTCAAGCCAATTTTTGGTTCAGTTTTTGAACATAGTGTAGTCCTGGTTGTTTAGGACATAACTTGAGTTCCGGTGCTCCGATTTGGGTGATTCTAGTTGGAGGAGAACCCTTAGCACCTTAGCTTTAAAGGAGTACAAAGAACCAGTGTCAAATATGGAGTCAAATACTAGCGAAAAATGGGTATTTCAAGCTTGTCTGAGTGTGATATGGTAAAGTTGACTAATTTGGCATGAAATGCCATAACTTTAGTTTAGACGATCAATTAGAATGATTCCAATTTTAAGTAGTAGACTCATAGAGGCACGAGATGCATGAATGATGTGTGAATACATAAGCATCTATCTTGTACAAGTGTATGAAATGCCATATGTAATAGGCATGAAACAAGGAAAAGTATAAATGCAATATGTAAGATGTGTTCATGAAACATGAATATGATATGAAACATTAAAACGAATTGAAACATGAACATGAACATGAAAAGCAATATGTCATGAACATAGAAGGTGATTAAGATACATTATGAATTCTGAAAGACATATGATCATATGACTACCTAGGATAAAAGAATGAATGAGTGGATGTCCTGATTAGTGCTACGACACTCTTGTTCGATGCCGGTACTCCCGATTAGTGCTCACGACACTCTGTTCGCAGTGCGCCCCGGCATACGTTCGGTGCCGGCCTCCTGGCGGTGCTACGGCACTCTTTTGTTGCGTGGCGATTGGTGCCGGCCTCCTGCTTTGGTGTTGACACTCTGATACGTGGGCGGGCATCATTCGGTGCTGCGATTTTGCCAGTCTTTGTATTGTACCTTCGGGTACTGACGATGGCGCGTCTGCTCCGACTTTCTTATGATTGGTGGTAGTCAAAGCAGTTATATGATAAGACTGCGAATAAGAATAAAGTAAAGATGCGAATGTACCCTACG
The DNA here is from genome assembly GCA_016808115.1 of Tetrastigma voinierianum. Lineage (NCBI taxonomy): Eukaryota > Viridiplantae > Streptophyta > Magnoliopsida > Vitales > Vitaceae > Tetrastigma > Tetrastigma voinierianum. The sequence continues at coordinate 106,658 of JAEQBH010000123.1, forward strand.
AGATTGCCTGTATACGTTGCAGCCAGTGCCTCTACGGTGCCACGTATGATAAAGTCTCTGTGGTGCCTGCGGTGCTAAAGTATAATGAGATCTCGGTAGTACCTACGGTGCTCTGCGTGTCGGTAAAATGAGTATAAGTCCAGTGGTACTGTGGGTACTCCGTATCGATAAAATAAATTATAGGTTCAGGTAATATGAAAGTGCAAAGTTCGTTGGTACCTACAGAATGCTCGTATCGGTAAGACAGAGTATAAGATCAGTAATACAAGTATAATATCCGAAATACGAGAATAAGATCAAGTACAAGAATAAGCTCAGTAATACCAATTATAAGATCAGTAAAGACAAGGATATGCTCACATGGTATAAGTCTGAGATACAAAAGTATCTCTGTATAAATATCAGTTTTGAAGTACCTACGGGTACTCCATTATCGATTAATTTCGTAGTATCTATAGGTATACGTATACGATTAATCTACGTAGTACCTACGGGTATCTCCCGTATAAGCTCAGGATGGGATAAACTCGGTGGTACTACGAATCCTCCGTGTAATTATAAGATAAGTTTGATATAGGCCTGAAAGTGTGTCTCTTGGGACACATTTGAACAAGTAGTACTTACGGGTACTTCCATTATAAGAATAAGTTCCTGAAATACCGATGCTCCGTTCAAGTAATATCTGCAGTACCTCGGTACCTCAAACAAGTGTAATCTAAAGTAGTATAAGTATAAGCCCTATGGTATAAGTATCATTGTAGTACCTAAAGATTACCTCTGTATAAGCTTGGATTACGTGAAGCTCCCTACGGGAGATGCAGGGATAGATATAAGTACCGATGCGTGTATAAGTACCTGCAATAGCAAGCATAGGATTCTGTAGCTTCTACGGAGTTAAAAACAAGTATAAACGAGATAAATATAGTATGTGGATAAGTACCTCCGTCTAAGTATGTATAGAAGTTCGATTATCGTATCTGAGGAATATGAATAAGAATGTGTCCTTCGGTAGATATGAACCCAGTATATGAACCTCTTGGAATTTACCTTCGCATAAGTTACATGTTAGGTTGTATAATAAAGCCATGGAATATAAACCGTACAAATTTGAATAATGAATGACAAGAGAAAGAATTCGGCTAAGCTAGACTATATATCACGGGTATCTCTGTATAGGCTTTATACTCCTATAGGAGATGTAAAAATTACATTAAAAGTCTGGTCTAGTAAACATAATTATGTCAATGACATGAATAGGAAGCATTACGAAAACCAGAAAGTCATGATACATGTAAAAGAGGCAGATGGGATGCCTTGCCATTGTATATGTCTAAGTTTGCTCACGAATAGTCGACTGTTATACATTTGGATTATATGAATTCATGAAGATTTTGATGTCACATTTTACGTATATGTTTGGTATGATTCGAGTCTAAATGCATGTGTATCGGTATAAGTTATAAGATATGTTTCCCAACTAAGGCGTCGCCCAGCACGGGTTTTAATCAGTGTAGGTACGGAGAAGAGATGCAGAAAACATCCGCACTCTGGTGGGCGACCACACTAGTAAGGGTTCACTACTTGTAGGTTCCGTGCTCTGATTTGTAAATGTAAAAGTACAGTTTTTGTATATGTAAATGGGACTCAGTGTATATATACTGTAAACACCACTACGGTGGTAATTCTTTTGATATGTATATGATATTTTGATTTTGTTATAAAAAAAAAAAAATCAGGTAAAGAGTCCCAGTATATGGTCTCGGCCCCAGGCTCGGGGTGGGACCCCCGATCGGGTCGGGTAGGGAGTCGAAGATTAATGACAGTCTAGGTCATCTGTCTTTACATTTTTTTCACAAATTTCTTAGTGTTTTGAATATTTCCTTTCCCGAGGACCATTTATTCTCCTTTTCTTGTACCTCTTGCAATATTAATAAAAGCCACAAGTTACCTTTTGCAAAATCAAGCATTACCTCTTCCTCTCCTCTCGATGTCATTTTTTATGATGTTTGGATGTCACTTGTTTCTTCTTCTGATGGTTTTAAGTACTTTTTTATTTTTGTTGACCACTATTTTAAACCCGGGAAAAATGTAATTTTTCTAAAAAAAATGGCAAAACAGTAATTTGCCGTATGGTACGGGTTGAAGGCACGAAGTTATATAGATCTCTCGGATGATGAAGCGGATATCAGTTAGAGATCGTCGCGAAATCTAATATGTCGAATTTGTTGAATTTCGAGACAATTGAAATTTCACGTATTTCAAGGCATGGGTGTCGGATGACACATGAAGTGGTTCTACATGGCATGACCATGTGGATGCCACATGACATGGCATGAAATCCATGTGGTGTGGCATTTTCCACCTAGTGCATGTGTCCATGTGACACATGACACATGAAAAATGGAGTTAAAATGTGAGGAAAGTGAGAGGAAGTTTCCACCTTTTGGATCAAACCAAAGGAGAGAAGAAAGAATTCGGTGGAGGGAGGAAAGGAAAAGAAAAGAAAGGAGAAAAAAAAAAAAGGAAAGGAGAAAAAGAAACGAAGGGGGAAAAAAAAAGGAAAGAAAGGAGAGGAAAAACAAAAGAGAAGAGAAAAAAATCCGTGCATGGAGGAAAAAGGAGAAATAAAGAAAAAGGGCTCTAATTCCTAGTGTTCAGACGGTCGGAAGTCGATAGTCGAGAATTAAAGTTAGCCTACCTACTCGAGAGCCCTACGAGTAGGTGCCAAAACAAAAAGTGGGGTTTCTCCCACCTTTAGTTCCTCCCCCAATAAGAGTGAGTAAATAGTCAATTATTGGTTCAACCCCGATATGATCTAGAGTTTTTCGGAGTTAAGTACATTTTTCGGAATAATTGTTTGAGGGGGCCTTCATACATTTGGGCTGTAGGCTGATATGTGATCTTGAAAGTTGTAAAAAAATAATAAAAATAAAATAAAACAAAATCTGAAATTTCTGGGCGAAGTACAAATTATTTCTAAGGCTAAGTATGGCCGAATTTATGGTCGGGAATGGCTTCTTGTGTGAACATTTTTTTGTGTGTTGGCCTTGAATTTTATAACATGTTGAATGTGTTGTTAATATGTTGATATATATTAAGCATAAATGGATCATAAGTCTAATGCTTTTCGATATAATTATCCATAGTAGTGTATAAGTCACGATTTACTCGTGTTCATGTAGTGTTCATTATACATGTAACATGAGATAACATCTTAGTGGCATTTTGCATTGTATATGCATGGGACCTTCGCATTGAGTTGGGTGTGAGTGCATGGTTGATGTCGACAATGCGTTTGGTGTTTGATTGGGTAGGCTTAGTAAAGGACAGCGTCAGTAAGTGCCACCGGTTGAAATGATAAAGAAAATATGTGTCGGGTATCAACAAGAAGGGATAGATCCCCCCTCGTGTGAAAAACCCTCCAATTTTGGTCAGACATAGCCCTTAGTAGTGAAAGGCCGTAAAAGTGTCTAGCTTTACGGAGGTTGCGATGAGACACCAAAAATCCGCTACCCACAAAAAAGCCTATGGATTTTGAATATAAAATGATCATTGTGATGTATCATCCAAAATGCTTTTGGTTTATAAACAAATGAAATTTGTTTTGAAAATGATCATTGGATGTCATATAGAATGACGATTTTTCACACATGGGCTTAGGATTTGTGTGAGGGAGTCGGTGAAGACTCGGGATATGGGGCATGGTGAGTCGCATCTCATTTCATGGCATGGCATATAAGATTCCATTTAGAATTGTCATATTCTTCATTGGAATGTTGATGTGTGTATTATTGTGTGAACATGACATTGTATGTGCACTTAGGTGGGGAGTAGCCCTTGTTGGAGTTATCCTTACTGGGAATTGCTCACCCCGTCGTGGGACCCCCTTTCAGGTGCAGGTTATGTACATGTCATTTGTGAACCTCATCGGGACATAAGAGTAGAAGAAAACCGAATTGTGGTTTGAGGAAACCTTTTTGTAAAAAACTAGATTTATGCAATATTTTGTCTATAAGAGAGTTGTAACGCTCGAGAACTCTTATGATCTGTTTGATAAATTTGTATATATTTTTCACAAAATATATATGCATGAATGGATCCGTTGAATGCAGGATAGCGATATGGTGGTATGGGATGTCACGATACCCCGCCGGTATTCCACACGTTGACGGGGTTGTCAATGGGACCCTCGGGTTTTGGGGTGTCACAGCTTGGTATTAGAGCTTAGGTATACGAATAGGGCTTAGTGGGCATGGGTTTAGGACATGCGGTTATAGTACAGAGCTTAGGTTATGAATGCCTAGAGCTCGATGTCTGATATCAGCGTCATAGTTTGGTATTAAAGTATTCATTGTGCATTCTTGTGAATGGATTGTGTCTTGATTGTATTCACATGTGTGTTACATATTGTGTGGATTATATGCATGATAGGTTGTATGTAAAAAACGAAGAACACTATGGTTAGAGAACATAACCTTAGGGATACGGAAAATAAATGAGCATAATAGTCTGGGAACTGATGTTTACTAGTGTTTGGCATTATGTATCACTAAGGAAATAAAGAAAAAAAAATATCATCTTGCTAATTGACATGTGTGAAAGAATTGGGCTTAGAGGTTGAAACCTTGGAAAATCCGTTGCATGTAAGCTCTCCCTTAGGAACTAGGGTGAGTGTTGATATGATATGTCGGGATTGTGAGTTAGAGATTTCGGGATCGTGAGTTAGAGATTTTCGGGATCCTACTCATTGTGGACCTAAGGGTCAAGGATATGTCGGAGTTTGATGTCATTTCTAAAGGATCGGCGGTTGATGGCACAGAATTAGGTCATTAGTGCGGTCGTGGGAAGTTACTTGATACACAAGGCGGTGTTTGTGTTGTGTTTCAGGGAGATAAGCCGCAGTGCTACTCCCGGACCGTGTATGACTCCCGGTGAAAGCGCAGGGCCGGTTGATGGGTTGGCTAGCAAGCCTTACCCTAGAGGAAGAAGTGAGACATGGTTTGAGTCTACCTCGGGTAGTTTGCAAATTCGGGGGATGTCTTTCCGGATGAGCTACCGGGATTACCCCCGCAAAGGGATGTAGACTTTATCATCGAGTTACACCCTGGTATGTCGCCCATTTCTATGACTCCACATAGGATGGCACCGGTTGAGTTGTAGGAACTCAAGGTCCAATTACAAGAATTATTAGACAAGAGTTTCATTAGACCGAGTACTTCACCTTGGGGTGCTTCGGTTCTGTTTACTAAGAAAAAGGACAAGACCCTTTGACAGTGCATTGACTATCGACAATTGAACAGGGTTACGATCAAGAATTGGTATCCTTTACCGAGGATTGATGATTTATTTGATCAATTGAGAGGGGCGCAGGTCTACTCCAAGATAGATCTCCGTACCGGTTATCATCAGTTGAGAGTTAGGGAGACTGATATCCCTAAGATAGCGTTCAGGACGCGGCATTTCGAGTTCACAGTGATGCCTTTCGGATTGATGAATGGGAAAACAGCATTCATGGATCTCATGCATAGGGTGTTCCACCCCTATTTAGATTAGTTTGTGGTAGTCTTCATTGACGACATCTTGATCTACTCCAAGACAGAGGAAGAGCATGAGGATCATTTGATGATTGTTCTCGAACCGCTGAGAACATCCAGTTATCACCTTGGAGTTGATGGGTGCTAGTTTTGGCTTCGAGGTGAAATACCGAGACATGTAGTGTCGGCAGTTATGTCGGTGGACTGGAGGGGCGAGTTATGAATTGGGAGAGGGTCGAGAAGTCAGTCTTTGAGATCTGTAATTTCTTGGGATGGCCGAGGGGTACTCTGCAGGAGGATTTATTGAGAATTTTTCCGACTAGTTGCACCTATGGCTGAGATTGACCGAGAAAGAGGTTAAGTTTGGTGAATGACCAGTGTGAAGAATTCGGGAGTTGAAAATGAGGCTTACTTACTTCAGCCCTTTTCCTAATAGTCCCGGAAAGGGGATAAGTATACACAGTGTACTGCGATGCTTCTAAGGACGGACTCGAATGTGTTTTGATGCAGCCCGAGAAGGTGGTAGCTTATGGTTCTAGGTAGCTAAAGAACCACGAACGGAATTACCCCACACATGACATGGAGTTAGCAACTATAGTCTTTTCCTTGAAGATCTGTTGCAACTATCTATGTAATTGAACGATTCGAGTATTTTTCGGACCCTGAAAGTTTGAGTATATCTTTGCACAACGGGACCTGATATGAGGCGGCGCAAATGGATGGAATTATCACGGAGGATTATGACTTAACTTTGCATTACCATCACAGTAAGACAAATGTAATTGGTGATGCCTTCGATCGGAGAGAAGTGGGGAGTACTAGCTAGTGTAGCTTCCTAGGAATGGCAGATGCTTGAAGTTATGGGACAGTTTAGACTCCAGTATAGTGATTAGGCTCAAGGTGTTTTGGGGAGTTTAATGGCTACGCCTTCCCTAATGAGTAGAGTGATTGAGTCCCAGGGACAGGACGTAAAAGTATTGTCCATTAGGGACCGAGTATAGTAGGTACATGTGATGAAGGTTGGGCCATTCACACTAATGATATCCTTTAGTACAGGGGACGAGTTGTGGTTCCCCAGTTGACAGATCTAAGAGAGGAGATTCTCAAGGAGTTCCACTGCTCTCGTTTTGCAATGCATCCAGGTGGCACGAAGATATATCAAGATCTTCATTATCAATATTACTGGAGTGGGATGAAGAAACATATGGAAGACTTTGTTTGATGATGTCTCACATGTTAGTAGGTAAAGGCTGAGTATTAGAGGCCAATAGGGTTACTCTAACCTCTAGAAGTAGCCGAGTGGAAGTGGGAACATATCACGATGGATTTTGTGACTCATTTGCCATGGACATTGAGGCGCGTGCGGTTAGTGGTGATAGTGGATCGACTCCACCAAGTCGAAGCACATTTTACGGGTCACGGATGACCTTCCTGCTTGGAGGAATGCAAGGGTTATACGCTGAAGATAGATAGGTTACATGGAGTGTCAGTCTCTATCATGTTAGATCGGGATCCCAGGTTTACGACTCAATTTTGGAAGAGTTTCCAAAGAGCCATGGGAACACAGTTGATGATGAGCATTGCTTTTCATCCACAGACAGTCGACTAGTCGGAGAGGACCATACAGGTTTTGGAGGACATGTTGCGGGCATGGGTCCTGAATCTCAAGGGTGGTTGGGAAGAGCATTTGCCCTTGGTAGAGTTCGCCTATAACAACAGTTATCAGGCGAGCATATAGATGACACCCTATGAGGCTTTATATGGGAGGCCATGTCGATCTCCGATTTGTTGGACGAAGGTGGGAAATATATCCACCGCAGTCGGATTTAATAGAGACACCACGAGAGTGTGGTTGATACGAGCGACTACTCACGGCTCAAGCAGAGCCAGAAGAGTTACATGCGGCGACGGCTGACGACCTGCAGATTTTGAGGCGGGTGATCATGTCTTCTTGAAAGTGATGCTTAAGAGAGGGGTGATCAGGCTCAACAAGTGGGGGAACCTATCGCCGAGGTATATTGAGCCCTTTGAGATACTCGAGAGGGTGGGTACAGTTGCATATCAGTTGGCTTTATTGCAGAGTTTATCGGGTGTCCACGAGGTATTCCATGTCTCCATGCTCCGGAAATACACTCCAGATTTGACTCATGTAGTGGATTAGGGTGAGCTTATTATTGATAAAGATGGGACATTCGAGGAGGGACCGATGCGTATCATGGATAGCGAGGTCGGGTTTGCGACCTTGGTAGTGAGGCTAGTGAAGATGTTGTGGCGGCTTAGAGTGAAAGAAGCCCCGACATGGGAGCCTTGAGGGCCAGATGCGTGCTACTTATCGCACTCTTATTTAGGATGAATGCGTTGTTTAGTCATTTGGTACTTAAATGACTGTTGCATATGCATGAGATTGTAAGGGAGTATGTGTATAATTTCGGAAACTTTTTTTTTAAAAGGGAGGGGGGGGGAGATGTAAAACCCGGAAGATGCAATTTTACGAAAAATGGCAAAGCGGTAATTCTTGGATTTGTAGTACATGTTGAAAACAGCAAGGATTTTTTAGATCTCTCGGATGACGAAACAGACTTTAGCGTTGGAATCGTCTCGCGAAATCTAGCTACCCAGTCGATTTCATTGGATTCCGAGACAGTCAAAATTTCACGTATTTCGAGGCATGGGTGTCAGATGACACATGATGTGGATGCCACATGACAAGCTTAGAGGAGTGCACATGGCATGAGAGTCATGTGGTGTGGCATTTGCCACCTAGTGCATGTGTTCATGTGACACATGACACATGGAAAATAGAGTCAAAATGTGAGGAAAGCGAGAGGAAGTTTCCTCTTTTTAGATCAAACCAAGGCGAGAAGAAAGAATTCGGTGGAGGGAGGAAAGGAAAAGAAAGGAAAGGAGAAAGATTATATAAATGAGAAAAAAAAAAGGAAAGAAAGGAGAGGAAAAACAAAAAGAAGAGAAAAAATCCGTGCGTGGAAGAAAAAGAGGAAAGAAAGGAAAATGACTCCAATTCCGGTGTTAGGTCGAAAGTCGATAGGCCGAGGAATTAAAGTTAGTCACACTCAACAAGATCTACAGTAGGTGCCAAAACAAAAAGGGTAGGGTTTCTCCTACATTGGTTTCCTCCTAATCTAAGAGTAGTAAATGGTCGGTATGGTTTAGCCAAACAATGGGGTTGAGTTTTGGACGTTGGAATTGTACGAACAGTTGTTTGAGGGCTGCTTCATGGCTGAATTATAGTTAATGACAGTCTTAGAGAAGTTGTAAAATAATAAAATAAAATAAAACAAAAATTGAAATTTAAAATTTGAGTCGGATTATTTCTAAAGTAGTATGGCCAGGATTTATGGTCGAGAATGGTTAGTTTGTGTAGACTATTTTTGTATGTTATTGCTAAAAATTTTATAACATGCCGAATGTGTTGTAAATATGTTGATATATTGGTGTTATATATATTAGCATGAATGGATGTAAATTATATGCTTTCGATATAATTATCCATGGTTGGCATAAAGTACGGTTTATAAATTGTTCCATTTAGTGTTCATTATACATGTAACATGAGATAACATGCAGTGACATTTTGCATTGTATATGCATAGGAGCATCGCGTGAGGTTGGGTGCTGAGTGCATGTTGGTAAATGCGACCTTGCGTTTGGTGTTAATTGGGTGGGCTCGGTAAAAAGGACAACGTCCAACAGAGTCGCACGGTTGATTGAAATGATAAAGAAAATATGTGTTGGGTATCAGCAAGAAGGGATAGATCCTCCCTCGTGTGAAAAACCCTCCAATTATGGTCAGACATAATCCCTAGCGATGAAAGGTCGTAAAAGTGTCTGGGTTTGCGGACCCTGCGGTGAGATACCAAAAATCCTCTACCCACAAAAAGGCGCATGGATTTTGAATATAAAATGATCATTGTGATGTGTCTTCCAGAAAACTTTGGTTGCCTCAAACAAATGAAATTTGTTTGAAAATGATCATTAGATGTCATCCGAATGACGATTTTCACGCATGGGTTTAAGTTTGTGTGAGGAGTCGGTGAAGACTCGGGACATGGGGCATGGTGAGTCGCATCTCATTTCATGGCATGACATATAGGATTCCATGTAGAATTGACATATTCTTCATTGGAATGTTGATGTGTGTATTATTGTGTGAACATGACATTGCATGTGCACTTAGGTGGGGAGTAGCCCTTATAGGAGTTATCCTTACTAGGCATTGCTCCTGCTGTCGTGGGACCCCCGCTTCGGGTGCGAGGTTGTGTACGGGCGGGCGACCACTCATGTCTGGGGCCAAGTAGGTGTGAAGAAGAAAAGCCATTGTGACTTTGAGAAAATTTTTGTTAAAACTAGATTTTAGATGTAATATTTTGTATATAAAAGAGTTGTAGCAGACTCTTATGAATTGTCTTGATAAATTTGTATATATTTTTCTAAAATATATATGCATGAATGGATTCCGGTGAATGGGACGCGATCTGGTGGTATCAAGATATGCAATATCCACAGATATTCCGAGTTTTGACGGGTTGTCAACGGGACCCTCAGGTTTTGGGGTGTTACAACTACACCAAGTATATCTGACATTTCCTATTATGTTGAAAATCAGATGTTCATTACACATTTGTTGCCTTCAAGCAACTTGTTGAAAACTACTTCACCATCGCCATTAAAACACTTTACCTTGAGATAAGCGGGGGTGAATTTTAGCCTCGGTCATTCTCTATTGATCGAAGTAGGTATAGCACTGTCTCCGCACACCTCCCACTACCTCCACGAACATAATGGGTATTCTAAACGTTAACATTGACATATTGTCGAACAGGTCTCACTCTAATGCATCAGGCATCCATCCCTCTTGCCTTCTAGTCGTATGCCTTTGCTACGGCTGTCTATTTAATAAATAGAATGCCTAAAGTTGGTCTTTCCCTCAAGTCCTCCTTTGAAAAGTTGTTCAACAAAGCTCTTAACTCATCTAAACTCCGTGTCTTCTACTGTTTGTGTTTTCCCTTGTTGCGTCCTTATTCTTTCCACAAAATTGATCTCAAATCCAGTCCTTGTGTCTTTCTCGGTTGCTCTCTCACTTAAAGTGCCTTTCTCTATTTTGACCCTACCCTCAAAAAAATCTTTGTGTCCTATCATGTCAAGTTTGTGGAAAATGCCATTCAGTTCGCATCGCTCTACCTCCGCCCTGCTTTGGTAATAGACCATGACCTCTCTATAAGCCACCATGTTGGTAATAGACACAACCTCTGCACTCTCCGCTTCATTGTTCCCCTTGTTCGATTCTTCGGCTCCGTCCCCCCCCCTCTACCCATACTACCGAGTTCACCCGAACTACTTCCTTCATCCTGACACCTCGTCCAGCCCAGAGCTGCTTCTCCCCACCCGGTCTGTTGGCGTCACTGAGGCGTTCAGTTCTCGGCACCTTCTCCACTTGTCCTCCCAGAGGCTACTTCACCACCACTATCCATGCGCGGGCTCACTCGACCTGCTCCCTTCATCACCAACACCCCGCCCATCCTCCCAGAAGTGATTCTCCTGAAGCTTATCTGAGTCGGTGCTCTTGAACTACTCCACTTCATCCTGACACCCCACGAATCCACCGTGGGCACATCCTTGACCTTCCACACCATTCAATGGCCTTATCCAATATCTTGGCCACCTACCCTCACCTAGTCCCTCTCTCTCTCCACCACTTAACCTTCATCCCATGCAAACCCCGCTCAAAGATTCCATCCTCAAACCCGACTGAAATGGCAAGCTGCAAATCATTTATTCCCCTATCATAACCTGCAGCATCATTTCAGAGCTCATGATCCCAAATGGGTTTAGGCAATGTAGGAAGAATGTTATGCTCTCATTCGGAACAGTACCTTCTCCCTAGACCAGGGCAAAATGTAATGGGTAAAAAATGGGTGTTTCGCATCAAACAAAATCCCGACAGCTCTATTGCTTGGTATAATGCTTGCCTTGTTGCTAAAGGCTTTCACTAACAGCTAGGCATTGATTTTCATGAGACTTTCAGTCTCATGATAAATCCCATCATCATCCGTACTATGCTTAGCATTGCACTCAATCGCAAAATTAGGGTATTCGCTAACCCGGTATTAACAATGCCTTTCGATGTCTTATGGGTTATGTGATGACCAGGGTGACATGATTATCAGCATATTCCGTTGCGAGACGCGAGTGAACGTGCTCGCTCGACCAGCTGCTCGCCTCTGCTCGCCGTAAAGTCTTGATTCGTCCTCTTTGTTTACTCTCGCGGTAATGAGCTCATCTATTCTTCAGATTATGTTGTGATTTGATTATTCTGGCGATGAGCCCTCCCTTGTCGGCTTGATATTGTCAGAGCAGCTTGACTCACAAATTCTTCACAAAGGATCTTGGGGTGCTATCTTTCTTCTACATTGGAGTTGGTTTGGCCACTTGACCAGGTCTTCTACCTATCTCAACACAAAGTATGTTGATTTTCGAGCAAAACATACCATGCTCGACTCGAACCTCTCCCACCTGATGCACCGTCGGTACTTCTCGGCTACTTATAGATGGTTCTGCACCAGTAAATACCACCATATACCATCAGGTGGTGGTGGCCTCCAGCATTTCCGAACGACTCACCTAGATATTTCCTTTGCCGTAAATAAACTCTCCCAGTATATGCACACGCCATCTAAGCACCATTAGGGAGCGGTCAAACATCTTCTTCGTTATCTTAATGGCACGATATCCCTTGGTATTCGGTTTCTTACAGACACTCCCCTAACATTACACAATTTCTCAGATGCGGACTAGGTTGGTAACCCAGATGATTGTACCTCTAGCAGGACTTTTCTTATTTTCCTTGGTGCTAATCCAATTTCCTAAGTTCTATAAAGCAATGAATTGTTGCTTGTTCTTCCATTGAAATTTGAGTGTCGTGCAATTGCGACTCGTTTGCGAATTGCAATGGAGTGAAATCAGCATATCGAAACTGTACACCCGGTGTAGTTCTTTTGCGTCACGAACCGTCGACTTGTGGGGGGGCAGGCGGTAGTGCTTCCCGGAGAAGAACCCCGCTCTAGTATTTGGCTTGAATGAAAGACCTCAACCCGTTGTTTATAGAGAAGCAGAACAGCCCAGTATGTAGGGGCGTCACAGGTGGTGATGGGATCAGATTGATAGAGATGTGATGAGCGACGAATAGCGGAGATAAGTTCAAGGTTCTTTTTAAAGAACCAAAGAAAAATTTAAATTCTCAATTTTATTAATCTGTCAAACTTAAGAATGTAGTGATAACAAGCCTATAAATAGGCCTAGAAATGAAGAATAGAAACTAAAAAATTCGGCCACAAGAGGAAGGTAGATATTTGGCTAAAAACTGAAAGAGAGAGCAACATACCTTTTCCAAAAAGTAACACACCTAAAACGTTCACGAGGAGAAAGCGAAAAAGAAACTAAGATAATTCTAGGATGAGCTTGGGAATTCGTCAGCGCAATCTAAAGACAAATCGGCACGAATAAGCTCGAAATACTTGATAAGAATTAGGAACAAATCAACACCAAATCAACTCCAAAATAACAACAAATCAACAAGTCAAAAACGCCTTGGCTCTTAGTCCAAATCCGGATTTACTTTGATGACATGGACCATCGTTGTTCTCTTTTTGGAGTTGAACACGCGAGCTTCTTCCACTTGGGCATCTCGTATTAAAACATTAAGGGCTTCTTTGAACCTCTTATCCCTGGCTCGTGTCATTGGGCCCAGTGGAATTTCAAGCGAGTTCACAATCCATTCCTTAGCCATGCTTCCATTACACAGCCTCCCAAATATGAATTTTCCGTAATTAAGATTGAATTTCCAATATATGTTCTGGCATCACGGATAATTTGTGCTTTGATTCTCATCATTCCCCACGCCATCGAGAAGATTGGTTCACCGAATCTTAACCATAATGTTGCTCGATGGCATGAAAATAATACAACATCCTCCACGATCCATCCTTTCGTTCAAGTAATACATGTAGAACACATGACCAATCAATTCCTCCACTTAGCTTTGAAGCTCTTTGTCTCCCCTGGCAAACCATTAGATCATCCTCGTGTGGATTACAGATTTTGAACCTTGTAACAAGGAAGAAACAACACTAGGCAAAGAAGAATCAAGATCGTTATTGTTCAAAAGCGTCTCCTTGTACAAAAGTACAAACATAGGCTTGTTATAATAAAAAAATTTTTTGAGCTCAATATCTTTTATAAAGTTGCTTTCCTTTCTTTTTGTTTCCCCTTCTTTTTCATAGTTCACTTCCTAATCTTTTTTTTGTTTTCTCTCATTTTTTGTTGTTCACTTTAAGATATTTTTTTCTTTTCTCACTTTTTTTTTTCACACTTTTTCTTTTGTTCACACTCTTTTTGCAACCTCACTTGATCTTCATAACTTGCCTTGGTGTCAAAGGAACAAGAGTGACTAAGTATTGGTCATGCACGAACGAGTACTCTTTTATTGCAGCTCAGGTGTTTAACTTTTCTATCAAATTGCCATGGTCTTTCTAATAACAAGTGTCCAACTTGCATCGGAACTACATCACACAAAACTTCATCGTCATATTTTCCAATGCGAAAAGAGATTAACACTTGTTTATTCACCCTTACCTCCCCACTATTATTCAACCATTGCAATTTATAAGGGCGAGGATGCTTACTTGTTGGCATCCCTAGTTTCTCCACCATGGCGGTAAGAATGACATTTAGCACCCAACTCCTATCACAATGATCACACCATACCTGTTTTGGACGTGGCACCTAGTGTGAAAAATGTTCTCTCGTTAGACCTCGTCATCTTCCTTGGCTGGAACACTTAAATCCCTCCTTGCAACCAACAATTCTCCTTGGCCAGCGTATTCCTCATTATCGGCATCCTCCAAGGATGGCATAGAATCACAAACCGATTCATGGTCTCTGCTTTCAATTCACCCATCGCCTCCCATCAGCATAACTCTTTGTTCGCATATCGTTTCATATATGACCCTACCTTGGCATTTAAAACAATTAATATCGATTCCGATTAGTGAGCGAACCTATCATCTTTCATCTTTACATTGGCCAAATTTCTGTTTTCATTCTATTTTGTGTTTGGTTTGCGGCTTCTTCCTTCCTCCATTGATTCACTTCCAAGTGGATGAACTCGATTAGCTAATGCAACGTGTGTTGCTACTCTGCCCTTCTCTCAGCCTGATTCTCAATCTTGATAGCCATATGCACCATATCCTCCAACTCTACGCACGTTGCACCACCATTACTAACTCATTTATTTAAACCCCGCTGTGTAAACCTATTGTAGCCTCTCGATCTTCTTCATTTGCTCGAGCTATTGCAAACCTTCATCTCCTTATAATACTTCCACACTACTTACAGTTCATTCTCAGTTTTACAACTTTTGCACAACCCCGATAAGAGAAGCTGTTGAGTTCAAACTTTTCGCATCACCCTCTTCATCTCTTCCTATGTTTCCACCGTTGGCTCCTAATTCCATCTCATATTCAAAACTAATTGGTCCCACCACACTATTGCATAGTCCGAGAACCCTATGACAGCAAGTTTCACCTTCTTATTTTCAAAAAATCAGGACAATAAAAACCACCCACCTCCTCCCACTCAAGATATGCCCTCGGTATCATTCTTTCGAAAGATGGAATCTTCATCTTAATGTTTTCTCAAATTATTACTTTCCCAATTTCAGCTTCTAAGTCTCCCCTCATACCTCGCCACCAACAACCGAATCATGATCAATCTCACCCTCAAACCTCCTCCACATAATTCTTCTTCTTCTACCCTCGCGCTCTTTCTTCTTGGCAGCCTCTCCTTCACACCCTCTCGTGGAGGGTTTCAGGTGCTCCGCTTGGCTCAACCCTCTAATGGAATTGTTCCACTTAGTCCTGAATATCCCTCTTTATCACTAGTTAAGGTTCATGATATGAAAACCCTGTCAATTCCTCCCATCATCTTGAATGCACTATTATTTGATATGCTACGAAAAACAGGTTAGAAAATAGGACCTCACAGATCACTCCCTCATGTGTTTTCACTGAACGAATGATTCACTTAGTTCACTTGTTTTCACACAATATATATTTCTTTTTCACTTAATATTCTTATCACTTCATTTTTTCACCTCAGACTTCTTTCTATTCTTTTGAAACTAATCAAACAATCAAAATTTTCTTTTCCACAAAATTAATAAAAACCTATCAAATGACGTGTTGGTGGCATTAAATCATTCAAGCTTACTGAAACAACAAAAAAAAAGAACACCAAAATTTCTAGTCTATTATTATGATTTTTTTTTACTGTTTATATAGACTAATTTTCAGAATCAGAATGATGATAAACTTATAGATTTTTCTTAAATCTCCTGAAGGGCTGTCAAAAGAAACTAACAAAAAGTTATATTCGATCAAGTGAAGAAGAAAATCTGACTTAGGATAGAGTAGATAATGTGACTCCGTGAATAAAATCAGTTTAAATGAAATTTAGTTGTGAACTGACAGGAAGTGGTGACTAAGTTGGGTTTTGACAAAGAAGAAAGAAAAATCGAAGATAGGTAAACTGTAAAGAACTTCAGCGGGTTTCCTTATGCACCAACGATGAACCCGTCAACTTATGAGGAGACCCCGTGATTGAATTAGCTCGTAAGAACCGTCGACGATGCTTAGAGAAGAATTCGCATAGAGACGCCACAATCGATGATGGAGATCCGATTGATAAGTCTTGATGAACGTCACGAAATAAACGATAAGTTCAACGAGTTCTTTTAAGAACCAAAGAGAAATTCAAACTCTCAATTTTATTAATCTGTCAAACTTAAGAATGTAGTGATAACAAGCCTATAAATAGGCCTAAAAATACGAAGAATAGAAACTAAAATTCGGCCATAAGGAAAGTAAGATATTTGGCCAAAAACTAGAAATGAGACTAACATATTCTTTCCTAAAAAGTAACACACTAAAAATAAACCATGAGGAGAAGCAAAAAAGGAAACTAGATATTTCTAGGATAAGTCTTGGGAATCAAATCAAGCATAATCTCGAACAAATTAGCACCAAATAAGCTCCAAAATAACAAAGAATTAGGAACAACCAGCACCAACAGTTCAAAATCATAGCAAATTAGGAACAAACAAGAATACCAAATCACTCTAAAATAACATCAACCAACAGTTCAAAACCCATTCGGTTTCTTTGGCCGTACCGATTACTGATAACGCTGACCATCTTGTTTCCTTTCGAGTTGAACACACGAGCTCCACTGGGGCCTCTCGATTCAAATGATTAGCGACTTTCAATTCCTAAATTTACCGCACATCTCGCTGGTCTACAAAATGGGTTCTAGTCCACTTTGTAATGCATGTCCAACATCATTATCAAATTTCTAATCGAATTTTTCATAATTAAGATCGAATTCTCAATATACGTCAGAAAAGTCAAGATCACTCTGATCCTTTGCGTTTTGATTCTCATCAATCGCCACCTTGTTCTGACAACCCACGTCACTTATCTCTTCACTAATCCCGGTCTTCATTATTGCACGAACATCTCGGTGACGATATCGCTCTTTGTTTTTGATTCCTATTTAGCTATTTCAAGCGATATTGCTGATGTACTGGTCACACCAACTTTGGTTTGACGCCTTACTAAACATTTATCTCTGCTTTCAATTTTTTCCTTTGTACTGTAAAGACGGTGGTTATTTGGACACCATCTTGAGGCTGATTCTCTCATGAATGAATATAAGTCTCTTTCATAATACTATACACTTAATAAAAATAAATAAATGAACCTTATAATAAATTTAAAGAATTATTTCTGTAGCATAATGGACATATCTTTCCTCACATGACCTCATCTGAACCGATGGCACGTGCAGAGCACTGCCGTTGCCACACCTCCGGCCACCGTCGACGAGAAATTGCTTCCTCTCACCTTCTTCGACCTCCCATGGCTGCATTCCCATTTATTCGAAACTATTTTCTTCTTCGAATTCCCCCACCCCAAAACCCACTTCTTAGAAACAATACTTCCCAACTTGGAACACTTCTTTCTGCTCTCAAACATTTTTATTTTTCGTGGAAATCTGACATTTCCTCCGAATTTCACCAAGCCCGAAATCCGCAAAGGATGGTGACTCAGTTTCCTTAATCTTCTCGGAGGAGCATTAGAGATTTCAATTATTTCAGTGAGAATCACCTGCGTAATGTTTTTGAATCTCACCGTCGTGCCCCCACATTTACCTTTTCTGGTTTGAGCTTAGTTCGCCCCGTTATGGCCATCCAAGTAACTCTTCGACCTGAATTTCTCGGATTCACATTTCCTGATGTTTAGATGGCAGTGCATTTTCTCAATTCCTATGACTATGGGCTTTAATTAATAACTGGCGAGGATATCAATATCTCGAAATGACGATATCATTGTCCCTTTCTTATGATAGGAACTGTGGTAAGAAAACCTACTGGAAAGAATCAATTTATTGGGACCAAGTGGGGAAAACAAAATTCCAAGGGTATTTGAAGGCTCACATCGTCTCCAACCAGTAAACTGGAAATCCGTCTCCAATCAGTAAATGAGAAACGGGAGGCGGGCCCGATACAGTCATGGCTCTAATCTAACTATAGGTCGGTGAAGTCACATGAAACAACCATCCAACCAGGCGACAGTTAATGCCGCCGTCTGAAGGGCCCCTAAATCGACAAGCTTGGATTGACTCCTGTCAATCAAGCGAAGCTGTCCGACTACCTGACAAGAGGGCCCTAGCTCACTTTGTCAGAGATGATCAATGTCAACAAAGCTATTTGAGTAACGAATTGCATATTAATACATGGACGCTTCAACCCTATATAAAGGAGGCCAAAGATTCAGAAAAAGGAAACAAAAAAAAAGAAGTGTGAAGATCCTAGCTCCAGGACCCGTGAAGGGAGCCCACGAGCACTTAGGGACTTTATTATGCCTTAAACGTTACAAAGCCCTATTTCCGTCAAGAAAGATATAAAGATATGACCTATTATGGAGCTTTTTGTCTTAAGTTGGCCATGAAGAGAGATATATTAATTGAGGAGATAGCACAGAACAAGTGAAAATGAAGAAGTTAAGATAAATGGAAGATTGCGCACATGTAACAATCGTTTCCTACAAGCCCATGGGGTCATCAAAGAATAACTAACTCATTATTTCCGAAAATAGGAGAAATTTTTAAAGATCAAATTAAATTTTCGTTTTCAAAATCAAATACACAAATAAATTTGACATTTTTTTTTAAAAAGGGGAAGAATGAAGAAAAGAAAAAGGCATGCGCATATACGGAATTTTTGGAATAGAATTGTAAATTTATATTCACTTCTTTTAAGATATTGCTCAATCTTCCATTCTTTAGAGAAAAAAATATGAAGAGATGATAGTTAAATTTAAAATAATTTAAAGTTTAGGATAAAAAATTATTTTTATTCTAATTTATTTCCAAGTTAGATTATAAATAAAGTCAGAAAGTGCACCATTTAGTTTCATATTGGGCATCAAAATACTCGTCTTTATTATCCATAAGACCCAGAGCCTTCATTTGCCGGCTTTCCAGCATATTGCTGGCTTGCCAATCTGTTGCTGGCTTGTCAATATGTCGATTGGCGTCGCCAGGCTTGTTGTCGACATGTAGTTCAAACGAAAGATTTGATGAATAGCTCCATTAGGAAATTAATTATTCCCTACCATTTTCATTCCGAATTTATAGTATAATTCGAAAAAAATAATTTTTAATTTAAAAATACTAAGATCGAATTAAAATATCCTTAAAGGATAATTATTTAAAATTTCCCTTGAAAGATAATTATCTCTTTTCCTAACCAAGCTTTCTTTTCGAAATTCAAATGCAAAGAATAATTTTTATCCGATTTTACAAAAATAATTAAAGATGAATAGATTTTAAGAATAATGGCACTATTAAAGATGTTAGTAAAGATAAGAATAGGTAAATGGTTAAGGATAAATTGATTTATGGAAGTGGTAATGCAATTATGTAAGTCTAAAATAATAAATTACTTATATTCTGACTTATCTCATTTGTTTCCCCATTTATAAATATTTAAAAATTAATTATAAGATTTGCAATCTGCCCACTATTTTTCATTATCTCCATGATTTTGCATTTTTCATAAGGTAAGTAATTATTCACATGTCTTCTATGTTTCCCTAAAGATAAAAAATGAAAAATAAAAAATATCTTTTGAGAATATTATATTATTAAAGAAAGAGAAGTAATTTTTTAGTCTTATCAAGGGTGAAAATTATATGTTAGTTCTAGTTGATTTTACCATGATTTTATCCTTTATAATAATAATAATAATACATAAATAAATTATCAACAAATTCCTCGACATGACTATCAGTTCAATTTATATCTTGTTGATTTATTGTTTCTGCTTATATAATAAGCTGAATAAAAATGCGCAACGCCAAGATTTCTCCACATAATTCAGGTCACAGACTTCAAAAAAAAGATCGCTGGGCCAGAACAAAATCTGTAAGAGGTCACACCTGTGCTAAAGATTGCCACAGACTAAGTTCTACGGCGTTAGCATCTTGTCGAAGAAACATAGACCTAAGCCAGCACTACACACAAATGCCCTCGCTGGCCGCGCACTCTAAGTCAAGAGGTCACGAACCTAAAAGCAAGATTACTAAGGCAGTAAACTGCGATGCAAAGAGGTCAAAGACCTAAAATCAAGACTGCTAAGGCAACAAACGACAAAGGTTAGGTACCTAAGCAAAGAGGTCACGCATTCCAAAACAAGCGTTGCGCAACAAGTCGCGGCGTTAGAATAATCAAATGACGACGTCACTGTGACTTTGCCAAAGACGCTGGCGCGCGAAGTCGCGGCCGCCGATGCCTGGCGAGGGATGAAACAAAGTTTGCCAAGGCTGCAAACCATTTGTGTCATACATGGCCTTATGATCATTAAAGCTTAACGCCATGTAATCGATCCCGCTATTCAAAAAATAAAAATAATAATAATAATAATAAATCTAATCCGCCTACGCTTCAACATCCTAATTACCATATTCAATATTTTTACGAACCGAGTACAGATCATATTTGGCCTCATCCAAACACGGTTAATTTCAATAAGACCACGGGTTGTTGAAGGGTCACATCTGTTCCAACTAAGAAATAAGAAAACAAGAGGCGGCACAAGATACCATAGCCTAATTAACTATGCGCTCGAAACCACTGACATACCGCTTGATCGTAGCGACAAGCCACGTAATCGCTACTAAAAGACCTGAATCAACGGAGCCTTAGATTGACTCCCGTGCAATCACGGTTGGTCGACCGCCTAATAGGTTGGCCCTAAGAGCCTGCTTTATTAGAGATGATCATACATAAACAAAGCTATTCGATTAACGAATTGCATATTAACACTTGGATGATTCAACCCTATATAAAGGAGGCTAAAGAGTAAAAAATAGGGAACAAAAAAAAAGAAGTGTGAAGATACTAGCTTCGGGACCCGTGAGCACTTGGTTATTCATTTCCCCATGTTGTTTCAGATGGCAGTACATTTTCTCAATTCCTACGGCTATGGGCTTCAATTAATAAACTTGACGAGGATATCACTATCTCGAGAAATGACGATATTGTTGTCTGTTTCTATGATAGAACAATGGAGAAGGGCCCACTTGGAATAGAATCTTTTTATCGGGACCAAGTGGGGGAAGACAAAATTCTAACGGTATCGATATGGTATTAGCGGGTTGCTTCCAATCGCCAGCCCATTTTATCCCAAAATTTCAAAGCACGGGATTGTGAAAATGGGGCATCAATAAATTGTACAATTAGCTTGACCTATTTCTGGCCGGGCCATAGGTTTGGTTCGAGTTAACCCGATTAAACTGAAATTTTTATTTAATTTTTTTAAGTAACTAGTTTAATAATTAAGATTTTCAATGATCCATCTACAATTAAAATTCAATATTCTGACTCTTAACATGGAGTCAAATATATGTTTT
Organism: Tetrastigma voinierianum; assembly: GCA_016808115.1. NCBI lineage: Eukaryota > Viridiplantae > Streptophyta > Magnoliopsida > Vitales > Vitaceae > Tetrastigma > Tetrastigma voinierianum. The sequence continues at coordinate 128,238 of JAEQBH010000123.1, forward strand.
TGTAGCATAGAGGTTTTAAAAATAAAATAATTATTATAATATATGATTAATATATTAAACTTTGTTGTTTAACTATTTTATTTTCAAATTTTAAATGTATATTTTAATATAATTATATGATAGTTTAATATTTAAAAAATCTTGTATGAAGAATTATGGGTATTTGAATTAAATAAATTATAGTTTTAATATTGAATATATTTTCATTTATCTCATTAATCCTATTTTAAATATTTACAATTTCATTTTTTGTTCATCCTTTAAATTTTATTTGATTAATTACATAAATGGTGTCTCAACTTTTCTATTTTTTATATTTTGGTGTCACAACTTTATTTTTGTTCAATCAAATATCTAAACATTTTATTTTTCTGTTTGGTGTCTCAACTTTATTTTGTCTAATCAAATATTTAAACTTTTAAAGCTTTATTCAATCAAGTGTTTCTTAACCAATAAAAACTTATTGTGATATTTGATTCAAGGAAAAAATTGAATTCAAATGATATTCCAAGTCATATAAAATAATGGAAATTACTTAGAAATGACGCTGCAAGATGAAATAACAATATTATTTTTCCATATTAGGGTTTTACTACCTATTTGTTACAATAAAAAAAATTGATAAAATTAACTACTATAGAAATGAGATAAAAATATAAAAATATTCTTAAAAAGAATTAATTTTTTTAATTATCTTATATTATTTTCACATGTTTTCTAAGTATTATGTGAAAAAATTATATATGAATAATTAAAAATATAAAATTAGATATTAAAAATATTTTTAAAATAATTAAAATATTTATTTCTATCCAAAGCAGCTAATTTAATAAATTTCTTGTGTTGTAACAAATAAATAGTAAACAACTTAATGTGGCAAGGATAATATTGTTATTTCACTTCATTAAAGGTCATTTAAGTAATGTCATCATTTTTATGTGATAAAGAATATTATTTGGATGCAATTTTGCCTATTCAAATATCTTATGAGAACTTTGGTGGTCGAAGAAAACCAACAGGCAAAATTAAAAGTTCAAACATTTTGATTGAACAAAAATAAAAGTTGAGACACCAAAATATAAAAATGTCGAAAAGTTTAGACACTTGATTGAACAAATAAAGTTGAAATACAAAATAGAAAAAACCGAAAAGTTTAGACACTTGATCGAATAAAAATAAAGTTGAGATACTAAAATAGAAAAAATGAAAAAGTTGAGATACCATTTATGTAATTAATCCAATTTTATTTAATCATATATGCTTTTTTTTTATAAGTTTATAAATTCAATTAAATTTAATAATTAAATTATCAATATATTTTAAATATAACAAAATATTTTTTTAATACAATATAGTTTTAAGATAATAAACTGTCCTCACTAGGACTCGAACCTAGGACCCCTTCCCTCTCCCTATGCTCTTATGCCTATTTTAAGAGTGAACACTCTACCACTTGAGGATGACGATGATGATGGCTCAACTAACATCAAAGATGTATATATTTGTAATGTGAAGTCACATGTTATTATTAGATATAATGAGGATGAAGATGAAGATTAGAGACATATGAGATTTCATTCGCTACTTTGAAGTTTTTTTTGTTCATATGTTAGTAAGCTGTTACTTTATTGTTTTTGTATTATTTAGTTAGTTATTTTAGTATTTTCATTATAATAGTACTCTAACATTATTTATTTATTTAAGTTTGTTTACTATTATTATATTGTTTAGATTTAATCATTGTATATATTAATTATTATTATATATTTATATTTTTTTATTTTATTTGAAGAATGATATAATTTGTAAATTTTTTTTTAACATTTTAAGGTTTCGTACGTTTAACTCGTATAGTTAGATTTGGACTAGTCGAAAGTAGGTCCGAATATAAATTGATAAGATTAACTTAGCCCGTTTTGACTTGCAACCAGAATGGATTGGCCTAAAATAGGTTGGATTGGCCCGTTTACCAGCTTTACGTATAGACCTGGACCTTCCACGCCCTAGCGTCATGGCTACGTTAGGTACTCGACCAAAGCCAGATCTCGAAATGACTCGAAGATGGGTTGTTGCTAGAATGCGAGCATCACCTCATTTATCGAGTTTCGGTGCTTTGTGCTTATGTGGGCTTGCACTTAATGAAAGCTACGTTGGAAAAATGGGTTTGAGCCTGATAAATTAGCTATCTTTGAAATTTAAAATTCTGATGATCATGACCGCTTTGGTGGTTCACATGGAGATATGTTCTCCTCTATGAGGAGATGAAGATTATAATTGAGTTGCTTTCGAAACCATTAAGAGTATGAATTAGAAATTGCTTCCAAACATGCCCATTCAAGAAAATGGTAACTAAAGAGTTTAAACATTGAAAAGCTTGTGTCCCACATCGGATAGAACAGAGACTTTTAAAGGGTATATATACACCTACCTTGTAGTTGGGTTTGGGTACCGAGGGCATCTCGAGTTTTGTGGAAGGGGAGGACCTAGCTCGTGCCGGATTCGCACACCTTGTAGCCTTAGCCAGCGGGCTATCGGGATGTATATATCCTTATTTTAAACTGTACAACAAAAATGATCGCCGTTCTGAGGTTACCATTGAGAGTCAAACGCCCGTCGTTTGATTACGCACTGTTGACTAAATGGGCATATACTTCTCCAGCAGCGGCGTATGCGAGCGTTAGAATTTAACAACTTCGCCGGCCCATGCGAAACGATCATGAAGCGAATCGTAGGCCTCACATTCTCTCATTTTGCCTTCAATATTTTTGCATTCATTTCATCGCCATTCACATTTTGAGAAGGCCCGAGTTACGCACGGTTGGGTTTGGCGACTGACAAAAAGAAGTGCTCTTTGTAATTTAGGAGAGATCATTTATCACGGGAGGCAATTGCCAATAACTCGGCACGGCTGCGGGGCAATAATTTTCTTAAAGGTGTACAACCTGAGACTTGATCATTCTGCGATTCACTGCGAATGAGTTCGATTACTTTTACGGTTTCACAAACATGCTTTAATTTTTATTAAGTTTTAATGGCTTGTTTCCATTAAGCGTTTTATGTTCATGTATATTGGATATTATGATATATGTAGTGATACTGCTTTCACAAACTTAAGACAATTTCACGTTTTTATTTTTACATATATATTATGCAAAAACATTCGATTCTGTTTATACGATGCCTCGCGCTAGATTACATTTAGGCCTGCGAATTAGATAAGCTGACCAGAGCCGCAATTTTGTTTAGAGCAAAACCCGATGTCATTTTATGTTTTATACTTGATTACCTTGTATGTTTTATTGTTTTGCTCAAGTTTGCAAAACTAGTAATCTGTTTATGTTATTTGTACATTTTCGATTTACCTTTGTATGTTTTATTAGCTGCGCCGAGTTTAAGCGGTAATATTTATGTTATTTTGAAAATATAGATTTTGATCTTGCCTTTGGATTTAAATGTTTTATTTCATATATAGATATCAGTTAAAATACAGAACTTCTGTAAAGCTGTTTTCAGTTTTTTGAACTACGGTTCTAATTCTGAACTACGACAGCGTAAAAACATTACATTTGTGCATTTTTTTATTTTTGCAAAAAACGTTATGTTTACAGCTGTGTAAAAAGCATTGTTTTTGTTTTAATATTTTTACTTGCTTAGAATTAGTTATGTTATTTCTTAAAGAACAGTAATCTGTTTTAAATATTTAGCCAAAGTCTGAGCAAAAACAGTATATATAAAAACAAAGATATCATTTTTTTTGGGAATACATAACTACTCAGATTATTTAACACGTTACCTGTTCTCACATTTTTAATAATTTTAGTTCTTTTATTTCTTAAAACAAAGAATAGTGTTTGATTGAAGACGCTATCAAAATTTGGCAAAGTCCAATTTTAATTTTAATATATTGTTTCTACAAAACGTGTAGAATCGCCTGAGAATCACTACCGATTCACCCTATCAGGGTGCCTCCTCCAACGCTCATGGGTGCCAATGACTCGTGAGTCATGAGAGAAGCTTTTAAAATTTAATGGTGACGTAATTCAAAAGGCAAGAACAAAGATGCTTCGCCACCCACCACTGAATTTGGCCCATTTCCTTCAAGAGGATGCTCCCGCATTGAAGGAAAATGAAACTGATAGGCAAGTGGTTGCTGCTGTGAAAGCATGGAAGCATGTTGATTTCTTATGTCGCAACTACCTCTTGAATGGCTTGGACAACACACTATATAATGTGTATTACGCCTTCAATACTGCAAGAGAACTCGTGGGAACTTTCACAAAAGTACAAGACCGGTACGTGCGCCGCTAAGCCAGAAGTGTGTTCCAGAGTACAAGAAGCTTGATTCCAAGACGTTGATCAGCCAAGTTCCAAGATCTGAGGTTTGGCTCCTACACATACATATGCAAGTAAGGGATGTCTCTCGAATCCTTCCAAGTATTTAATATTAAAATTGCCACCACTATGGAAAGAATTCAAGAATTACCTAAAGCATAAGCTTTAAGTGAATGAGACTTGAAGACTTGATAGTGAGTAACAGAATAGAGGAAGACAACTATGCATCCGAGAAGATGTGGCGTCATGGAATCAAGGTCAATGTCAGGAACAAGGGCACTCTCCCACAATAACAAGCAAAGAGGAAGCATAACAGCAACTGGCCCAAGTGGTCCTAAGAAAAGTTCAAGGCAAGTGCTATGTGTGCAACAAGCAAGGGCACCGTACAAGGACTCGGCCAGGTCGCATGTCGCGGGAATCCGAAGAAGAAACGCCCTGCCAATGTGATCGAAGTAGACGTATGTCTCGCACATGAACCTCTCACGAGTCTCCGAGGTGAACATCATCGCGTAATACCAAGGAATGGTGTGGGTGACAATGCGGGCTACTCGTCATAATGAGTCACAAGAAGATGTTCTCATCATATCAAAACCAGATAATGGAGAACAACTTTATGGGTAACTCCTCTTCTTCAAGGTTGAAGGCCAAGGGAAGGTATATCAAGATGACATCTAGCAAGGAACTCGCCTCAATGATGTGTTGCATGTGCCGAAATCTCGCAAAGAATCTAGTGTCCGATCATTGTCGAGTAAGAAGGGCTTCAAGTTGGTGTGGTTGTCTCGCATAACTTCATCCTCACCAAAAATGGGATGTATGCGAAAGGGGCACATGAGCAATGGGCTCTTTCAAATGAATGTAATGACTCATTGCACTTCCCATTAAGAATATCAATAAAAGAACATGCCTTCTCGCTTATATGCTTGAATGTTCAAATGTGTGGCATGGTAGACTAGGACATGTTAATTATCATACATTACGCAGATTAATTAATATGGAATGTTTGCCTAAATTTCAAATAGATCCAAATCATAAATGTGAGATCTGTGTGGAATCTAAACTTACAAGAACTTCTTTCCAATTAATTGAAAGAAGTAGTGAACCTCTAGAATTAATACATTCAGATATCTGTGATCTGAAATTTATTCAACGAGGTAAGAAATATTTTTTACATTAATTGATAATTGCACAAGATAATTACATGTTTACTTATTAAGAAGTAAAGATGAGGCATTGGAAATGTTTCAACATTTCAAGAATGAGGTGGAGAACCAACTTGATAGAAAAAATCAAGGTAATAATAGTGATAGAGGTAGAATATGAAGCACCTTGGTGATTTTTGTTCACAACATGGTATAATACACCAAACGATCAAAAGACCCTATTCACCTCAAGAAATGAGTCGAACGTAAGAACTAAACTTTAAAAAAAATGATGAATGCATTACTATTAAGTTCTAAACTACCTCAAAATTTATGGGAGGAAGCAATTCTTTCCGCAAATTATATTCTCAACCGAATACCTCACAAGAAAACCAATAAATCCCCCTATGAGTTGTGGAAAGGTCGAAGACCTCTTACAACATACTTAAAAGTGTGTGGGGGTGTCTGGCTAAAGTAGCTGCACTTATACCTAAAAAGGTTAAAATAGACCAAAATGCTTGATTGTATTTTCATTGGATATGCACATAATAGTAGTGCATATCAAGCTTGATTCATAACAAGAAATTATCGTATATGCATGCCACACATTATCTTAACAAGGAATGCATCTTTAAATGTACTTACAAATCAAATAGAGTTTAATCCCATAAAGAACTCAACAAGATGATGATGAACCTAGACGCAAAGAAGAACTAGAATCAAAATCTTGGTCCATTTTTAACGTATCCGTTGGAAGATGAGCCTCAAAGCTGAGCTGCCGACCTTCAAGCCCATATTGGAAAGAGGTTGTAAACGATCGAAGTAGAATCCATCTAAATCACACGTGGGAACTAGTGGATCTTTCCACTGTGTTCAAAACCTCTAGGATATAAATGGATATTCAAGAAGAAAATGGAAAGTGACATCTATTGATAAATATAAAGTCAGACTGGTTATCAAAGGTTACAAGCAAAAGAAAGGCCTGGACTATTTTGATACCTATTCACCAGTAACAAGAATATCATCCATTCAAATGTTAATAGCTATTGCAACTATACATGGAACAACCCGGCGGTTTTATTGTCTGTGTCAAGAAAAAGAAAGTTTTTCTGGCTTGTTAAACTCTTTATGAGCTAAAGCAAGCACCAATGCAAAGGACATTGAAAATTTTGATAAGGTAATTGACAATAAATGGATTCAAATCAACGAGCGACAAACGTGTATATGTCAAGAACACCGAACGTGGATTTACATTTTGCCCTATGTCGATGATATACTCATTATGGTGCAAAGAATAATGAAATCACAAAACTACTAAGAAATGTTCATCACAGTTTGACAGAAAGACTTAGGTGTTGTCGATGTTACTGGGATAAAGATCTCCAAAACATCAAATGGACTAATATTATTCACCCATTATATTGAGAAGACTCAAGAAATTTAAACAAAATGATAATAAATCTAATGAGAACACCTGTAGGTTGTAAATCACATTTATCCAAAAATAATAGCAAAGCCTTTCTCACAAAGAATATGAATGCCAACTGGCAAACATGTATGTCAGAACTCGTAATTGGCCCTGCATTATTAGCTTACGCCGTCAAGAAATTGAGTAGATAATAGCCGCAATCCACGACCATCGAAGGCAATATTCGAAGCTTTGAGGTATTTGAAATACACCAAAACTATGGATTGCACTACTCAGTATCCAAAGAAGACTTGAAGGATACTCGTGACGCAAATTGGATATCCCACACCACAGATCAAGTCCACAAGTGGCTATCTATTTTACACTTGGTGGTATGTTGTCTTGGAAATCTTATATAAACATGTATTGCTAGATCCACGATGAACTGAAGCCATTGCACTAGATAAAGCCGTGAAGAAGCAAAGAGTGGCTTCGCCATTTCTTAGAAGATATTCCAATATGGCCACAACTCCGTGTCTGCCATTCGCATTCATCGAGATAGTCAATCAAGAATTAAAGAGCACGAGTCATATAGGTAATGTTAGTCTCAAATGTGATCTGGCCGGCATAATACACCGTGAAGATGCCTTTCTCTAATGGTATTAATGCACTATCAATACATAAGGTCAAAAGATAACATTGCGGATCCGCAACCAAAGGTTTGACCGTGAGAGCAAGTAAATCATCGAGGGAATGGGTTTAAAGCCTATACACTAACGTAGTCGCCGCATCGGCAACCTAACCTAGCCGATCGAGATCCCAAGATCTAGATTCAAAGGGACAACCACTTTGCAGTAACTCATTGAAGATCATCACGAGAACAAATATGCTGGCCTATTCTATACTATAATAGTGATGCTCGCAACAAATGTGGTAAGCCACACTTTTAATGATTCTTATATCTTGTTAGCATAAGCTGGGTATAGCAGTAATACCTTCCATAAGAAATCACCTATGGAGTGGGAGAGAGAACTGTATAGGTCTCTAAGGAGAATGATAAAGCTAAATTCTCTAGGAGCACTCATGAAACCAAAGAATGTTCAGTGGCCAAATGAACACAAACCATGAGAACTAACCCAGGTCAGAAAGATTTCATGTGAATGTTATTATCCTCGGGTTTACACATGATTGAACAATCTAAGATATCATCACCATCAATCAAGAACTCGATATTTCACAAGGGAAGGTTCAAGGCCATAAGCTACCTTCCTCTTTACAAAAAAATTTCCAACCGAACTCTCTCTTGTCAAGATGTCATTTGCATTAATTTAACTAATTTCATTCATGGGGATTATTAAAAAATGGGTTTTAGCACAATAAATTAGTCTTTTGAGCTAAAATTCGCAATGTCCACAAACTTTTTCTGTCTGATGGGGAATGTGTTCTCCTCCATGAGGAGATGAAGATTATATATTGAGTCGCTTCAAAACCATTAAGGAATTAGAAATTGCTCCAAACATCACCCCTTGAAAATGGTAACTAGCGTTTGTTTCATAAAAGTCAATGTCTTTCATCTGATGGGAACAAGACTTTTAAAGGTATATATACACCTACTCAGAGTCGGGCTGGGGCCCTGCACCACACACACACACACGCCGCGCTCGCCCCGCCCCGGGCTCAAGTTCAGGATGTATATATCCTTAATTTTTTAAACCTGATACAACAAAACGATGTCGTTTTGCGAGGGTTACCATTGGGAGTCCAAAACGCCGTCGTTTTCATGACACCTGTTGACTGAATGGACGCCTTCTTCTCCAAAGACACACTATCTGAAACAAATACGACTTTAGCTGGGCTCATGATCGTATCACGCCATGAGCAGGTCTATAAATAAGCCTCACATTCTCTCATTTTGCATTCAATATTTTTTGCATTCATTTCATCCGTTCACATTCACGTTTGAGAGAGGGACTCCGAGTTCCCACACAATGGTTGACAAATAACAGGCAAGAAGCATTTTTGTGTCGTGAGAGATCATTTTATCCTTTAGAGATGAATCACAATAATCTACACCCAAATGCTTAGTGTGGCAATAATTTGTCTTAAGGAGATTGTGTCTAACACAAGACATGACCATTCCTGATTCCTGCAAATAGGTTCTGATTACTTTTCTGGTTTTCCTGCAAACGTTGCTTTAATTTTTATTCTGGTTTTAAGCAAACTGTTTTCCATTAAACGTTTTATGTTCCTCTTATGTTCCGTTCATTCTGATATATGTGAGTGATACCTAACAAGCACGAGCAAAGAGCGGCGAAGATCATGCGGCTGAGAATGAGCCAGAGTATTTGGCTTTTGCCAAGATCGTCGAGCCTTTATCCACCATACCGGCTAACTATTTTCGGTAATTGTTTATGCCATGTTCAGCACGTGAAGAGTCTGGAGCTGGATTAAAGAAGATGGCTTCTTACTTGCAGCTGGCGCCATTGGGAAAGCCATCGAAACAGAGAGGGAATAATGAGAGGGTTGGAGAAATGGATGTCCAATTATAAGTCTTTGAATCTAAAGAGAACAGTTGGAGTCGCTGGTTCCCTGAAGCTTTCCTTTTATGATGTAGATTTTGGGTTTGGCTGACCATGCATAGGGGAAATCATTTCGATCGACGTCACAAGATCTATATCCATCAGTGAAGGCAAAAACTGTAAACAAGATGTTGAGATTAGCCTGTCGCATCCCAAGATTAATAAGATGGATGTTTTTACCTCCATTTTTAATGATGGGCTCAACCTAAATTTATAATTAGAAAAATTGTAATAAGGAAATGATCTACTCTTAAATAATTTGTTTTTCGTGATTTCGTTGGCATTTGGTTTTATGTCATCGTCTTATTACAACGTTTTGTTTTTCATTATCTTATTGCAACATTTTATTTATATGCGAGCGATTTAGATGAATAAAACATATTTAATCTAAAAGACAACAAATCATATTATAGTTGTCAATATGTTACAAAAGTGAAATCATAGATATTCTAAGTTTTTATACTATTATCAAATTTTTAGGCTTTGAGCCTATTTTTATGCTGAACCTCGGTGTTATTTCATTTTTTATAATTTTTAGCGATTTGATATATATGTTTTCATCAATGTATTGCTAGTTTGAAATCAATAAAATTATTTTCTTTTTAATAAAAAACTCATTTTACTTGTATACTCTAATTATTTCTTCACTTAATAACCAAGGGGGTTGTTATGATTTATTCAAATTATTTGTTGATGATCGGTTTTACTAGGAAACAATACACTTATTTATTTATTTTCTATTTACTTTTTTCATATTATGTTGTTATAAAGATTCGTTCCTGTATGTCCATCCCATCCCACTCCTAGAGAGCTCCTGTGCTAAGTGGTACCTATCAAGTGAGTTTTCATTTTTGGTTCTAAGATAAAAGGAATCATTTTGGGTTTTAGCTGTGGTTCGGGAGAGGCCTCCATTTTTTTGGTGGCTACACTTAATTATGAGAGGAAGTTACTGGGCTTTAGGAGGGGATTGACAAGCCAAACAACGATTTTGACTCATCTGTATAGCATATCGATTATAAATTCCTAATCACTCAAACATATTTATGAGCTAGGTTGATTATTGATGGTGCTTTTTCTACCGATACCGGGTCAAGCTGGAGTCGCAAAGCGCCTGTTGGATCTGGATCAAGCCGTACAACTCTGCAACCCGCACCGAAAGAGTGATTCTGGCCAGGGTGTGCCGCACCCGCCACTGATGCAAAGCTAAGCCGGGCTTTTCACATGGTGACCAATCGTTTTATGGCATTATTATCAAAATTGCGGGTAGAATGGGCTCGTGATTTATAAGGGGGAAATAGGTTACTTTTCTTGTTAAATGGTGATACGGTATCTCTACATCGTGAGAGCTCTTTCCCTATCAGCTGACCGACTCTTACGATACCTAAGGCCGTGATCACAAGATCCTTCTTTCCTAATCAAGGCAATCGCTGGTGACTAATAGGCACTTTCCTTTTACACCAGCTGGGTCGCCTATATCACTTGATTACCTGGTATAGGTGGTTCCACCTCGCCCGGGCCGTGGCAATTTCGCATGGCAGGATCTCACCTGCAGTCAGCCTGCCGGGTCTATGCCCCAACCTTCATGCGCGAGGCTCGCTCGCCTCCGGGCCTATGCACATGCTGTTTTCTGACCCCATCACAGCCCCCTAGCCCTTGGCCGCTTAAGCAGTAAGGGGCTGAATCGCTTAGATCGGCCATACTTCACGGCTAGCCTGGGATGGTTTGATATGAGCTTTGTCGCCACAAACGCCTTAGATATCGTGATGGCGCCTTCGATTTTCGCTGCTTCGATCGTTAAGCTTCATATCTTTAGAAACATTCCTTGTATATTGCACTTTTCCACTTCTTCGCTGGTCATGTTTTGATCAGCCGTAACCCGCCAGGTGCTTCACATCCTCGTCCCTTTAAAATAAGCCTCTGCTTTCCTCCAGTCGCAGGCGCCTTTCTTCTTCTTCTTCGCCGCTTTTCTTCCTTGTTTTGAATTCTTCGTGCTGTTGCGGCATGTCGTCAGGGGTCCCGCCTCTTTGTCTTCTGCCTCCTCTCCGCCGCTAGTCATGCGTGCCTCCGGGTCTTCGTCTATAGGCCTCGCGCACAGTGGGAAGGCCTGCCGAGGAGCCCGAGTCGAGACAAACCGGAGACTGACTTTGCAGTTCCTCGCCACCGTGGTTAGCCTGGGTCCTTCTCCAAGAGGTTATCTCCTCCACCGTGCAATGGCAGGGTGGCATTAGCGAGATTAGGCATCTTGTGGTTCCAAATATTTGAGGTCAGTCAGGTACGCAGATGCCGCGGGGCCCTAGCCCCGGTTGGAGCCTTCGTGACGCTAAAACCTTTGCTGTTATGGACCTCCTTCCAACAACCGAATCTAGTGTCCTCGATCTTCACATCGCCTTATTATGCTGTTCCCTGCTCCAAGATACCCACTTCTGAGTGCCTTGAGAATGGTCTCCACTTTCCTTTGCACCCCTTCATCAAAAGCGTTCTACAACATTCAAAGTGTGCCCGTCCCATCTCTCTCCACTTTTGGGTGTCTTGGCCTGCTTTGGTTTTTCAGGATAAGGGCCTCGGTCCCTAGTATAGCTCACGCTTAGATCTCTTCAACGTGAAAGAGGCCTCTAAGGCTTTATCAGATATTTCAAAGTACACCGCAAACCTATCATTTTCGACCTCCCTTCTTCCCACAAGATTGAAAAGAGCCTTATTTTGTTGGTGGCTGATATTGGGAATACAACCCTACCGTCAAGACTGACATACTGGATTCCTACGCATGGATCGCCTTGAGAACCCGTGTGAGTTTTCATCTTATGCTAGTAAAATAACTTTTTAAAAGTCATGTTATGTTTTTGACTTTGTTTGCTATGCTGTTTGCATCCGGCCTTGACCTTACTCTCGAGGATAGGGAAGTAAAGTGCGCTGGGCAAGTGTCACCTCGGCGCATTCCGATCCGATCGCCTGACATTCCTCCTGGCCCTCTGTGCAGAGCTCTTCTGCCCCTCTTATTCAGACTCCTCCGCCTCGCTACGGAAACTTCTCCGGAGGACTACATGGCCAACTCAGGAGAACTTTAGGCTCGTGGTCGAAGTTGTCGCGAAAAGAGGAGAAGCTTAAAGCGAAAGGCTCGTAATTTAAGAGCAAACGCCGGGTAAGGCCCCAAGCCGGGAGACTGTCTGCTGACACCACAAGGAGTGGAAATCACATGCCCAGTTCGGCAGACGCCTCGTCGAGGTAACAAGAGGAGATGCATCAGCCATCCTTCCGCCGTGATGAGCTGCGGTTCCTTCGCGGCGCTGTCGAGCCTCTTTAAAGTCTTCCATTCTATCTCGAGCCCTTCGGCCAAGAAAACGCCACGCCTTCCGACATACACTGTGGAGATGGTGACCGCTGAGCCGAGGGGGTGAGGACTCAATGGCGCCATCACTGGTTTGTCGCTATTTCACGATCCTTCGTGCACTTGACCTATTAGTGAGTTCCAGGGCGCTGAGAGGCTCGCCTATCACTCAGGAACCGCCTCTATATGTTCGAGCTTCTCTTTTATCCATCTCGCTATTGTGTTAATGTTATCATCGCTAACTCCATCTGTTTTTGAAGACGACTACTTATGGAAGGACCCATGAGGAGGTCTGCTCACAGAGCCCGCTACAGTAAATAAAGCATACAAAGCCAAATTTCTCTCCTTGATCTCTCGAGAAGGCCTCGAGTCAGCTCGGGGATACAAAGTTTCGACCGAGGATGTTGAGAGACATTAAATACAAACTCAAGTACACCTCGACCGCAAAGGCGTAGAGCTAAAGACTGAGAAAAAGAAGCTACAGAGGTCGGCGACTGTCTAGGATGAGCTACGTGGTTAAGAAAGAGCCTGCCGCGCTGTGGAGGAGCTATGCACCAAAGCAAGAGCGCTGGACTGGCCCGCCGAGGCTTTAAAGTTGAGGAGCTCCATGGAGCGCTATCGGTGACGAAACATGCTACGGGGACCTCCAGATATGGAGGCCGGCGGTTATCCTAAGGGATGGAGTAATAGCTTAAGCCGAGAATGAGGCCCACCATGGGCTCGGATGGCCATTTGAATCAGCGTCGCTGCTGCTTCCGCTTATTTCACTTTTCAAAGTTCAACCCCGGCGAAGAGGTGGAAGAATCTGTCATGACGAGGCACCTATGTTCTGACACCCCCGCCTTGTTCCTTTCCGGTGAAGCTGAGGTTCCTACCGAGGCTGGCTCTCTCCTCTCATCACCGGGCTTCACTTTTGACTTGCATGTTCTGAGGCTCGCACTCACTGAGGTAATGTCAGAACTCTACCTTTAACATTAAGGCCCCTTTGTATACTGTTTGCTCATTTTGGCTGACTTCGAGCTCTAAGCCTCGAACCTTTATAAAGCTAGCATTGGTTTGTTATTCTATGGATATTCGTCCTACCTTCTCGTTTTCCCCGCTTTACGACCAGGTCGAGGCTTCCTGTCATCTAACTGATAGTCACTTACTACAAAATGACTGTTGGATTACCCAGTTTCACACCAAACTGAGCTACAAAAGGCTCCTTGAACGAGCTACATGGTCTTTGAAGCTCAGTTATATGGCTCCTTGACGCCAGCCACAAGGTCTTTAACCCAGCTACGTGGTCTTCAATTGTCGGCCTGCCGTTAGGTCTTTAAGAACCTAGCCATGTCCCTTTGGAACCGAGCGCCACATGGTTCCTTTGATCGCCGAAATGCAAGGCTCTTTTGACTAAGCCACAAGGCCTGCACCGAGCTACATGGCCTCAGCTACCCGCCTTTAAAGTCGTTAGACCTTAAGAACCAGCATGGCCCCGAACCGAGCCATGACTCCTTTGACCGAGTCGCAAGGCTCTTAACGCCGAGCCACAAGGCTCTTTGATCAGCCGATCCTTACACTGGCCTTCGTTGTTAGGTTCTTTAAGAACCGAACTACATGGCCCTTTGGACCGAGCCACATGGCTCCTAACGCAACCGCTTTTTCACGCCTGTTTGCATGGCTCCTTGGCCACTTGGCCTTATGGGTCACAGATCTTTACAATCGAGCGCCACATGGCCACTTTGGAACGTGAACACATGGTCTTCGACGCTAAGCCGCAAGGCTCTTTCACGCCGAGCCACATGGCCCTCGCTACTCGCCTTCGGGCTATTAGGTTCTTGCCACGGCCCCTTCGGGAACTAAGCCGCAGCGGTTATTTGATATCCGAACTCCTTGGCTCTTGGTCTAAGCTACGTGGCTCTTTCATATTCGAGCTCTTTAGCCCCGATTCAGCCACTCGCCTTTGATATCCGCCAGCTCCTGCTCGAATCAGCTACGTGGGCTCTTTCGCCTTCCTTCCTCGGGAAAGCACACGTGGTTTTAATGCGCATCCATGGCACAATCGTACGCGGCTTCCTGTGCATTCCGTGTTTCTTTACAAACAAACCGCCTTTCTTCGGGTCCAGAATATACCCACTCCCACCTTCTTCCCCTTCACAAATGCCTGAGTTCGCATACATGAAGCCGCCAGGTTTGATCTGCCATCAGGTGGAGTTTGTTTGGTGATCCCAGCCCACGCTTGCCTCAAATTCACACGCCTGTGGTGAGCTGCTTTTCCCGCCTCCCTTGTGGAGTTGTCTCTCAGTCCCGCCCATTGATGGAATCGATCGTGGAACATATCTTGCGGGCTAAGGCCAGAGGGAACACATTTTAAGTCCCGTCTCCATTATTCCTTTCTCCCCTTTTTCTCTCCTTCTCCTTCCTTTCTTTCTTTCTTATGGTTTCTCGCCTTGACTCCAAGGCCGATCGTGATCTTCATGTAGAGAACGCTTGTTTGACGAATTTTCTGAGATAACTGAAATAAAAGTACAGTCTTTTGGAAACATGTGTACTTGTCTGATGTTTGTTTGTTTGTCTTTTTTTTCTTTTTTTTTGACGATATGGGAAAATATTAATCAGGCTGAAAATGAACACAAGACTGTTTATTAAAGTAAAACTATGAATTTTTTATTAAAAGCTACAATCCGAGGTCAATTAGTAGAATCACCTGAGGTGCTCAGCATTCCAAGAATGTGGCAAGGTTTTTCCCTCTTTTGTTTGAAGTTCGTTGTTGTCAGGTCGGACTATTCGCAATACCACGTAGGGCCCTTCCTAGTTTGGTCCTAGCTTCCCGTGGGTGGGGTCTATCCTTGATGGCAGGAGTTTTCTTAGAACTAGGTTGCCGGGCTTAAAACTCCCGGGTCGAATCTTCCGATCATAATAATATTTTCGTCGCTCTTCTCAGGATAGTCCTCAGACGCTTTAGAACTCCGCTTCACATTTTCTTCTAAGAGTGTCAAGGTCTGGGTGAAGAATTTCCTCGCAGGTTCCTGGATTCGAACTCAACTCGTGCATTTTAACAACTCTACTTGAGCTACCGCTGCCAAATGCTAGAGCGAATGGGGTTTCTGAGTTGCCGATTTATGTAGTTCTCAGATAAGGCATAATAATTTCTGGAGGTACTCACCATTTCCTCTTTAGATTTTCCACTAGTCTTTAACGCCGCTCGAGAGTTCTATAAAGGACTTCGCTTGTCTATCGACTGCGGGATGAGTCGGGATGAGAAAATTTTGATTCTCGTGCTCCTACAAGAAGCCCCTGTAACTTAGGATTGTCGAATTGTTTCCCATTATCATATACTAGGGCTCTAGGGATTCCGAACCTGCAAATTATGGAACGCTAAACAAATTTACGTACCTTTTGCTCAGTGATTGTTGCTAATGGCTTAGCCTCGACCCACTTGGTGAAGTAATACACTCCTACAACAATAAACTTGCACTAGCTCTTCCCAATGGGTAGGGGCCCTAATATGTCCAAATTTCTGCTGAAAGCGCCAAGGGCCGGTGACGAGGTTAGTGGCTCTAAGGAGTGTGAGAGATCCGGGCATGCTCGACGTAGATCTTATTTTTAAACCCGCATGCCTTTGAGCAACAGAGCCAATAATATCCCTTCAAAGGTCTTTGTCGCCGCTGATCCGGCCCAACAAGGCTGCAATGTATACCTTCATGCACCTCTTCCGAAAGCACGAATCGCGTCTTCCCTTCCTACGCACTTAAGGATGTGGGTGTAGAAAGCCTCGCTTGTAGCGGGTCCTCGATGAATGGCAGGAATTTGGCCTAATTCTCGCCCCGAGCTTAGAGGCCTCCTTTGATCGTTTAGCAAATATTTTCATTCAATTGCAATCCCGCATGGGGTCCATCCAGCCGGCTCCTGGACATTATCGAGACACTTCTTCGTCAGTTTCCACGCTCACCAGTGCTCATGGAGGCTCACCGCACACCTATCTAGATCCTCCCATGATAAGAAGTATCTTTGCTACAGATCACACACCTTCGCCTCTTAGGACATGCCTGACCTGAACCCGTATGAACTTTTTAAACACCTCGCATTCCGAGGTAAATGATCATTTTTCACCCCGCCGTGAGGAGCCTTCAATCGCTTCACCAACCAACGCGATATCTGCTGATCAGCTTCCGGCGGAGTGGGCAATTGTCTCGCGCACAAATTTTCCGTGTGATCGCTTCATTATCGAGGCTTGAACTGACCGAAAGTGCGATTCCACGCCAACCCGCTGGAAGTCAAAACCGCACCCAGACCGCCTCGAATCATGCCCTATCTACCTGACAACTCCGGGGAGGGCAAGTCGAGCCGCCAACTGCAGTTTCTGCGGTCGTGTGGCATTTAGGTAAATTCCATGATGAAATCTGCCAAAACCTACCCCTTGACCACTGTCCTTGGCTTGTATATGATATCGAACTCATTGAGCTCTATGGCCCATTTTATCAGTCTTCCCGAGGTCTCTGGCTTGTGCAATATCTGTTTCTTTGGGTGTTTTGTTGGGATTTCAATAGTGTGAGCCTGGAAATATGGTCGAAACCTTATGGAAGTGGTTACCACGCGATTAATCTCTCCATCTCGATACCTTCCTCTACCCCTAGAGCTCCGACCGCAGAGTAGACCGATCGCTGGTATTTTATCCCACCGAACACCAGGCGGCACTAGTTGAGAAATCCAAATCACCAAATAAAGGGGTAAGGAGTTCTCCTCGAAGCGGGCTTAACAGATTTATGAGAGCTCGGGTGCAAGTTTGCCACCCAGAGCCTTCATCGCCTCCCATAAAGCCTTCGTAACCCGAAAGAATGGTCGGCATTTGTCGCTGGATCTAGATACAAAGCGGCTTAGAGCAGCTATTCTCCTAGTTAAATGTTGAATTTCTTTGGTGTTCAAAGGCGGTTGCATGTCTAGCACGGCTTTTATCTTGTCTGGATTTGCCTCTATTCCTCGACTGTTGACTATGAAACCCAAGAATTTTCTGGCTGAGACTCCAAAGGCACACTTGGTTGGATTTAGCTTCATGTTATAGTTCTTCAGGACCTGGAATGACTCCGCTAAGTGGGCTACGTGGAGCTCATCCTTAACTGACTTCACCAGCATGTCATCTATTTATACCTCTATAGATGCTCCAATCTGCTTCTGAAATATTTTGTTCACTAGCCTCCAATAGGAGGCCCCAGCATTCTTTAACCCAAAAGGCATCACCTGGTAATAGTAAGTACCTTGCCCATTCAAAAATGAGGTATTCTCTTGGTCACTAGGGTCCATTCTGATCTGCTTATATCCCGAGAAGGCGTCCATGAAGCTAAGAAGCTCGTAGTCAGCTGTGGCTTCCATTATAAGGTCGATCCGAGGTAGGGGAAAGCTCATCTTTGGAAAGCCTGACATCGGTGAAGCCACGCAGTCACACTACTATTGTCATTTTGATGAGGACTACATTAGTCAACCGGGCCAAAGTATTTGTTTCTGGAGAAGCTGTCGAGAGTTTGTTAACTTCTCTTCACTGATCGCTCTCGCCTTTCGGGAGAAACTTTTTTTTTTTTTACGGTTTAAAGGAGGGGCCGATTTGTGGGATTAATACGGGGTCAATTCCCCCCATATCCTCCTGCTTCCAGGCGAATACTTCTATATTTTGTTTTAAGAAGCGGATAAGGAGTTCCCTGACGTCTTTGGCCAATTTGGATCCGATGTAAACGAGATGTTTCGACTGGTCATCAAGCTGTATTGGTTCTATTCTTCCAGGGCGAGGTCGGATTTTTCACTTCATCTCTCGCGTCGAACTCGCCCATGTAGATGCGCTTTTGTTTCATCATGCTGGCAGCACCTCCGCTATGTATTGATCTCCTCGAACCATTCCAATTCCCATTCGTGAGGGGAATTTGATAAACCACATAGGCGGAGGATAACCCTTAAGGTACTGAGGGAGGGCTTGCCTAATAAGATGTTATAAGCCGACAATCTACTATGAGGAACTCCATGCCTGCCAGGCATGGCATGGAGGATCTCCTAAAGTGAGCACTAGTTGTAATGTTCCTGTGGGTAACACTCTTCTTCTGAGAATCCCCGTAGTGGGCGCTGGACCGCTTCTAGTTTCTCCCTTCGATGCCCATTTTACCAAAAGGCTGATGCGAAGATTGATGCTCACTGAGCTCCTCCGCCAGTTTTACCAAGACCCGTGTACTATTTGCTGGCTACGACTGTCTCATTACTAAAGGGACTGGCCATGAGGATGCTGGTAAATTTCCATGTCGTAGAGTTTGAAAAAGTTATGGTAGTGTCTACCGAGGGAGTTTGATACCGCTTTATTTCCAATGTCTCCTGATCCTGATACTATGATTGAGCCTCAGTCGTAGCCGACTCCCTCCCGCAAATCCCTCGAGATCACCTCGGATTCTCCCAAGGTCGCTGGTGTCAGAAATGAGCCGGCTGATAAGGTGATTTTCGGGTGATGTTGGTCCCACCTTCTAAGGTCACGGAGGCTAAGATCCACGCCTGATCGTATTCAATTTCCTTCCTAACCGAGTAATCATCCGTTCTGTTCATGATCCCTGTGGAATTCACAATACTTGGTTAAATCTCTTTTCGCTGGGTCTGTCTTCATTTGAGATGGCCACCTTAAAATCCGTGGTCAAGGCTCGTAGACCCGTGGATACCGAAAATGTCAAGGGTGAATCGGGTCGTGGATACGCTGCTGCGGCTCGGGTTGAGGTAGGCCCAAGCGATCCCTAACATTGCCTCGTCTCTTTGGAGACCGTTCTCTGTTCTCTCTGTCCCTTCGTGGGGATCTATCCTTATCTCCTCGTCTCCTGGGGCTTCCTTCTCGCTTTTTCTCGCCCATGCTTTTCTCCCTTTACGTGGAAGAGTTTTCCCACTTAGATAGAAGGGCTTCCTCGCTGCTGATGGCTTTGTTTACGAGCACTCGCCATGTTGCCCAGGTTCTTTCGAGACGGAAAACCTGGGTAAGGTCTTTCGACCGTACACCACCGACGATGAAAAGCCGTGATGACAACTTCTGTCAGATATCTTACCTAATGTTCTCGCAGAACCTCTGACGAGATCTAGTTTCTCTTGTGGGCTCTGCTTTATGGTCAGTAAGTGATAGCTCGATTTCCTATACCCAGGTTCATGAAGTATATACAACGCCATGAATAAATTTCTCCGGGCTGATGAGATTGACGACAGGAGTCCGTTGAACTGTGCCAAAGCCTACTTTTAGCATGATGGCAAAAGCGGCTCGTGATCTAACGGGGTCCCGCACTGCGGTACTCCATCCGATTCAGAGGTATCAGATGGTCTGCTGTGATCTTTCATTCCATCGAGCTCTTCGACATACGAGGACTCGTCGAGCAGGGAGTGCAAGCATCGCATCGTGAAACGGTGATTTTGTTTGTCGCACCAAAGCATCCATGGAGACTGAGCTCGCCCTTTCACAGTCATGGTTGAGCTCTTACCGATGTCCCCAAACATCAAGCCCCATGATCGCTCCCCATTCCCTCGCTGACAAAGATGGGTCCATTACCTCCGTTGTTCATACCGTGTATTCCCTCACGATCCTCTCTCCAAGGATTTTATAGTGACTGCCTCGTTTCGCTAGTTTCTCCTTTCTCCGCCAACGCCTCTGAGGAGCGTCGCGGGTGTTGCTTGCTCTTCCGCGCAGCGGTCGCATTTATCCGGTGAGTTCCTCCAAGTCTCTAAAGAACATCGGTCGTGGCACTCCGAGTGCCTGCATCTCACGCATTGGCTTGCGGTGGCTCGAGCGCCCGTGGTCGGCACGCACGCTCGCGTCTTGCGCCTTGGGGGTCAGCGCGACTTCGCCATGTTCGTCGATACATCGCCATCAGCTTTACTTGTAAAGGAACGGGGCCGTTCCCACACTACCCGCACTAATGGTGCTTTTTTCTATCGATATTGGGCTGAGATCTAGAGCCGCTGGCCGGTCTCGTTGATCTGACCACACAACCTTCAACTCAATAAAGGGGTGATTTCAAGGGGGGGTGTGCCTACGCCGCCTCTAATGGCTAAGTCAGTTTCTTTTTTATGAGAAGAAAAGAATTCAACTGCTTATGGCGTTATTATTGCGCAGAATCTTATGGTAGAATGAGCCTGGTGATTTAGTAAGGAAATAGTGGTTACTTTCCCCAGATGGTAATACCCAGATCTCTCCTATCGGGTGAGGAGCTTTCCTTATCATGACTCACTCTTAAGGGATAATGGAGGAGCCATGATCATGTAAGACCCTTCTTTCCTAATCCGTGGGGCCTGGATCATGGAGACTGTACACTTTTCCTTTTACACGAAGCCAATGCTTTCATATCACTTGGATTACCCGGTGCAGGTGGTTTCACTCGGTTCAGCCCGTACTCGCATGGGTAGGATCTCACTGTGTCAGCTTTACGGGTCTCGCGCCCAACTCCCTTCATGCGAGGTTCGGGGTTGCTTCCCGCTGCGCCCGGGCTTGCGCACATGTTGTTTTCTACCCCATCAATTACAATACACTTGATTGATTCCCATTTAATATTGGCATCATTGTTTAGGAATGCTTGTGTTTAGGAGTCATACCTATATTCTATTGCAAGCTGCTCTGTTAATTGTAACACCCCAAAATACACCTTAGTAATTTTTAAACATAATTAGAGTATATTATAAGTGCATTTTGAAATTTTTCGTAATTATTATTTTGCTAAGTGAGAAAATTTCAAAACCCGGAATTTGTACAAAATACAAGGGTAAAAGTGGAATTTATCAAAATAGGATATAAAAGTCATAAAATAATAAGATTACATGCCAAAGTAGAATTTTGATAAGTTAAATTGAGAATAATAAAGAGATGAAGGACCTAAAAGCAAAAATGGAAAAAAGAATTCAAAAATGAGTTAAGCCAAACATGGCCTTAACTCCAAAATGAGGATAAGACCAAATTGGTCCCTCATTTTGGGGAGAGAAAAACGTGAAGAGGAAGAGAGGAGAAGGGAAGAAGAAGAGAAGAAGAAGAGAAGAAGAAGAGGAAGAAAAGAATAAAGGTATGGAAACTAGGGATTTGTATGGATTTGTATGGATATTAGTTAGTTCCATTTCCTAGGGTTTAGTTAGGAATTCATCCTAACCTTAGATTTGTGAAATGAGCTGGCTTGAAAACTCTTGCAAAGTAAGATGAGTATGGATTCTTGGTTTAAGATGCATGGTTAAAATGTTTTATGTTAGAAGTAACCTAACTTACAAGTATTTGAGTTCGGGGTTTGGAAAATCCTAATTGAACTTGAGAGAGATTTGGTTTTGGTTTTTTGCTAGGTTAGAACACATACTGGGAGTTGTTTTTGCATGTTTTGGGACGGTTTGGGGTTTTAGTTGGAATGGAAAAGGAAGAAATCACCAAAACATGGGCACTGGGGGTCCTACTACAGGATCCCCACGCCACAGAGGCCCACGCCTGCAAGGCAGGCTGTCCACGCCCGCGGCGCACGAGATGGATTTGGCCGCTCAGTAATAATCGGGCACAGAACGCAACCTATGTCGGTCGCAGAGCACTACGCCATGGCGAGCAACCTGCTCACAATGTGCAGATTTTGTGTTTTGTTTCGCTGCTATTCTCATATTCCAATGACTCTGTCTATTGACTAATGAGGACCCTATAAGTGTATGAAAGGGTCCATACATGTTTGTGGTTAAAAAGAAAGAAAATGAGACCGCACTCCGCCGACGCATGCGAATGCCTCTATGATAAGATAGGTGTCTCACATATATATAATTGTAGGACTCGCAAGACCTGATATTGAATGACACGACACCTCATGCAAGGTGCACGTATAGTACTTCTGGCATTTCCGATTAGTGCGACGACACTCTCCGACAAAGGTTTCGTGCTATTTAGTACTTCGGTACTCTCCGATTAGTGCCGCAGCATTGAAAGTACTCAAGACTCTCGATTAGTGCGACGACACTTTATCAAGGCGTCAAGACTTTATTGCGGTACACGCATTCGATCGCAGACCGCACTTCGCATTCTATTAAAGGTGTCCTACTCATTTCTTATTACTAGTCTAGGTAGTCAAACAGTTATATGATAAAAGCCTGAATAACAAATAAGAGTAAAGTAATATACATCGCCACTCAGAGTACCTATGGGTACCAGACAAGTATGTTTCAGAGTACCTATGGGTACCTCCGTACAAGAATAAGCCTCATTTACCGAGATCTCGAACAAGTATAAGTCTACTATAAGTACAAGTATGTGTATGTTTGTTATATGAACTCATGAATAATATATATTGCCATCGTATATTCGTTACTGCTATATGCTTTACAATGAGAGTATTAGAGGCGGTATACGTGTAAGTTATATGTTTCCTTACTAAGTGCTTAGCATGAGTTTTAACCGTAGGTATGAGAAGCCCACAATCTTTCATACTCATTGGTCAAGACACTAGTAGGGGTTCATCACCTGTAGGTTGCGCTCTGATTATATAAATGTAAATGTACAGTTTTTGTATATGTATATTTAAATGGGACTCATGACTGTATGTATTGACACTGTAAATACTACTATGATGATAGTTTTATTTTGTATATCTGTATATGATATTTTCATTCAGTTATAAGACTTGGGCCTATCAATGTCTGAAAAGAAAGAAAGAATCCCAAGATGCCACTTCATCTCGCCAGCGGCCTGGGGTGTGACATTAATACTTTAAAGAGTTGGGTATCAAAGGATTTGTTGTTTACCTATGAATGAGCACGGTCATGTGTAGTCCGCGTTTTCTGTTTAAGAGACATCAGAATAGCGTCCATGTTTGAGTTAGGCTGAGGTTATTAAGGGTAGTGGGAGAAATTGCTGCTACACGACATATAGTCTCCGTTTGCGATATATTTTTAATTATTTTTCTTTCTTTCATGTTATTATTATGATTTTCTTTATTATGAGATTTTATAACCCTGGTGTCGTCCTTTGGGATGAGGAGCTGCAATACGTATTTGGACAGCAGCAAAAGAGTGGCTTCTTGTGTTGTTGGTCGCTCCTGTAGAATTGTCACGTTAAAAGGAGTTTTGATGACAGGTCAGGGCATGAAGACATCCAGGGACATTTGCGAGTCTCCATGTGTTATCTATGTCATGCTCCTGCTCATCTCACGTATTACACTCCTGCCAACCTACGAACAAATAAACTTCAGCCATTTAATTACCTAGGGTGGCCCTTTTTTTTAAGACTTATATTTTGCTTTTCACAAACACTATGTTTCAGGTCGATTTCTTTTTGTTAGCCTTGTTTTTGTAATTTGATGTGCTTTCTTTGATTTTGCTTATATACAAACATGAGTAATCAGGAAGTCGAGTATGTCAATTGTGTAATATCTAAAACTGTGGTGTGTTGGGTGATGAGACATGAGTGGGTAAGGGCATCTGAGGGGTTTCGTGTGAAAGAATTTCGAATGTTTAGGAGAAAAACTCAGGATGATTAGGAGATGTTAAGAACGAAAATGCTGGGCATTTAAGAGAGGTTAGGAAGATTGTCTTTTATTGTACAAGGGGCGAAGCTTTTGATCCGATTGAGAAATTCAGTTAAGGCCTTAGGAGAGTGAGATATGGCACCCTAGCAAGAAAGAGATGAATTGCGGGCTGCTGTATTTGATTTGGGTGAGAAGAATAGTTGCATGTTTGTTTAAATTATCAATTCTTCTTACTTATCTTTCTCCCACCAACTTTCATCTTATATTCTCTTTCCTAAGTCATGATTCTCATTGTAGAGTAAAATATATGAATTTGTCTTTTATTATTATATATTCTCTTTCTAGTTACCTACTTTCACACATTATTGTAAAGCCATGAACTAAACTTTAGTTTCCTCTATATGTAATGATCCTCACACATTTCTATACTTCCATGATATCACTTGCACACACGAATTTCCAAGCACCCATCCTCACTATCACATACCTTACACTACGCACATGGATTCCTTCACACCAAATACACTTAACTCACTCCCACTCACATTGATTTGCATGCATATTGTTATTAGATTTTATAATTTTGATGTTTGTTGTATTTAGTTACTATAGTTTTGTCTTGTCCGTTGCATTAGCATTTCATTTCATTTCATAGGTTCCTGTCTTATTCAGAAATTTTTTTTTCTTTCTTCCCAGTTTATATATATTCTACATTTTTGCTACTTCTTATTTATATTTTATGCATATAGGTTTTAGCACTTTATCTCTTATTATTATTATTATTAGCTCTCAAGCCTATTAACCAATCCATTAGGACATATGACCAAATCCATTAGGATTTAGTTAAGAAAAACTCTATCATTTTTTTAAGTTCAACCCATTAAGTCATTTTATCCCACCCATTTAGACTTAGTTAAGAAAGCTCTACCATCTCTTTAGAACCCATTAAATTAGGTCCAATATACTTAAGCCCAACCCATTAAATTAGGTCCAACATACTTAGACCTAACTCATTATATTCCAACTCATTTACTTAGACTCAACTCATTAGGCTTAACCTATCTAGGCTCAAATCATTAGGTCATTTTACCAACCAATTAGAACTTAGTCAAAAAAAACTCTATCATCTTTTTAAGCCAAACCCATTAGGTCTTTTGATTAACCTTTGACCGCATCACTGTAAATTTCTTTTGCTCTCGATAAACTCTCATTCTTAACTTATTAAAGATTCTCAAATTCTCATTTTAAAGAAATTTAATTTTTCAAATTTAAAACTTAAGTTTGCAAATTCCAAGTTCTAAATTTAATTTCTCGATTTTAAAATTCAAATTCATTCGCATTTTATAAAATTCGAATTTTTCGTTTAAAATTCAATTCCCCTAATTTCCAATTTCAAATTTTCAAGTTTCTAATTTTAAAATTACTAATTCTAATTTAATTTCAAGTATCCTAATTTTCAAATTCAATTTCCTCAACTTCAATTTCAATTTTCAAGTTTCAATTTAAAATTCAAGTCCCACTCAATTTCTAATTTCAGTTTGCAAGGTTCTGAGTTTCCAGAGTTGAGGTGTCATGATTTCTAGATCCGAGTCTTCTGATTTCCAGTTTCCAGGAGTTTAGGGTTTCAGAAGTCTCAGGTTACAGGAGCTCAGGTTCTTGGTTTAAGGGTTCAGTTTCTAGGAGTCTCCAGTTCGTGTCAGGCTTCCAGGTTCGTTTCAAGGTGCGGTTCTTGGCTCCAGGCTTCAGGTTTTTCAGGAACGCTGGAGTTCAGGCCACTTTCAAGGGAGTTCCCGTAGCATGAGATTGGTTCTAATTCAATAAAATATAATCTTGTGGGTTTTAATTTGTAAAAGATAAATAGGCTTGGTAGATCAACATTCCATGTATCATTCGAGATAAATAATCTAACATCTAATCTAGGACCAAATTTTAATTGATTATGAATATTTTATATTTTTATTATTACACTAACATTATTTCTAATTGATAGAGCTTTGGATATGCCACTTTCGGTACACATTTTTCTCAGTTTCTTTCGACTTTATTTATTTATTAATTTATTTATCTGTCTATTAGTTTATATATGTTTGGTGTGTTATTGTATGTTTATTACTTGTCTTTAGTATTCATCGATTGATTAGTCAAAAAATCATATTTTCCTTAGTTTGTTTAGAAGAGACCCAACTTTAGGAGCTTAGAGAGGTGCTGCGGTTCTATCTTATCTTCTCGATAAGTAACCTAACCCTCGGACCTAAACTCGGTGTTCTCATACTTGCATTTTCTTATCAAGAGTCACATTTAGGGTTTTTCTTTCTTATTTTGTTTTTCATTTTAAAATAAAACAAAAATAAGTGATGATTCCAAACCGTTTTAAAAATGGTTTTTCAAAAATAAAAACGAGTCTCACATTTTTAATTAAAAATCCATAATAACAAAAAATACTTGATCCACACACCCCTTTGCTACCTGAGTCACGTATTTAGGCAAGTTAAATATTTAAAAATAATAAATCCTTAAAATTTTAATCATAGATTGAAGATCATGACTAAAAACAATGATAAGGGTTACCTTAATAAATAGATTAATATTTTAAAAGTCAACTCAAGAATTAGTATTTATAATAAAAATGCAATTTCTTACTAATAAAATGCAATTTACTTAATGGGATCTTAATTATAATAAAATTTTGATTAGAAGTATATAAAATCACAAAATTCAAAATAAGATGCAAACTATATCTATAATTGATAAAACTTTTGATGCATGCAAGAAATTAAGAGAACACTTTTTATATTTGGCTATTTGGTTTCACTTACGTTTTTAAATCAAACATTTATTTTTGATTAAATTATATCCTTATATGTTTTTTAATAACAGTGGCTATCTTGCGTATGTCTCAACCAATTCCACAAATTTCTTGCTTATTTATGTGACACATTTAATATATATTTTTGTAAGTTTGATTACTTTTAGTAAGTAATTAATCTAAATGAATAAATGAAATATTGATAATAAAGTATTAATTTAGGATTAATTTAGAAACCATCCATTCATCCTTCAAGTATTAATATGTATTTTTTTTATTTTTTATTTATTGATATCTATTCACTTTGTATTACATCATAATATTTTATTTTATTTATCATAAATTTATTCTCATTTGGACTCCAACCTTCAACCCTTTTTTTTCTATGTAAATTTAAACTTTTAATCACTTAAAGCTATATCTTATTAACTTTTATATATTTTATATATCTTTTCTTATAATAAAATAATATTCTTTCCTTTCTAGTATTTTATTTCATAGCCACGTTCATCATTCTACATCAAATATTCTAATATATTGTGATTATTGCATGATATGATTGTGCTATTTCCTTCCTAGTATTTTATTTTATAGCCAGGTTCATCATACTATATCAAATATTATAATTTTTTTTTATTATTGAGTGATATGATTGTGCTATTTAGCCTATTTTAGCACCTAAAGCCAGCTAAGGACCTGGCTTGTCCCCCAACCTTAGATGATTTAAAAAAGAAATTTCTACCCCTAAATCTTGGATCTACCACTATGACCAAGGAAATATTAAATGAATTAAAAAAAAAACTTATTGTTAGATTGATTAAAAAAATCTTGGCTCTGCCCTGAACGGTACTTAAAGGACTTCTACCTTTCCTAAAACCTGACATTAAGTTTAAAAAAAAGAGAAATTCTATTTACACCCCAAGAATTTCTTTATACACCCCATATCACACATATTCCATTTTTTCATGTCATCTCTCTAATGGGATGTATAAAGAAATTCTTTGGGTGTAAATAGAATTTCTCAAAAAAAAACTTCGAAGAGAAAATTCAGAAAGCTCATCCATGACACTGAAATCAATCTACAAGTTAGATTGATTGATAACATGTCGTTAATCTCAAAACTTTAAAAATGGTGATACCATTCTATAGTTTGATTGATTGATTGACAACATGTTCTCCCGCTTAGAGCATCTCCAACTACACTCAATAAAATAGTTACTCAAAATATCTTTAAGTATTAAATTCACTACTTTACCTAGTAACTTTTTAAAATTCAATCCAACCACACTCTCTATTTTACACCCAATTTTCACTAATTTCCAATAATTTAAAAAAAGTAAAACATATATATAAAGAGAGATAGAGAGAAAAAAAAGGTAGAAGAGAATTTAAAGAGCTCAAATGGCTCATCACATTTGGTGAGCAATTTGGGTTAACTAGGAAATAGAGAGTGAAATAGAAGTGGGTTAAAGGGAAGAGGGAAGAATTTGTATCATTTGATATTAAGCTCAAATTGTTTTAAAAAGAAGAAATAGAGTGGGTTGAAGATGCTCTTATAAGAGCATATTCAATCATGATATATTTTTTATTATATAAATATTTTTTTTGAAGATTACTATTCATATATCTAAAGATAATAAAACCCATATTTTTGTAAACATCCTTCTCCTATTATTTTATTCTTATACTAATATTCTTTTATTATTTTATTATTGTAATAATTATTTTAATAATATTTTTTATAACTATTTTTATATTTCAAGATATTTTTATTTTTTATTATCTATTATTTTATTAATTTTAAATTATTTTCATATATAATATAAGCAAATGATTTTAATATATTTTTAATAATTTATTTTTGTAGTCTCTTGAGATTAAAGAGTCAATGGATAAAGTAAGACATTCACCAATTGGCAACAAAACAAACAAAAGGCAAGCGGTAGTATTCAAGTCAAAGCTCGATAACTTAAAGTTAGGCTCTTTTTCGTGGAAGACTAAACGTTAGAGCTGCGATTATCGCGATCGAATGTCGTACATCATTTGGTGTAGGTTGCTTCTCTTTTATGGAGGAGAAAAGGGGATCCATGCTCTGGAGAGTGGAGCGGAGTTTCTTCCTTAAAGATAGGGAAGGTGGCTCTCTTATTTCGAGGTAAGGATGACTTGTTACTTAACATGTAACCCTTTCCGTCGGATCATTTGTTGGGAGTGCCTTCTGTCAGTTGGAGCGCGGGGTGATTGGTTCTTGGAACAACATTTACTTATACCATGAAAAGCCAGTTGGCAATTTCGTTTGGTGGAGTTGCTGATCGGGAAAGGGGGAATCCAAGTGAAGGGGTATCCGGGCACTTGGGCGCGTCGGAAAGGCATCCCGGGATAGGGCGCCAGGGCGTCGCCACAGGGCATTCCTAGGCCGAGTATTTTAGGGCCTTTGGTCTAGTCGGAGACCAGTGGGTTGGGCGATTTGGTTGGGGGAACGAACTCGAGGCCATGATACCTGATGCCCTCTTTTTCTGTGTATGGGAGGAGATAATTCACGAGTGGAAAAAGGACAATCTTAGTAGTCATATTATGGGGAACGATGAAGCCATCAATCTTTTAATTTCAAGCGTAAATTTTGTAACTTTTTGAAGTTGTATTAGATGCTATTTGGTCGTTTGAGTTGATCAAGAGGCCCAGAAATTTGCTATAAAAGGCTAGTGGTGAGGAGGTTGGTTGTCTACTGCCCCGGTTATCCGCGTTTCGCCGTTAGAGAAGGATAATTGAATCTTTGCTAAGACTCGAGGTGGGGATTGTGGGATTAAGGATGTTTGTGTTCCAATCGATGAAGGCACGCTTTCACCTAAGCACACGGATCAGACGAGAGGGCGTATAGTTTGGCGGTCGGGTGTCACTGCGGGGTCTTTGGGTGGTTTTTAAGAGCTTGGACAGGATGGGTCAGGACACTTTACTGTTGAATCTGCGGGGGATCGCTCAAGCTCACTAGCCCCATCTCCATCTTTTCCTCTTTCGCTCTGCGGTAGCTCAGTCTCCATCGCCCACTTTTTCTTGGCTGCATCCCGACAACTTTTCGATACAATCTCGGGTCAACCTCACACTTCTTTTTAGCCCTCTGCTTGGTAGCTTCTCTGCCCCAGTTATGTGGGAGGATGCCTTGCTTGTTTTTCTTCTATATTTCGGGTGCTATGAATTAGTTTGTAGGTGTTGTAATATGATTGCTTGGCAACAAGCATCGTATGTAATGCCGAACGCCTTTTCGGTGTAATTAATAAAATTGCAGTTTTTAACGACAGTGTCTTGATGATTTTGTGTGAGCGTGTCGGACGATGTCTGGTGGGCGGTTGAACATTATAAAACTTGTTAACAGGCTAGTCTAATCGCCCGAGAGAAAGGCCCCTGAGCTTGGCCCGCGTTAGTCTATTATGACTGGGCGCGGCGGAGTCGTGATGGTTGGGATCGAGACGGGACGTTGATCATCATTTGCATTAAATCATTTGCGGGCCACTGGCGGCGATATATATGAATGAGCATCATTAAGTTGTACTATTTCCCCTTTCGTGTTATTTTGGTTTATCTGCTTTCTCTCGACCAACTTACGTAGATAAGTGGTGCAACCTTGCGCGTTCGCTCGCGAGCCATTGTTGCAGGCACTCGCGCATTTCATTCTGCAGGTAACCATCATCACCCCTTAGTAATGTTGGCCCTTGGTGAGTGCCTAGTTTTTGGCTGTAAAAGGCACAGAAAGGAGGGACGTGGTTTGCTGTCGGCCGGGGCGGTCACTCGGGCTTGGGGTATGCCTTACGTACCAATTGGGTATATAATTTAGAGTCTAATATTCGTTTTCTCTTCTCCTTTTGATGTGCTTGTAGAATGGTGAGGGTCCAGAAAGAAACTTCCACGGTGGTCGCCGGGAGGGTGCCTTGAGCGGCCCATGCGCAGCGGCATCATCCCGTCCACGGCGATGGAGGAGTTAATGAACTATTGCGAGGTGCTGGAGTAACATCGACCTCCGATTGATGGAGAGGGCGGACGAGTCCACCTTGGGCGGAGAACATAATGGTGTGTTTTTGCAGGGAGCACCTTGCGGCCGGCTCACATTCCGGTGTAGGCCACTGGTCGGCGGTTTTGCATTTCACTTGGGTGCCCCCGACTCTTATCCACCCCAACGTCATTCGTATTTTGATCGGGTGTTGCGTGTTGAACCACCTATATCAACTCGACCTCTCATTGGTCGAGCTGTGTATAATTTATTTTCTGAGAGTAGGGCAGGGCGGCCGGATGTCTATGTCGGTTCTGAATCCCCGACTTCAGGTTGTTAACGGGCTCCCGACTCGTGGGCGAGGCGAAAGTGTTGCTAGTAAGGGGACCTGGGGCCGAGTCCGAGTGGGCTCCCCGATCTTAGTTTGATATCTAGGTCTCGATCTTTTCAGTGTGTGGTCGGGTTGGAGCACGGCACGATAACCTTTTTTTCGGATGTTGGTATGTGATGATGGACTAACCTTGGGTTGCTCGTGTAGGTAAGGCTTGGCGAGGTAGGCTAGTGAATTGGGTGGAGAAGTCAAGCTTCAAGAAAATTCCCCGATTAGCAGAGATTTTCGAGTAGGAGCGGCATTACAAGGTTCTCCTGACTCCAGATAATATATCTGCCGTGAGGCGCAACCCGGCCCCTTACACCCTCCCGGTCATTCCCCGATAATTGCCTTCGGACATCATGGAAGGGGAGCACTTTCTCGTGCCGACTCACGAGTCGATTTGGCGCGCCAGATCCCCTCAGAATGACCAAGGTGATTTGAGGCATGAAGTCGGGTGCGGGTGTTTAGGCGCGCGGGTTCGTCGACCTCCTAGTAAGAATTCTAGTTACGCGACCGGTTCCTAGTTGGAGGAATCGATGGCCGTCTCGAGCAGTACCTTTGCTGAAGCAGTGGTAGGATTGCCCAGGGTGATGCGGTCTAAAGGAAAAGAAGTAAGTCGAGGCGACGGGCGCTCTGGGTCCTAAGGGGGAGGGATTTCCATTCCACTGGGTTGGTGGCGAACAGGGATTTCGGGATTTGGAGGGGAGGGGAGGAACATGAGGAAAGGATGACGAGAACATGCTGGGCATTCACGCGCCAGGAAGCGGCCGAGTTGAGTTCCGGCGGTGAGTCGATCTTGCGTGACTGCGGGACCTAGTTAGCCGCTGTTGAGGAGGATCGGAGATGCAAGCCATTGTCATCACTGGCTCTCCGACGGGGTTTCTGAATCAGGAGCCGGCGGGGTGGCTGAGATAAGTCAAAGGGCCCGGGCGGTTACGGAAGATGCAACAGGTAATCCCCACTTCCGTCGGGATGAGGGGTAGACTGCGGTCGAGAGTTTATGGTCTGAGTGCTTCCTAGGCCCCATGCTGGGAGGCGGGATCGCAACCAATTGTTATGCTCTCATGCGTGGGCGAAGGGCCTCAGTGATGGAAGTATCACGGCGGGCGGGAGCGAGGTGGAAATGCGTCATGCGTCGGGAGCATTTCAGGTGGAGAGGTTGCGCGGTTGACCGGTGAACAATTTGTATCCTACATGCTTAAGTTCGGTAGTTGCTTTCGGGGCATAGAGTGTTAGGGAGAATTTACTCGATGAGCATTTGATGGGTTGGAAGAAAGACATTGAAGGCGGGATCATTCAATGGCCCGGGATTCTAGAGTCGCGGCCAGAAAAATAGCCTTGTGTTTAGTCGGTGACGGCAGTAAGGCCAGTGATTTCGTTGTGACTTTAACGCCAATGCTTGATTCACGTATTCCTAATGGGGTTCTTTGTGAAGCGTGTTGCCTTCATTGGGACCGCGACGACGACATCGCGGTTTGAGCTGGGTTGCAGGGAGGGGGTTTTTGTTTAGGGCAGTGTGAGTCACTCATCTATCCACAATGGGAGGTGCGGGCAGGAGATCTGAAGTACTTGGGAGAGGGGCAAGGTGGGATGTGATGGCACTGGAGCTTTGAGGCTAAAGAGTGGCGAAGTGCTGTGGGGAAGTGGAAGGATCTCACGCGTCATCCGTACGAGGCGACGAGCGCCACTAAACGAATTGCGAATCACGGCGAGGGCGATTAATACTCGACGGTGAATGGACTGTGATTGTTTTTTTTTTTTTTGCGCCCATGGAGTTCCGAAAATACCACTTCCGGGCAGAATAAAAGCGTGTGGTCTGGGGCATTGGCGAGTGGCGGGAAAGAACTTTATGGGAAAGGCGGAAGCTAACTTGATTTGTGGGACAGACTCTGTGCTTGATACTTCGAGCGGGACCTTTTTAAAGATGTGGCTCACGCGCCGCGAGTCGATTCTTGTGAGGCGATGAGTAGTGATCTGTGGCTCCTGCGCTATTGTTATGGCCACCGGACACAACATTGACTTTTGCCTGACACGCATGCGAGGCTCAACGGATCCGTGGGTGCGTTCTTCAGATCTAACATTCCTAACTCACAGGATTTCTTTCACTTTAGCACATTTTTTTTGAAATATAGTAGAGCATTTCATTGGATTAAAATTTGTGAGTGCAGGGAGTGTAGAAGACAAGGCTTCTGCTTGGAGGGGCGACTATACAAATAGTTTTAAACTTTCATGGGAAGAAAAGGGGTTAGGATACGAGGTGGCAGACTTTTTTGTAACTTTTATGAGTGGGACTTATCTGCTAGTAGTGATTCTTTTAACCTGTTCACATCACTTACTTTTAGACCAATTTTCGTTTATATACTATTTATCATATTGTTTCAGCCTAACATGTCAGGTTTCATTGAGTGCCAATTGCCTTATTAAAAGTAGCGTCTGTTAAAAATGTTTGTATGAGACTGGGATCAGACGTTTGTTCATTTTGAGACAATAGTCACTCTTCAGATTTAAACCCAAGGGCTTGCATGTTCGAGCTAGTTATAAGTGGATCCCTATCTGAGTGAACACCTGTGTCATTCACTCACTTGTCCTGACTTTATGTTTGACACTATTTGTGTACATCTTTAGAAGAGCGGCTGGGACAGGAGTAAGATTCTTTATCTCACCGAGGCTTTTGTGTTTGTTAGCTAAGTGATCATCTTGGTGGATGAGATCATTTTCTTTGCGTAAGTAGGGCTTTTCTTGTTTGACTGACTAGTGATCTATCTCAGGGCTGGAACAGACTCATTTCTTCTAGTGCATGGGACTCATGTTCGACATTAAGTGTTTCTATATTTTAATTTTTGAACAAGATCAATTTTTTCTTTGTGCCATGGGGCTTTATGCCTGACCGGCCTACGAGGCGGGTATCGGCGGGCCGGGCCATCTGTATCATTTCTACCGCTGCGCTTTGGAGAGGAACATTTGACCCGGCTGAAGTGATCTATCTTTGGTGCGGGCGCGAGGCGGGCGTCATTTCTTCAACGCCATCCGGACTTTTGTATTTGACCCGAGTTAAGTGATCCTATCTTTGGCCGAGACGAGTCATTTATTGTGCCGTCCAGGGCTTTTATATTTACGACCGTATAATGAAAATGCGAACATAAGAGTCAAGATAATGATATGCTTTTATTGATAATACCTTCTCAGGTGCATGACGTTCCACATTCTAGGTACAGGGGTTCCATCTGTTTTATCTATAGCGTAGGACCGGCTTCACTTGGAGCTCGCGTCACGACAGCTCGGGTCCTTCCC
The DNA here is from genome assembly GCA_016808115.1 of Tetrastigma voinierianum. Lineage (NCBI taxonomy): Eukaryota > Viridiplantae > Streptophyta > Magnoliopsida > Vitales > Vitaceae > Tetrastigma > Tetrastigma voinierianum. Next base: position 162,923 of record JAEQBH010000123.1, read on the forward strand.
GATTGGGTTGGAATTTTCTACTTGATGGGGCTGTAGTATTTTTTAGAAAACTTTCCTCGAGACGGATCGCGGCCGAAACACTCGAGGGGCTTAACGATGCAGTATAAGAGTTTGCGGCGGCGTTGGTAGGAAGGTTATCGCGGTCTTTGAGCCATAGCGCTCCGCCGGCTCGTGTCTAACTCCGCGACTATTGATTACATTTTCGGCTCGGGGTGGCGCTGTTCGGATGGTGGGCGAGGAATGACCAATTCCGGTGGGATAGCGACTTCCATCCGGGTAGGTGAGGTGTAAGCCGGGAGATCTTAGGTTGGTTTTTCGGGCGATGGTTACATAGGCCCCGAGGCACCACAGGAGTTCTTCTACCCATTTCCCTTTTGCGGAGTCTAACCGCTTTTTCAAGGCAGTCAACAAGGTTTTGTTGGAGGCTTCTGCTTGGCCATTGCTTTGAGGATACTGAGGGGTAGAATATAAATTTTTTATCTTCAATTCCTGGCAAAAGTCCCGGTAGACTCAGCTGTCAAACTGCGGCCCGTTATCGGACACGATTGATCTTGGGATGCCGAACCAGTAGTCAATGTTTTTCTAGATAAACCGAGCAACGTCTCTATCTTTGATTGACAAGAAAGCGTCAGCCTCTATCCATTTACTGAAATAATCGGTGGCGACCAATAATAGTTTCTTTTGAGGAGGCTGAGTGCGGTGGGAGACGGGCCAGGCTATGTCGATCCCATTGAAGCGAATGTACGGGCTAAAGATGGAGACCAAGTCTTGTACATGTGATTTCAAGATAAGGGACATTCGCTGGCAGGGGTCACATTTCTTGACGTAATTGGCAGCGTCCGACTTCATAGTTGGCGATAATACCCGCAGTGTGGGCCGGTGGTTAGAGTTCTCCCAGGGTGATTCTGCATATGCCTTCATGCGGTCGGCTAACACATGCGGCCTTGTTAGGGGGTTAGACACATCGGGTTCTGACCAGCCTAGGGATCGTTTGTATATGGTTGTCAGTTTATCATGGAGAATCTGGCCAGAAATTGGATGATGGAACATGAGGCCTTGTCTCGGTCATTAGGTAGTTCCCCCTTGGCTATGTATAGTTGTATATAGGGTCCATTTAGGATGAGGGGACATCCTCTACCTGGTTTACTTGGGCATGCAGTATAGAGGAGTTTGGCTGATAGTAGATGGGGATAAATACGGTTTTACGGTATCCCGGTAATGGGAGCGACCATGGCGGCGAGCGTGGCCCCATTCTGATCGGGGGACATTGATGAGCTTAAAGTCATCTCTTTTTTAGTCCGTTTTTACATTTGATTTTTCGGTTAAAATTGAATAGTGTATACAAAATTATGAAGAAACTCACCAATTTGTCATTAGCGGGGAAGGAGCCAAAGAGAAAAGAAAGAAGCGGTGAAAAATGAGGAAATAAGTGGATAAAAATCTGGTCGAGATGGCGAGAGCCGAGTAAAGCTTGGCTGTTTGAGTCATTGTTGATACGGAGTTGTGGAGTCTGCACGATCCGAGTTCTAAAGTCGCGACATGGGAAGATTGAAGAATTTGATGCCGGGTCGTGGCCGAGGAACCACCGATCTAGAGCGGCGAAGAAGGAGCATAAATTAAGAGTGATGTCGCCAGCGAAACTATTAAGTCGAGACATCAAAAACAACGGTCTGATCACAGGCGGCATTAAGTGATGTCGCGACGAGGCGTGTCGCGACACCAAAACAGGCGGATTTATTCTGAGCGAGAGCTTAATGCCCGAGAGTCGTGATGAGAGGAGATCAGGCGAAGGCTTGGCCCATAGGGGTTGATGTCACGACATCGGGGGGACACCGTTGAAGCAGTACCATTAAGTGATGTCGTGACGAGAAAGGCGGGAATTAGCGACATCACTTGACAACCGGTGGAAAGTGCGCGGAGACTTGAGCCATGTCGCGACAACATCCTGATGTCGGCGACATCGGCAACCATTGAAGGCGCAGGGCCCAGAATGGATGTCGCGACGAGGCCCGTGATGTCGCGACATCGCTAGCGATCAGCGAAACCTGCAAGGCATAAGATGGGTGTCGTGACAGCACGAGCGACGAGTTCATAGGAAACGGAGACTTTAAGTCGATGTCGCAACATGGGGTTGATGTCGCGTGAGAGAAGCTGAGGTCCGCAGTTGGAGGCCGAGTAACTTGGGCGGCTGCTACGAAATCCCGGCGAGGTGCTATTGGGATTAGGGCCATTTGGAAAACCCTATCATCTGTGACTACCCGGGGAATGGCCAAAGCAAGTCGGAGGGGCGCATCAAAGAGAGATGGGTAGCCTAGGCTTCGCTTTTATTTTCTTTTCTTTTCTTTTCTTTTCTTTTTCTTTTCTTTTATTTTAGACGGATGTTTGTCTAGTTTTTTTGTTTTTATTATTTTTGGATCTACGAATATTATCGTTTGCGAAGGCGAGTACAGGAATTCAATTTCTTTTCAAAATTACTACACGGAATGCATCGAAGTTGAGACAAATTTAAGGATTCGATTATTTTCGAGTTTAGTGCGGTTATTCTTTTGATCGAGGAAGGATCTTTGTCTCTCGTGTGATTCGGTGGTGGGAACCCGACTTCCATTTAGTGAAACGTTGTAGTGAGTGATTTTCTGCTGGTAATTTGCGACATCTTGTTCATTTTCGGGTTTCACAATTTGCCAAATTATGAGTTTATTGATTTTGGATCTGAGATATCGGTTTACTATGCAGATTAAGAATTGTCGTTACTCGATTTCAAGGAGGTCCTACGAGTGACACGAGGAAGACAATCACGGGAGTAATGTACATTTCTTTGAAGGTATACTAACTTTTTGCTATTAGGGATCCTTTGAGCTTTTAATGAGGTTCACTTAGATAAATCCTCTTCTCTCGCACTTGAAGTCGAAACGAGTTGAACGACTTATCTATTTAAACAAGCGAGATTTCACCTCAATTCGGATAGTGAGGCCAATCCGAGTGTTGGCTGAGATCTAATCGAGAAAGGTTGATCTATTTTAATTTCGAGGAAAAGTAATTTGGAAGTTGTATATCCTTGCTTGACCCGATAACTTGGGGCCCCAAGGTGTACGAGTCCATAAAATGGGTATGAAGCATTGCAAAAGAAAAAATACCCGAAGCAAGAGTTCTTGTTACAAGTAGTTATCTAGTTCCTGTAATTCGAGAATCGGGAAGAGAAGAGATAGCGAGGAAGTGTGGAGCGTGGAGAGATCGGTGCACTACAAATGCCTTGGGCTGATTTTGAAACTTGAGATAATCGAGAAATTAATTCGATATGAACTCACGAGGAATTGATGCGTTCACTATATTTGTTTATATTAATGTGTCTTCCTACGATAAGCTGTTCGTGTGTTTCTTTTTGTAGGATTTATTTTCCTTCATTTGTTTTTATTTGATCCCCATTTGAATGTTCATTTCTTTTGAACTAGTTGATTTCCGGCTTTCATCTTTGGAGGCGGGTAATCAATTTATGGTCCAAATGATGATAATTTCGAGTAGTCGGGGTAGTTGATGAAAAATTCTTGCGAGATCTCAGTGGGATGATATCGGACTTAAGTCCGTTTTATTACTTAATAGGCACATTGCACTTCGCGGAATTTCAGACCAAAACCAAGAAATTAAATCGTTATACTCTAAGAGATTTTTGGTTATGATAGTATGATGTCAACAAGTTGATGGCACTGTTGCCTGGGATTAGTTAATAGTCCTTTGGTAATAGTGTCATAAATTTGTATATGTCTTTTGGTCGGTCAACAAGTTTTATGGCGCCGTTGCCGGGGATTAGTTAATAGTCCTTTGGTAATAGTGTCATAGATTTGTATGTGTTCAGTGCGTCAACAGGTTTTTGTAGGCGTGGATTTGCTTGGGGATTGGATTAATAGTCCTTTGGTAATAGTGTCATAGATTTATGTGTTCTTTGAGTGCATCATGAAGTTTCATTCTTGGTAATATTGTTCATGATGTGAAGCGACCATAAGCGACAAGGCATCGGCCCCCATTACAATCCGGGGGCGTATTCCGTTTCAGGCCGAGAGGGTGTTTAATTACCTTGACTAAGGAAGCGCTCGCCGTCGTTCGGGGATCATGGACTCGAATTACTGCGCGTTAACTGTTCGGCAAACTAAGGCTGTATGAATAACTGGAATCGAAAGATTATCGGCACCATAGCGGAGGTGCAAGCTCGAGTCGACTATCGGCTGTGGCCTCGTACTCTGATTACCGTTATTGGTGGCCATTTGAAGCTAACATCTCTTTGTTCAATCTTTCCCGGTTGGGAGGTTAATTGAGGCAGAGTGTTGGCTCACGATTGTCAGCCCATCTCTGGAGGGTCCACCGGCCCTTACATCAGGGCGGAGTATCGGGCCCTACGGGATTCTGTGAAAGGGTCGGCTAGGGCTGCCTTCTTAAATCCGGCTTATCTTGGATGCCATAATCGCTCGATTCCATTGCCAGTGGTGCCGTCCCTTCTAAACGGTCGGGTTTATGAATTATGCCTGGAGTGGAAGATCGATTGCTTCCTAGCAGGATGAGCACAGGAAGTATGGGCGAGCTTTAGGCGGTGTCACGGAGGGCCGGGCGGCTCGCTCGAGATCAAGCTATATCTGATCTCCGCGTTGGTCGAGGATTTGTTGACAAAGAACCACGAGTCTCGACTTTGCATCCCCGCGTTCTTTAAACAAGGCGGCGGCTTCTTTGCTATATCGGAGAACATTAAGTAGAGATAGAGAGTGTCGCCGACTTCCGGGCTCACGAGAATCGGGACTCATCGGGTATTGGCAGTACACTCACGAATGCGGTCTCGTTCCTCATTCCATTAGGCCCGGTTGGCTCCCCTCATAGTGGTGAAGAAGGGTTTCAAACGGTCCATGAATCGGGAAATAAAACACCCCAAGGAGTAGGCCCGACCGGCCCGATCAGTTCTTTGAATCCCTTTCTTGGAAGTATTTGAGGCGGCGATTGCAAGATGCCTTAAGTTGCGCGGGATTAGCTATCCCCCTTTGGGTTACCACGCAAAGCGAGAATCGGTTGGCGTTGACCCAGAAGAGCACATTTTAAGGGTTCGGGTTTCATACCATATTCTCGAGGAGGTTGAGATATGCATTGCTGGAGATATAGCGTGTCCCCAGTAGCTACTTGGATTTACTAGCATATCATCAATATAGACTTCCATTTGTTGCTCTGGGAATGCTTGATCGAAACATCTTTTGTCACCCGACCTCGATGGGAGGCCACATTCTTCAAGCGAAAGGCATCACATTGTAACAATAGAGTCCATAGGGGTGATGAAAGATGTTTTTCATCCGGGGGTGCATGGATACAGTGGTATCGGGAGAGGCGTATGAAAGATAGCATACCGTACTCACAGTCCACGATCGATCTATGCGGGCGGGAAGTCTTTTGGACAGGTGTCATTGAGGTCCGTGTAATCCACACATACTCTCCATTTGTTCCCCTTCTTTAGGACAACCACCATGTTGGCCAGCCATTCAGGGTATTTAACTACTCTGATAAATCCATTCTGCAGAAGATTATCGACCTCGATCTGGATGACCAAGTGGCGATCTGGGTGAAAGCGTCTCACTTTTTGCACGACCCGGCAGGCGGATGGGACTGGCATTGGTACATTAATGAGGCGTGCGTGGGGCTTATTCCGGTCATATCTGCATGAGTCCAAGCAAATACATCAGTATTTAACTATATCACCTGGCATAATTGGGCCTTTTCCTCCTCAGACAGGAGGGTACTAACATAGATGCATCTGTCCGGTCCGTTAAAGGGTGTGGTTGCCAAGGGATCAACTTCCAGCGGCTCTGTCCTCCAAGGCGGATCGGGCAGATGACTGTGATTGCTATTACTGAGGTTGACCCTCAAGGGATGGTTCACTGGAGCATTCCCCTTGTTCGCGTCCATTGAGGATTGATAGCGTAGCGATGCGGCTAGCGGCTTCCACTGAAGGTCGGCTTGCCCGGACGGTCGGTGGCGATTGTTTGGTGAGAGTACGTGGATGGTACCGCTTTCATGGTAATAGCCCGAGGCCGACGGGATGGCATTGTATGGCCCAAATTCTCTACCACTTGAAACAATGCTAGCTGGTCTAGGACCGCACAGGCCAGGGGAAAAGGATATCCCCCATTGTCGATGAGGCGCCGATTAATCCGGACAAAACCACTTGGTGGGGCGAGATGATCGGCCAGGGCTCTCATACGCTTAAAAAGGTTGGGAGGTGTAGTAAATGTTGCCTCATTGCTGGTCGACGAGACCAGTAATACATCAAAGTGATATCTGGCAGTAAGTACAAGTGCATCGTAATGAGGGGTATTGACCCTAGTAGGGTTGATAGGGGAAGGATATAAGGCTAGATCAGCCGGTGGCTTCTTTGTAATCTTCTCTTGGCGTGCGGTATTCACCACAGCTTTGGCCGAGGTACCACAGACATTTTCTGCCTTTTAAGGCTGACTAATTTGCTCCCGGCGGTCCCAGTATGAAGTTGATGGCTTGTCGGGGCCTCGAGGCATGCTCAGTATCAATAATGACTATGTCAGCTGTGGGGGCGGCTGCTACCCCATTGATCGGCTCTCGTATACTATCTCACGGGTGTTGACCCGAATCAGGTTTTCATTCAAGACTGAGAAGCTTTGGCAATGGTTAGTTTCGTGGCCATGGTCCCTATCATAATTGCACCTTAGGGATCTGTTGCGCTAGTCTGGACCTGCCCTCATAGGTGGGGGCCACTTGAAATCGGGAGAGTCGGAATGAGAAGAGTCGGTCATAGCGTGAGAGAGTGAAGCTAGGGAGGCTCCTTACGCTTTGAGACCGGTCGTCGAGGCGCCCGACCCTTGTTTTAGCTGCTCCACATTTGGGACAAGCCTTTGGCGGCGGGTTTGCCACTACGGGTGGTTATCATTCCCAGTTGGCGGCCCGAGATGTTGTCTTCAGTGTGGAGAATTTGTCGCCCCTTAGATATAATTCTTCCATGGTTGTGGGCGGATCTAGGGATAAAAATGGAAGAGCAGGGTGGATTGATTAGCTTCTTGGAAGTTTTGCAGGACTACATCCATACTATAAATATCAATCTATTTGGATAGCTTGTCGAACACAACGTGTGAAGTCAGAATGGTCGTCTTCTCGTTGAGGATAGCTAGGAGGCGATATTCCTTGTTCTTTGTTGAGCACGGAATCTTTGGGAGACGGGACACTTGCCCATGAACTCGTCGAGATGGGTTTATCGACCCTCTAGGAAGCTTGTGGAACCCGAAATTTAAGCCAGACTGAGGCTTGCGGGAACACTTACCTGAAGTCATCGTCCCCGGCATTGAGGATCATCGCTTGGTTGAAGTGCAACATGTGGTCGTATGGATCAAAAGGGCCGTCATTACGCTAAGAAAATGGCGGAATAACGAATCGCGAGGAGGTTCATAGTCTAAAATGTGTTGGCGAGGGGAGGGCGACATGTCGTGGGGTCCTTGGACGGGGGATCGCGCATGCGGGACGGGGAGCGCCTCGGGTGGATACTGTGCATGTAGAAATGTGGGGAGGAGGGGGGGGAGGAGTTCCCCCGAACCGGGTGGCAATATGTTCATGGGCCAATTGTGAACGGGGTCTATCCCTGCTGTCCTCTTTTTGCATTCGGCATCGTGTTCTGCTCATAGCCCGGCTGGATTGGAGAGGAGGTCTCTTTCGGGACTCGGCTTCTGATTTGTGCCACAGTAGGTGTTCCGGAATCAACAATATTTGTAACCTCAATTCCTCCCTTTATCATTAGCAAAACTGCTGCGTATATGTTTGGTTTCTAAGATTAGAACTGGGGATAAGGTTTTTCTTTACACGCAAAATGATTTTTATTGAAGTTCAAAATGGTGTGAGATTCAATTTGGATTTTGGGTTTTCATAAAAGCGATTAGGTTTTGTTGGTGGAAGCGAAGAGTAAACAATGAAATATAAAATAGAACTCCTTGAAGTGTTAGGTCATTGAGTTTGGATTCCTAGAGACAGCGAGGGGTTCAAGGTCCTTTCCTCGCGGACATTAGGGAAGATGACTATAGTCATTTCTGAGAGCCAGGATCTTCATTTAGCTATAAAAATTGACCCTTAATAAATTTCATTTAAGAATGGCATCCTAGTGGCCGTCTGATTGCTCTCGGATCGGTTAAAACCTGAAATCACCTTGACTCATCTTTACAATGGATCATAAATGATAACTAACAAACATCAAATGGATCTAACATTAAACATCATGATGAGCCTAAAAGTTATCAAGTAATAACCATTCAAGGATGACTTCCAGAGGGTTGAAAAAAAGTTAAGCAGGGATAACCGGTGATGGCGGTGGATACTGCGTGAAAAACATGGAGCCCTCGGCATATAGGATTCTACACCCAATGGCCTTCAGCTGCAGGGAAGGTTTTGTCACTCCTCCAAGTTGTCATCCTTGGAGGGTGTTTGGCGACCAAGAAAGGGAGAGAAAATGAGAAGTGGAGAGAAAATAGAGCGGGGGAAAAGGGTGGGGGGGTGAAGCTTCCCCTGAATTTATAAAAAATGAAGGAGAGACCTTTACGGTGTTGCAATGGGCTTTTATAGCCTGACCCTTCATCTGAAACCAAAACCGAAAGAAAATATTATTCTGATGGGGGAAGTGGGAAGAAAGTAAAAGGGATCTGGGGAAAGTCAAAATGTCAAAGGCAGCATGAACAGTGGCGCAGGAAGGAATTTTCGCACCATGGTGCGAAATTCTCTGCTTCTTCTTTCTCTGCTTTTGCTCTTTCTTTCCTTCTGATTTTGATCTGCAATGTTGAGTTCGACTCGAATTCTTCGTGCTTGGATCGACTCAACAATCTTGGCATTAATAGCTTGCAAAAACTACAAAATTAGCCACAAAATGAGATAAGTAGAATAGTAGGGACCTTAATGTGCAAATTGGGTTAATTACGTTGATTAGTACATAAAGTGCTCGAAGCACGAATGAACGAGGTTCGAAATAGAACTTGCAGGCACCCGATCACACTGACCTACACATTGCTAGTCCCTTAGCAATGAAAGAAAGAAATAAAGAGAGAGCATACAAACTAATAACAAAATGATGTTCACTAAAATTATTATATTTTAAAAAGGTTGTGAATGGTAATGCTGACTTTAAGTAAAACATCAAACCCTTGATAACTATCTTGAGAGAACAAATGCTCCTGAGAATTGAGTATCAAAAGGCCTCCATCTCGGTGAATCAACCGAAACGAGCCAAAATCTAAGTGTTTGTTTGATCAGCTCTCAACAAACAAAGCGTAAATTGCACTCTCCCCCGAGCCAGGAGCTATTGCCGTAACCTAGCACACTAGCAGGCCAAAATAGATCAGGATTGGCTCTTATTCTCATAGCTTTTTGTGTTGTAGAGGTGCAATCTTTGAGGAATCGACCTCACCAAAGTCCTTATGGCGGGGGATCTACCGATGACTCCCAACCAATTAGGGCTTGAGCACCAAGTCATGAGAGATCTTTTTCGGCCACTAACCTCTTGGGTTTCACCCCGGGACTCAGGGCCCAGTTTGAAACTCCCGCGCTACAACTTGCTAAACTCTACCCATCCACGTGCGGCTTTAAGTCAGTCTCTCGACCAGTTGGCTTAGGGCACCGGGCTTTGAAGGCTTTCGCCATATACCCCTCGGACCATGCTCGTGTTTCAGGGCAAAGCGTTGCAAATTTTCTTCTTTTTTTTTCTTTTTCTTTTTCTTTTCTTTTTATTTTGGAAGACACCACGGTGGCTGCTTGCTGTCTTCATGGGGGTCCTTAACCTATTAAAGGTGGTCAACGAAACAAGGGTAGGTTATTGCAAGGCTTAGGAGGCTAGGCAGTTTTTCAGGTTATTGAAGAAACTTGATGTGCACTGTGTGTGGTTAGCTAAAGGTGGAAGAAAAAGGTCGAAAGCAGCAAGAATTCAACTAATCATCCACTCAATTAGGCATGGAACTAATCTAACATCAATAGGGTGGACAAAGTTTCAATTTTTTTTTTTCAAACTACGAGCTAAGGCAAACATAAAAAAAAAAGGGTGCAATTTTTGAAAAAATAAGCTATATAGTATAACTGCTTCACAAAAGGAAAACCAGCAAACCCTTGAACATCACAAAATGGGCTTGCTCAAAATAATAACAAAAACATAAATGCAAAGCCACTTCTTAAGCTAACTCCCTGACAAATGTCTCATTGTCCTTGTGGTGCTCGGATTGGAAAGTTAGGGAAGGAAGTGCTACCTCCTTGATGAAATGTACTCGTTGTTGGATAGGAGACTTTGCAAGCTATCCATCGACACCTTATTCACTCCTTCAAATGAACAAGTTAGAAGAAGAAAAGAGAACAAAAGTGACAAGTTGGAGAATTTTGAAAATTTCACCTTCATAATAATTTCAAAAGTGTTCTTTCTGGCTATATTTGGATTCTACACTCTCTAAGCTTTCCAACGGTACCAAAAACTCCTAAAATGGAGTTCGGATGAGAAAGTTATGGGCGAAACAAAATGGGACCACTGTTCAGTGCGAAAATTCGCAAGCGGGTGCGAAAATTTCGCACTCTGCTAAATTGATTTTCCAATTTTTTTCTGTATCCTGCATCCTCACATTCAAAAATTTCACCAAAAACTGTAAAAATAAACACATAAAAAATAAAAAAAAATACGAAAAATGAAAAATAAGCTAGAAACAAGATTAACTTAAAATTAGAAAATCTAAAGAGAAAAACTAAATAAATCAAAATAAAATAAAATAAAACAAGAAAATCAAAATGAAACTAAGAAGCGAGACTCCCCAAACGGTTTCTCCTTCTTTGTAATTTCATTTAGGCTGGGTTGGGCTGCTGGGTTGCAGAGGGTGCGGGTGCTCCATCATGCGAACCCGACACCCAGGAACCATCCGCTATGTCATGCAATGTGAGCAGCTGCCAATGTCTTCGATGTAGTGACAAATGTTTGAACAAAGGCCACTAACTTCTTGAGGTTTTGTAGGGCAGACAACATAAATGGGATGGTCTTTGTTGTAGGTGTTTTAGGTGTTGCATGTGGTTCAGGTGTAGGCAGGATGTTGATTAGCGGATGGGTTGTTGTTTTTTGGGGTTGGGCGATGGCAGCTTGGGTCAATTTATAGGGACAGGTGAAGGGTAAGCCTTTGGTGCTCTTCCCCTGCTCCCTTTCTCTGCCTCCCCCACAGGCTTCCCTTCTTTGGGAAGTTCCTCGAGAGCCTCCCCAATGGTTCTGCATCCAATTCCCCACGAGGTTGCATTTGAGTACGTTCACCCAAATCGGCATTCTTCCTCCAGATTCTCCTCCTCTTGATGAACAAGCTGATTAGTGAGCTTTGAGACGGATTGCTGCAGGATGTCAAAATTTTCATCAATTTTGCTATGTCAATTTCCTGATTGGCCTGGACATCCACTGCCCTCTGTTCCTCTATGAAATTATCCACTAGTTTGCCCAGTTCGGTATTGCACCTTTCAAACTAAAGATGTCATGTGTAGTGCTTAGCATTGGTGAAGGAGTTGAGGACCGATATGGAAGCGGGAGGTGCATAGAAGATGAGGCTGTGAAGGGTGCACTCATCCCATTGGTCTCTATAGTCCCTCATAGACCTATTTAGGTTTGGATTTCTCTCCGCAATTGGGTTGATTACGAACCATGGAATGTTTACATGGTCCCTCATTTACATGTAGTGCTCTAGGGTTTCTCTCCATAGTGTATTGGCGCATTTGTTCTCCCTCTCCATTTGGTCACAATTCAAGTTCGAATTACATGTTATGTGGGAGAAAATTAGCTTTGATCAACCTTCCTTGAGGAATCCCTTACTGCCCCGAAGCGTGTTCTCCTGCTGACCGAATGAGACGGAAACACGAACAAAGGAAAAAAAAAAGGAGAAGACAATTCTACCAAAAAAAAGGTAATGTTAACTAAAAAAAACTAGCAGGAGAGAAAAATTAGTATTGCCGGGAAGCTAAGTAAACATAAAAAATAAAGAAAATTCACCGGTCTTGTACAGTAGGAATCACAAGTGTTCAATACTCATCGAATGCACTTGGCACCATCCAGCGGCCGACGCCATTGATTCGTGCCCTGAGTAGGTGTTAGGAATCAACAATATTTGTAACTAAATTCCTCCTGTGTGTGCAAACTGCTATGATGTAAGCGGTTACAGGGTCGAACTCAAGGATGGGTTTTCATAGATGGAGTTTTTGTTAGTGAAACTGAAAGTAAAACAAATAAAAATATAAAATAGAACTCCCTTGAAGTGTTAGGTCATTGAGTTTTGGATTCCTAGAGCAGCGAGGTTTCCAAGGTCCTTTCCTCGCGTTGGGGAAGATGACATATAGTCATTTTCTCAAGCCAGGATCTTCACAGCTATAAAAATTGACCCTTAATAAATATCCTTTAAAATTGGCATCCAGTGGCGCCAGGTGCTCACGTCGTTAAAACCTGAAATCACGCCGGCTCATCTTCTGATGGATCATAAATGATAACTAACAAACATCAATGGATCTAACATTAAGCATCTAATGATTGGGGAAAGATTACCAAGTAATAACCACCATTCAAGGTGACTCAAAGGATGAAAACCTAAAGTTAAAGCAGGGGATACCGGTGATGGCGGTGGATGCACCTGCGTAGAAAAACATGGAGCCCTCAACATGCCTTAGGATTCTACATGATAGCCTCCCCACTTCCAAGGAGAAGGGTTTTAGCCTCTCATCCTCCAAGTTGTCATCCTTGGAGGTGTTTAGATTAAGAAAGGGAAAATGAGAAGAGAAAGTGGAAGAATTAAGTACGGAGGAGAAAAGGCGGGAGTGAAGCTTCCCCAGAAATTTATAAAATGAAGAGGGCCTTTACGGTGGTATGCAGGGGCTTTATAACCAACCCTTCATACAAAAAACCAAAAATCAAAGAAAATACTACAATGGGGAAAATTAGGAAGAAAGCAAAATGTGGATCACGAGGAGAGTCAAAATGTCAAAGAAATGACGGCATGAACAGTAGTGCGGGAAGGAATTTTACCGCACCATGGGTGCGAAGTTTACCGCGTGGTGCGAAATTCTCACCTTCTTCTTTCTCTGCAGCCGCTCCTTCTTTCCTTCTAGACACAGTTTATGAGTTTTGGGTTCATTTCGAATTCTTGAGTCTTGAATGAGCTCGACAATCTTGACATTAATAGCTTGTAAAAAGCTAGATTAGCTACAAAATGCGATAAAGTAGAATAGTAGGGACCTTAATGTGCAAATTAAGGGTTAATTCATACATTGTGATTAGTACACATAAAAGTGCTCAAAACTGCCAATGAAACGGGGGTTCAAAAATAGCACTTTTTGAGCACTATCGGCTCCCGCGGCTGCTCGGGGTGGTGGCGATGGGGAGTGGAGGATTGTCAGAAGAGCTCGTCATCAGCCTAATGATCACTATGGTCGGGCAGGGCGGGCTCTTTCCCTTTATTCGCCCGGGCTAGGGGCTCATTCTGGGCGACACCTTTGGGGTTCTCGGGCCTGTTGGACTCTAAGCGGGTTCGTAGGCGGTCGTTCTCCTGCTGTAAACGGTCCACACGTTCTCGTAATTCGGCCATTTGTTGGGTTTGCTCCTCCTGTTTCGCCTCCATCTCCTGGGCCCAGCTAAGGAACTGGTCCTCGATGGGTGGGTTTACTAGGTTGCTGGACATGGCGGTAAGTTCCGACGTTCCAGTGGGATGTTCGAGAATGGCCAAGGCTTCGGAGATCGAGATCGTACGAGCAAGGTGTACCCAGCTCGCGTATCGTCTCACGAGATTTCTTGTTTCGGTCTTTCCCACAGACGGCGCCCAGGTGTAGTCTCTGAATTCTCGAGTCAATGGATCGTCAGACTGCATTCTGATTCGGCGCAACACGCAAAACAAGCGAGGCAGCCAGTGGTATTCCGTCGCCCCTCAGATGTGAGATTAATGCTTTAAGTGGAAAATTTGAGCGTTCGAAGCTACTTGATTATCGCAATCCAGAATGTCGTACATCATTTGGTGTGATTTGCTTCTCTTTTATGGAAGGAGAAAGGGGATCCGTCTTTCCTAGAGAGTGGACGATTTCTTCCCATAAAGATAGGGGAAGGTGGCTCTTATTTCGGGTAGGATGAACATTCTGCTTCTTTTTATGTAACGACTTTCCGTCGGTATTTGTTGGGAGTGCCTTCCGCTCTATTAGTTGGGCGGGGTGATTGGTTCTTGGAAGAACATTGCCTATCATGGCCAGGTTGTAGTTTCGTTTGGTGGAGTTCTTGCCGTCAGAAAGGGAATCCCAGTGAAGAATTATGTCGGGGCACTGTTGCGTCGGGAAAAGAGGCATCCCAGGATAAGGGCGCCCAGTGCCGGGTGAAAGGTCACCGAGAGGCGGTTCTTATTCAGGCGTGATTTTCAGAGACTGTCAGTCGGGGCCTTAGGCTGGGCCCAGGTTAGCTAGGGGAACCGGCAGAGCTGGTTTTTGTTTTCTGGATTATATTAATTGTGCACTTGTAATTTATAATTTTTTATTAAAATAAATAAATTTAAAATAATTACTTTATAAATTATTTTTGACAATAATATAATACATTTTATTATTTTCATTTATATTAAAAATGAAGATTATTGGTTGCATTAAATAATAAAACATTAAGATTTTAATTAAAATAATACGATAATTTCTTAGAAATAAAAATTCAACTTCAAATTGACAAAAAGAAAAAACAAATTACATCATATTATGTTTTGCACATAATTTACTTAAACTAATACATTAACTATAAGAAACATTATTGCTATACCGTTTGAAAAAATGACTTATAAATCTCAAGCAAGTGGATCAAGTGGTCTTAGTGATAGTAATTTTAGTAATTTTAATGAATATGACAGTAAAAATTATAGAGATGATTTACCACCGTATTAGTTTTTGTATTTTATTTTGATCATTTGGTTATAATTTTAATGTAATTTAATTATGTAACTTTTTTAATGTTGTGTGATTTTCTAAAGCAATATTATGCTTTATAATATAATTTATTAGTTTAAAAATCATTTTTAGGTTTTTATCTATTTTTTATTATAATTTTATTTATTTAGTATATTTTTATATTTATAATTAAATAAAAAATAAAAGTATTTCATACATCATATTTTTAAAATATTCTTATTTTAAAAAATAAATGTTTGAAGAATAAATAATGATTTTAAGTTGAAAATATGGATTGCTTTTTAGAGTTGAATCTTGAAAATATGGGTTCTATCATCTCTAAATATAGAAAATATATCAATTTAGAGTTGAAAATAAGAATCCATTGTTAAAGATGCTCTAACATATAACAAAAAACCTTATTGGAACTAGTTATAATGTAAAAAATTTAAGTTATTAACACTAGATATCTATCAATAAGAGTTTTCTAAGATGTTTAATAAATATTAATGCTTAATGGCATAAGACAGCAGAGATTTAATTCATGTTTAAGTTGTAAGTCATAAGTCATTAAATTGATCATCAACATTAAATCGTAATATTAACATATTTTATTAAATATATTTCATAATTTAAATTAAATCATTGATTTATTATCAAACACCCATTGTCCTTAGAATTTATATCTTAATAGACATGGTGAAAAGTTAAATTTTAAAGTAAATGATATAAAGAGATAGCCAAACAACATTATCAAGCTTGCTTCACTTTTTGTTCGTTACTTCTTATAAATTCATATCTTAAATATGGAATTACTTTTAGGAATCAAAAGTCACAGCTTAAACATTGAATAAATTTATATTAGTTAATAGTATTTTTTATCAAGAGGAATTGTTTGTACTGTGAAAACTAATTACATGACGCATAGGATTCTTCTGGGTCAAACTGTACCTATCCTATTCTGCTGGAGGAGGTAAATGATTTTGTTGGAGATCACGAAAAATTCAAACTGGAAATTGGTTCCTAGATTCTAGGTTAGGATTATGATCTCTTTGTTTTACAGTTGGGTTAGTTTACTCTCTGATTTGGATATAAACCGAGATATTTAAGTTTGTTTATGTCTGCCACTCTATATATGGGAGAGAACACTTGCTTTGGTAAAATAAATATACAAAATACGATATATTTCATAGCCTCAATCACTATCCCTTCTCTTCCATTTTAACATGGTATCGACAAAATCCACAGGTTTCCTTTGAAACTTCTTCCATTGTTTTTTGAAACCGCCCCAAAGAAACCCTTAATATACCATATGGCGCGGCTTCCTTTACGACCATCTCTACCACCGTATTCTTTTGATCCATTCCACGGGTACCATCCCTCGAGATCATCCTGAGTGTAATTTGGTCACCAAACTTCTCAACCGGTGTTTCTTATGGAACTTGGAGCGGATCTATTAGCATTGCATTAAGTGCAAGAATAAAACAGGCTTTGTGGATGGATCCATCCAAAGACCATAGGCGATGCAAAATTTGCTGATTAGGCGATGTAATGATATAGATTGCTCTCTTGGATGGCTTTCAAATTCCATGGGTCGAAGCATCTCGGATGAATTGTGATCTTTCTACAAACGCGCTTCTCTGAGTTTGAATGATTTGAAGAGCGATTCTCACATAGCAATGCACGAGGTCGCCGATTGCGGAAATAGTTTCCCTTCAACAAAATACTCTATCGGTCACACTTTACTCTCAGGCTTCAGGGCCTTTGGAATGAGTGAACTGCTACGGCGAACCAGATAACATGCTCGTGTGGAGCCCGGGAGTTGCAAAAGTGCGAAAAAGAAGACCCGGAGGAACCCGACAAAGGTAATACAATTTCTAATGGGCTTAAATGATAGTTATTTTGCAATCGTGGACAAAATCTTGTTAATTCGACCCCTACCTTCCATTGGCAAGATTTATGCCATGATATCTGAAGAAAAGCAATGAGAGGACGACTATTGTTAAAGAAGTCATGATGGTCGAGGAAGCCGAGCAGGAAATAATTCGGGATGGAGCTTTGAGCTAAATCTGTTTGCCCATTTGTGGCCAGGAACAATCATACGATAGATCGTTGCTTCTTTCTACATGGTTTTCCTTCGATAACAAGTCATACACAAGAGAGGAGAAAAATATAGCAAAGGAGATAGACCCTTTTTGAACTTGACAACACACAAGCGCGAAACCGCGTGACGAACGATACCCGACAACTTATGAATCTTTTGGCGGTGACAATATTGATGAACCTCAGCCAACCGCAGACCAATTCAGTTTTTTTCTCCACGGGACACAAAATGGATCATCGACCACGAGACTCTTGATCACATTGCGGCCCGTCCAGTGCTACAGGGAAAAGGACTTATCAGCAATCCCATTGATGGAAACAACTGACAGATCTGAGTCATGGACTTTGTTGGGTGGGTTTTGAGCGTGGGTTTAGTACGTACTCATCTAACAGTCCCTAATGTCTTACATATCCCGAAGTTTTTCGTGTTAACCTTTTGTCGATTAGTAAGTTAATAAGGATCTTTAAATTACTCACATTGGGACTTTCTGCTACCACGATTTACGTGTTTCTGGGATTTGAAACGAAGGAATGATTCGGTTGAGAAGGCCCAAACCAATGGATGCTTTCTATTATCTTACCGCAAAAACAGTCCATCTAGTAAAGTGATATCAAGCATAAACCATGTTAACAACCATGTTACGGTAGGCTTTGTGGCATCAAAGACTAGGACACCCTTCCGGCTGACCCAAAGAATCCACCCTTCAAGCATCTTAGTCGCTCGTCAGCTTTTAGGAATTTCTAAGTTGAAAAGCTTTTGTGAAGTTTGTCATCTTGCCAAACAAACTCGGGATTGCCATTCGGGCTACGCTTACCAAACAAAAGCACCTTCGATCTCATTCATCAGGATATACGGGGGCATTTAGAGTACCTTCATTTCAGGAGCCTACCATTTTTTAACAATTGTAGGATGATTTTTCAAGACATACATGGGTGTACTTGATGTTATAACCAAAACTCAAGGACTCGAGAAACTTTTGCACAAGTCCGCATACGCTTAATACATCCACAAATGTCTCGAATGAGCAATGGTAGGGAATTCACTTCCATGCTATTTTTTTTTAACAGCCAAGGAGTTCTATTTGAACATAGTTGTCCTTCTACCCCTCAACAAAATGGCGTTGTGGAACGCAAACATAGACACCTTCTCAATGTCGCTCGGGCTTTACGTTTTCAAGCTCACTGGCTTCATTCAGGGGCGAAGTGTGTTAACAGCTGTTTATCTCATCAATCGAACCCTAGTTCCCTACTATGTCAAAAGACACCCTATGAGCTCCTTTATCAAAGGCCTCCTACCTATCATCACCTCCGAAGCCTTCTGGCTGCCTTGCTATGCCACCCATTTACACACCTATCCATAAATTTGACCAACGTAAAAGAAGTGTCTTTTCTGGGTATCCTTCGCAAAAAGGCATATAAAGTTTGGGATTTAGACAAGAAAAATATTCAGTAGCAATAGATGTCTTTTTTCTATGAATCTACTTTCCTTACTCCACTATAGCCCTCGACATGCACCTTTCTACATCGGGCCTTGCCTCAACTCCATTCCTTAAGACCAACAACTCCCAACAAACCCACCCACTTCTTCCTTCCACCGGATAAGGATTCCCATGATCCCACACCTCAACTCCATCGACCGCACAACCCCCGCATTCATAGCTCCCTCCCACCACCTAATTCTCCTCCACTAAAAGGTCCACCTCAAGATCCGTCACCCATCTACCTGGCTTCGGGACTACCATCATGCCACCCTGCCGTCTACAAGCCAATCATCAACTTTGACTTCAAATCCACCTCAAGGGACCAGGTATCCTCTTGCTCATTATCTCTCCAATGCTAATTTATCGATTCCTCATCAAAGGCTCGGCTGAGTCCATTTCGCCTCAGACAACCTGCCTCCTAGCCACTAAGCCGCTTCGATCCTAATCAAGGGGCCGTACGCGCTTGGAACTCCAAGCCTGAAGATAATGGCACTGACTTACACCCTTCCTCGCGGTAAGAAACCCATTGGATGTAAATGGGTATACAAAATCAAATATCAACCCGATGGCACCATTGAGCGATACAAAGCTCGCTTAGTTGCAAAAGGATACACACAGGTGGAAGGCCTGGATTACAGGGAAACATTTGCGCCGGTTGCCAAATTGATCACAGTCAAGTACTCCTTCGCTATTGCAAAGAGCCTAAAGGTTGGTCCCTCCCACCAACTTGATGTCCGTAATGCTTTCCATGGGGATCTCCTCAAGAAATATACATGTCTCCTCCACCGGTTTCACTCGATGCGGGAGAACCGCATGGTGTGTCGACTTCACAAGTCATTAGATGGCCTCAAATGCTAATCTTGCTGGTATTCAAAGTTCTCATGCAATTTGTAATGGGTTTTGTTCATTCACGAGCCGATTATTTTCTTTCACCAAAACAGTAAGGTGACTCTTTATAGCCGTCCATCTATGTCGATGATATGATTATTACAGAAATGATCCAGTGCCATAGAGCAATTGAAAGTATTTTGAATTCTCGCTTAAGATAAAGATCTCGAAGCTCAAATATTTCCTCGAATCGAGGTGGCACGCTCAAGCAAGGATAAGTATCTCACAGAGAAAATACACACTGGACTCTTACTGATGAAGCAGACTTCAGAGCGGCCCTGCTTCAACGCCAATGAGACAAAAACTTGAAGCTTTAATTAATCCCTGGGGAGCTACTCAAAGATCCTTCAAAATAATCAAGACTCATTGGAAAGCTCATACCTAACCGTCTCAAGACCTCGTGACATTCAATACCCGCCATCACCTTAGTCACCTCTTAAGCCAACTAAAGAAACCTCACTTCATGAAGCCGTAATTCATATCCTTCATCCAAGGACTCACTGCGCGGACTATTTTTTCCAGCGACAAATGACTTCAAATCCAATGCCCACCGTGATGCGTGATTGGGTGGATGTCAAAACAACTGCACGATCAACACATGTGCGTTATCAGGTGTTTATCGGGAAGTCATCGATCTCATGGAAGACGAAGAAACAAACCACTTGTCAATGCCTCCTCGCCAGAGAGGCCGAACATGTGGCACGGCGCGAACCCGCGAACTCACATGGTCGAGATATATCTTCAAAGACTTAGGGTTCAAGTTCTCCCACCGCTAAGCTTTTACCGTGATAACAAGGTCGTGACTCCCACATAGTCGCTTAATCCCGCTTTTCATGAAAGAACCAAGCACATCAAATGGATTGAAGGTCATGTCGTAGGGACAAAACTAAGCATAAGCAATTAACAACTCCGCATTCACAACTTCTAAACTCAAATCGACATATTCACTAAGCTACTTGGCAAGAGTGGTTTTCAATTTCACCTCAGCAAGTTGGGCATTCATGACATCCATGCCCCAACTTGAGGCGGAGTGTTGGAGATCACGAAAAATTCAAACTAGAAATTGGTTCCTAGATTCTAGGTTAGGATTATGATCTCTTTGTTTTGAATTTGTATTAGTTGGTTACTCCGATTATAGTCGAGATATTTAAGTTTGTTTATCTCGCTAATTCTCTATATATGGAAGGCACACCAAAATAAATATACAACAGCCGAGTATATTTCATGTTCTCAATCACTATCCCTCTCTTCCATTTAATTATTTCCTGGAAGGTTTCCTAACTGTAAGTGATTAATTCGAATTCTAAGCCATAGTCACAAGGCATCGCCACTCGATTACCTCGATTTTAACGCATAGAAAAGTCTCGCTAAAATTCCTAATTAATATTAATTCATATTTAAAATAATATTTCATAGAATACCCTAAGTCATTATATTATAATATTAATTCTTTTAATAAAACAAGAAAATTTATTATGAATATCTCTATAAATATTCTAGATCATGAGGGAGAAGGTTACTAAGGAGATGAGCTTCTAAAGGCTATATATGTGGATTGAGTACAGATGTGAGAAAGAACGAGGTTACTTGAAGGAGAGAGATTTTATGGTTTAGGTATGAATACAAGCAATAGGGAAACATAAGATGTTTCGAGAATCTAATTATATGTTGTTCAATTTCTGTAATATTTTCTATCATATAGTAGAAAGATTTTCTCCCATCTATGGATATAGGCATGGTTGGCTGAACTACGTTAAAACCTCATGTATCATTATGTGACTTATTCTTTATCTTTTTGTTTTTGAATTATTATCATCTATATCAAAGCTTTTCACGCACAACAATTGCATTAAAGCTATGTCAGCCACGTAGGCGAGTATCCTGATGTCAAACATAGGTTGTGAACCTTAATTATTTGGCAACAAATTCATGGCTATGCTCTATCGAATAGGGCGTGGGTGTGTTCTCCTAACTTCATGTACGCGTTGTTACTTCAATGTATGAAGAGGGAGTTGTCTAAAATAAAGAGCAAGCCTCATGCAATTGGTGCTTCACGTATGGTGTGTGATGTGAACATGATGTGGTTACAAAAGAAAATCCCAGCAGGTAAAGTGGATGCATGGATGTTCGTTTGAGAGGAGATTTAGTGGTACTTGTTTGATGAGAGGATTGTCAAATCTTCAAATTGAATATCTCTAGAAGAACAAAATATTGCAAAGCACACAAGATGAAGACAAAAATGAATTTTAGTTCATTGTGGAGTCAATGACAGAATTTGATCCGAGGTGGTGATTGTTAGAATATGTCTTAATTTCCTAATTAGTATTAATTCCTATTTATAAGGAATATTTTATAGGATAATTCTTAAGTTATTATATTATTGTATTAGGTTTCCTTATAAAACAAGGAAAGTAATTAGGAAATATCATTATAAATATTTTAGATCATGAGGGTAAAAAGTCACAGGTAATGAAGTTTGTGTGTGCCATGAGAGTGTGTATAGGATGCGAGAAAGAACGGGATACTCAAAGTATGCGATCACATTCATGGTATGGATGCTAGTTGAAATAGAGGAAATATGAGATACTCTGGAACCTAATTATACGTCAAGTTTACCCTATAATATTTTCTATCGTATAATGGAAATATTCTTTCTCATTCGTGGATATAAGTATGGTTAGTCAAAATCACGTTAAAACCTCATGCATTTTTATACGATATTTTTTTATCTGTTTCGAATTCATTATCATCTACATCAAAACTTCCGCCGTCACAACAAAAAGAAAAAAAAAAACAGATTTTGAGGTACTTAGACAATCAAGGTAATCTCTCTCTATATATATATTCATAAAATACACAAATGCTCAAGATTTCCCCAATCAAATGAAAATACAAAGTTACAATGATTAAGATCTTCCCTTTTTCTTACAATTTATGGCTGCATTACATGCACATTTGTTCGTCTTTAATAACCTCCTACATCATAGTAAATTCATCATTTAATAAATAGAAAAAATTATCCAAAGGTGTTACCACCTTTTATCCTTATGAACTCATAAAGTAACTCGACTGTTAACTTCTTTAGAGTCGCAGCAACAATGATTCAAATTTCATAATTCACACATATTTAACAACAGTGTGAAGATAAGTTTTTTTTTTTTTTAAAGAAAAATAAGTTTATTAATTCAAACTTATAATAGATCGATAAATCCAAGATACAAATTATTAAAAATCATAAATAATAAAATTATATTCAGATAATACATAATAAATCAATATAAAGCCTTTATAAATTGATAATATATGTCACTATGATTACATACCTTCAAATTTTAATATATTAACTAAATCGAATCTACTTTATCTGTCTAAATCATCCCGATACAAATAAAGGTTTATAACAAGATAACGAAAAGCACTACGTCGTAATAAGCCGACGATAAGCCAAACCCCGTTATAAGATAATGATAACACGAAAAACAAGATAAGACCTAAATCTACGGAAAAAACCATTTTATCGAATAAAGAAAAATAAAAGAAAAAGAGACATATATGACTCTGCATCAAGAATAAATACAAAAAATCAGCTTTTTATTCCTTGAAGAAAATAGACTAAAAAAGAACACAATGAAAAAAAAGGAGGGGAGTGAGAGGGGGAGCTGGGTTTCGTAACTAAAATTGCATACAATATATAGATAATTTAACAAAGTCATTTTTCGAATTTCACCAAATTACTATAAGATTTTATTAGATTATATAAATGGATTAATCTTATAATCATCTCGAATTAACAAAACGTGGGTCATACCATTCACAATACCATAGAAAAAAATTATTATTTTATTTATTTATTTATTAATTCTTTGTGGACAGAGCGGGAGGACAGATAAATAAGATTCCTTTATCAAATGCAATAAGGACCATGACCTTAATAAGTCAAGGTGCCACAAAAATGGGGGCAATGATACGATTGTTAAAAAGGAAAGAAATCAATCTCAATCTTATTTTTGAAACATACCTTCATATGAAAGAACACTGGGCTGAGTGAAAGATTTGATTTGAGAACCCGTTTTTCTCAAATTCAAAGAAAACAGCAAGACACAAGATTAAATTTGTTAATCATTCTCATCTTCCTTCTATGATATAGTAAAAAGAATATTTAGGTATTCAAGTCCTATTGGGAGTTCAATTCAAAGATTGATAGACGAAAACCTAATGCTCTTGGGAAGACTATTTCATTATCTTATATGGAGTTGATATGAGATCGTATAATTATCCACTCCTAAAAAAGTCGGACGTTTGCGAATGATTTATACTCTAGATAGTATTAACTTTGATCTACTTTTGGAGCATCGGACAACCCTTTTCCAGGTAGTCATTTCCCGCTACGCATAAACTTTTAATAAAAGCACCAATAATAAGTACCTAAGCAATAACAAAGAGAGCCTAACCCAAGACCGACCTACAGCGCAGTAATCCCTTCAAATCCTAAGCATCAAGATTCACAACCTTATGTGAAGTCGATGATCGTTGACATTCACACTTTGATAACATTCACTCTGCACTATTTGTAAAGCATCGAAGATCTTCTCTAGATATCATTTTCCTGCTACGCATTGACTCTCAAAGAAAACACCAATGATAATTATCTGCTCAACACAGTTCCTGTGCACTCCAAAGACCACCTGATAAAGGTGCGAAAGAGAATATCTCAAACTTAAATTCCATTCCATAATCTCATGTGGAGCCAATGTGAGAAAGTATTACTTCACCTTAAATGATAAAAGATCATTTGTTTAAAAAAATTTTGAAGCATCAAATGTCATTGAGATAATCAATAAGGCGGAGCATTACACCTAAAATATTAATATTGTATTTGATTCCCAAAAAGCAATTAAAAAAGAAAAATGTTAAAAGAAAATAATTTCCTCATACTTATTCTAATGTTAAAAGTTCCAAACAATCAAATATAATTAAATTGTTTGGAACTTTTATGGGCAGGCACCTCAGGCAAATTATTACTTAGTATATATTTGATTCTCCAAAAAAAAAAAGAAAAAAAAGAGAAAATTAGTTAAAAAATGAAGAGAAAAAGTCAAAATAAAAATAGATTTGAAATCAATAAATGACTTTTTTAAAATTTTAAACTCGTTTAGTTTATTTCTTTGTATCAATTGGAAGGGTACAACCCAAAGCTCACAAACTACTGGAGACTTTTCTGGGACAGCGTATGCCCATGAAATAAGTTGAAAATATGAGAAAACTAGTTAAAAAATGTTTTTAACTAATTGATTTGATAAAATATGGGCTTTGACCCTTTAGATGTTATCTCTAGAGTTCTCTAGAAGTATCTTTATTCTTTTATTTCCCACATTTTCCTATAATTCTTTTAAACAAAGAATCCTCTAAAAGTTATTGATAATCATATATATATAATATTAAAAAAAATTGATTGGGTCTCTATCACATATAACTTAGTTCTCCCTTTTTTTAGTCCCATGAGGAAATAATATTAGAGGTGGTTAAGAAGTTGCATCAAATTATATGTGATAGAGACCCAATGAATTTTTGGGTCTCTATCAAAAAAAGTGGTTAAGAAGTTGCATCAAAAAAATTCATTGGGTCTCTATCACATATAATTTGATGCAACTCCTTAACCACCTCTAATATTATTATTTCCTGCTGATTAAAATGAGAATCTGCTTATAGTGTTCTATTTCAATTTATTTCAAAATTTATCAATAAGCAGACCTAAAACTAGTTCCTCAAATCTCTCATTTAAAAATATTCGAGCAAAGAATTTAAAATTAAATTAATAAAGAGCAAGACGATAGCGCGAATACTACCTTAGTAAACTCCGGCACTACTTCATCGAATCTTGCGCATTATTGTACTCTATAAGACTCAGGTTTTTTAGGTAGTACTTAAAGTTCACTTAGGTAGTGAAAGAGTTTAAGCTAACACGAATTTTTTTCTCTTTGAAGTTCCTTTTTTTATACAAGTGTAGGCTTTCTCAAAGCCACAAAGTAAGATGTGGGTTGTTTCCACTTAGTGAATGAGTCCCTATTGTTGAGGGAGATTTGTTTACTGTATTTATTCAACCCACGTTTATTAAAACGTGGGTTACTAGCCATTCTACTAGGCCACCACTCCATTCTAGGTCAGGCATAACTCGGCGTGATACTGTCTTTAGAATTGAGCATGTTTCTTGGTGCATGACAGTCCAACGCCAGGTTCTTTCCACTGTTTTCCCCAAGCAGAAAATAGACGCAAAGACGCATCCTCAAGGTCAGGTTGCCACACAACTTGAAAGAGGATCCCTTTTTCAGCATGTTTAATCAACTTCGCCTTAGCTTCTCGGGTTGTTAGAGAGTTTTCAAATAGTCCCTAAATATTGAACATGTCTCAAGCATAAGAGTTTGAAGCTCACATTGCAATGGAGCGTCTTCTGAACGCATCTATGTCCAGTTCCCGGGTATATGCAGAGGTTCTCTGGTCAGACAACGCCAAACTGGCTCCCAGTACGATGAGTCTAGCCTCTCAGTTCTAGGAAACCAACCTTGGTTTTGGATTTAGTTTTCTGAACCCTCCATTTGTCAGGTTGATAGTGCCTAGGCAGAATTCTTTTTCAGTGCATGGAGATAAGATTCTCATTCACCCATTTTACCCCCTTTTTGTTATAACGGGGTAGTGCTTGGACAGTGAATTTGATACACTGTTAAGCCTTTAGTGAGGGCACTTAGATTATTAACGACTTCGCCTTGTCAAGCACATGACCTCTATTTAAAAAATCCACCTTGTTGGGTCCGGCTTCATGGCCAAGGAGATGGGAGGTTTGGGACCTCGAGGCCCGTGGCCTTTATTTGGTGATGCACACATATTCCTGAGGCTTGTAGCCTCTCAATGGCGAGGAGAAGGGCATCCAAGAATCTAAGGCATGTGGCCCATATTGTTGATTATATTATCGAGAGTACACAGTCCCAAGGCCTAGCCTCCCATGGCGGAGTAGAAGGAGGTTCGAGCCCCTTAAGGCATGCACTCATCATTGGAGTGGACACACAGTCCCATGGTCTGTACCGCCTGGGCTAGCTTCCCAGTGGTCACGGCCTCTGATGGCATAGTCGCTTTCATGCCTCTGGAATGTCGGAAGACGGTTAGTATGGCAAAAGGCATGTCAGGGGACTTCAGCTACCTAAAGTCTAAGGGGTCGTCAAAGGGCTAGCTACTATAGGAAAAAGTGGCTTTGTTAAGACTTAGGGCCGGCCTCGAGGCTCAGTGGTCGCCGAGGGCAAGTTTCCAGGCAAAGTGGCTTGACAGGGACTTAGCCCGCCTGTGAGTCTAGGCCGAGGGGCAACCACCACTGTGGCAAAAAAAGGACATGTCAGATTCTAGGTTACCTCGAGGCCTGTGGCCTCGAGGGCTAGTTTCCATAAGCAAAATTGGCATGTTGGGACCTAGGCTACTCGAGGTCTAGGGTCGTCGAGGGCTAACAGCCATAGGCAAAAGTGGCATGTTGGAACTTAGGTTGCCCGAGGCCTAGGTCCGTCGAAGGAGAGCCGCCAAAGGGGTAAAAGGGCCTAGGACTTATGTTGCTTGAGATCTAGGATCTCTGAAGGCGAGCCCCCATAGGCGTAAAGGGGCCTGTTGAGACTTATGTTGCCCGAAGCCTAGGGTAGTCTAAGGCGAGCGTCCTTGTTGGAGGAATGAGAATGGGCTCCGAGATCCCAGTTTACGGGCCTTTTTTGACTGAAGAACCACAAGGGAGCACTCCTATCTTTCCAAAAAGTAGATCGTTACAAGGAGGGGAGGGAATGTTACATGTGCAATATATAAATGTGACATTTATTGGCTCTTTAATACCTTACGTTATTATACATTCACAATCATACTAATCTTACCACAACTCCTTTACAACACCCGCTCGTGGTCCGCTACGCCTCCGCTCTTTCTCCCCGCCAAGAGGTGGTTTATCTTCTTGTGTGTTCAGTCGCCCCTTCCGCTTCCCGAGGTTGTCAGGTAAGACCTAGAAAATTTAATTTTCCCAAAAATGATAAAATGGTACTTCGGGTCAAATCCGAATTTTTTTAGATATCGATGACAAAATTGACTTCATCAGTAATTGTCTCTTCGCAGTAATCCATATCACATCGAATCGCCGACCATGACGCATCGAAATTTCGCAAAGCCGGCGACTATGAAAGAACGCTGGACACTCGGGCGATTCGATCGCTCAAGAGGTGCCACGTGTCATGTGCGTAATGAGTAAAAATGTTCAAATGGACCTGTAAGGAGTAGAAGGCGTACAACATGTGATCAAGTGAAAATCCATGATGTATGGATATGGATAGGTGTAATCCAAAGGGCCAATTAGAATCGACATGTATATAAGTGAGAGGACATCTCATTCGGGATTCCCTATCTTCTCCTGTCCCAGTTTGGGATGGAAAAGAGAGAGAGAGAGAGAGCAGAGAGAGCAAGAAGATGACTTGAGATAGAGAGATCACTTCAAACTCTCCAACTGCTTTGTCAAATTTCGGGGAGACAGCAGAAAGCTGATCCCCATCGCAAGAGCTACGCTGGCACTTCATCGCTGAGCTTTTTGGTGAACTCCAAGCAGAGTAGGGGTTCTTCCTCGGTTTAATTCTTCTTGTCTAAACCATACAAATACAGGTGTGTTTCAGCCGTAAAAGCCGGTGTTTCTGGCCCCAAAGTGGGACTAGCGCCTGGAGACTTTGGACCCGGCTTCGACAGTCCAGCCTGGGGTTTGAGACTCCGTCGTGGTCCACCAGAAGTCAGATGGCTCGATTGTAGCACAAGTTGAATTGTCGGACTTTTCTTATCGTACCATGTGGAGTCATTTGTGTTATTACTTACGATGAATAACATGCTTGGTTACAGAGCACTTTGTTAATATACGATGCTTGATATATTAACATGAATTGTTGTGAATTGGGCATATCATAACTGGCATGCATTCTTAAGACTTAATAAGATGAGCTATTTATTAGCTACGAAAATAATACCACAAAATGAATTTCATGGGAAGATTCTTTTCGCATCAGCTGAGAGTTGGTCCAATAGTTCATCTCGAGAGGCCCTATGAATTGTTTCTATGAGTTATCCAACAAATTCACTTCGGAGGATTGTCCAACGATTTATATCTGAGGGTTGCCTCTACAACAAAAACAAAATATTTTGTTTGGAACGATTTTCATACATGACAGGTGGAGGGAGCCTATGAGGACTCGAGGACAGATCAGTATGTAGACATTCGAGTAGGAATCATGAATTCACTTGAATGTGTGTGTTTGCCATTGCACGAGCACTTAGGTGGAAAGTAACTTAATGTAGGAAAATTTACTACTAGGCTTCGCTTCACACTTGCCGTGGGATTCCCTTTCGTACAGGAGATTCAGAAGATGACGCCACTGTAGGCTTCTGCTTGAGAAGAAAGCCGACATATGTCTGCACTTTATATTTTTGTAAAACATGTATGTAACATTACGATTGGTATATGTTTGTATAGAGTTTAATTAACTCAAACTATTGTAAATAGAGCAGTTAAGGGTGTATTTTGGTGAGTATGGATGTAATGGGCCCAACGTGGGCAATTTTTAATTATGTTTGAGTCTCGGTAGAGAGACTTCATTTTGTGTGCTTGAGACACTCAAGGTTACATGTATTTAGCGGGTTGACGGTTGTCCACGACCGGGCCGTGGTGCTGCACGTCGAGCTGGGGTTGCTGCCTCGCCCTTCCTCGTGCGGTCCGACCAGTTGGTCGTCTCGAATGGATCTTCCCCATCACGCACATGCAGCGCATGTGCTCTATGGTCTATTCCATTCCACACAGGATGGTGAATTTCACCTGCAACAATCATGTTATTGGAGAAGAATGATTAGGTTAACTCATTTCGTTCAAGCATTTGATAAATTTGGAAACTTACTAAAATCAAATAAAAGATGTAAGTAGGACAATGCTTATCACACACTTTTCAATTATGCTTTCGCCTGGTTAATATTCTTTATGTTTCTCGAATAAGATATCAACTGCAAAGTAATGGCATGTTTTAGTAAAGGGAGAACGTTTCTTTGTCTGGTAAATGTGATCGCAAGCCAATTCATAAGAAACAAATAATTTAAAATTTCAGATCATGGGTAAAATTTGCCTTGTAAATGCAAGATAGATTGATCCCAAGGATCTTCCAGTTGGTGATGAGACTCCCTTAGTAGATTGACCGAAGTAGAAAACGCAGAGAAAGCAAGATCAGCAGAAATGCGTCGAACAAATAAGCCTAGCCATATTTGCTTTCCACGGGGCTTTGGCTTTGTCGACAGTATGACTAGCAAGACTTGCAAATAAGTGTAATTTTTAAGTGGCCCAACCTCATATTCCACATAGCCCAATAGTAACATGACCCAATTGCATACGCTTCTCTAAAAGCCAACTAGTTCATATATTGCAACAATTGCAATTAGGCAACAGTAGTGTAATACCCAAGAATTCAGATAAAAGAGATGCTTTTAGTAAAATAATAACGAGCAGCGAATTTATATAGGCAATAATTATGTGGAAAGAGCAGAAAAAAACAATAAATTGACAAATAGAACTTTGATAGGTATGTGTTAGTGAAAATAATAAATCTAACGATAATTCAATTAGCTAATTAATTGTAATTAATTTTAATGGAAATAGGGGTAAAAGTAATTCTTTCCAATAGA
This sequence comes from Tetrastigma voinierianum, assembly GCA_016808115.1. NCBI lineage: Eukaryota > Viridiplantae > Streptophyta > Magnoliopsida > Vitales > Vitaceae > Tetrastigma > Tetrastigma voinierianum. The sequence goes on from JAEQBH010000123.1 coordinate 193,042, forward strand.
TACCTCTAGGTATAAAATTGGAATAAGAAAAGTTGAAAATCCTTTCTATTCATCTTTGAATTTCTTCTAGCCGGTAGAATTTTAGAGGACGCATTTAATTTTCTGGATTCATGTTTGAAGAACAAATTTCTTCCAGGTAAGATCTTTTCCTTATTTTATTTTTCTAGACTTCTTGATTTAGATTCTTTCACTTTTTCAATCTATGATCAACCCTTGAAGAAGTTAGGATTTGAGATTACACTTCAAGCTCTTAGAAATAAAAATAAAATAATGATTGATTGTGTCATACTAAATACTTTGAGTGTGAGAATGAAAAAGTATTTAAGGATAATTTTTGAAAGAAAATAATAATAAACAAATAAGATAAATTTGAAAATGTTGAATTTTATATAAATATAAGTATTTAAAGATATATGTATTTTGGCAAGTAAATATTTTATTAAGGATTGAGAATTTATAAGGAATATGATTAGAATAATTATTTTAGTATTTATAGGAAATAAGATCCAAGTATCAATACTTGCTGTCGGGCAAGATAATTGTTAGGTAAAAGGCTAGATATATTGTACATATAATTGTAAAATATTATTACTATTATTTTTCTAGTAAAAGATTTAGTTCATTAAGAGAATAAAAATAAATAAATTATTAAAATAAGATCCAAAAGGAATATGAGTTTTATAAAATTTGTAAAACTACTTAATTCAAATAGTTATCATTTGAATAGTTGTCAATATGTTTGAGGTGAACAAAAAAATCATGTTGATAGAATAAACTTTATAAATCACAAATTTTATAAAATATTTAGAAACCCATTAACTTTTATTATTATGGATTAAAAAAATTTAAAAATAATATCATTGTTAAGAATATCAAGTAATGAAAGTTTTAAGAATAAATAAGTAATGATGATAGTTTCTTCCTTATTATTTTAGGAAACATCATTGAAGTGAAATTCTTCGTGATTAGCTCTTTCAAAGCTTTTTGAGTACTCCTTTGAGGTAAGGGATATTAACGCAGATCTTTAAAAAAGAAAATTGTTTGCTTTACTTCATTTGAGGATGAAAATTGTTTTAACTGAATTATATATAATCTTGTTTTATGAAAAGCTTTACTTTTTATTTATTTATTTGATTATCCATGGATAAAAAAGTAGTTTTGTATGATTGTACTTTTGAGATTTGTTTTGTTTACGAAAGAAAATGTGGAAATATGATGTTTTGTAATTTGAACTTTTGAATGAAATATTTGACTTTGGTTAGTTCGATCCTGTCAACGGAATAACAGTCGACACTATTCTCACTCTCTCACAACGGAATAATAGTTGACCTTACATTCTCGCGCAACGTGACCGATTTGAACCCCAGCCTCTAGGGGTTTCGGTTAGAGGTTACTAGCACAAGAGCGCCGGCCTGGCCCACCTAAAATGAACAATTCATGGCCAGGCCACCCATTTGAAAGTCCCACATGGTCGACACCATTTGATATTTGATGACCAGAGAAAAATATAGTTTGAAAATGTATTTGACATTTCGACTTGATATGAAAGTGTTTGAATCGAAATTTGATATGAAATTGTTTGGATCACATTTGATATGAAATCGATTTGAAAATGGATGTGAGAATGTTTTAAGTAAATTTACAATGTTCCAACTTATTTTAATCTAAAGTTTGATGAAAACATCTCCTATTTGTTATATGATTGAAAACTTTTCAACCATGAAATGTATTAGTATTTATTGATCTTAAGCTACTCCCATTCGACATATATTTCTTTTCAGGTACTTTTAGTTTCCTTTGATGAGTGATGGCTAGTCAGGGATTCGGCCATCATTAGGATTTGATTAGAACTTTATAAGTTGACTCATGTTGAACTTAATAAGTTCATAAGTTTATGTGAAATGTTAGGTTTGAAAGCACTGAGAAAGTCACTTGAATGATAAATATCTGCTTATATTAGTACAGTTGATTTGAGAGATCTCAAAATATTGTTATATTCGAACAATTTTTATATGACATGCATAATTGAGATTTGGATATTTAAAAGTAATTTTTACGGGCATGAAATTTTGAATTTGGAGAATTTATGAATTTAGAAAGTTGCGCATTTATTTTGAACATGTGTTGCAATTGGACAAAATTCAAGCATAAAGGTTAGTGTCATTTCACACTTCAAACCTTCAGGTTGAAGGCTTGAGGGTGTGAATTGACAGTCATGCCCCTAGGGTGGGTTTTGGGGCGTGACAGAGTGGTATCAAAGCTATAAGTTTATGATCTTAATGGGAACTTGTTTAAGTTTGTCTATGGGGATAGTTGAGTGACGTGTTAGTTGATAGTTCATATCCGTTTGTGTATTCTTAGCATTCTTTACAAACATGTTAGATAATTGATTTTGTTGGCGACTAAAGAAAGCCACTACACTCTTTTGCATTAGTATTGTTTGTTGGTTTAGTGAATATACTTTTATCAATATGAATTATGATTTGAATTTGTCACTTCTATGGGACATGTCATTATGGACAATATGGTGGTTTGAAGTTATTTTATGATGATTGGTAAGAAGAATATTGAATTGACTTAATACTCCTTAAACATTAAGGTTTTTGTTTGATTTTGAGAATGAATTAAGGAGCTTACTACCTTTTATTTGTTGATTGTTTTGGGAAAATATTGCTCTTTCCATATTCTTAAGCTATCTTTGAGTTTAGTTGAAGGGAAACATGTGGATAAATTGTAACGCATAACCTGAGCCTTGCAAGGAAGTTATTTGCTTAGAAATGTTGTTAAGTTTTTTAAGTCAATGTGATGAGCGATGAAAACAATTTGAAATTTGAAAGGATCTAATATTGTTATTAAAGTTTGAAATTTCTTGGGATTTATTGATTACTACAAATAAATTATTAAGAAATCTCTAAGATTTTCTTATATTTTCAAGTTGACATAGAAAGAAGTTAAGTTTGATTGGTCTTATAACTATGATGATAGCTTCACAGAGTTGAAGAGAAAATTTGTAGCAACTCTTATTTTGATTATTTCATTAGGTTTAAAAAGATTTGTCTTGCATAATAATGTCTTTCATTAGGATTTATATTGTGTTCTTATGCAACATGGAAAAATTGATATATACTTATAGACATTTGAAATTTTAAGATAGAGAAAACTACCTTATTATGATTTGCACTTAAGATATGAATACATTTTTTTTTTGTTATGATCTACTCATAGTTTATGAGAGTTTGAAGTGTTTGTCTTCTTAAAATAATTTCTAAGCAAGAAATAGAAGATATTGATACAATTACTTAAGGATTTTGATGACATTATTCAATGCTAATAAAATAATGAGAATCTTGTGATTTATACCTTAAATAAGAAAAAAAAAAAATTGATTCCTTGGAAATCATTTAAGGTTGTCGCAAACGGTTATTGTATGATTTGAGATATTTACAAGTCCATGTCATACCTTTAGATTTTAGAGTTCTTATGTTGAGCATTATAGTGCAACTAAACTTGTTTGGAGAATTAAAATCTTAAAAGGAATTATTTGAAACTAGTTAAACTTTTAGAACAATTGATTGTGTTTAATAAGATAATAAGATCTTGAAATTTGGGATTAGACTTAATGTTTTAAATAATGGAGACATAAAGAGACAACTTTTGAAGGAAGTTTATTACTTTAAGCTTATGATCTACCCTAAAAGAATGCAAATGTATAAATATTTAAGACAGAATTTTGATAGTCATATATGAAGTAAGGTATTACATTATTTGTGACTTTGGGTGTGACGCCCCAAAACCCGGGGGTCCGTTGACTACCCGACAACCCGCGGAATACAAGTGGAGGCCTGCTACCCGACGCCATTCTTCGAAATCGCGAGTCTCCTTTGTACCTGGGAGCCTCACCTAAATACAAAGCTTGTGTAAACTCAGAATAATCCGTGATTTAATTGCCCCAAACAAATACCCAATATATGCAATATATCCACACGGCCACTGGCCCATAAACTAATATCATAGTAAACGATCACAACTATTCCTCCAATTATTCTCAATAATTCAATAGTTGATTACACTTTTATACAAACATATATTAACATCTACAAGTCTAATACATGTTATGTCCAAAAATCATCAAAATCATGAACTGGCTTCTTCAAAATGAATTGTCTTCTCGAGCGCTCCATGTACCTGAAAAATATAATCCTCGACAAAGCATGAAGAGCTCGCAGAGACCGCCCTAAGTGGGCTACTCACCACCTAAGTGCAAAGGTAATGTCTAAAGTAAAATACACACTGGCAATACATGATCCTACTTGAATGTCTACGATCACCCCATACCGAAGTCCTCACCGACCACTCACACTTCTGCCTAAGCCATGTATGAGAAAATAATCGCCTTCAAACAAAACTTTCGTTCAAAATATACTACCAAATATTCGTACAAATATGGACTATTCCTCCGGCGCTGACCTACGGGCGAAATTTTCGAAACAAATATGGTCCTCATCCTAAATGATCCGCTTACCACCCTAACCCAATTCTCCGAAATATCATCCTGTGAAATTCCTTTCGCAACCATATCCGTTTACAAAATACCTTGTCATGCACTCACCTAATTCTGTGTTACCCAAAGGCATAATAAACGTGATTAGCGCCATTTTCCAAAACCATTTACACACATGTCAATACGCATATTTTCAATCAACTACAATTACACACAATGTAGCTCAACACATCAATCATCACCCAATTTAGCTCAATCGGGAAGAAATCATAATCTGCCTCCAACGGCTTACAAACACAATTCTAATTCTATATAATCACACATTTTCATAACACACAAGATTAACCCATTAATTCCTTGATCGACCAACTCTCCAAATTAATTTCTACACATACCAAGTCATTCAATTCACAATTTCACGCTAAAACACACGCGACCTTTATGGCCATTTCACACAAACCCCGCATCGTTTTTACCAGCCCCGGACCAAAGAGCAATACCACTATGAAACTCACATGTCCAACTCCTGCTTTCACCTTTTCGGATCCGAATTTACCCATTTCTGGCTCTACTCACCAAAATAATTTAACGATAAATCTCTATAGAACAGCCCACATCGCTCGGGCATTCACGATCAGCCCTAATTGTCCAAAATATTTCATAATCTTGGCCCCATGTTTTCGACCGATCAACAAATGCCCCATTCCCTGACATTTTCTCTCATACTACATGCCTTTTAATGCAAAATTTCCAGAATTAAAGACCCAACAGCCTAATTAATTTTTCTGGGGAAGAAGTCACTGATGGGCGAGAAAAACTCAAGCATCTCTGAATACCTGTCCCATGTTTCGATCGATCAAACGCCCTCACGGCCTCATAAACCAACCAAACATGGAAACCTTTAAAATGGGAATAAAACGTAAGAGGTGAGAAACCCTACCTCAAGGAGTTTGAAGAAACTCCCGATCCCGAGTTCAAGCGCAGCCGCCCGTAACATTCCTTCATTCCGGCTCGCTTCAACTACGACCGTGTGTACCCAGGAGAGGCGTTTCCCTCTCTAAAACCCCTCTCCAAAATGGCTACTGTCCCAAATCTGGTTCCAATCCTGTTTTTTGTGGTCTTAAGATGTGAGACGAAACACTATACACACCTGCCCTCTCGCGACTTAAAATCAAACTTAAACGAATTAATATGTCCTTCTATTCCCAGACTGATATTCCTAAGACTACCAGCCAGTCCATTTTCATCATTTCTACCATACCACTTACAGATACGAAGACGCTATATACGCGCCACATCAAAACCGCTTTACCAAGCACTTAAACGATGCCTCAAAAAACGTGTCGACTCTGACTGTCTCAGAAAATTACGAAATTTTACATGCTAACTAGATTTCGCGAGACAATTCCAACGGTGCAATCCGTTTCATCATCCGAGATCTAGAGAATTAATTACAGATTTTTAACCGTAATTACAATTTTGTAATCGAAATTACGATTTTGCCCTTATTCCAGAAATTGGAATTTCTCGGGTCTTACATTGGGTTTAGTGTGATCGTATATGGAGGTTTACATCAAAGACCTAATAGTACTTTGTGATTCGTGCTACAAAAGAGGTTGAGCTTTAATCAACAAAATTTATATCCTGAGCCCTCTCATCGCCGTGTGAAGTCAAGCTACCGCAGATGTGGGTTCAGTGCCTAACACGGATGGGTTTTTCATCCTAGGAATGATTTGCATAAGTGAAAAGGTAAGGCTTTCTATTTGATTTTTGGATTTGTTTCAAAACAAGCAGAGAGGTTTGAAAACCGAATAATCGTAAAGACCGGGAAGTGATGTGCGAAAAGGCATTCAAGATTTAGGTCACTAACTTGATAACATGGGGACAAACAAGAGTCCTCGGTTTTATCCTCGCATTATGACAAGCAACCTATAGTTCAAGCCATAACCTGATCTTGTTTAACTAGCAAACCTAACTCCTAGAATCACTCCTATTTGAAAGTCAACACAGTAACATGCATCTACAAATTTTTCGCTTTAAAACCCTAATATTCAACATCATTTCAGCCAGCCAGAAAACCATCTAAAAACCACAGCAATATAGCACAAGTATACATCAGATCCTAAAGCATGGTAAGTATCGCCAAATTAATGACATTAAATGATATCTAACCCTGGGCTTGAGTAAGATGGGAGCCATAACACAAAAGACTGTGAGTATTCAACACATGAGGATTAACCCGCAAATGCCCCACAACCAAGCTAAATTTACCTTCCTCAAAGAAAAGAAAGCTTAGCCAAGCATCTCTTGAGTTGTCATCCTGAAGAGGGTTGTTTGGTAGCCTAGAAAATGAGAGAAAGAGGAGAGAGAAGAGAGAAAAGTCAAACCCTAACTGAGCTGCGGAAGATATTTATATAAAAATGAAAATGTGCCAAAAGATTTCTCTCCAATTTCTGTTTAGTTACAAAACTATGGGGGCTTATATAGCCACCCATTTATGTGAAACTACAACAAAGCCTAACATTCGCTAAAATTAGGACAAGGAGTAATACACCAAATGAAGTCGGTTTGCATTAATTACAAAAGTATGATACAAGTGTTGAATTTCGTTAGGCACAAAATTGCTTATGTAAATTTAAAATTTCGCTTAGGTAGCTAAAATTTCGCTAGGTAGCGAATCACCAAGAGATAAGGAATCGTAGTACCGCTAGGCATTGGCAATTACATAGCGAAATTTCGCTTAGCTTAGCGAATTTTTAGTGATAGCGAAATCGATTTTTCGCTTAGGAACAAGGTAGAGCCAACTGGCCTACGAAGTTTCACAATTTCGCTGTGATCGCGAAATTTTGCTACGACAGAATCCGTAATCCCAAATGAAATTTTCGCAATCTTAGCTTAAATCTCTCGAATTGTCGATCTTCACGTATCGTTTACTACTCCTCTTCCGCATTGATTTCCATCACTTTGCCTTCATTCTTTCTTTGATTTTTGGTATGTTTGATGGCTAACAATTGAGTTCAATCTTCATGGTTCATCACTTACATCGATATTGAACTCCCAAAGTACGCAAAAACCTGCAAAACAACCAAAAATAACCTCTAAACGGCATAAGCGAACACCTGAACACTTCAATTGGCATAATTGATATGATTAGTGCGCAAAAAGCACTCAAAACCTATCTGATATAGGGCTCAAAATAGCACTTTTTGGGTACTAATCACACCCCCTAATCGAAACGCCAAGCAAATTCCTTAGCAATGCAAAACAAAAAGGAGATGCACAAAAAGGATTTTCAAAAAAGTTTATTATTTTCAAAGGTGTATATATTAAATAAACAATATTTTAAACGAAAAATTGACACCGTAGTTTGAAAACCGATACGAAAGAGCCAAACCATAAGAACAATTTTTAGGTCAATATTGGTTCCAAGACTCTTAATCAATTTCCACCAAAGTCTAATGGTTTTTATGTAACCGTGATCGAGCCAATAAATTGCAAAATCTGTTCCCTCCCCAACCAGCACTCGCACGGCCTTAAGCCGTTGAACAACCTAGATAAGGATAGTTACGCTTTTTTTCTTTTTTTTATTCAACCATCAGAGGGTGCAATGCTGCACCGAAGTTCAACAAAGTCCGTGTAACTGGGTCCACCGATGACTCCCAACCAATTAAGATTTGTGTGGCATCAAGCCAAAATGATCATCGACCACAAACTCTACAAGCCACCCCTGACCGAATGACTTCGAAAATCAAGCACCTACAAAACGCAACTCTACCTATCCACCCATGTAACTAACACTAAATTGATGACCCCAACCAATTAAGGCTTAGGCACTCCGCTCAAAGGCTTTCGCCATACACCCCACCTTTAATCGCGCTCTGCTCTCGCAAGGCTTCACGACTTTTTTTTTCGAAGACTACAAAGGGTCTTCAAACGGGTAACACAAACCTATCATGGGCTGCCAACATGCCCAGTGCCGGCTATGCAAAGTGAAAGGAGGTAAACAAATTACGCCCTATTGAAACAACTGTGTGCGCAGTGAATTAGGTTAAGGAGAAATGTCTGCTACATGTCGAACTTCAACTGACCAAAATTATATCAACATGGAATTTGTTCTAACATAAAGGTGATAAATTGTATTTCAAATTTTCCATTTAAAGGCAATTCAATTCGTTCAATTAAAGCAATTCAATTGTTCAATCAAGTAATTCAATTGTTCAATTGAAGCAATTCAATCTGTTCAATTGGAAACAAAACGTATATATAAGATGGAGGCACAAAAGTATATGCAAAAAGTGTGTATATATATATCGAATAACTTTTGATATAGCCAAATGGCTAGTACATGCATACCAAAGCTAAACATACAAAATATCACCGTCTACTATGGCTAATAAGCATGAATCCTAATCAAAATTAAGAGGCGCTTGATAAAGCCGGTAACTATACAAAATCATAAAGAAACCTAACCACCTCACCGCCGTGGTGGTGGTGGGTCTCAGGATCGGCCGCTGCAGCCAACACATCCAAAGAGCGGATGTCGCTTGCCGAGGCTCCTCCCTCCGATCCGAACACGAGCAGGAAGACCTGTGAGTTTGGCACCGCTAAAAGATGGAGTGACACCGAGTCAACTCTCTCGATCCCGGGCCAGCCCCGAACCGCCAATGAGCAAATAGCATCCATCACCCACCATTCCCGAGCCATGAACATACTCAGAATGGTGTGCTGAATAGGATGGACCAGCAGACCACGCGCCGCCGATGTGGTATGTGGAGAGGAGATGGAGGGGACACCGCTGAGCCGACTCAGATCTCGCTCGGTGGGCATGCATATCGCTTCGTGGGAGTCCTCGCCACCTGATCCGTACCTCCTCCCGTCCTCGTCGCCGGAGGTGGAAAGATACGGGTATGGTCATCACCCGCTCCACTGACAGAACCAGAGGGCATCTAACCCTCATCTCAATCCTCGGCTCCTCCGGGAATCCCATATGCTCAAGAACCTGGCAGAGTAGTCCCAGATCAGCAGCGAAAAGACTCCGTCGTACTGTGCCCTTCCGGTGGACCTTCTCTCGAAATGCATCAAGGAGGTCATCACTACCGTAAGGACCGAACCAATATCCTCTGGTGATCCAGAAAGAGCCTCCAAGATGGCTCCTCCGCCGCACATAATGTCAGAGTGAATAGACCGTCCTAATAAATAATAATCAACATCCGAGGCGGAGCCGCCTCGTAAAAGTACCGTCCAAATGTGGTGTCTCCGCCGCTGATCAACCATCTCGCGCTGAGTCGGGTGGGCCCAATTTATAACCTCTGCATTGGCCGGCGGTATACGCAGCCTAAAGCTGCTGATATATCGCCGCTTCTCTGAGTACTCCGCGGCGATCATCAATAGAGAACTGAAGCTCACGCGGACCATCTGCTCCTCGAGATGTCATCGGCGATAAATCGCGAAGACCACTGCGGGTACACATCGCTCGGGCCGCGAAGGCAGGAATAATCCTCAATCAACCTCATAGAACTTCAACTCGATCAGCCTCAGCGCCAGACGCCGTGAGAATGACTCCTAATGAAAATCTCTGTGGTGGAGCCGCATTCCTGTGGAACGGCTCTCATTTAACAACGGCCTCTCGATCCTCGGAGGCGTGACAATCGAGGCGATATGAAGCTCTCTGCAGCTGATGTGATCAGACGGTGCCAGGCCGGCCCGATGGCTGCTCCGCTGAGGGCCAGCCCTCTAACTCTCCTCTTCCGTACAGTGATAAACTGGGTCCCATCCGGTTCGGTATCCACAATCCCCGAGGCTCGTGTACCGCCGGGGATCGCGATGGTATCGGAGCCGAGACCGGGCGGTGGGGCTCGCCGTGTACTGGACCACCTTCGCACTGGCGCGGACCCACTTAGCACGCACCATAACTATAATCCAAATAAGAACCGGAAGAGGGTTTCGCCGATGAAATGTAACCAGCGGTACCAGAACCGATCCGAGGCTCACTGCGGGACAATCGAGTCACCGCGAGAATATCGACAACTAAAGGGCTCACTGGCTATGGCTCACACAGGCTCTGCAATAGCCAAATAAGGCTCGATAGGGGACTAACTGCTAGGGCAGGGCACAAGCAAGCTGAACCGAAAGTATGAGCCCGGGCATGGGCCTGAATACCAATGATAAAGAATGGTCATGGTGGCGTGATAACAGACGGCGGTTCAGATACCGGCGCCGACGCCGACCGTGCGAACAAACCTGGACCTGACAGTGGCACACCCACGGCACCGCATGGGCAAGGATGCACGTGGCTACGCGTGGCAGATCGAGGTGCGGGCAGACTCTAACGGCGATCGTTGCTCACCGCGGCAGGCACCTGCTCGCTAAAGGGTAGTGACGGCGTCTACAGGCGAGAAGCCTGGGCCACGTGTGGATGGCTCTCAGAGCCGCTTAGAGGGGGAATATGAAGGACCGAATGCATAACCTCCCTCTTATAGCCAAATGAAGTAGCCGAAGGGTCTTTTTCCTCATAATTTCGCTAGTATAGTGAATTTGGCTCGCCTGCATCACCTTCTGCACCGCAAATATTTCAGCTTTAATATTAAGAATATATATAAAAAAAAATTATTATTATAAAAATTATTATATGATATATCATTAAAATTTAATATAAAGTACTATAAGATATAAATAAAATTACTAAAAAGGGAAATCGCTAATTTTAGGAAATTTTCTAAAATAACTAAAATTATTAAACAACTTAAATTAAAACAAATCCAAATCAAAAATTGCTGAACCGTAACGCTTTTTTGAAAACACCGAATCCGCTTCACTATCAAAATTTACTCGAAGGAGGGTCAAGGAGAATGATCTCCTAAAACCCTAGCGTCCGAGCCGCTCTGCCTGGACTTTTATTGGTGACTTGGTCCTCACCGATGGACTTTGAACCGACAATTGCCCCCGCAGCGGCACCGGCGGCAATTCCAACACAATTGATGCACCCCGGCTGACTATTCCTGCAATTCCCTGGATACTAAGCTTTCCGCATACTCACATTTGAAGAATCATCGTAAATTTGATTTTCATTTGCTAAAGCAGCTTGTGTTTGTTGCTTAAATGGAATATGTTTAACCTAACGTTATCAGCTGTTGTGCATGATTCCATTCCTAAGAATTGATAATTGCATTGGTCAGGCCGTAAATGGCCTTCTAAGATGATTAAGTACATGATTGGGTTCATTTGCAATCGCTCATTACACTACAAAAATCCACTCGGGTAGTAGAATTTGTCTATTTTCGTCTCAAGACATCTCTCAACTACTTCCCTTAGGATTTTTACTGATCTATCGGCCAATGATAGTGTGATGTTGGTAGGTTTGGTTCACCTAAACCTAACTGCTTTGTACACGTATCACTAAAGAGGTTCACACCGCCTCTAAATCAAGCAATGACTTGTCTATGCAATTCTACCAATATTGAAATTGTGGAGATCCTGGATCCTTGTATTTGACTGGATTCTTACTTGGATTATGGCACTGACTTGTTCAAGAAGAATGCCTTTTTCTCAATGCCTAATCCCTTCTTGATTGTGCAAAGATCTTTCAAAAATTTTGCATAGGCAAGAACTTGTTTGATTATGTCCAAAAGAGGCGTTTGACCTTCAATTGCCTAGACTTCTAAGATACCCGCTCGTCGATGCCTTCTTCGCTCTGCGCCCGTGGAAATGGAGGTGGCATGCAAGGTTTCATTGAATCCTCCTTCGTGAAAATATGTTCCGCCCAATTCTTCTCCGTCTCGGTTTCTTCAAATGTGTCAGGTAATGGGCTGATCAACCTCTTTTCCACTGCAGGGGGATTATAGCTTTCACCTCATCCATTCCCGAATTGTTGGATGATCCCACCTTATGGATTCCTTGGGTTTGGCATCATGCTTAGAAGGGAACCTTCCTCTTCTTGTACCTCCAGCAACTTGTTGATCTTGGTGATTGAATATCGAGGTTATCAATTTTCTCGGTCTGTGTTGCTCTCTAGCCCATCTATTCTCTCGTCTGTACTTACAAGATTTAACTTTGTGCCGCTTGCACATTAATTCCTTTTTGCTCTTTCCACAAAGTTGCCTACCACCTTACTCAAATTTAAAAATGGCTTGTTCCACGAGATGAGGATGGTGGGCGGTCAGGTTGAAATCGGGAACCAACCGTGGTCTGGGCACCCGGGGTACATAGGCAAGGGGGAGTGGGCTTTCCGTGAAAGGTTAGGATGATTCCTCCAATTGGAATTGTAGGTGCTTCCATATGGGGCATTGGGCTTGTGGTGGCTTGTATTGTCCTACAAAAGATTTGCACATTCGACATCAAATCCTTCATTGAAGGGGCCATAGGACGTCACCGGGATGCACAGAGGATTGGAAATTGGCAGATTGGTTTGTGCAGGATTTTCACTCACCGCTCGCACTTCATGGAGCCTCAAGCCTCCACCTTCCTAGCTAAGGTTGGAAATTAGCCATTTCTATGTCCTCCGCGTTGTATAAATCCCTCCCCTGGTGGTTGGCTCGGGAGGGCCTCATTGTTTCCATTCTCAGTGGTTCTGCCTATCCCAACTCCTTAGAAGTTTCAGCCACATAATTTAAAAATCCATGGCTTCACTGGGATGCTTACTTAGAAAGTCTCCTCCACACATGGTTTCCAAAAGTCGCCATGGCAGATACCACCATAAAAATGCTTCATCAAAGATCCATGTATCAAACCCATGGTGTGGGCATGCACTGATGGTCTCCATAAATCTCTCCCAACACTGATAAAACCTCTCACCATCTTGAGCTGCAAAGGTATAAATTGTCTTTTCAAATTGTTGGTCTTATGAGCACTGAAGAACTTCTTCAGAATTCAGCCCGCAGCCTCACCTCAATTTCTAATGGTTCTAGCCTCAGTTGAGTTTAGCCAAATTGCCTTGTCCTTAGTGGTAAGTGAAATGCTTTCGCCATAAATCCATGTCCATCATTCCTTCCTTAAAGGTAAGGCAGGCCACTTCCTCAAAATCCCTAATATGAGTGTATGATTTCGTTTTCCATACCATGATATGTGGGGAGTAGGGGTACCAAGTATGGCCTCATCAAGATCAGCTAGGAGGTATGATGCAGAGGGGGCACTCAACCCCAGAGGCGAATGTGATCCCCGGTTCTATAGGCAATGATCATCGGGGACCTTGCTGATCGCTTATTCTTCGTGCAAGAGGATCCATGGTATTCGTGTGTACACCGACTTCACCGGCTTCGTCAATTTGTGTACGATTTCTCGCACCCACCAAGTGTCTCTATCCCATCGAGCAAACACCGTTACACAATTTCGTAGACAACAAAGAGCACCTACAAACTTGCAAAAGGTTAAGATTAGCTAAAAATAAAAACTAATCAGATACAACAAAAACAAAGGAAGTTACCGCAGCGGATGAAAACTTGCGCCATCGCAGAACCCGGTTACAAAAGAGTTGCAAGGTTACCTTCACTTGTGATGATCACAAAGTACACTTCAACTCATCAAACGTAGTTCGCACCATCCCTGCGCAACGGCGCCATTTGATCGCCACAAAGAGGCTGGATGAATCAACAAAATTTATATCCTGTTTCCTACCGCCGTAGTCAAGCTAATGCAGTGATAGCGTCTAGGGTCGAACACGATGGGTTTTCATCCTAGAATGATTTGCATATGTGAAAAGGTAAGGCTTTCTATTTGATTTTGATTTGTTTCAAAACAAAGGTGAGTAGTTTGAAAACTCGACAATCAGAAGACTGAAAGTGATGTGTGAAAGGTATCTTTGAAGATTTAGGGTCACTAACTTGATAACATAGTGGCAAACAAGAGTCCCTGGTTTTATCTCGCATTATGACAAGCAACCTATAGTTCAAGCCATAACCTATCTTTGTTTAACTAGCAAACCTAACCCTAGAATCACCTTATTTGAGTCAACACAGTAACATGCATCTACAAAAATTTCTTTTCATTTTAAAAACTTAATATCAACATCATTTCAAAGGGTTCGAAGACCATCTAAAACTACGCGCATCTAGCAATAAGTATACACTGATCCTAAAGCATGGTGGTGCCACAAATTAATACGACATTAAATGATATTCAACCCTAGTTTGAGAAGATGGGAGCCATAAAATACAAGCATTCGGTGAGCATTCAAATACATGAGGACAACCTCGCAAATGCCCCACAAATCCAAGCCGCCTACCTTCCTTCAAAGAAAAGAGGCTTAGCCAAGCATCTCGAAATGTCATCCTCAAGAGGGTTGTTTGCAGCCTAGGAAAATGAGAGAAAGAGGAGAGAAGAGAGAAAAGCCAAACTCCTAATCGAAATATAGGAAGATATTTATATAAAAATGAAAATGTGCCAAAAGATTTCTCCAATTTCTTGCTTAGGGTTACAAAACTATGGGGTTTATATAGGCCACCCATTTATGAAACTACAATAAAGCCTAACATTTTGGCTAAAATTAGGACAAGGGAGTAATACCAAAATGAAGTCGGTTTGCATTAATTACAAAAGTATGACGGCAGCTGAATTTCGCTAGAGCCAAAATTTTCGCATAGAATAAAATTTCGCTAGGTAGCTTAAATCACCAAGAGAGATAGTGAAATCGCAGACTCACAGTGATCGCAATTTCACATACAAATTTTAGGTGATAGCGGTAAACCGATTTTTCGCTAGAACAAGGTAGAGCTTAAATCCTCGGGCCTAGCGAATTTTCACACTCTCGCTTAGGATTGCGAAATCTCGCCATGATTATGAATTTTCGCAATCCCAAATAAATTTTCTAATCTTAGCGAAATTCTCGAATTGGCCGATCTTCACTGCATTGCCTACTATTCCTCTTTTGCATTGATTTCCATCACTTTGCCTTCATTCTTTCTTTGATTTTTGGTATGTTTGATGGCTGACAATTGAGTTCAATCTTCATGGTTCATCACTTACATCGATATTGAACTCCCAAAGTACGTAAAAACCTGCAAAACAACCAAAAATAACCTCTAAACGGCATAAGCGATACTAAGAACACCTGAACACTTCAATTGGCATAATTGATATGATTAGTGCACAAAAAGCACTCAAAACCTATCTGATATAGGGCTCAAAATAGCACTTTTTGGGTACTAATCACTTTGCAACTACTTTATATTTCTAAATGAGTGTGAAAACTTATTACCATGGATTTTGTGATAGGATTACCAAGAACCTTAGTTGATGATAATGTTTCATTATGATGGTTTGTTTATGGATAAAGTCTAATAATTTTTTTATCAGATTAGCTTCTCGATATTAAGGAGATTTTGATAATGTATGAAATATTTGATGCTATGGTATGTAATAAGAATTATTAATTTACTTTTAGATTTTGACTTTGTCAAAAAAAAAAAAAAGAAGTACTAAGTTAGTTTTGATAGTAACTTTCATACTTAGACTAATGACTAATTGAGGAAAGTAATCGCAAGTTGGAAATATTTGTTGAAATATATTGTTTTAGACTTGAAAAGCAATCAGAATGAGTTTTTACCTTTGGTTAAATTTTCTTGTAGAATAGTTTTAAGCTAGCAATGAGATTATATCTCGTAAAGGTTTATGGTAGAAGCTTATGATCCCCCTATGTGTTATGATCATATCGAGAAAAAAATATATAATTAACACATGAACTTGTGTAATTGACTACCGAAAGAATAACAATCTTGATTGAAGAGAATTTTGGAAGAAAATCAAGGCAATACAAGTGTTATGTTGATAATCCTAAGGCAATATTCGCATTTGAATTTAAAGATTATGTTATCTTAAAGTTTGCTTATTGAGTTAAATTGAGATATTTGGAAGTTGAAAATCTGTTGAGAAAAGGAAAACTCAATCCTCGATTTATCGGTCTGTTTGAAATATTAGAGAGAGTAGGTACCTTAGCATATAAAGTAGTCTTGCCCCCAGGCCTGTCTAAGATTCATAATGTGTTTTATATTTCGACCTTGAGGAAATATGTTTTCGATGCTTCTCATGTTGTGGAGTTGAAGCCTATTCAGATTTCTGAGAACTTGACCTATGAAAAGGTGTCCGTTCAAATTGTGGATGTGATGAATAAGGTTCTACGATAGTTGTTGTCAGTTGGTAAGTCCTATGGAGCAAACATAGTATCCGAGAGGCCACTTGGGAGTTAGAAGCAGGATTTAGAGAAAAGCATCCTCAATTATTTCAAGATCAGTATCTCAAGTTTAGAGGACTAAACTTTATAAAGGAGGAGAATGTAACACTCAGAATTTATATAGGGTATAAGTTAGGAAAATAATAATGATTGTGAATTTGTATAGGTATAAGTTATGGAAAAATAATAATGATAAGAATTTGTATAGGTATGAATTAGTAAAATAATAAATGAAATGAATTTTTATGTATAAGTTAAAGAAAATAATAATGATAATTCAATTAGTAATTAATTAATTAATTTAATGAAAGAGGGGTAAAAAGGTAATTTTCCTAATAGATACCCTATGTATAAATTGGAATAAGAAAAGAAAATCATTTCTATTCATCTTTGAATTTCTTTTTGGTTGGTAGAATTTTAGAGGATGTACGGCTTTCGAATCTAGGGTTTGAAGAACAAATTTCTCTAGGTAAGATCTTCCTTATTTTATTTTTCTAGATTTCTTTGATGTAGATTCTTTAATTTTCTTCGCTTTAGGATCAACCTCAAGAAGTCACTTAGATTACACTTGGGCTTCTTAGAAATAAAATAAAATAATGATTGGTGGTGTCATATTGAATTACTTTAAGTGTGGAAAACGACGAATAGTATTTAAGGATATTTTTTGAAAGAAAATAATAATAAAACAAATAAGAGCAATTCAAAATGTCAATTTTTTGTATAAATATATGTATTTGATAAGTATTTAAAGATATATGTATTTTGGCAAGTAAATATTTTATTAAGGATTGAGAATTTATAAGGAATATGATTAGAATAATTATTTAGCAATTATAGGAAATAAGATCCGTTAATAATACTTGTTGTCAAGTATGATAATTGTTAGGTAAAAATGCTAAATAAGGCATTGTGTAATAATATAATTTGTAAATATTATTAATATTATTTCTTTATAGTAAAGATTTAGTTTGGATTAAGAGCATAAAAAATAAATAAATTATTAAAATAAGATCCAAAAGGAATATGAGTTTTATAAAATTTGTACAACTACCTAATTCAAATAGTTATCATTTGAACAATTATCAATATGTTTGAGAAACAAAAAAATCATGTTGATAGAATAAACTTTTTATAAATCACAAATTTTATAAAATATTTAGAAACCCATTAACTTTTATTATTATGAATTAAAAATAAAAAATAATATCATTGTTAAGAATATCAAATTATGAAAGTTTTAAGAATAAATAAGTAACAATGATAGTTTATTCCTTATTATTTTAGGAGAAATATTTAATTGAGGTGAAATTCTTCAGATTAGCTCTTTCAATGCTTTTGAGTACTCCTTTGAGGTAAGGGATATTAATGCAGATCTTTAAAAAGAAAATTGTTTATTTTTACTTCATTTGATGATGAAAATTGTTTTAACTGAATTATATATAATTTTGGTTTATGAAAAGTTTTACTTTTTTTATTTATTTGATTATCCATGGATCAAAAAGTAGTTTTGTATAATTGTACTTTTGAGATTTGTTTTGTTTACGAAAAAAAATGTGGAAATATGATGTTTTGTAATTTGAATTTTGGTGAAATATTTGATTTTAGTTAGTTCGGCCTGTCAGCGGGAATAATAGTTGATGCTGATCGACCACTTGTCAGCGGGAATAATAGTTGACCCCACATTCCTTAGTGGTGAATGTAATTGATTTGAATTGACTCTGGGGTTTCGGTTAGGGTTACTAGTGCCCAGTAGTGTTTAGTTACGTATAATGTGATGTTGTTAATGAGAAAAATATATTTAAAATGTATTTGATTTTGGACTTGATATGAAAGTGTTTGATATGAAATTGTTTGGATCACATTTGATATGAAACTGATTTGAAATGGATGTGAGAATGTTTGGAAGTAAATTTTGTTAATGTTCCAACATTTTGAATCTAAGTTTGATAAACACATCTCCTATTAGTTATATAATTGAAAACTTTTTGATCCATGAAAATGTATTAATATTATTTCTTATTGGAGCTTTTAAGCTCACTCCCATTCGTTGACATCTTTTCAGGTACTTTTAGTTTCCCGCGATGATGGCTAGGTTAGAGTTGTCATCATTAGGATTGATTAGAACTTTATGTTTAGTTATGTTGAACTAATAAGTTCGTATTTATGTGAAATGTTGGGTTTGAAGTTAATTGAAAGTCATTTTTGATAATAACATTTGTTTTTATATTAGTAAGTTGGATTTGAGAGATCCCGAATATTGTTATGTGCGAACTGACTTTATATGACGTCATGGTGAGATTTAGATATTTAGAGTAATTTTGTCGTGAAATTATGAATTTGGAGGGTATGAATTTAGAAAGTTGGGCATCTACTTTGAACATGTGTTAGTAATTGGACAAAAATCTGATTCTGAAAACTTAGTGTCGTTAGTAACTTGGCTTGTAGTGAAGAGGCAGGGGTGTAAGTCAGTGATCGTGTCTATGGTAGGTTTCGGGACATAACAAGTAGTACCACCTTTCTCCATGAAAGGAAACGAAGGTCTTACTACCTTCCAAAGTGTGATTTCCAACTCGTAACAGAGATGAAATTCCTCATAGAAAACTGCCTACCATATTAGGATCGTTTTAGATATATGAAAATTTAAGTATAGAAGAAAGTATAGATATATAGGAGAGTGGTAAGCTATGTTCAAAGCATTCTCCTGCCGATTTGTAAATGTCTGTCTTGTACCAAACTATTTTTGTCTTAATGCAAAGAGATCGATCCATCAAGAGACAGAAAATGTATGAGTTTAATACTGAAAGTTTTCAACTTAAAGGTTCCACTTAAGCTCTCATTGATTCCCAATAAATGCCAGCTTTTACCAGCCCCAAGTCTAGCTCCCATTTCATATAAAACCGAGATTCAGAAGCAAAACACTAATGCAATATAAAGCCACATGCTGCTGTACTGCATATCAGTGAGCAATAGCAGCATTGAACAAGGGAGAGCTACCTTCCAAACTTGCAGGTAGCAACCCCCAGCAATTCATGAACAGTAAATGTACTAAGCAGGTTAAAAACACAACCATGAAAGCACCGAAGCTTCAGGGTTGAAACCAACACGGGGAAGAAGCAACATCAGAAAAATCTTGACTCAATCACAGAAAATGTTGAGAAACCTTCTCTGTTCTTACTTGTTTAACATCAATAAAATTTGATGATTCAGAACATTTTGAGGATTATCTGTTCATGAAACAGGAAAATGATTGAAGAAAAACAAACAATCAAATTAGCAAGTTATCGTATGAAATACTCTGTTGCGAGGAGATTTACGGATGAAGTACTGTACAGCATGAAGCACGGTCACGGTTGCAAGCGTGTAGTGTGGTGTGTGCAGTGCGTGGACATGCGGACATGCATTGGATACCTGTCCGAAATATCACGTGGTGTATTGTTGATCAAATAGTAGGTCAAAGGCTTTGGATATGGCTCGGACATGGCGGAGACATAGCTGGACACGGTGACAAATTTTATGGGCTTTTTCTCCTTTGGGCTTAAAAAAACACTAACTTTGGCTTTTGCTCTTCTTCCTCAAAAACACAAAAACCACAAACAAGAAACTGGTGGCCAATTGGGAAGTGAGATTGGGTGACAACGCCAGAGATCGACGTCGAAGATTGACACGTCGACGACGTCGGAGAAAAGGTGTGCTAAGTTCTTTGTTTGTTTTTTTCAGGTAAGGATCGATCAATTTCAACCCTAGGGGTTTTTTTTTTCTTTCACCAGCAAAAGATTGCATTTTTTTTCTTCATGAAAACACAAAAAGAAGTCTTTGTGAACTCATCAGTCATCACCCAAAGGGAATCGTGATCTCATTTCATCAACAAAAAAAAATCGAAAAAGTAAATTCAAATTAGGGTTATCTTTGTCTGAACTCATCACACGAAGAAGAAGGAAGAAGAAAGAAAAAAGAAGAGAGGGAAGAAGGGAATAAGAGAGGAAGGGGGGGTTGCATACCTTAGAGGCGGGGGGAGTGCATCGTTTGTTGGGGCGTGTTCTTGTGTTGAAATCGATCTTGAAGATTTCTCTTCAACTTCCCTTATATATATAAATGGATTCATTACATACCATGAACCCCCTCCCCGGTTAGGGCATTGAGATACGTCGCAAATGTGGAAACCAAGATGTTTTCCTTCCCCTGTTTTCATCTCAACAATGGACTCATCATAAAGCACCGCTCCACCAATAATCTAAAAATAAATAAACGCATATTCTCAAGTGATTTAAAAAATAGATAAAATCATAAAATTATTAATGTTTTCAAAATTATTTTATGTTGGGAAGGTTGGAACTAAATGGAGGAAAATGGTGGCAAGTGACACCAATTAGACAGTGTGTCCGTGTATGTATATATATGCTTTATTGCCAATGCAATTGATTTATTTTATTTATTCTTTAGCTTTGCCTAATTACCTTTTATGCTTACTGTGTTTTATAGTTTATTAAGGAGAAGTGGAGAACAATTAGATTAGATTGTTTTATAATTTATTTTGAACTTCAATGAATGCGAGCAATGCAAATTTATAGAAGTCGCCTAATTCAATTAGTTTATGGATGGACCAAAAGAATTAGATTGGTTGGGCTTTGAAATAATTTAGATTAATTTAAATGCAAGATTTTTTTATGATGCAAATTGCTTACAATGAGTAGTAATTCTGAGCCTTCAAGTGATCAATAAAATAATCAAGATGATAATGCTCCATTATGGAGGTACGTCATGAGAAAAGCGAAATTGGGTAAAGGGAAGGAAATGTTGCTTTTCAATACAATTTTTGTAGACAAATATATAGAGGGTCATATTATAGAGTCAAGGCTCACCTGTTGAAAATTAAAGGGGCCAGGGTTGCATCTTGTACTAAAGTAACGATTAAAAATTTAGTTGAGATGCGAAGGGTGATGGAGGAAGCTAAACAAAGGGTGAAACAATCTAATCTTAAGCAAGTTCTTTTACCCACATCAAGCACTGCAACATTTAATTTTGAGAATTCCTCTACTAGTGCTAGTGCTATTGATCCAAAAAGGAGAAAGGGGTCTATTGGATCAATTGAGAAGACATTCAATATGAGTGCACGTGAAATAGTTGATAGTGAGATAGCTAGGACGTTTTACACTTGGAGGTTGTCTTTTCATTTTATTAGAAATCCTTGTTACACTCGTGTCTTTAAAAGTGCAAGTCAACTTCTAGGTTATGTCCCACTACGTTATAATGCATTAAGAACTATATTATTGCAGAAGAAGAAGAGTAATATTGAGAATGTATTGGAACGATCAGGAGCTTTGAATGAGAAAGGTGAGCATTTGTAGTGATGGATGGTTAGTGACAAGACGGAGCACAGGTACCCTTCGGATTTCCGGGTGGTCCTTCTAGTGAGAGTCCCATTTGTATAATCCCTAGGGAAGATCTGTGATTGGGACCTATAGGAAGGGAGTAACACCATGTATTAATTAGATACCATTTATACATATATATATATAAAACCCGCAACAATTATAAATGAGTGCAAGTAAAAAGTTTAATACAGCATGCTCAGGCTTTTAAGAGTATTAATGGTTAGAAATTTTAAGTAAAATGAATAAGTCCAATGCAGCAAACACAAAATAGATAAATGCGATGAGTCTGACGAATTTGTGGCGGGGAGAGCGACGTCGAATCGGCGAATAGATACTACTGGTTATCTGGACACAGGAGCAGTTTAAAACAATAATGTGAGATAATAAATCTCGGTGGCATAGTTTATAAGGAAAAATAACATTTTTATATTTCAATGGTTCTCCTCTCAAAACCTTCCGTTCACTTCTTTATAAAGTTCACGTTTGAAGCGTTTAGCTGTACGACTTTACCCCAAGTCGACATATGCAGATCATGCTCAACAAATTAGCCGACCTGATATTAAGAAAAACATAATGCGAAACATACTACAACATAAGCGAGCACAAAACATGTATAGCTATCAAGTGATAAAATAACCATGGAAATGCACCAAAACACGTGAGTATTAAAATGAATTTATATCATATTTAGAAAATCAACAACGTCCATACCATAAATAGCGTTGTGCCGGTACCATGTACCCATTCTAAACCATCGGGTAAACCGACCTCACGTCACGTGGCAGACCGAATACGACCGTCGGGTCAAATAGCCTCAACGTTCACCAGTAGCGAAGCCGAGAATACCAAACCGTCGGGTCAAACCGACCTCACGTCACCGTGGCAAACCCAGAATACCAAACCGTCGGGTCAAACCGACCTCACGTCACCGTGGCAACTAATAAACCGTCGGGGTCAAACCGACCTCACGGCAACGTGGCAACTAATAAACCGTCGGGGTCAAACCGACCTCACGGCAACGTGGCAACTAATAAGCAAATTAGGTCAAACACATTAATCACGTGTCCTCTAATAAACCTCCGGGTAAACGGCCATCACGTGTTAACCAATATAACCGTTCCATTCTCACATGTACCTTTCCAACAATAATGCAGTATTAGGTCGAGTCCACCAAAATCTCAGAATCAGTTTTTCACAATGGTTTTTTCAAGATAGTTTACAACCTCAATCCATGTGCCCAAGAAATATCCAAACACCAGGCTCGTCGAACCACAGTAAAACTTTTAAATATTTAAAATGACAATAAAACTCACATGAAACCTTAACTTGTTTTTATATGAAACCGAAAATCGTGTTGAATCTGGCCGTAAATCGTCCAACAATATATATGTAAAGTATTTAATCACAATAGATAATATCAACACAATACCCCAAATCATTTTAAAGCATATAAACCACTCATGACTATAGGCGCTCGATCTGTTCATTAATAGGATCGTCCCAGGCCGGCGTGAGTGCTGTAATATCAGATAAAACACCATTTAGGCTCAATACTTGAACCCACAACATTGGGATACCAGAACATAAGAATAATTTTAGAACTATGAAACCATCCCAATTTGACTCGCCAGTCCAATTACAGTGTGCCCTATGAGCTAGATACGAGTGGGCTTTTCACAGAATAATTTCTAGAAATTGAGCCTTCAGTAATTCTAAGAACATCAATTTCACTAATCGACTTCAATTTGTCGATTTCCAGTCAATTGGTACTCTATTTAGTCCCAACAGCAAAAGTAATTGCAGAAGCAATATAAAAATAGAAAACTAACCAAGCGGCGTCCAGTTACGAAGCCACATATCAATGGAAAGCCCGAAGACCAGGAACACATAAGTGGCCTAACCTTGGTCGAGTTCTTGTGGTGGCGGAAAACTCGATCCAACGGTCGGCCGAATTTGTTTTTATGCGTATCTTTCAAGCGGTGATGATGGGGAGAAAGGACCGCGGAAATGAGTTGAGGGTCAATGGTGAAAGGGCTATGGGGTGGCACGAGGCGGCGGAGAAATGGCGAAAAATGTCTTGGTGACCACGGTGGCCTTGCCCGCCCTTCGTTGGCCGGATCCGGCGCGTCGGGAAGGAGGTTGGCGTGAAATTTGCGAGACGGCTTCGTGCGGATGTCCCTCTCCCAACTGTCCGACGTTTATCTGATGGTCGCGAGAATCGAGCTCCTTTAGTTGAAACTTGAGCAGTGCAAAGGGTCGAATGACCCCGATTTGATGCTCACGGGTTTAGGGAGTTTTCTGAGGTTTTGGAGTTCAAAGTGAGTGTTTGGGGCTAGGGTTTCCTTTGGCATGCAAAGCTATGTATATATAGGAGAAACATGGTCATTTACGGTAAAACACGAAACTGACACTGCTACAAAACAACGCAGCACACTTTGAACTTCACAGAGGTCCTTAACTTTTTAGCTAGTGGATTGGATTTTGACGTTCAACGATCTATGAACTACGTATCGGCGGGGCCTACGAGTGGTGTCTTAGTCTGGCAAAATTATTCATCCTTGAAAAATTCAACTTTGCCCCACCTACTATTGGTTGGTCAACTTGGTCAAACTTGGTTTAAAATTGTATTATTTGGTGCGGGTCATTACAATCTACCCCCCTTAAAGAAAAATTTCGTCCTGAAATTAGTGTTACTGTGTTATGGAAGAGATGGGGATGCGCTCAGCATGCGGTCTCCTAGCTCTCAAGTCGCTTCCTCGGTAGGTGGTTTCTCGAAAGGGCCTTCCGTAG
The DNA here is from genome assembly GCA_016808115.1 of Tetrastigma voinierianum. Lineage (NCBI taxonomy): Eukaryota > Viridiplantae > Streptophyta > Magnoliopsida > Vitales > Vitaceae > Tetrastigma > Tetrastigma voinierianum. The sequence goes on from JAEQBH010000123.1 coordinate 217,865, forward strand.
GATATGGTCTTGTTGTGGAAACTCCTTCTCTTCCTGTCGAATCTGCACTAGCTGCTCCTCATAGGATAAGTCATCTCTCAGCTCAATCTTTGGTGTCTCCAACACATGTGAGGGATCTGAGATATACTTGTGTAGCATGGAGATGTGGAACACATTATGGACTCAAGAAAACTCCTCATGAGTCAAAATCTAGGCCCTTTGGACCTATCCTCTCAACAATCTCAAAAGGTCCGATGTAGCGAGGATTAAGCATCTCTTGCTTCCCCAAAGCGTACCACCCCCTTCCAAGGAGAGTTTAGAATCTCGATCCTCGACCTCAAACTCAAGATCCTTTTAGAATATCACATGGCTGCCGTATTCATCGAAACGTATGCTCGACCACCCGACAAGCTAAGGTTGGCATACAATGCTTTCCATCCTCAAAAAACCCTACGGGTCCAACTTTCATGTCCACATATTTGGGGTCCTGCATTGCCTGTCTAAGGTGGAGGGAAATAATGAGGATGAGTTCGACGACTTCATTAGTGAATCCTAACAAGCCATGCTCATAAAGCATTTGATTATAAAGAATGTCTCGAAACATGAAGCGTTTACGCATATATTAGGTTGATGATGGAAACACATAAATGCAATACTACCACCATCTCAACCCCTCGTAATTGATTCTTTCGGGCTTTCAGCGGGGACTAGCCAATCATCCCGACGATGACAAATTGTTGGGACTTACCACGGATATGCCCACATCCCGTATATCTATGACCTTTACGGGATTACATTGAGACTAGTCATCGTCCCATTGTGTCCATTACATCAGTGGGACTCTGCACATTCTCATACTCATGTCATGCTTTAAAAACAATTTCACCAAGCATTCAACCACATGGATATTTAAAAACATCATGTACTAATTAATTAAAGATTCCATATATAAAAATATGCATTATATATCACTAGAAAATCACGATTAAACACGGAATGGTACAAAATTCACAACATCAAACCACAGTACGGGAAGGTTATAAATCTATCTTCCTTAGATTCAAAAATCCATAAGTCTCGAGGAAGTCAAAACCGAGACTACTCAAGGATACACCAAATAACAAGTCATAAGATTCATAGCCTCTCCTGATGGTGTCATGTAAAATTACTCAAAGTGGTCTATTACTTATCACCCACTCGACTCACGTATATTCCCATACCTTCAGCATAAACCTTGATCCCCGAGTGCACTCTATAGCACACTTACTAGGATCAACATTTAACACTCATTATTAGGGTTACACAAACAACGCACCCAATGCCAAACACCTCTTGTATTCCTATCTCCATATTACTCATTTGAAGATAAAGTGCTAAGAGTTCCTTTCCAAGTGGAATCACTCCAGTGACATAAATGATCGAAGTTATAATGAAACCTGCTATGGCCATAACAGAAAAATCAATACAAAAATGCCAAATTTGTGATTTTCCCCACTTTCCATAAGTTTCAACCAAATCAATCGATACTCAAACACACATCAAAGCCACTCTATTGACCCGAAACATCTTCCCAAACACATCTTAAACAAGAATCAAAGGTTCTACCAACTCATCGCTCCAACAATCTAAGGTTAGGATGAAATCCTAACTTCAAGTAATCATGAATCATATCCCTATAAAATCCCTCAAATCCTTACACAAATAACCAAGGATTAGGAGTTTTACCTCCCAGCTATCCTTCAAATCTAGGGTTAGGAAATTTCCCACAACCAAACCCTAGAGAAAATATTTACAAGGAATCAAACCAACAACCTTTACCTTTTTTGGCTCAATCTCCTTTCCTAGTCAAACAATGAAGTGGTCACATTATTTTGAGAACCCTTGTGAACCTACGGTAACCTGCTAATCCTAGGAACTCGCTTTGCCTTTGTCACATGGTTGGATTGCTTAATTTGCCACCTACTTCTACTTTGAGGATCCACCTAAATGCCATCAGCAGAAACTACATGTCGAAGCCCCCTCGGCCCAACCAAAATTCTCATATCTTTGAACTTGGCATACAGCGGTATTGCCTTAAAGTGCTGACACCAAACCAATGTCTCTCATGTTCCAACTGCTTCCTGAGTTCACGAATATCGTCGATGAAGACAATGGCAATATTCTGATCTAAGTATGGACGGAAGACTCGGTTCATTAAATCCATGAAAGGCTGGCGAAAATTTGATGAGTAGAAGGTATCACTTAGAAACTTCATGCGCATATAAGTGCTTGGGCTGCGTCAAGAGATGGCAAGATTCCCTAAATCTAACTAATGAACCGACATCTTAGTCATCTTGAAGGTATCTTGCACGGGCTGGTCAAATAGTGTCAAATAGGATGAGGATATTGAGTTGAATAGTTTGCCATATTCAGCATGTATGGAGTTGCAACCTCTAAGTGCCCATGGGAAGAAGGAACATAATCATTCAGGATCAAAGTTCAGAGAATTTTCTGTAGCTGCTGGATGAGATTATGATGTATATCACAGCCAAGATTTAGAAACTAAACTCATTAAAGACTGAAGTAGATGAGCGAATTTTTTTATTCAGTTTCTGGTGATTCCTTCAAATGAGGTCCCTTTGTTCATAAATCTGGGAAGATCTGGTTGGGACCACACCTGAAGGAGTAACACCATGTATTAATTAGATACCATTTATACATACATATATATATATATATATATATATATATATATACTCACTATATATATATATACTATATATATATATATATATATATATATATATATATATATATCTCAAACCACTTATGATTATAAATGAGGTCGTAAAGTTTAATGTCGCGTAGAACTACAAAAAGAGTATTGTGGATTTAGAGTGCAGTAGAAATGGAATAAGTCGATGCAACAAACACAAAATAGATAAATGCGATAGAGTACGGCAGCTGTGGCGAGGAGAGCGACGTCAAATGCGGTCTTGCGAATGGGCCCTCTGGTGGCATGCGGACCTAGAGGCAGATTTAAACAATAATGTGAGATAATAAATCTCGATGGCGGCATAATTTATAGGAAAATAACATTTTATATTTCAATGGTTCTCCTCTCAAAACCTTCCGTTCCTCTTTATAAAGTTTCCCGTTTGAAGCTTGTTCCACAAAACCCGACTTTTACCCCAAGTCGACATATGCGAGATCATGCTCAACAAATTAGCCGACACAATGTTAAAAACATAATGCGAAATGTACCTGACATAAGCGAGCACAAAACATGTATAACTATCAAGAGTGATAAAATAACCATGAAATGCAAAGCGAGTGAGTATTAAAATAGTTATACCATATTTAGAAAAATCAACAAGCGTCCATACCACATGACCAGCGTTGTACGTACCATGTACCATCTAAACCGTCGGATGAAGCCGACCTCCGCGTCGCCGTGGAAGCCGAATGCCAAACCGTCGGTCGAACCGACCTCCGTTGGCGTGGCAAACCCGCCCAATACGAAGCCGTCGAGATTGAGCCGACCTCACGTCCGTGGCAGCTAATAAACCGTCGGTCAAGCCCAGGCCTCGCGGCAACGTGGCAACTAATAAACCGTCCAGTCAGAGCACATCCATCCGTGTCCTCCTAATAAACCTCGGGGTGGCAGGACATCACGTGTTAACCAATATACTTAGTTCCCATTCTATGTACCTTTGGCAATCGTATTAAATTAGATTCACAATCTCAAAATCCACTTTTTTTTAATGATTTTTCAAGATAGTTTACAACCTCAATCCATGTGCCCAAATATCAAACACCACCCGACTCGTGACATGAGTAAAACTTTTGAAATATTTAAAATGATGACAAAACTCACATGAAATAATAGCTTGTTTTATATGGCAAGAAACTCATGTTTGAATACAACCAACCATCTCGATCAAAACAATATATATGTAAAGTATTTAATCGCAATAGATATATCAACACAATACCCAAATCATTTTAAAAGCATATAAACCTCACGACTATAGGCGCTCAGTCCTGAACCACAAAGGTCGTCCACGACCGTGAGTGTATGAATAAAACGCCCATTACAAGGCTCAAATAACTGAAGACCCACAACATTGGGGATACCCGAAGGCCTTAGAATAATATTTAGAGCCCAATGCATCGATTTGACTCGACGGTCCAATTACAGTGTGCCCTATAGACCTGATACCCAAAATTGGGGCTTTTCACCCGGGAGTTAATTTCTCGAAATTGAACCGTCCAATAATTCATAAAAACATCCAATTTCACTAATCCAACTAATTTTGTCAATTTGACCAATTGGTACTCTATTTGTTAACTTCTCGGTAATTATAAAACAACCTAAAAATATAAAATAACCAAGCGGCGTCAAAAATTTACAAACCACATATCAATGAAAGCCAGACCGGGGGCTCACATGGTATCTCCCTTAGTTAAAGTTGTGAAGAAACTCAATGCGATCGGCGAATTTGTTTTGTCGTATCTCAAACGGTGATGAATCTAGAGAAAAGGACCACAGAAATGAGTTCAGAGGGTCCAAAAATGGTGGAAAGGAGCTATGGGTGCTATTGTGAAATAGTAGAAAAATCAAGGAAATTAGGTGACCCACGGTGCGTGCCATGCGCTCGCTGCGAGGATCAGTAGCGTCGTGATTTGGCCGTGAAATTTTACGGATGGCTCCGTATGGATGTCCCTCTCCCAACTGTCCGGTGCTTGTACGGTGGAGTGCGGAGTGGCTCAGCTGGTTGAAACTTGGGCAGTCACGCAAAAGGGTGAAATGACCCAATTTGATGCTCACGGGTTTGGGGAGTTTTTCTAGGGTTTTTGGAGTTCAAAGTGAGTGTTTGGGGCTAGGGTTTCCTTTGGCATGCAAAGCTATGTATATAGGGCTTATGGTCGTTTTAAGTCAAAACACGAGACAAGCTTGGACCTTTGCTAAAATACTGGCAGGGTTGAACTTCCCAGGGTCATAACTTTTTATCCGTAAGTCGGATTTTGACGTTCAACCCGTCTATGAACTCGTATCGACGAGGCCTACGAAATGGTGTCTTAGTCAACCCAAAATTATTCATCAGAAAAGTCAACTTTGTCCCACCTCTTGTGGTTGGTCAACTTGGTCAAAAACTTGGTCAAAAGCACTGTGGCTGTGGCTGAGTCAAACTTGGTTAAAATTGTATTATTGGTGCGGAGTCATTACAATGGAGATCGGCTCCTTTGATCAGTGAGTGCTCCCATTTCAATGATGTGATGTAGTGCAGGTTGAGGCTCTCGCGGAGCGAAAAGAAAAGGCAAGGAGGGACTTGCCATAACAATGCACGTAGTGGAGGCTGCACAAGTGAAGGTGGGACAGGGGTGGGGCTCTCCACGATAAAGGTGCCTTTTTTTGTAAGGGCCCCGCTGAGCCAGCTCCCGGCAGGGGGTGGTCCCGCTCACGAGGCTATCCCCTAGCTCACGGGGGTTTTCTTTAATACTCAGTGGACTGGTGAGTGACAGTATCTGTGTTCAAGTGCAGCGATAATGTTGCTTGGCTGCAAGCGATATGACACATTGTGGAAGCAAAGTTTCGGCGTATGCTGGGCATAGGTGTGTGGTTCATACTTTGATCTTGTTTGAAGAACATATGTGCATCATCAACACACTTAAGATATAATGATGTGATGGAACAATGTGGTTGGATCTCTCGGGTTTCAAGTGATGCCACTTTCATCAAGAATTTCATTAAGAATTTCATTATGAATCATGCAATGAGAATGTCAATATTTAATAATCACTGCAAGTTGAAGGATTCTTTCAGGTGACGTGCCAGCGTTTGCTTCAACTATTGTTATGCTTAAACAATTTAAGACAATAAAAAGAGGCTTGGAGCAATTAGTGATGAGTGAAGAATGAGAGATGTATAAAGAAGATGGTGTAGTGAAAGCTAAAGAAGTAAAGGATAAAATTCTAAATGAAGACTTTTGGATGGATGTGGATTACATCCTTAGCTTTACAGCTCCTATATATGAGATGCTTCGATTAGCTAATACTAAAAAACCTTGCCTTTACAATATTTATGAGTGGTGGGATTCGATGATAAAAAAAGTGAAGGAAGCCATTTATAAGAAAGAACATAAAAGCTTCATAGAAAATTCAAGGTATAATTAAGATTTATTAGTTAAATATTTGAGTTTTGATTGAAATTTTTAATTATATTTGAACTTATATGAATCGTTTATAATTATACTTTTAGGTTTTTTGATATTATAAATGAAATATTGGTGGAAAGATGGACTAAAAGCCGCACACTTTTACATTCCTTAAATCCAAGGTAATCTTAAGAGTTTAAATTATAGGCTTTGTTTTTTAAATATAAATGATATTCTATGATGTTTAACTTTTTATAAATTATGTTATAACTCAACTTGTAGGTACTATAGTCGATGATAAACGATGGGTACAATGATCTTGTTGCGCGTCGAGATATGAAGTAGCGAGAAAGAAAAAAATGTTTTGAGGGATATTTTTGAATGAAGTTGATAGAAAATTTATGGAAATAGAGGGTATCTTCACTTTGCATGCTTGGGGGTGCTACAGTAGTGATTATCGACAAGTGGTACATGAATCCCTATTAAATGATGGAAATTTGTTTATGGAACCACTTTGATACTTCAATCTATATAGCATTGAAATTGCGAGGATAACATTCATTCTCATGTTGTGAAAGGGGTGGAGCAGCATTATAATTTCATTCGGTCGATGAAGAGAAACAAGTTGACATAACAAATCTAGTGAGAAAACTTTGGTTTTGTAGCCATGCCAATCTTATTTTTGTTAAAGATTTAAGTATAATGAAGAGCGAATATAAAATGTAGGGGCGTGGAGGAGATGGTTTTGACTCAGTAAATATAAGAGAATATTAGAATTGTGAAGTTGCGGATGCCCTGCTTGATGAGCTGGGCGAAAATCATTTACTTGATTCGAGGAATGAAATATTAGTCTTTGGATTTTAGTATTAACATGTTTGTGTTTAAATATTTGTAAAACCAATGTTTAAGCATTTATTTTTTTATTTATTTAAATTATATTTTAATGATAATATTTGTAAGAATAATTATTTTTATTTTATCTTATTATATTACGTACTTACCGTAGGTTTTGAAATTTATTATGTACTCGTGTTCCATCATGTCATATCTCTATGACCATATCAGTATCCGTGCTTCTTAGCTGCGCGACAAAAGGGGCATTTATGACGCCATTCCAATGGAAGGTGAGCGAGTGATGGGATGAATGGCGGGTGTTGGTGGTGGTACTCCATTAAAAGTGACCATGGCTTTGCGTGCAGTAGCACAGTCACGATGCTCCCACAACCATATCCTTCAAAAACTAAGAAGCCAATAACTTTTTACTAGTTGACAAAATAGATGAGATTAGGAAAAAAAATATCACAACACAATCCTTGGGATTGCAATGTCAGCCCTCCACTAAAAGCGTGAAAGACGATGTTTCCATTTGTGAGTGCTTGCAATGTGGGCCCTCCACTAAAAACTTTGATGCACGTGCAGAGCATGATGACTTTCTCTGCAATTTAACAACATTTTTATATTTCCATCAAAATAAAAGCATTATGAAATATAGGCCCCATCCGAACAAATGTGTGGAGACGAAGGCGAAGCCTCGATATCTCCGGAAATAATTTTACAATAACCCAAAAAAAGGTCGAATTATAATGCCGACCAAATCTCTATTCCCAAGAGCACGTGATATACATTGGTAATGTCCACGTATGTAATTATTTTACCCAGTCTAGGACCAGGCATGGGACCACCTGCCTTCAGTACCACAGTATCAGACTACGGTGACGTTTGTTTTGAGCTTATCTGGCGGGAATAGGCACTCGACGTGCATTTGTTTGTTTTTAAAATTTCATGGCACATGCTTTGAAATTTTTTTAAAAGTTAGAATAGAAAAAGTGAAAACTCTTTGTTTTTCTATTCGAGGAGAAAAAATCATTCATGAAAATAAGAAAAGCTGATCGTTGTCAGATAAAAAGAAAAGCTATGATATCACAGCTCTTAGGAATACAATGAAGGGTTTGGGACCAGGACGGTCGTCCGACCAGCTCGTTATTTTTTCAATTCTGAAACTTATGCATTTAAAAAATTAAACGAGCGGGGCGGAGATGAGAAAAAATCTCAAACTCTCGTTTACACATTTTATTTTTGTTTTATTTTTAAATTTTAATTTTTATATTTGCTTTTTATTTTTATTATATTAAAATTAATATTTTTCATAAAAATAAAAATATTATGAATTTTATAAATTATTTATTAAAAAACATTATAATAATAATTATTATTTATATTAAAAAGTATAAAAAATAAAATAATAAAAATATTTTTAAAATATAATCGAGCGAGCTTATTATTATTATTTTGGATATATGGTTTATATTGCTTCATTGAATTAAGTTTCTACTTTGAAAATCGAAAAAATCTCGTCAGCCCCAGAGTCAGCGACTTATCAGAAAATCGAAAAAATTTCCGTTTGTCTCAGAATTAACGAAACTTTTTTGAGTTACTAGATTTCGCGAGGCAATTGCTGTATGATCCGTTTCATTATCGAAGATCTAGATAATTTTAAACTTTATGGCGCATGACAATTTATTATTTTTATTAACATTTTGCCATTTTGAAAATTTTCTAATTTTCTCGGGTTTCTGAGTAACAATGCACGAACCCGTATCGGATTTGAAAATAAGCTCAAACTCATTAAAAACCCGATTAAAATTAAATTAAGCATGTGCGAATTTAAGGCGGCGGGACTGAGGCACCAAATAATTTGTTACGTTGTCATCACTTCGTACGCAATGTTAAAAAAAAGCAACTGACTTATCTTAATCTTGTTAAGTATTATTGACGATAAAGAACCGAAAAAGTTATAGTAGCGTTAAATGAAAAACAAGCGCGGCCTGCGGCTATGGATAAGAGGAGGAGAAGGTCTAACTCTCCAAGCGTGGGTGGGCCCACATCATTTACTTGGGGAATGATTTTCTGATAACAATGGTGGGAGGAACAGAGTTCCCAGACGGATCCAATGAAAGCATTTAATTTAAAGTCGATTATTTAGAGCATTTCTATCCTCCATCTAAAAATTGAAATATCTAAAATTATATTTTTATTTTTAAAAATTATTTTTTAAGATTTAACTAAAGTTTTAGCTAAATATCTCACGATAATGAAGCGTCTAGAAGTTTAAATATATGCTAAATACATTTGATTTTCTGTTTCTTTTCTTTAATAATTCGTAATCATAATTCATTCGTTTTATATCACTCCATATATTATAAATTTTATTGTTAAAGGCAAAATAGGATTTTTCGTCCTTCAAACACTTATTACTAGTGAATAATTTCTAATAATATTTGAGTAAATATTGCTAGAAACTATTCACTAACAATACTTTTACTTCCATTATTGCTCTAATGTTGAAGCTGATTTTTTTCAATTTAGTATATATATTTAGTTTTTTGCTCCACTACTGAAGATGCTCTTAGTTTCTCTTTTTATGCTAAGCTTTTTCAAAGCACGAAATAAAAGGGTTATTCCCGTTTAGTAAATGGGTACCCATTGTTGAGATAGATTTGTTTACTGGATTTATTCAATCCGTAGGTTACTAATCATTCTAGGTAATACTCAGTTGATTAAGATAATATTCTTATATGATGTTTTTTTATTAATTTAACTTTTATTTTGCAAAAATATTTTTTAAAATAATAAGATTTTAAGTTTGATTTTAAGTCTTTTGTAACAATTTTTCAAATAAATTGAATTAGGTTACAATAACTTAGTTGTCCAATAAAAAATGGTCATGAATCTCTCTCTCTCTCATAATTGGGGAGACACCTTCTCCAACTACTACCAATATTATTTATTCATATAAGATTTAAAATGGTCTTAGGTTAGTGCTCGGTATTCCATTATAGACTCGATGATTAATCCCAACTTGTATAAATTATATTACTTTGTTAGCATGTTGGTGGTATGGCTTCATTTGAAATGGTGACCATTCTTGAGCACTGCCGGCTATCCCCAGCTCTAGTCGGCGATCAGTCACTTCCTCTCACCTTCTTCGACATTCCATGGCTGCATTTTCCTCTAATCCACCACCTCTTTTTCTACGAATTCCCTTACCCTAATAACTCTATTTTCCTAGACACCATATTTCCACGACTTAAACACTCACTCTCCCTCGCTCTCGACCACTTCTATCCCTTCGCCGGAAACTTAATCTTCCCTCCGAATTTTGGTAAGCCCGAGATTCGTTACGCCAATGGTGACACTATTTCCCTAGTCTTTGCAGAGTCTAACAAAGACTTCAACCATATTACCGGAAACCACCAACGAAATGTCGCCGAATTTCGTTCTCTAGTACCGGAATTACCGCCGGTGTCGGTATCATCAGGCTCAGTGGTAGCCCCACTTTTAGCGATTCAAGTCACGCTTTTTCCGAAATCCGGGATTTGCATCGGATTCACTTTTCGACGTGTGACTGCTGATGGTAATGCATGCACAAGATTTATAAAATCATGGGCTAGTATTAATAAATTAGGAAAAGAGACCGCCATGGAGAAAAGTGGAAGCCTTCCATTCTATGATCGGACCATGGTGAAGGGACCCAATCGTTTAGCCTCAATTTTCTGGAACCATGTCAGGAAAACAAAGTTTTAAGGATTTGAACGTCAACTTTCCACCAGCAATGTCATAGTACGTTTATTATGGGCCAGGCCCATGTCCAGAAACTCAAAAAATGGGCTCTGTCTCAAAGCTCAACATCATCACATGTGTCAACGCTACAGTGATATGCGCAATATTATTGGACTTGCATGGTAGCTCAAGCTAAGAAACATGGCGAGAAGGTGATGTTAGAATTTTTTATTCCTTTAGTGTCTTATATGTCTCCACATTAAGACCTAAAAAAAAATTCTTTCTTTGAAGAACAATAGGGATGAATTTATTAAGATTTTTGTTCATGAAAATTTCGAGCCTAGTTTTTACTCTTTCGATTCTTAAGCATTGAGCCAAATCTCATTAACTTTGTTAGGAGTTTCTTTCGATTACATGGAATAAACCCTAAGTGCTTTTTTAATACATACTTTTATAGTATTATTCAATAACAAATTCATTGTATGTAGGAAATTATTTTTATAAATTTTTCAAAAGATTTCAAATAAAGGGTTTCGAACTTTTGATCACTTTGTAGATGAAGATTTCTCTTATTAACATTGTGCTATAATTCCTTTTAGATAACAAATGCCCCTAAAACTAAACATTCAACTATTATCCACCTCAAAACCATTTTCTAGGTCCCCACTACCACTAATTTTTTGATCTTTAACATCATGGTTTTACATAACTAATGCAAATGGTCAGATAACACATGATCATTTAATATATGATTTCTCTCTCTTCACCCTTTTAATTTGACTTGTCATAATTGATGGAAAAAAGAGGACCAATTCTTTTTTTCTTTTTTTTGAGACAATCAAAGAGGACCAATTCTAATAACACAAGGATTCACATTCTTATCATGTTGATGCATCAACGTGACCGATTATTTATTTAGAAATTTATCTCCACTCAAACAATATGATTTAACATCTTAATTATTAAACACAATTATTTCTCAATTAAATAGGGATAATTAATCCATTATAATTATCTTTATTTTATAAAGATAATTAACATTAAATTGTCCACATGGATAACAAAAAATCCAACAGGTGACCGAAGATGAACTAGAACACTTCGTTTTCGGCGCAGATTGCAGAGCTCTCTTGGCTCCCCCACTGCCTGAAACCTACTTCGGGAACTGCTTGGTCTCATGCTTTGCAACTGCAAAAACTAAGGAACTGGTCGGCGATAATGGCTTTTTACCGGCGGCGAAAAAGATAGGAGAAGCGATTCAAGAGAGGGTTCGGAAGAAGGAAGGGGGTATTGAAAGATGCGGAGAAATGGATATCCGAGTATGAATCCCGAAAAGACGACCGAATAATCGGAGTCGCAGGATCGCCAAGGTTTGCAGTTTATGATATAGATTTCGGGTTGGGAAAGCCTAAGAAAAGTGAGGTTGTGTCGATAGATTTGACTGGCTCGATATCGCTTAATGAGTGCAACAATAACAAAGAAAGTTTCGAGATTGGGTTGTCTCTTCCCAAGATTCAGATGGATGCCTTTGCCGATATCTTTGATAGTGGGTTCTTATTTTAGTAAGAGAGTAGATAAATCAAGAACTAAAAATGGGTGAGGATGTTCCTCTTTAGTGTTATCGATTAAATAAAACTATTCACAGGACAGTGATGTAGCATCAACTAGCCGTTGATTCAGGTTGGGTTGAGTCGCCATATATGCAAATCCTACTTTGTAAGCCTTTTGGGGATGATATCCATTTATAAAGTATTTTGTTGTTGTTTGTGTTATATAACTGTTGAAGCTTTTTTTATGTACAAGAATATCAATTCAAAAACACATAGATAAAGGTATTAATTCAAAAACACATAGATAAAGGAATCAACATAAAATTATACGAGGTTTTAATGTAATTCGATCAATCATGTCCACATTTATGAATGAAAGAGAATCTTTCACTATTTTGAAAAAATAGCATTGACTTAGAAAAATCATAAAATCATAAAACATTAGGATTTATTGAGCATGAAAATACCCCGGTATTTTGATCCATAAAACCACTTATATCTACACTTTTATTATCCAAAATAATCTTTGCAAGTCAATAAAACCTTATATCTCTACTTGTGTGCTTGAATAGTCTTTCTGAGTTTATTTATTTCATAACTTTTTCCCTTTATGACCTAAAATATTTAGAGATATATTTATAACAACTTTCCTTATTATGAAATATAATATTACAATAATATAACTACTATGAATTATCTTATATAATATTCTTTATAAAAAAGAATAAATACTAATTAGATATTTGAGACATATACTAGGAGTTTAATTGTACTTGTCATTAATTGAGAAAAAAAGTGTTTCATACACTCATATAAAAATATATATTTTTTAAATAACTGAAATGTTATGCCTTTACTGATAAAGAAATTAGAATTTTAAACGTTCAAGGTAGCACCTAAGTAAAGGATAATTTCATTTTGTTAGAAAATGGCTTATAAAAACTAGGGGTGGCAATTGGTGTAAACATGTTATGTTGAAGTCATGTCAATATATGTATACAACTATATTCATTAACCGAACCGCGATATGAATAATAATTTTTAAAATTAACAAATTCAAACACGACCCAATTAATAAATTAATAACACGACCAAACACGCGCAACATTATTAATTTGATCATTTAAATTAATATAATTATAATCAATTCATCAATATTTGCCCCTGAAATAACATAATAAGCGGGTTGATTTTGGTTAAAATTAATTTACATAATAATTTAACAGGTCAATCCGAGTCAATTTTTTGTCATGTGGATTGACACGAATATAACCTAAACACAATTATACTCAACCCAAATACATAAAAAAACATGTCGAATTCGTTTCGGGTTCATGGATCGTGTCAAATTTTTCCATGTCTAATAAAAACTATAAGATTAATGGTAAAAATTTCAATTAACTTATAAAAAAAATTGACATAATCATGAAGAACATTCAGATTTATAAAAACCAAGTTTTGTTTAAAAACATTCAACAAAACCCTATTCTCCTTATTGACAAAGCCACTTTGATCTTCAAAAATCTTCGAAAGGCGCTGAGTGAGCCTTATCATCCAAAATAAGGATGTAATGTCTCTGAATAGTTGAAAAATGACCTAATTAATTCCAATATTAATAGTAAGTTCAAATTCAATTTTGATTGTTCCCAATATAAAGAATAAAAGTGCTTTTGGATAGGTCATTAGATATTCTAAAAGTATTATAAAAATGGCTACTTGTACACATTTAGGCAAGTCCTTATTAATTATTGTGGAGTGTATGCATCTAAAAGATGATACCAAGAACAATGCATTATAAGAAATTCACAGTTTATTGATGGAAATTACCGATGGATTAAATTCCGTTGGTAATTATCGACGGAATATTGATAGAACAAGACGTATTACCAATAGGTCACTTATAAAGTGCAAACGAGAAGTGTTTCGTAGGTAATTTTTGCACGACTATCTGAGCACCAACTTTGGGTACAATGCCAACATAATGCCCTCTGGGGAAAATTACCGTGAGTGTTTTCATTAGGTAAGTTTGACTTTATGATATCTTTGGCGTAACTTTTTACCTATAAATTACCTATGGATTATCAATGGAATTTACCGATGGATAGTTACCGTAAGTAAAACAATGGTTTTTACATAACTTTTTAATTTAATAAAAGTTACCAACGGAATAATTCCGTCGGTAAATGCTTTTATTTAATTTTTTATTTTAATATTTTTTTCTTTAAAAATGATTTTAAAAAAAACATAACTTTTGCTTTATTTGAAGCGCGCTATCGTTTTGGGGGCTCTACATTTCAACGCCACCACCAACAAAAACATAGCTCCAAATTAGGAAGCAAAAACCTATTTTCTCGTTCACTTTGCAACTTTCCTTTCTCAAATGAGAGAATAAATTGTGGAAGCGTATTTAGAAGTATCCTCTGAGGAGGTTGTGATTGAATGATGTATGAAGTCGTTTGCTTTATTGCTATTTGTTGTCTATGAGATTAGTTCTTTTGGAAGAACCTTATTTAGTAGAAACAGGTGATACAGACCAGAAGATGACAGTTAAAGACAGATTTTTCTTGATCTTGGGTTGTGGTTAACCATTACTTCTGGGTGATGACTCAATTTATTGTGAGGTTCAATTCTGATCTTCTTTTACTAAATTTGGATTGGTTTGCATTTTGACATATCTGTATTTGTTACCTTTTTTTTTTTTGGGTTATAGGGTTTGGGTTTGGTTGTTCTAATTTTCAATCTGGTGTCTTTGTGTTTTGATTTTCTTTTCAATTGAGTAAATTATTAGATTAATTTCCCATATCATTTGTGTTTTGTACTTTTGTGTTTATTATTTCAATTAAGGAATGACTCATCCAAGAAGTTAAATCGCATGTGTAAGGACCTTGATTGTCGGAGTCTCTGAGCATCAGCAACTCATCGTGAACTTGCAAAAAGGTGATCCGACGGTGGTGTGCCAGCCACACTCTCCAATGATTAAGTCAGTAAAAGATAGAGAAGAAAAAGCAAAGAGTTCATCTAGTTGGAATTGACTTCACCACGTGGGAGATCTTCCCAATTTATAGGGCATGGCTCACAAATCTCCTCTTAGGGTAGGATAAAATCCTCTTAATTTTGGGGATAAAATCCCTTAATTTTAGGGGTAAAATCTCTTCTTCCCTATCAAGGATTAATCTTCCGAGAAATAAGAGATTTAGAAACTGTGAAATCCACTGATAAATATATCTTTTGTGTATTTTTCGGTTCCATATACTTATTCATAAAACTTCCATATCTGGCGTGTGGATGGTATTTGGGGACTCGGAAATCACATGAGCCACCTTGGAGCTAGTTTATGGGAAAACATGACACATTTTTAATAACCTTTTAAAATACACAAATATTTTTTATAATTATTTGATTTTATATTCGGGTATAAATTGGGTCAAACTTAGAGTATTTAAAAATTGTTAAATGAATATTGATTGTTATTTGATAAGTGATTTAAAGAATGAACCAGGAAATTTACAAGTGTCAAGGGCAAATCGAAAATTTGTAAAATGAGGACCTAAGGGTCAAAAATAGAATGAGTTTTAAATGTCAAAAGGGTTAAATGTTAAATGATAGAACGGAAATTAACCAAGTGAACGGGCCAAAATAGGAATTTTACAAAATCGAGAACCTAAGAGTCATAAGTAATAAGAATAAATGTTTTAAGTGTGAATAATGGGAAGTGATAGTGCAAATAAAGGGACTTAAGTCAAAAAATGATTAAAGACCAAAAATGGTGGAGCAAACAAGGCCTTATGGAATTAAATGACACAAGTCACATTTTGAGCATAGAAAGAGCACATTTGTGCAAACCGTATTTGAGTGCTTGGGAGAGGGAAAACTAGGGCTTTAGAGAGAAGAGAAGAGAAATTGATTAGAATCTCTTCAAGTTTGCTCAAGTTCTAGCAAGGAAGGAGAAGAAAGGAGCTAAGGCTTGGAGAACAAGTGATTCAAGGTAAGAACACAAACCCTAGAATTTTCTTTTAATGATGTTTGAGTTGGGAATTTCCTAAATCATCCATGGGATTTGTTTGTGATCGGTTTAGGATGATATTAGGATGTTATTAGAAGTGATTGACATGATTTATTTTGAGTTTTGAAAGTGTTTGGAAAGAAAATCACGAAGAGGAAATTATGGTGTTTCAAGGAGATGCTGCCAAATTTTTTCCAAACAATGTTTTGTTTTGGCCATAACTTGGTCATTTCTTATCCTAATTAAGTGATTCAAATTTCTAAGTACACTAGACTTATAGTAGAACAAACTTCATGAAGTAATGGTACCCGAATTTGGACCCAATTGGACCCAGAAATTCGTTGAAGTGATGCTCTGTTTCGGATAAATTTCTGGTTCAATTCTGAAACAGTTATGTGTTTTAGAGTAGTTTTGGTACTTAGACCATAGTGATTTCACTCTCATCCTAATTGAGTGATTCAAATTTCTGGGTAAACTAGACTTCTAGAAGAATAATTTACTTGAAGGAATGGTATACAAATTGTAACCCCAAAGTGCCCAGAAATCCTTCAAAGGGGAAAACTATGTGCAAGAAAGATCTGCTTCTGTTTTGCAAAGTAGAGAGTAGTCTGATTAAAATTCCATAACTTAGAGTTATATTGATCAAATTGGATGATTCCAATTGTAGAATAAACCTTAGAACCATAGCTTCAAATGATTAGAAGGGACCATTACCAATTTATGGAGTTAAGACCCCTGAAATTGAGAAAAACAGTAGGTAACTGAGTGAGTTGGGCATACCGACCAGTTTGGCATAAAGATGTCATAACTTGTGTTTGGGTGATCCAAATGAGATGATTCAAATTCCTAATAAAAATAGACTCATAGATCTATAATTTTCGTGAAGGATGTATGAGCAAAATGTGGCTCAATTGTCCCCAGAAAATTTGGCAAGTGAAGGTGTATTGGGTAGACATCAACCCTAAACAAAAAAATCCTAGAATGCACAAATGATTTTTCTTTGGTTATTCTTTGATTGTGAATTATGTGTGATGGATTAGGGGTTAACGAGGAGAAAAGCCCGAGTTGAGGTCGAGATTCCGAGGACAGGAATTAAAGGACGACAAAGCTTTTTGGGTTTGTTCTACCGACTTTTATTCCTCGTTTCAAGTTTTTGCATATTTGTTCTATATTTTCTATTCTCGTTTCAATATTTGAAATGCTTGTTCTAAATGCATAAGAAAGGTATATTGAATTGGTTTAAATGATTTGAAGAATTTGATTGAAAAATGTTTGCATATGAAAATTGCATGACCATTGAAAGTGAACTATTTATACAAATGTACATATTATGCGTACTTTCTTTATAAAGATTTAAGCCCTTAATAGAAGGTTAACCGTTTAGTTCATATTAAGGAAAGATTGGTATACCAATAAGGGTCAAATTAGCAGTACTGCGAATGATTGTTTTGATGTGTCACTCCGATCAGCAGCCCAGCGGGACCGTATCGGTAGTGTTCACTATTTGATTGTTATAACCAGTCAGCCGCCCAGCGGGATCGTACTGTGTTATAAAACCGTTTTATCTCAGGCTGCGACCGGCGGGATAGATCTTGGCCGACTCCTAATATCCGGTATATGGAAGACATAGGTTCATTCGTTAAGGGCATATTGAATCGGTTGCATAACTGATTGGATGCGAACTAGAGACAGATTTGTGATCATATTTGAATTGATTTGAGATTGTGAAATATTGAATATGAAAGTGTATTTTTTGGATGATCAATGAATTGTACCTGATTGTATATATATATATAACAAGTATATGTATTGTATTTACATTGATCATCCATAAAGGTTTGAAAGTTTTGAATTGTTAAATTGCATGATTTATTTTAAATGAAACTGAAGGATGGATTTGTATAGAACCACTAAGCATGAAAATGTTTAGCGTATTGTTTTACACCAATCTTGTGATGCAGAAGGGATAGATAGTGAGCAGGGAAGGGGCAAGGTCGAGAGCGCGAGTCAGCGAGAAAGAATTGAGGAGTATGCTCCGTCATATGCATTAATATCATTTTGGTATGACTTTATCTTGTATTTTAGTAGTGAATTACAAAACAATGTTGTATAATATTTTGAAAGGCATGGTATGCCATTTTGTAAATGAATTGTTTAAATGTTTATGGGCCTACCGTAGTGAACGAAAACGCGCATATTTGAAATGGTTTGAATGAAATGTGTTTTAAAATAGGTGTTACATTTTCAGACGGGCTTTAGGATTCTCCCATCTAGGTAGTGCCCCCTAATTTTAATACGATAAATGGGCTTGGGCCATTTTCACAATCTTGAGCGAATTTGTGTGGGCGGTTGAGGCCCATTAATTAGTGGAGTCCCCAAGAATATGGTACTCTAATGCTGCCTACAGTGAAATTTCATGCTTTTCGGTCGGAAAGATCTTGTGCTCTTTTTTTTTTTACCTTGGGCGTTGAAAGTTGAAAGGATTGGGAGAATTGATGCATACCTTGAACGCGCTAGAAGGTGAAGTGCGTTTGGATACCAAGCGCATGGGAAGCACACGTTTCCCAATATGTTTGCAGAGCATGTTGTCCTGACAGCATATTTAATGAGCTCGTTGATGTTTTGCTCCTATATATAAGGGTTGGGCTCCGAGTGCTGCCTCTTTTACGATTTCACAAAGCTCTTTGCCTACTACAATTTCCTTTCTCCTGTGCTTCGACAAACTTTTCTTTCATAGGAATCATCGGAGATCCCTCGATAGCTTTCAATTTTCCAGTGAGTTTTTTCATTTTTTTTTGTATCGCCTTCTTTGTGTTTTTTTATTGGCTATGTTTGTTGAGTAGTTTTAGGTTAGAAAGTTTTTGTTTCTTTCTGAGGGTGCGAACATCATTCGTCGGTGGGGTTCTGGTGATGATGCTCCATGCTATGTGTGAGGTATTCCTAGGTTTAGAGACATCCCATTAGGTTCTTTGAAGATTCCTGGTTTAGGTTGTTAAACCTTAAGAGGGGGATTTCTTGTGCCTTTCAAGGGTTTTGTTGCCTTTATTACTTTATGGGCCTCAAGCAAATCCCCTTTTTTTGTTTGCTTGCCTGTAGAATGGTGAGGGGTCACAAAGAGGTTCTACCAGTCAGATTGGACGTAAGAGGGGGACCCTTGGGAAATGCCTAATATAAGCAGCCTAGTGGCTACTATGTTTGTAGAGGAATTGAGATCCTTCAGTCAAGTTCTTGCTGTCATCAGACTGGAGGTGTCAGACGACATGGCTGTTCCAACCATAGGAGGGGCAGATAATGTCGTCTACTTCACCTGAGAGCAGTTTACTACTGGACTTCGCTTCCCCATCCTGTCTTTGGTGAAGCAGTTTCTGCACTTCATTAGGGCACCTCCTACACTTATACATCCGAACATCTTTCGGATTCTGATGCGTTGCAGTGTGCTAAACTTTCTCTACCAGTTAGATATTTCGTTGGTAGAGATTTTTTTTATTTACACTTTGAAGCTTGAGATTGGGGGCCTCCTATCTATGTCGACCCATAGCCCCTGGCTACAATTTGTAACTAGGCTCTTAGATTCCCCTAAGACTGAAGCGAAAGGGGTTGTTTTGGTTAAAGGTCTGTGGTATGAGACGCTTGGTTCTCGAGAAGCTTCATTGATATGAATCAATGCTCAAATTTCAGTGTGTTTGACTTGGTAGGTGTAGCATGAAAATACTAGAATTTTTATAATAATTTTATTATATAATGCAGTGCAATTAGACCAAACTTGGGTTTTTCTGGGAAAATTAATAAATTGACAAATTGTGAAATGTAAATTTAGTGAACCTGGAAATTTGGGTACTAGAACAAGGATAAAATTGTAATTGCCATAAGGGATATAAAAATCATAAAGGGAGTAGAGATGAGCCATAATAGAAATAAAACAAGTTGATTTGCAAAGTGCAAGGGTGAAGGACTTAATTGCAATATGAAGTATGGGAGTATAAAGAGAGAGATAAAACCAAAATTCATTTTGGTCTCAAGTGCCCTAGCAAAACCGTAGGAGAAGAAGAGCAAAGAAAGGAGAAGAAAGAGAAGAAGAAGGAAGAGGAGAAGAAGAAGATCAAAATTCAGGTATGTTTTTGCCTTGGAATCATAGGTATTTGGATTCTTAAGGTTTTGGTTTGGAGAATTGTTCCTCCTTTGTCTAGGGCTTTGTGGAAAGATCACACAAACCCTTAAATTGTTGAGGTTATGTGGGTAAAACCCCAATTGGTAGAAAATAAACATGGAATCATCAAAGTACATGATGTTTAAGAAGAATTGGTGGACCTTTGGGTGAATTCATAGGATTTTACCTAGGGTTTTGTGGTATGAGGTTCCAAACCACCAATACAAGTATTTTGGAGTTGTTTTTGGATGATTTCCATGATGATTCTTGAGGTGTTATGGATTATAGAAGTGGTATGAAGTTAATTGGTATCAAAAGTGGCAAAAATAATAAATCTGGGAAAAATTTCGGAAGGTGTACGATGCAGTGCGGGGGTGTCTTAGATGCCTTTGCAGAGGAACGCCAACATGTACCGTGCAGGTTGGACCTATACGGTCTGAGGCCAATAGAATGCAGCACATGCTGGAGTACGGGTCCCAGGTGTGCGTGCAGTGAACAAAATGACAGTTGTGTGGTTTTGCGTATTTAAGCCTAAATTCATACACCGTTAGTATAGGAACCTTATTAAATGATTAAGAGAGGTTGAAATAAGATTGGAACTCGACGAAAAACGTACCGTACCTCGCCGCCTCGAAAAAGCTATTCGTTTAGTATGATTAATTGCTTAACCACTAAGAGTGAATAAATTGTATTTGACTAGGTGCGGGTGAAGACGATAACCTGACTTAGGATTGATATCGAGAAAGAAACGGAATCGATAATTGGTTTGTTCTCTAATTGTTCTTTATTCCAGTTTGTTCTATACTTGTTCTTTATTCTCATATTACTCTCTATTTGCGAAATATACATATATATATATATATATATATATATATATATATATATATATATATATATATATATATATATATATATATATCGATTCGAATGATTATTATTTGAAATGTTTGACAAAAATCTGCATGTATGCGTGTATTTAAGCTATAAGCGAATTTATTGCATAAAAGAAAATTGATTTGAACGTATTGTGGATATTAACATGGCGGGATTCACCAAGCTGGTCGATCGCTGAAGGTAACAAATGTTGTCTAACACGAGAATCATTGCTCTTTGAATGACGGACTAGACGAGGATTCACAGTGAATGCATCGTGAATGTCAACTTCTATAGTCATATGTGAGGCGGTAATGTGAACGTGAAATCACATTGCACTGCGAGATGTGAAGACGAGACGAGATTCTGGCGAATCTGTCGTGAATGTCGACTTCTATAGTCATATGTGAGACGGTAATATTGAATGTGAAACCACATTGCTACTGAATGACAAAGCGGGGCGGGATTCGCAATTGAATCCCATCGTGGATGTAGTTACATGGCCGTATATTGGAATCATGATAAAAAACGAAATGATGGTATTGAAAGTGTATTTGTATAAGTATCTTTACATTACCTTGATATTGTATAAAGGCTTATTTTGATAAATGCATGATTTATATTGAGCGAAAAATGAAATAGAAGCGTATAGAACCACTAAGCATGAAAATGCTTAGCGTATTGTTTTATCGTCTGCTTGGTACCGAAGTGATGGGTATTGAAGCAAGACCCAAGATCGAGGCTTAGAGTCATAGAAGGAATTACGAATGCTCCGTCCTTATGCATTACTGCATTTCTTTCGAACATTGACATTTGTAAAAGCAGTTTGAACTACGAGATCAATATTTTTGTAAATGCATTTTGCTAAATATAAATGTATGAGTCTTTTGAATGTGTAAATGTTTATGAGAACTTTTTAAAATGAAATGCTTCAGCGTAATTACAAAATCTAAAATAATAATAAAAACCAAACAAAATGTTTGATAAGATAGTGAAGCGTAAAAATGCTTAGGGCTCGGGTTTGGATGCATAGCGAGATTAGTCGGGGATTAGATCGCGACACTTTTGAAAACTAAAATTTAATGAAACGATAACTAAAAGGATTTGATTAATGACTTCATTTGGGCGTCCACAGGGTATCGGTTCGGACTAATAGCCAGAGATTCGGTCGAGACTCAGGGTCGGCTACAGTGGGGCTTATACTCTCTAGCGTACGTGTTTAGACATGCCCATTTTTTTTTGAAATTTTTGTAGGTAGGCACAGGTGAGGCCGACTGGTTAGTTGGATGGAGAATTCCAGTCTAGATTACATCAGAGGACTACTTAAGATCACTGAGGGGGAGCACAATCACGAGCTCCTATTGAACTACTTGAGGGTTAGGGCCAACCCATTCCATACATAGTCCCCGTCAGCCTCGTTCGTTGCTAGAGCTTTTAGGGTAGACATTTTTGTTCTTGTTGACATACACGAAGTCAATCCTAGATAGCTCTTCACAAGCGGGGTCCACTCAAGAGCCTAAAGACGAGATTGTTGAAGGAGCCTTGGTTAGCGTTGTCCGGCCCGATCAATCACCCTTGGATGTGCAGGATCCAAAGCACACTTGGCTGATGAAGAAGAAGAAGGGAAAGAAGGGGAAGAGATTGGCGAGGTAAGAATTTGCCGTGCAAGATTAGAAGGTTTTGTGGACTAGGTGGATCCAATTTCCAGTAAGCCGGTTGAGGAGAGGGATGATGCTATGTCTAGTCTCATTGCTGGATTTGCCACGCGGATGCGCTAGTAGGCTGCGAGCGCTCAAGGGGAAACTACCCCTAGCTCTAAAGTACCACGTGGCAAGCACCCTAAATAGTTAGGTTTAAATGACGAGGTTTAGAGGAGCCCAATGGTAGTTACTGGATTTCTCCCAGCAAACCTCGATGCCCTTCAGCTTTAGAGGCGCGCTGGTGTCCACGAGGAGGCTTGTGCATTGCTAGAGGATGGGATTCCAGCCGAGGGACCTCCCAGCGCTAATAACGTTGTGGGTGAGGCTCCCTCTACAAAGAAAACTATTGGACCGCTACTCTCAGCTAAACATTTCAACCTCGCAATTGGCGGCCCCCATATGCCAAGGGGTCTTGACGGGCTGGTGTTGAACTCATCGAATAAACCGATGAAGTGGGTTCATCCTTCGGCGAATGAGTCTGTTCCGGGTCTAGATGTTGCCCAATAAATTATTGACCGTTGGAACCCATTCAATTAGAGGGATGCTTCTGTTGCTGATATGCGTGAACTCTACCCCACTAACCTTCGAATACCGGTGGTGGCTCTTTCTGAAGAGTATTCCATCCCCTTCCCCGACTATTTGGATAAAAAGTCCTACTAGCTTGTGGCTTAAGATAGGATGTATATTCATAACCATGATTTTAACGAGACGGCTAAGCTGGTCATAATATCACTTTTATTTAATTACCTTAGACAAATGGTCATATTGTACTTCTTTTTTAATTACCTTAGACACATGGTTATATTTATTATATGTTTGACTTATAAATTATCTATAAAAGGTTCTCTCATATAAGTTAAGGAATAATTCAATAAATTTTATACATGTCATTATTGGTATAAACAAGTTATATATGTTATAATTGTTACAATGATAACATATATTACCTTTAAGTCAATGTAATATATGTCAATAAAAACCTTTTTTCTTGTAGTGATTGAAACATCATAACATAACATAAAAAGAATGAATTTTTTTTAAGGGTAGGATTACATAAGAAGCAAACCATCATCTTTGTAGTACTATATAATCTTTAGACCCACA
Organism: Tetrastigma voinierianum; assembly: GCA_016808115.1. Lineage (NCBI taxonomy): Eukaryota > Viridiplantae > Streptophyta > Magnoliopsida > Vitales > Vitaceae > Tetrastigma > Tetrastigma voinierianum. The sequence goes on from JAEQBH010000123.1 coordinate 241,918, forward strand.
ATGGGCCTCAATGGGCCAAAGGGCGCTGGCCACGTTGTGGCTTGATCGAGCCTACTTGCCAGTATTAAACGGGGCACTACCAAGATGGGAGAATCCTAAAGCCCGTTTGAAAAAGCCATGGTGTCTTCCCATAAACTAGCTCCAAGGTGGCTCGTCTAGGATTTCGAGTCCCCTAGCTAGCCATCCTACCGCATATGGGAAGTTCTTTATGGATAAGTATATGAAGCCAGAAAATACGTAAAAGATATATTTATCAGCGGATTTCCGAGTTTCTAAATCCCTTATTTCTCGGAAGATTAATCCTTGATAGGGAAGAAGAGATTTTTATCCCTAAAATTAAGGGATTTTATCCCTAAAATTAAGAGATTTTATTCCTAAAATTAAGAGATTTTATCCCTAAAATTAAGAGGAGATTTATGAACCATGCCCAATAAATTGGGAAGATCTCCTATGTGCTGAAGTCAATTCCAACTGGGTGAACTCTCTGCTTCTTCTTCTCCATATTTTGCTGACTTAATGATCGGAGAGCGTGGTCGGCACACCGCCTTCATATCACCTTTTTGAAGGTTCACATTGCGTTGCTGATGCTTATACGCTCCGACGATGGTCCTTACAATTGACTCCGTTTATGGGAACTAAACAGAAAGTCTTGTCTACAGGCTACAAGGGCTTGGCTTCAACGATTGTCTAGTAGTCCTCTATCACTTAGAGCTCTGCCAATTCCCCCTCCCACATTTGATTTGTCCAAGGTCTATGATCCAATCGCTAGAAGATCAATTCCTCCATTGGTGTCAGGACCTGGAGAGGAAACAGGAGGAGAAAGCAAGATAGATGAAGGAGTTTCAAGGTCATCGACGCTTATGCAGGAGAATGACAGGTTAGTGCCTAGATAGAAAAAAGCCGCGATCTTGGAAAAGATGTACGAGATAACGGTCGAGTTGTGCATCCGATTGCTCGTAATAGAGGGAAGAAGCCCATTATCCCTGACGATGTCGATACCTCAGCAAATGATGAGTTGTCCTCAACAGTTCCCTATCTTTCAGTCTCTCACTGGCAAAGAATGCTTGGGGGAGCACAAAGGCCAAATCGCGTAAGAGGCCTTCACATCACCCTGCCTTCAGTGGCGCATCCCACAAGGTAAGAAGAGAGGTAGGCAGGAGGCAGAACCAATCAGTTTAGGCCACTAGGAACGCGTCAGTATTGCTCGAAGGTACGATGCCACTAGTATTGCCCGCAGGCATGATTCCACCAATGCTGCTTATACATCATGCCTTTGGTACAAGGCCAACATTCTATATGCCACCTGCCGCCTTAATTTGGAGACCCAATGACATGCTCTCTTCGCCCCTAGGGCAACACATTCTTGACTATGAGCCACCTTGCGGGTTTGTCATACCAGCCTTCACCATGTTTGATGGCTCTGCTGACCCTTACGATCATATGCTCCTTTATAATCAAGCGATGATACTAAATGTCGGTAACGACCGACTGTTGTGTAAAGTATTCTCGGCTAGTTTGCGGGGGCCTGCGTTAACTTGGTTTCACAAGCTCCTGCATAATTCAATAAATTCATTCAATGAACTATTGGCCGCATTCATATCGTAATATCTTTGTTTGGTGCGACAAAGGAGGAACATTATCTCTTTGCAAACTATTCTAAAGGAAGGGAAATTACATTGAAGATTTCTAGCAGGAGGTTTGGGCAAACCGTCCAGCAGGTAGAATCATATAGCATGAACACGGTCCTCCAAAACTTTAGAAAAAGCTTGATTAGTTCCCAAAAAGTGCTATTTTGAGCCCTATTTATTGTAGGTTTTGAGCACTTTTTGTGTACTAATCAACCGAATTAACCCAATTTGCACATTAGGTCAGAAGCTATTCTACCTTGTGCATTTTATGGCTAATTTGTAGTTTTTGCAAGTATTAATGCAGATTGTGAGTGCAGTCAAGCACACATAGAATTCGAGTCGAACTCGGCTTTGTGAATCCAGAAACCGGAAAGGGAAAGAATAATGAAAAACCAGAAAATCGGCGGCCCATTGAAGGTGCAAAAAATTTTGCAGTCTGAATTTTGCATTGGTGCAAATTTTTGCACTAGTGCGAGGAATTCGCCACGATATCCGTTTGACTTTTTTTTTTTTTGTGATTTTCCCATTTTGCCTTTCATGTGATATGGGTATTGAGGGTATTTTTGTATTTTGCTTATTTGATCACTATATAAAGCTCAGAATGAAATCTTGTAAGAAAGGGATCTTGATTTTTTTCTCTTGGCTAAATATCTGAGGCCCGGGAGGGAGTTTTCCATTTCTTTTCTTTCCTTCATTTTCTCTCTCTTTCTTCTATTTTCTCGGCTGTCAAACACCCCTCTGAGGATGACAACTCAGAGATGGTTGGTTAGACCGCTTTTCTCCTTGAAGAGGAGGGCTGCTGGACTAGGGTTTTGAGGTAACTGTTGGTTCTTTATTTTTAACGTAAGTTTTTTATTGGCATTTATGTTTCCACCTCTCATTCTAGGTTTAAATCTCTTAAATGTACCTTGATTAACCTGTATTTGGCAAGCTTTTTGGGGTTAGGTGGATGCTTATTGCTGGAATCACTTTGAGATTAGGTGGTGCCTTCTATTAAGTTCTTGTAGGGTAGGTTTAAGGGATATATTCTCCTTGTCGAGGAACGTGTATCTAATAAATGGTATATTTCAAAAGGAAAATTATTAGGATTCAGTTTTTATAGCCAAATACAGACCCGGTTTAGGAAATGACTATACTTCATCCTCCCTGATGCGAGAAAAAGGACCCGAGGACCTCTTAGTTACCCTAGGACCTCAAACCTAGTGGCCCAATACTTCAAGGAGTTCTTTTTATATTTTATTTCACCTTATTTTGATTTCCAAACCATGAACCCCTTTGTTTTTTTATCAAAACCTAAAATCGAATTGAATTTACCATTTTGGCCTTAGCGCAAATCATTTACCACAGCGAAGAAAACCCATCTACGTATTCGACCTAGAGCCACTATATCGCGGTAAGCTATGCTCTGACGGTAGGAATTTAGGTTATAAATTTTGTTGATTCCGGCATAACCTACCTCTATATCACATCAAATGGCATCGTTGCTAGGGATGGTGCCTAAGTGCAAGTGATGAGTTATTGAACTTGTGATCCACATCACAGAGTGTTGTTGAATTTCATTCCTTTTGTCTTTCTTATTATTTCCCCTAACGAGTTTTACTATTAGGTTGCTTCAATTTTATCTTATCCGCCTCCACGATTTCTATTTTTATTTTTGCTAACATTAACCTTTTTGGCCTTTGTTTTGTTTTGTCTCTTGTTGTGTTTGTCTTGCTTTCATAGGAGTTTATGCCCAGGATAGGAACTGATGAGCGGATTAGAAAGGAGCGGTGCTTCATAAACAGAGGCTATGAAGTGAGCTTGAGCGGTCGACCCGGATGGGGCCTGAGGAACAATAGAATAACGGGGCTTCACAGAAATCCCAATGCATATAGATCAATGAGGGATCATATACATCCTCCAAGGGTAAGTGCACCCTCCTGTATTGTGCCTCCTCTAGAGGACATAATTATCAAGCCCTACATTGTGCCCCTACTCCCCATTTTCCATGGAATGGAGAGTGAAAATCCATACTCACACATCCGGGAATTCGAGGAAGTATGCAATACCTTCAAAGAGGACATCTTTAATGTGGATCTAATGAGACTGAAGTTCTTTCCTCTAACTTTGAAGGACAAGGCTAAAATCAGGCTCAACTCTCGGAGGCCGATAACTATTAGGGATTAGGGAGATATGCAGGCTGAATTGTTAAAGAAATTCTGTAGCACCCATAAAACCAATACTTTGAAGAGGCAGATTTACACCTTTGTAGCCCAAGAAAATGAGAAATTCTACCAGTGATGGGAAAGGTACCTAGAGACCATCAATGCCTATCTTTACTATGGCTTTGATACTTGGATGCTGGTTAATCACTTCTATAATGGAATGTCCCTTGCTATGAAGCAGTTGTTAGAAACTATGTGTGGAGGGGACTTCATGAGTAAAAATCCAGAAGAAGCCATGGACGTCCTGAATTATGTGGCTGAGACATCCAAGGCATGGGATGAACCCAACCCCAGGGAATCAGAAAGGGTGAGGCCTGCAACCAATCAAAGGAGCGTGTGCTAAACCCGGAGGATATGGAGATGAAGGCAAGGCATCTACCTTGGTTAGAAGAATTTGGAAGAGCTTGAAATAAATCAACATGAGAGTACGGACGATGGGCGGGAGCCATTGTACACATCCAGCCTTGCTTCATTTGCCAGTTCATTGATCACCAAGGAGAGCATTGCCCAACTGCTCCTTCAGTGAGGGATTTGATGGCTAAGTATGCCAATGTTGTGGGCCAATACAAGCCACCAACCAATGCCAATTACAACCAACATATAACTATTGGAGGAACCATCCTAACCTCCCACAGAAGCAGACCCTCAGAGGCTTATATTCCTGGCGCACTGACCAACAACGATTATTGGCTCCTCATCTCAACCACAGCCACCACCATCCTCATCTCCAATTGAGCAAGCTATTTTAAATCTGAGCAAGGTGGTAGGCAATTTTGTGGAGACGAAGATCATCAGTAATGCGGTAACTTCGAAAAATTAACCTTGTGGAGATCACTCTTACTTGACGAGAATGGATAGATCATCACCAGGACTAACCAATCGGCAAGTGCGGGGAAAAGGAAATTTCCTTCCCGGTTATAGCCCGATCTGGGGGTGCGTAGTAAGCTCTTAGCGAGCGAATCCGGGATAGATGAAGTTCGCGATTATCACTTTGAGAAGTGGTAAGAGGTTAACGGCCGGTCCCAGACCAACGGAAGAGGCCGGGAGGCAAAAGAAGGCGGAGCCAAAGGAGGGAGGTGATCAAGAAAATGCGGTGAAAAGCTGACACACCCGGCACTTTTCATGACACTAAAAGAAAAGGCCGTGACCGAGGCTGAAATATTGGAGTGCTAAAGGCGAGGTGAAGATTGACATCCCTTGTAACATGATTAAACAAGGTTAGCATTATGCCAATTTTGAAGGACCCGAGCACAGTAAAGAGAGGGTTAGATGTTGACAAGAAGGCCTTCACGGCCCGAACAAGTCGAGTGCTATCATCAGTCTGAAGACTCGATAAAGTCTGAATCAGGGTTGCCTACCATCTCGGTGAATGTCGGAGGCACTTATTGTAGAAGAACCTTGCTAGACTTGGGAGCCACTATCAACCTCTTTGCCTTATTAGTGTATAGTAAGCTAGGTTTGGAGAGCTTAAGCCCACTTCCATCACATTGTCCCTTGCAGATAGATCCATAAAAATACCAAAGGGCCTTGTGGAGGATGTTTTAATACAAGTGGACAAATTCTACTATACTTTGTTATGCTTGATATAGAATCAATTACAGTGGGGACTAATTATGTGCCTATCATCCTCGGAAGACCATTCTTAGCTACCTCCAATGCAATCATTAATTGTCGAAATGGAGTTATGCAGCTTACATTTGGGAACATGACTTTGGGCTCTCTCTTCCATAAACAAAAACATATCCCAACAATGAAGGGTCAGAGAGGCTTGCATAGTGATACTATCCTAGAGGAACAAGGCAGTAATTAGCAATTGCGGGATGTGCTGATTGAGGAATTATCTAAGTGAGAAGAATTTGTAGGGAACCCAGGAGCTTGTATATGCAGAGGCCATGGAGAAAGAATGAAGAAATCCTATTTTTGCTGATGGAGGAAGGAATTAATGAGCCTCAAAAGCTGGATCTCAAGCCCCTGCCCGCGGAACTAAAATATGCATACTTGGAAGAACATGGGCAATGCCCAGTGGTCATATCCTCCCTGCTTAGTACTTTACAGGAAAGCGACCTACGGACATCTCGAGAACAAGCGAGGCTATTGGGTGAAAATCCTTGACCTAAGGAGTCTTGATGGTTTGCAAACATCATATCTATTTGGAGGAAGAAGAAAAATCAATAAGGCATCCGTAGAGGAGATTGAATCCTCACATGCAGGAGTCCTAAAATTGCTACAAGCCGGTATCATTTACCCCATATCCAATAGCACTTGGGTGAGTCCAACCCAGGTTGTGCCAAAAAAATCAGGGGTAACTAATGTGCAGAATGAGAAGGGAGAGGAAATGCTCACCTGCCTTACCACAGGTTGGAGGGTATGTATTGATTACAGAAGGTTAAATGAGGTGATAAGAAAGGATCACTTCCCTCTACCCTTCATGGACCAGCTTCTCGAAAGAATTTTGGCTGGCCTTTTTAAGCTACTGCGGATTATTAATGAGGCTACTTCAGGAATTAGAGATTATTGTAGAAGACTAGGAGAAGACCACCTTCACTGCCACATTTGAACATATGCCTCTGAAGGATGCCCTTTGGCCTTTGTAATGCCCACTGCCACATTCGTGATGAATGCTCGATTATCTTCAGTGATTTGGTGGAGCGCATTATGGAAATTCTATGGATGATATTCTGAGTTTATGGAGGGAGCTTGAAGAATGGCAGTCGGCTGGAAAGCTTGATCCTGCCAGATGTATAGAAAGAACTTAGTCTTTGAATTGGAAAAATGTCATTTTATGGTCAACCGAGGGTATGTTGGGGCATGTTATTTCCAACAAAGGAATAGAGGTTGACAAGGCAAAAGTGGCCCGATTTCCAAGCGCCTTCTCCTGCAGATGTAAGGCGTGAGCGAGATTCTTAGGGCATCACGAACACGGGGTTCATCAAGGATTTTTAAAGTGCGAACCTCTTTATAAGCTCTTTGGAGAAGGATGCAAGTCGTTTGGGATGGTGCAGGAGAAAGAGCTTTGAGGCTTGAGCATACTTGACCACTGCACTAATAGTGAGAGCTCCCAACTGGAAGTTACCTTTCGAGGTTAAATGCGATGCAAGCGACCTAGCCATTGGAGAAGTTCTCGGGCAGAGAGAAGAAGGAAGACCTTATGTGGTCTACTATGCAAGCAAAACGTTGAATGAGGCATGGAGATTACCACCACGAGAGAAGAGCATTTCACGGAGTGGTCTATGCCTTGGACAAATTTAAGTGCATACTTGGTAAGTGTTAGTAATAGTGCTCTAGACTTGTGTATGGACATGGTATTTTGACTATTTAGCAATTTATTATTATGATGATTTGCATGTTTTATTATATATAATGTCCTTGAGATAATATTGTAATTATTCCTAAGTAATACACTAATCGGTTATTCATTATGAGATAACAATGAACAGATAATGTAAAGTTTGATTGATATTCATGGGATAGATATGTGTATGAGGAATCTGAATCCAATTTATATATTTATTAGAACAATATTAGACGGACCGTCTTGAGATTAATACTACACATAGATCAAAGTCACTTGTTAATCTCTAATAGTTGTGTCATTAAATCCTTTGACTGAGATCGCTATAGTCTCAACATAAGGAATATTGTGTTTTGATATAATCAAAGCGTTGTCTTTAATCGGATGACTATAAAGGTTATACTTAGACATAATAAGAATTATAACAGTGAATGGCGTTAAGATGGGATTGTCTCTTGTTATAAGAGAGATATCTACGGGTCCCCTCGACAATTGAGATGTGAGAAATGCATGGCCGTGCTCAAATGAATTGATGGAGATCAATGTCATTTGTTTGTCCAGATAATTGGGTTTGAGTAATCAAAGATAGAGGGCATTATAAGGTTGACTTTGTCCGTACCTTATATTCTTATCAGATATCATGAGACAAAGGATTATCATTATTATATTAAGGTTCTCGGATCATGAGCTTTCATTTAACTTGGGTAGTCATAATGTCTTGCTAGAGGCACATGACTTGTAGGATCAAAATGTGAGTTTAGGGCCTCTTTAGTAATGTTAATTGAACCTATAGAATTACACTTTTATTAGAGCAAGTAATAGCAGTTATGGTTTTACCACTCTCGTAGTAATTTAAAATAATGAGATTATTTTAAATTACAAATAACTAATTATGTAACACCCCAATTATACCTAACGGTTTGTAACATGTTTGAGGTATAATAATAATAATTATATTTATGCGGAATAAAATAAAAATACAAAATAAAATATGAAACATTGAGATGTCTGATGAATTAAGAGTAAATCTTAGATTCTGAATTCGGGGCTGGGTCGTAATTTAATAAGTTCATATGCAAGTAGGAAATATGCATAAGTTAAATCCAAGAGTAATAGAGAGTTGGAGGGGACGAGTATTAAATAAGATATTAGAATGAAATAAGGATGAAAATTGTGGAAGAGACAAGTGACATAAAGGAAAGAGGGAGGAAGTTTCCTCCTTTATTTGGAAAGTAAATAAAGGATAAGACCAAAATAAATATCTCATTTGGTCTTGGAAGAAAGAGAGAAAGAGAAAGGAGAAGAAGAAGAAAGAGAGAAAGAAAAGAAGAAAGAAGAGGAGAAAGAAAGAAGATCACGGGTATGGAATTACTAAATTTGAGGTATGGATACATGTCTTGGGTTGTATGAAATTTGAGTATAGTTTGTATGAAACTATGGGAGTATGAAGTCTAGTTTTGAAAGTGCAGAAAGTTTAGATACATAGTTTAGAACCCTACATGCTTGTGTATGGTTTGGGTTTGGAAACTCCTAAACTCATTTCATGTAGGGTTGAGTTGAGAAGAGTTCTAAGACTCCTATAGGTGTGTTTTGGGAAGGGTCTAGTTGCAAGTTGAACCCAGAAAATTCCCTATTTTTGATCATATGCAGTAGCCGGACCTTAGAACGGGTTTTTGGGTCTGAAATAAAGAAAATTTGGTAGTAAGTCCTTTTAGTAAATTGTATCCACATCAATGAACTTGATGTTAGGCACAGACTCTCGATTTGGACCTCTGTGAGCCAAGTTATGGTCTTTAGAAATTATTCGATATGATCCACAGTCAGATCCGGTTGTCGGTTGGGTCAACTAAGCCGGACCTTAGAGCGGAGTTTTTGGGTCAGAAATAAAGAGGTGAAGTAGTGCCTGATAAATTGTATCCATCAATGAACTTGATGTAGGCTTTAATTTCTCAATTCGGACCCACAGCCAGACTAAGTTATGGTCTTTACGAGCAGTCAAATGGGTGAGAGGGACAGACCATAGAGGTTAATCCAGCGAGGTGTGAGCCTCATGCGGCTGACCATGAGACCTCATGCGGGTCGATGAGGTGGCGGCGGGACCTCGCTGGCCAGGGATGCGGACCGTGCGGCGAGAGGTCGGCGGACCTCGTGCAGCGAGAGGTCAATGGGGTCGAGCGAGACCTCATGCGGCCAAGGTCGGACCACCGGCGAGGTTGGACCTGTCTGGGATGGGTGGGCCCTCGTCTGTGAAGAGCTCGGCTCGTCGTGAGCCTCGATCTGTAGAGGCTCGGTACAAGTCTGTGGGCTCATTTCGTGGTTCGAATCGGCTGTTCAGGTTGACTACGTATGACCTCGACCCGGAAGGATCATAACCTCGTCCCCAAACTACTATTTGGGTGTTCTTAGACTACATGGAAGACCATTGGAGTCAAGAATCATTCATATGCGAGGAAGATATTAGATGTCGGGCCAGGGTGATAGATCGAGCTCGTCGAATTGGTCGGCTCGGCCGGTTCGAGATTTGACTACATATGACCTCGACCGGAGGTCATAACTCCAGCCCGTCGAACTCAGGTCGAGTGTTCTTGGACTCTATGGAAATCCACGTTGAGTCGAGAATCTATTCATATATCACTGGGAGGATCATCAGTGTCATACCGAGGTGTCGGACCTAGTTTCACCCAGAATTAGTCAAATAAATAAGATTGTCCACTACGATATGACCTCAATTTGGAAGGTCATAACTTCTTCGTGGAACTCTTTGATTCGGGTGTTCTTGGACTGTGGAAGTATTGAGTCGAGATAATCCATAGACAATGATAAGATTGGGACTCATGTTAGTTCAGAAAACATGAAAAACAGTAGGCACTATAGGTAACCATAGTTATTCATATTCTGAACGCCTATTACAGTTCATAAATAACTCATAAGCATGCATGAGTAGCATAGTTATTTATGCATATAATGGATATGGAAGTAAAGATGAATAAATGATTGTATATATCACATATGATTACAGATGACAATAATTATTCGGAGATATGAGATATGCGGAACACCAAAATACATATTGATTGTACTTTAGAACAGTGAGGATAGATGGGCATGCCTATTGGGGAAAAGCAGTGCGACATACAAGTTCTGATATCGAGGCCCCGTTTGGGTACGATGGGATGATCTGATTTGGATCACGGTGGCCAGAAAGGGTCACCACAGCGCCTCGGGCCTTATAGACCCTTTATTTCACACGGTAGTACGCATAACCGGGCCCTTATAGATGGCCATTGTCTCGTCTGATGATGCGGCGCCTTCGGGCCCTTATAGACCTTTGTTTCACACCGGTGAAGTCTGGCCACTGCCAAGGCCCTTATAGTTTCTGTATCCGCCTTCTAAGGTTTATGCGGACATGAAACATAAAAAGAAATTGACGGATATATCTGAAGCGAAATGTAGAGAATACATGACATGATATGAGAAGCATAGCGGCTGTATGCGATGATAGTATCTTCGATTACAAGAACAATAAGTAAAGAGTACAAGATGACATGAAAGTATAGATATTAGAAACCGCTTAGTTATAAGAAATATATATATATGAGAAATGATAAGAATCACATGTAAATGTTATATGTGTTATATGCATTTGTATAGAGTGGGGTGACCATAATAGAGGTCATCCATGTGTATTAATTCCCACTAAGCGGCTTGCTTGCGGGATTTGAATCCGTGTGATGCAGAAGAGAAAACCGAGGAGGGTGGACAATCCATCAGCGTTCAAGGCGCGCGTGATAGGTACTTGTGGAAGGCCTTTGGAATTACATTTTGTATATGAAATTTTGTAAACCCATGTAAATATTGTAGATGTGAACACTTCCATATATGGGCTTGTATATATATTTTGCAATCCCATTGCTCTGAATATATTACAAGTTAATTGTTCTTTGATATATGAATGAACTAGCTTAAAGTTTATACGTGAAGAGGAAAAAAAAAAAATGACCCCTCATGACACCATCACCCAGGAGTTGGGTCACGGTTGAATTTAGTGTATCAGGCCTAGGTTACGAGGCATTTTTTAAGGAAAGCTTAGGTTTAGGCGGCTGGAATAGAGTATATATGATAGAAAAGCTTTTGTGTTTAGTAATGTATTGGCTTTGATGTGGATGTCCTTGTGTTTTGTATAGATGGATGGAGATCTGAAGCTGCAGAGTGTTAACCCAGTAATTAAGGGTTATCGACCCGAACCAGTAATGCACCTAATGGGCCCACATAAGCCTTCGAATATGCAAGACATGGCTCGGGTTTTGGATAGATTGACTCTCCTAAAGCTCCAATAGACCTGATGAAGACATGGACGGAGGAATTCCATGGGTCGAGCATGGAAGAGTCGGAGAAATAGGGTGCAGTTGAAAAGCTAGAAAGACATTAGAAGGGTTCAGATGTCCTCGATCGAGAAAGTATCGTAATGCAGTCTCACTATTACAGTGAAGGGCATATGATTGGTGGAAACTAGCATTAAGAAGTCCAAGGATCCCAAATCCCATGACTTGGGAGTTCTTTGTCCAGAGTTCGGGAGTAGGCTGTATTTAGAGATGTATAAAGTTCAGTGGAAGCAGGTTCTTGAATTTGAAGCAAGGGCTTATCGATGGTTGAATGAAAGAATTTAGCCATCTTAGTAAATGTACTTGCAGGGTGGGTCCTCAAGGGCATTTCGGTGTAGACGAGTGAGGATGGGCATGATTCATTACAAGAAATTATTTGGCACCTATGGCTTCTCTCGACGATTAGTTTCTATCGGTTAATTACTGTTTGCAATGAAAGTAGAGGAGACTAGAAGCGGCGACAGAAAGATTTCAAAATAAAGTTTTCTAGAGGGCTTCGTCTCCTCGGGAGAAAAAGAACTAGAGAATCTCGGCTGTCGGAATATGGTTAAAGCTACGAGGGGTAGAAGGCAAAGGTCGATGTAGCCGCGTGAGTACGGGTAGAGGTGCTTCAGGTTAGGCTGGGGAGAATTCATGAATGCCCTCATTGCCATAGAAGGCATTTGGGAGTTTGCGGGATAGTGACAAGAGGGTGTTTCCGATGTGGAAGCCTTGAGCATGTGATATACGGTGTCCCAGTCGGGGGATAATGAAGTCCAACGAGGAAGTGGCGGAGGAAGATCTGCTGACACCACTTCGACTCGCGTCGGTAGAAACCGTAGTGGCCCATCTCGGCATAAGAGGACGGAGGCATAGTTTCGAGGGGCGGTGGATCGTCCCTGTGCCTCTGGCTGGCCACGAGCATATGCTATGAAGGCTCGTGAGGATCGAATGCTCATGAGGTTATAATTTGGTATATTTTCTTTATATGATATAGAGATGCATGCATTGATTCGATCACTGGATCTACTCATTCATATGTGTGCATGGAGCATGTATTTGACAAAGTACCGGCCCAATGGAAAATTAGCATATGACATACATGTAACTAGTCGGATTACAGGACCTGATACGTTCTTGTAGATAGCATATATAAATTGCCCCGTTGTTATCTGAACTAAGGGAGTTTCTTCTTGGTTGATAACCTTGCCAGTCATGGGTGACTTAATTCTAAGCCAGTTGGTTGTCTAAGCTTGAAACTATAGTTGATTGTGGACAAAACGATGGTGTTGAGATCTTTGAGCCGGAAATTTGAGATAATAGAAGTACAAAGGCATTGGATCAAGTGCGATACTTGATGTGATCTCCACTATGCTGAGCTAGGATTTATGAGGAAAGGATGTGAGACATTCTTGTTGTGATACTTGACTCAAGAGGGGTCAAGTTGACGTAGAAAAGATCCCAGTAGTAAGGGAATTTCGGATGTATTCCACGAGAAGAGTTACCAGATATTCGGCAGAGAAGTGGACTTAGCTATAGAAATTGTGCAGGGCCAGTCCCACATGTGCAGGGCGCCGTATAGGATGAAACTCAGCGGAGTTGAAAGGTAAGAAGTCGATTGCAAAGACTTGGATAAAGTTTGTCCAGACGGTGTGTCCCCTTGGGGTGCACATTTTATTTGTGAAAAAGAAAGATGCTTTCACGGATGTGCATCGATTATCAGCGGTCAAATAAGGTGGCGGAGTGAAAAACAAGTACCCATTGCGAGAATCGAAGATCTTTTGATCGAGTTGAAGGAGCCCGGGTGTCTTTTGAAGATAGACCTACGATCGAATGGCCTCGATTGAGAGTAAAAGGAAGTAGATGTCTTAGAAAGGCGCATTTCAGAACCCAGATACAGTATTATAGATTTTTAGTTGTACCATTTGGGTTGACTAATGCTGGAAACAACATTCATGGTTGATGAATAGGGTTTTCAGGCCTATGTGGTCAATTTGTTGTGGTTTTATTGATGACATCTGGTGTATTTACAAGTGAATTTATAGACGACACACGAAATAGTCACAGAGGCGTTAAGAAAAAGAAGTTATATGCTAAGCTCGGCAAATGTGATTTTGGCTAAAGGAAGTTTCATTCCTGACCTTATTGTGTCTTGAGGTATAAAGTTTATCTGCTAAGATTGACGGTTGTGAATTGGAAATCACCTCAAAATGCTTAGAGGTGAGGAAGTTTCTTGCTAGGTTTGCAGGGTTATTATAGAAGATTTGTGAGAGATTTTTTTCGGTCATAGCTGGCCGCTCACGAAGTTACTCGGGAAAGGAATAAAGTTGGAGTGGACGGGCGAATGTCGAATAGTTTTGAACGAGTTGAAGAATGGGTTTTGAAGCACCGAGTATTGTGTGACCTACTTCGGGAAAAGAGTATACCTTGTATAGTGATGCTTCATGCATTGGTTTTGAGATGCGTGTTAATCTGAAGATGGGAAAGTAGTGGCTTATGCGCGATCAGACAGTTAAATACATGAACAAGAATTATCCCACTCATGACCTAAGAGTTATTTAGTAGTGTTTGCTTTAAAAATATGGCGACACTACTTATACGGGGAGAGAAAGTGAAATTCTGATCATAGAGTCTCGAGTACTTCTTGAAATAGTAAAATTTGAGGCAGGGGAGATGGTTAGAGTTATTAAAGGATTATATTTGCATCATAGATTACCACCGAGGAAGGCTAATATAGTAGTGGAATGCTTTAAGTAGAAAGACAATGGTAAGCAATGTCACTAAAGTCTGATGATTAGGCCAACGGATGGTAATTTATGTTAGCTCAATTAGAGCATAACTTAGTAAAAATGATTATAGATCATGAGAAAAATGATGAAACTCTGAAGAGATTCTGAGATGGTTAGAGATGGTGACAAGACCAAGTTTTAGAAAAGAAATTTGGAAGTTTGTATTTCGAATAGATTATGTGTGCCGGATGATATAGAGCTAAAGCAAAAGTTTGCTATTTGAGGCTCATATCATTGGTATTACCATATTCTGGAGGGAATAAGATGTACCAGGGACTTGAAGCAGTTTATTAGGTGGAAAGGAATGAAAAGAGATGTATTGTATGCTGTCTAGGTGTTTAGTGCTCAGCAAGTCAAAGGCTGAACACCCGAAGTGCCTAATTTGTTAAATCCTTCAATTCCTCAATGGAAGTGGGATAACATTACCATGGATTTTGTGTGGGGTTTCCTCACACAACAAAAACATGACTTTGTATGGGTGATTGTAGATAGGCTCACAAAAATTAGGAAGCCCATTCTATCTGGTCGAGGATTAGATCTTGCTATGGATCGACTAATTTGAGTTATATGTGGATGAGATTATGATTGCATGGTGTCTTGGATTGTTTATTGTGTCGGATAGAAATCCGCGATTTACATCAAGGTTCTAGAAGAGATTCTGATCGACTTTGGGCACTAAGGCGAGATTTGATACGGCATTCCATCATGACAGGATGGATAGTCGGAGAGATTGATTAGTCTTTCGAAGATATGCTTCGAGGTTATGTCATCTAGAATTTTCGGGAAGTTGGGATAAGTATATTCCATTGATGGAATTTTACTCTCTCATGATAGTTTTTTTCAGTCAAGCTGTTGTATGGCACCATATGAAGCTTTGTATGGCGAAATATAGAACTCACATTGTGTTGGACGAGAATTGAATGGCCTCAGCGAAGTAGGTCGGAATTAGTAAGAATAAAGAAAGTACAAGTTATTAGCGAGAGGTTTAAAAGCGGCTGGTGATGAGCCAAAGTCGTATGCCAACCTAAAGAGGAGATTGAGATGCGTGGGAGGCTGAGGTCTTTTAAAGGTATCACCATGGAGGAAAATTCTAAGGTTTGGTGCCAAAAGCGGCGAGTCAAGGTTGTAGGAGTATTATGAGATTTTGGAGCAGTATTGGCCACATGGCTTATCGATTAACCTCCTCAGGGTTGGCCCAAATTACACGATGTGTTTCATGTGTCGATGCTTCGGAGATCAGCTCGATGAGTCTCACATACTACAGTCTGAGAGATACAAAGTCTGAGAGGATTTGTCATATGATGAGAGCGAAGACCATTAAACCGAGAGGTGAAAGCAATTTAACGGAACAAACAAGTACCATTAGTGAGTGCTCACGAAACACCACGGTGAGAAGAAGCTACTTGGGAGCGGAAACTTAGCTATGAGGCTCACAGGTATCCTGACTCTTGAATCGGTATGAATTTCGGACGGAATTTTTTTAAGGGGAGAGTTGTAACTTTAATTATACCTAACGGTTTTAATAACATGTTTGGGAACATAATAAAGTAACTCATTACTATTTGTCAGGAATAAAATAAAGATAAATTAAATAAGCGAATATGGAATTAATACAATAGTTAGGTAAATTACTAGATTTTAATTCGGGACCTAAGGGTCATAATTTAATAAGTTCATATGCCAAAGGAGAAATATGCATAAGTTAAATCAAAAGAGTAATAGAGAGTTGGAGGACCAAGAGTAATTAAAATAAAGATATTAGAATGAAATAGGGATGAAAGATTGTTGAAGAGACAAGTGGCTTAAGGAAAGAGGAGGAAGTTTCCTCCTTTGATGAAGTGAAATAAAAGGGATAAGACCAAAATAAATATCTCATTTGGTCTTGGAAAGAGAGAAAGAGAAAGAGAAAGGAAGAAGAAGAAGAAGAAAAGAAAGAAGAAAGAAGGAAAAGAAAGAAGATCCACGGGTATGGAATTACTAGAGATTTGAGTATGGATACATGTGGGTTGTATGGAATTTGAGTATAGTTTTGTATGGAAACTATGGGAATTATGGAAGTCTAGTTTGATACGAAAGTTTAGATACATGGTTTAGAACTTCCTCTATCTTGTGTATGGTTTGGGTTTGGCAGCTCCCAAACTCATTACGATGTGAGGTTGAGTTGAGGAAAGTTCTAAGACTCTATAGGTGTGTTTTGGGAGTGCAGTTGCAAGTTGAACCGAGAGAAAAAACTATTTTGATCATATCGGTATTTTGGACCTTAGAACGGGTTTTAGTCTGAAATAAAGGGAGCTTAGTAGTAAGTGCTTCTAGTGAAGTTATCACATCCAATAGACTTGATGTTAGGCTTTTGAATTTCTGATTTGGACCTCTGTAGACCAAGTTATGGTCCTTTTATCGAGTCGGCTCAGCTAGATACGGTCGGTCGGTTCGTCAGTTCGGGTCGACTAATTTGAACCTTAGAATGGGTTTAGATTCGAAATAAAAGAATTTGGAAGTAATTCCTGGGAAATTGGCCACATCAATGAACTTGATGTTAAGCTTTTGAATTTCTCAATTCGGACCCCAGTAGACCAAGTTATGGTGGCACTGCTCGAGAGCAGTCAAATGGGTGAGGTGGTAGTAGAATTCGATCCCGGCGAGAGGTCGGCGGACCTCATGCGAGAGGTCGTGGGGTCGGCGGATCTCATGCGACGAGGTCGAGCGGACCTCATGCGACCGAGTCGGCCGGACCTCGTACAACGAGTCGGCGAGACCTCATCTATAGAGTCGACGAGACCTCGTCTGGCTTCCGGCTAGTCTGGGCTCGGCTCGTCACAGCTAGAGCTCGGCTCGTCGTTCGAGTCAGCTCGTCTAGGTTGACTACATTATGACCTCCAACGGAAGATCATAACTTCTCAAGTCTGAACTCCGATTTTGAATTTCTTTTGGACTCTATGGAAGCGCCCATTGAGTCAGGAATCCATTAATATGCTACCTAAGGAAGATATTAGATGTCAGACCAAGATGATAGATCGAGCTCGTCAGGTCAGGTCAGCTCATTGATTCGAAGTTGCGACTACATATGACCTCCGACTTCGGAAGGTCATAACTCCTTCGTCCGAACTCCGATTCGAGGTGTTCTTGGACTATATGGAAATCCCATTGAGTCAAGAATCTATTAATATGCCTGAGGAGGATAGCAAGTGTCATGCAGGGGTGTGGGACCTGGTTTGCAGGTCGAGGTCAGCTAAATGGGTGCCTCACATTATGACCTCCAATTTCGGAAGGTCATAACTCAGCCGTCGATTCAGTTGGTGTTCTTTGGACTCTATGGAAGGCCCATTGAGTCAGAATTCATCCATAGATAGCTTTATAAGATTGGAACTCATATTAGTTCCGAAAAACACGAAAAACAGTAAGCACTACAGGTAACCATAGTTATTCATATTATGAACGCCTATTATGAATTCATAAATAACTCATAAGCATACATGGTAAGCATAGTTATTTATGCATATAATGAGATATGGAAAATGTAAAGATATGAATAAATGATTGTATATATATCACATATGATTACCGAATGACAATAATTATTCGGGAATATGAGATATATACTGAACATAAAATCTGCATGATTATTAAAGCAGAACCTGGTAGAGGGATAGATGGACACATTACGTAAAGGGAAAAACAAATTCTGCGTATCTAAAGTTCTGATATCAAGGCCCGTTTGGGTAGATGAGATAGATCCCGTTTGGATTACGAGGTGGCGAAAGAGGTCGTACAGTGTATCGGGCCCTTATAGACCCTTTATTTCACCGAGGTACAGCGCCTCGGGCCCTTATAGATGGTCCATTGTCTCGTGTCTGATGAACAGGCGCCTTGGTGCTATAGACCCTTTGTTTCACACGGTGAAGTCTGAGCGCCGGGCCCTTATAGTTTCTGTATCCACTTCTAAGGTTTATAGAGACATGAAACATAAAGAAATTGACGGTATATGCAAGCGAATGTAGAGAATACATGGCGTGATATGAGAAGCGTAAGCTATTTCTTATCACGATGATAGTATCACGATTACGAAACAAAGTAAAGTAACAGATGACATGAAAAGTATGGAAGATGATAAGAAATGAAACTGGTTATGAAAAGTATATATATATGAGAAATGATAAGAATCTGTAAATGTTATATGTGTTAAAGTATATATATATATTTAGTTGTTATTTAAATTCGAATTTAATTTTGAGAAAGTTTAAATTTGTGATTTAAATTATAACAAAGTAAATAATTTGTTTTATTTTCTTATTGGATAAGGAAATGTCTGTAAGGGTTTTTTAATAAAAGAGTTTTAAATATATAATAATATAAATTCGTTTCATATCGATGGGATTTGAATTTAAATTGTTGTATTTAAAGGTTTTAAATATATAATATAAATATGTTTCCTTATCGATACGGTTGAATTTAAATTGTTATTATTTAAAAGAGTTTTAAATATATAATAATATAGAATTCGTTTCCTTATCGGATAAGGATTTGAACTAAATTGTTATTATTTAAAGAGTTTTAAATATATAATTACAAAAAATTCATTTTGAAAAAAAAAACCCTAAACGGACTTAATAGATATATATATATATATATGTGAGACATATATTTTTTTGTAGTGAAATTAGTCTTTACTCCTAAGAACAACCAAAGCAGAGAGACCTGTTCGTTTTGAGGAGAAGACGAACTGAGCCCAGCATTAACAGATCGTTCATTTATTTATTCGGTATTGTGGATACTTGTAGAGGGTGGTCGGCTTTTGAAGAGCATCACCTTTGAAGATCAGGAATAAACCAAGGCAGGACTTTGAAGGAAGCAGCAGATGATCTACAAGAGGTAAATTCAGTTACCACTTCATGATTTTTATGAAGCGCATGTGATCCTTGGTGGGTTAAGGGATAAACATTTTAAATTCAGAAGCTACGTTTATGTTCGTCAGTTGGATATTAAGAGTAACCCTAACGGTGGTATCGAGGCCGCTTGTATTTTCATACAAAAATCGATAATATCATGTTTGATCGTATGTATATGTGATGTATATGATTACGAAATGATTTGCGTTTTGAATATATGTGATATTATTGTTTATTAAGGCGATAGTTAATAGGTTTTGTTAAGGTATTAATTGATTGAATCAGAAACCTAAAAGGATTAGTTAATATAATTAAGAATCAGAATGGGATATGCAGATTAAAGTGTTTAATAGCATGTTATATGATTCTGGCTTTGTCTTAATCAGATTAATACATGGATTGAATTCATATATCAATTCTGATTTATCAATGATTGTTTATGGTGGTGCGAAAATAAGCATATGTGTAATGAGATTACATAATATGCTATTTTAATGTGATTTTGATGGCTTTGACATTAAAAATTTATTGATGAGGTCGATAAAAATTTAATTTTGAGATGAAGACTCTAATGTTTACGAAAGAAAAAAATTTCTTGAGACACTTTGCTTTGCAGGCCATGAGGCGGCCCCTCGACCACGTCCTCCTAGCAGGCTAAGCGGGCCGTATGCTTGACTCTGCGAAGCGCCTTATGGATTTAATTGGTTTTAAACACACGCCTATTATAATTTATTTCTTTTAATGTAAATTGTTTATGCTATATGATAACATGATATATTTTGCATGTTATGTTGCTTCACATGGTACACAGTATGGCCTTTTAGACCAATGTGTTTGGCAGGTTATTATTATTGTTTTTACAAGGGTTGTAATTATTAATGCGACATACCGTTTTTGTTTTATTGTAATTTTATTTTACTATTAGTAGTATTTATTTAATTGTTGTAATAAAACAAGAGACAATACCAAGCCATTTGGAAAATCTCTGATCAACCATGATGATGGAGGAGTTAGGTGTCTATGCGCGAGTTGGTGGTGAAATGCGACATCTGTGGAGCTGCTTATTACTACCTAGGAATGAATGTTGATCTTCATATTGGCCTGGAATCAATCTAGACAAACCATCTTGTGACATTTTATTATATGCATGTATGAGATGCTATGTATGATGTTACATGGTATGTGATATAGATATATAATGAGATAACTAATTAAAATTAAAATCAATCAAGATCCCTCACGCAAAATTTAAAGTTAACATGCCATCCATATTTAAACACTTATCAAACCTTTATCACCTTTAATATTAAGGTTCTAAAACAGAGTACATTAGGTTACATTAGTGAGACAAGATGAAGTAGTAGTGTACCCATATGTTTAAAATGGTGTTTAACTTTATTAGGTTATCAAACGGTTTGGGGCCTAATGAGATTAGATGGGATTTAAACATGCCGACATATGATGTCAAATCCTATAAATATCTAAGAGTTGTATGAGATGTAATTGGTAAGAGCTTTACCTAAATAACTTAATTTTAAGTGTCATGCCAAAGTTGACTTATAGTCAGTAAAATATGGATCTTAGCTCACTAGATTAATATGATTATTCTTGAGGGTTGTTAATTTAGTGAGAATCTTTCTATAATCAAAATACTTATCGAACTTTCAGATTCATTGTAGATGGCCAACAATAACAACAACAATTCTACTATGTCGCTGATCACCCTGAGAAGATAAACTTATCGGGACTAACTTTGACTCGTTTCGAAATTTGAGAATTGTTCTCAAACAAGAAAAAGGAAGTGAGGGAACTGATGAAACTTCCTCAAGAACCAAAATTTATAATGTTCCTGAGTCGAAAAGAATGCTTATAAGAAGCACTGGCACGATCACTGATGTTGCATGCTGATGCTAGCTACCATGAGTTTCAACTCGCATGATCCGGCGGCCATGAAGCTTTTGGTGATGAGGATTTTAATCTAAGGAAATGTTCAAAGAATGGCAAAGAAGAAAAGCGTATGAGACTACCGCGTAATCGCATTCTCAAGACGGGTCGAGGGTGCTCAGGCTAGTGCTCATGTTCTAAAAAAATGAAAGGCTATATCGAGCACCTCGACAGCTTAGGATTTTTACTGAGCTAAGAGTCAGCAATTTATTTGATCCCAATTCACTTCCGATAGTTATGGCCAATGGTCATGAACGAGTAACATGTAATGAAATGGACAAATCTATCTCGAAAGCCACATACGATGCTTAAAACCGCCGAGCGTAACATTAAATCTAAGCTTGGCCATGTTCTCGATGATTCAAAAGGGAAAGGCTTCAAGAACAAGGCAAGGCAAAGGAAAGTCTAATTTCAACCCAAACCCAAACTCAAACCCAAGGCTAAAGCCCCAAAGGAGGGTGTTTGTTTCTTTTGTAATGAACCTGGTCATTGGAATAGAAACTACAAGCTGTATTTAGAGGATCTAAAGAAGAAGAAGTTAAGACCGTGAGACTAGTTCTTCAAGTATTTATGTTATGCTGCATTAATTTTTTCCTTCTAGTCTCCCCTTGGCATTAGATACTAGATGTGATCTCTACATTTGTACAAATGTGCAAAGCTCAAAAGGGAGTAGACAATCGAAGAAGGTCGGTTGATCTACGTAGAAATGAGCAAAAGTTATTTTTCTGTCGTAGGGAGCAGAACTTACTTTGCCCAAAGGGGATTTTGTATTAGTTTTGCATAATTACTATTATGTTCCTACTGAAGATGTAGGAATATTATTTCAGTTTTTGTTCAGACAATGGCGGTTTTTCTTATTATTAAGAATAATAATCGCTTCTCCATTTTTCATAAAGACATGTTCTATGCAAATGCCTATTTCATGTGGATTTGTCTTTATGTTATGAAACCAAAAATACAACAATTTCCTATGTCTATAACATAACTACTAAGAAATTTAAGTCTAATTATTTAAACTCAACCTATCTTACATTGTCGCCGCCATATAAATGAGAACGCATCTCAAAAAACTCCATCAAGTCGACTTTAAATTCATTTGATTTCAATCATATGATACATGTGAATCTTGTCTATCGGGTAAGATGACAAAGGATCCCTTTACTGACACAAAGGAGCGGCCAATGTAATTATCGATCTCATACATGCTGTATTGTATAGGGACCATTAAGTTCAGATGCTAGAGGAGGTTATAAGTACTTCATTACATTTACGGATGACTTCAGCAGATATGGTTATGTCTACTTGATGAGACATAAATCTGAATCATTTGAAATGTAAAAATCTTTTCAAAATGAAATACAAAACCAACTTGGCAAGACAATCAAGGCACTTCGATCTGATCGAGGTGGCGAATATTTGAGCCAAGAATTTGATGACCATCTTAGAAATCAGGAATCACCACAATTAACTCCCCTGAACACCACAATGGAATGGTGTGGTCCGAGAGGATGAATCGAACTTATTAAATATGGTTCGATCTATGATGAGTCCAAATGTATCTTCCATTTACCTTTCGGGGTTATGCACTCAAACAACCTGGGCGCTCACACTAAATCGAGTTCCATCCAAAGCGCTTGAAAAGACACCATATGAGATGGACTCGGTAAAAGGCCCGGGGCTTTGTCTTTTCTAAGATTTGCCAGAGGCTTATGTAAAAACGCCAAGTTTCAAATGTCGAGCCCAAGTCCGATAAATGTCTTTCGCGGGCATCCCCAAAGCCACTGGGCTGATACTACTTTACAATCCCAGGAGAACAAAGTGTTTGTTGCTCGGAATGGTGTCTTTCTTAGAAAGGAATTTATTTTTAAAGGAACCAAGGGGGAGTAAGGTACAACTCAAAGAAGTTCGAGAACCACAAGATAACATTGAACTGCCTGTGGATACTCATAGTCAACAAACTATTATTGACACACCTCCTATAGCACAAAATTTACATAGATCTGATAGGATACGTCATGAGCCCGAGAGATATGGATTTCTTATGACTGATAACCATGATGTATTGTTAGTGGATCAAAATGAACCCACTACCCATCAAGAGGCTATGTTGGATCCGTGACTGAGAAATGGTTAGAGGCCATGAAGTCCGAATTCAATCCATGTACGATAATCGTATGGATCTTGATCACCTAATCAAGGTACAAAGCACTATCAGTGCAAATGGGTTTTTAAAAGAAAACCGACATGGATGGCAAAGTGCATACTTACAAAGCAAGGCTAGTTGCAAAAGGTTTCAAACAAACTCATGGTATAGACTATGATGAAACTTTTTCAATTAGCTATGCTTAAGACTATCGTATTCTTATTGCCATCACGATATCATGATTACGAGATTTTGGCAAATGGATGTTAAAACCGGTGTTTTAATGGAAACTTACTTCAGGATGTGTACATGACACAACCTCGAGGGTTTTCAGACAACTCCACCTCGTAAAGTATGCAAGCCTAAAGATCCATTTATGGTTTGAAGCAGCCTCTTGAGTTGGAATCTTTCATTCGATGAATCATCAAAGGGTTCGATTTGTCAAAATGAAGACGAGCCTGTTTATAAGAAAATTAGTGGGAGCGCAATCAGATTTTCGTCTTATATGTTGATGACATTTTACTCATCAGAATGATATCCCTACCTCAAGTAATGTCAAGTCTTGGTTAGGGGAAGTGGAGCCAATGAAAGACTTAGGCGAAGTCGCTCTTATATCCTAGGATAAAGATCTATAGAGATAGATCTAAGAGGCTGATTGGTCTAAGTCAAAGTGCTTACATAGACAAAGTACTAAAACGGTTCAGTATGCAAGATTCCAAGAGAGGATACTTGCCCATGTCTCATGGTATTGCTCTTAGCAAATCTCAGTGTCCTAACACTAAAGATGAGCGGGAGCGGATGAGTAAGATTCCTTATGCCTCATCAATAGGATCTATCATGTATGCCATGTTGTGCACTAGGTCGATGTGATCTTATGCTTTAAGCATAACGAGTAGATACTAGCCGATCCCTGAGAGTCATCGATACCAAGAACATTCTAAGTATCTCGTGAAGGTCTAAAGATATGTTTTTGTGTATGGCGGATCGGAAGATGATCTGTCAGAATGGTTACACAGATAAGCCTAACTGACAAAGATGATTTCCGATTGCAGTCGGGATATGTGTTTTGTTTAAATGGTGGTGCAAAGAATGAAAAGTTCAAAGCAGTTAATCGTTGTCGATTCTACAACCTGTCGAATACACATGAAAGATCCTGGAACAAAGGAAGCGTTTGGATCAAGAAGTTCATTACTGACCTTGAAGTGGTTCCTAGCATTACAAATCTTGTTGATGTTTATTGTGACAATAATGATGCTATTGCACAAGCAAAGGAACCTAGATCACATCAGCGATCCAAACATATTCTTAGGCGTTATCATCTCATTCGAGAAATCATTGAGAGAGGTGACGTTAAGATATGCAGAGTTCCAACAGATGATAATGTTGCGGATCCATTGACTAAGCCTCATTCACAAGCAAAGCATGATCGCTGCCATGCTAGGTTCATAGGTATTAGATACATTGATGAATGGGCCTAGCGCAAGTGGGAGATTGTTAGTAATGCTCTAGGCCTATCAGAGACATGGTATTTTGACTATTTATGATAATTTATTATTACGATGATTCAGATGCTATTATATATAATGTCCTTCGAATATTATTAATTATTCTAATGTCCTCTAATCGGTTGTTATGGGAATAACAATGAATTAAGATTATATAAAGTTATGGATTGATATCTGGCGGGATGAATATGTGTATGAGATACAAATCAAATTTATATCTATTTGTCGTAGAACAAATATCGACGTGTGCACACGCCTCGGGATTAATACATGGATCAAAGTCATAAGTTAATCTCAATAGTTGTGTCATTAAATCCTTTCGAACGATCGCTTATAGTTCTCAACATAAGGAATATCGAGTTTTGATATAATCAAACGTTGTCTTTAATCTGATGACTATAAAGGTTATACTTGAACATAATAAGAATTACGAAGTGGGAGATATGAGCGATTAAAATGGAATTTGTCCCTCTTACGGCAAGAGATATCTCTAGGTTCCTCGACAATTAAGATCGAAATGCATGGTCATGCTCAAATGAATTGATGGAGATCAATGTCATTTGTTTAGTCAGTCTAATTGGGTTTCGAGTAATCAAAGATAGAACGATATAAGGTTGACTTTGTCCATGCCTTATATTCTATCAAGATATCATGAGACAAAAGGATGGTGTCATTAGCTATATTAATACTTTGTCTCTGACTACAGCTTTTCATTTAACTCAGAGTCAGCAATCGTCTTGCTAGAGGCCACTATGACTTGTAGGATCAAAATGTATTTGAGTTTCATCGCAATGTTAATTGAACCTATAGGGTCTATTAATGTTAACAACACAATCTGCTATGGTTTTCACTCGTAGTAATTTAAAAATGATGAGATTATTTTAAATTACAAATAATTAGTTGTTATTTAAATTCGAATTTAATTTTGAGAAAGTTTAAATTTGTGATTTAAATTATAACAAATAATTAATTTGTTATATTTTCTTATCGGATAAGGAAATAATCTGTAAAGGGTTTTTTAATAAAAGAGTTTTAAATATATACAATATAAATTGCTACCTTTATCTCGATAAGGATTTGAATTTAAATTGTTATTTAAAAGAGTTTTAAATATATAATAATATAAATTCGCTTTCTTATCCGATAAGGATTTGAATTTAAATTGTTATTATTTAAAAGTATTTTAAAGATATAATAATATAAATAAATTTGTTTCCTTATCTGATATGATTAATTCAAATTGCTATTATTTAAAAGAGTTTTAAATATATAATAATATAAATTTGTTTCATTATTTGATAAGGATTTGAATTTAAATTGTTATTATTTAAAAAAGTTTTAAATATATAATTATAAAAAAATTGCTTTGAAAAAAACTCCTAAATAGACTTATATATATATATATATATAGAGATATATATATATATATATATATATATATATATATATATGTGAAACATATATATTTTTTGTGTGGCTCATTTTTTACTCTAAGAATAACCAAAACAGAGACTTAATTAAGTTGGAAGACGAACCTAAACTAAGAAGATTCAACAAGATTATTCATTATTTTGTTTCGTGTGGATACTTAAAGTGTAGTCGCCAGAAGACCTTTAAAGATCCGAATAAACCAAGACGCAGACTTTGAAGGCTTGACGAATCGATCTACAAGAGGTAAGTTTCGGTTACCCTTCCTTCGGTTTTTATGAAACGCATGTGATCCTTGGAGGGTTAAGGGATAAAAATTTTAAATTCCGCTGTTTTTATGTTCTAATCATATTGGATATTCTGCCTGTAACCCAATAGGTAGGGTCGGACATCGTAATCTTCACAGATCATTCGGCTTTGAAGTACCTTCTCACCAAGCAAAATTCCAAGGCTAGGCTTATCATATGGGTTCTCCTGCTCTAAGAGTTCAACCTACAGATTAGGGATAAAAAGGGTGTAAAGAATGTTGTTGCGGATCATCTCTTGAGACTAACAATAGCACACAACACTCACAACTCTCCAATCAATGACGAATTTCCTAATGAGTCCCCAATTCCAGAGAATGCCCCATGGTATTCCACATCACAATTTCAGTGAACAAGGAGAGCTAACGGGGCCAGACTAAGGCACAAGACAGGAAGTTTTTCTTCACAAAAATTCACTCCTACTATTAGGAAGAGCCCTTCTTGTACAAATATTGTGCTGACCATATAATCAAAAGGTGTGTGCCTGAGGGAGAACAACAAGGAATACTCAACCATTGCCATGAGAATGCATGTGGAGGCCATTTTGCTCCCCGTAAAACCGCCAATGAAGGTGCTAAGCACCTGGGTTTTATCAGCCTTCTTTTCAAGGATGCCCACACCATATGCGGGAATGTGACAAATGCCAAAGATTGGGAAAATCTCGCCGCTACATGATGCCTGAACTCGACTAGAGTTGATTTGTTCAATGTCTGAGGGCATCACTTTGGCTGACCATTCCCTTCATTGTCTGGATACATCTACATTTTCGCGAGTCGACTATGTGTCGAAATGGGCTAGCCAGCGGCCTGCAAAACAAGAGACCACTGTGGTGGTGTTGAAATTCCTGAAGGAGAACATCTTCTTCAGATCTGGGGTCCCGAAGGCCATGATCAATGATGGAGGTTCACATTTCTGCAACAAACCTTTTGAGAACCTCCTAGCCGAGCATGCATAAAACACAAAGTGGCCACCCTTTACCATCCTCAAACCAGTGGTCAAGTTGAGCTCGCCAACAAGGAAATCAAAATAATATTGATGAAAGTGGTGAGCTCCAATAGAAAGGAGTGGTCTTTCAAGCTACTGGATTCCTTGTGGGCATACAGAACAACATACATGACCATCCTTGGCATGTCCCCTTATCACCTAGTTTATGGCAAGGCGTGTCACCTACCTGTGGAAATTGAGTATAAGGCATGGTGGGCAGTCAAAAAGCTGAACCTAGATATGGGAAGAGCTGGCCTTAAAAGGCTCCTTGATATCAATGAGCTAGAAGAGCTGAGAAATGATGCCTACCTCAACTCGAAGATTGCAAAAGACATATTAAAGAAGTGGCATGATCAGCTGATAGCCCGCAAAAACTTCAAACAAGGAGACCAAGTGCTGCTTTATGACTCCAAGCTCCACCTCTTTCCGGGTAAGCTCAAGTCAAGATGGACTGGTCCATTCATCATCCACCAAGTTCATCCTAATGGCTCAATGAACCTGCTCAATTCCAAGGACAGCAGAATATTCAAGGTCAATGGGCATAGGCTAAAGCCGTATACAGCACAGTTCGTAACAGACAAGGAGGAGATCCTCCTCCTTGACCCTCCATAAATTCAATAGGATACTTTTAGTTAGCTTGGTCTCCACTAAGACTGAAATGCCACCCATTTTTTTTTTTTTTTTTGTGTTTAACGAATTTTATTTGTTTTATTCCAAGTTTTATTTATAGCTTAGTTATGATTGCATTTTCTCATTCTCTTATGCACATTCTCGCATTCTGTTCAGGTGTAAAGAATTCTCCTCCTGCAGCCGTCACGTCGCCTACCCATGTAGAGGATGACATACCCACCAACCGTCACCACTGGAGGGAGGTAGCACTCAGCTTTCCAATCCGAGCCCCATTGAGGGCATGAGACATTTGGTTCGGGGGAGGGGGGTTCATGGTGTGCTTGTTTGTTTTGTCATGGAAGTTGTGCTGCTCTTCAGAAGCCAAAAATATAGCCATATATCTTTTTATACATACCATACAGCTCACACTTACAGTTTCAAAATTACACCCATTTTTTTTGTGTTTTGCCTGCTTGCAGTTTGAAAAATTGAAACATTGTCCAATGTTGTTGATGTTAGATTGGTTCCATGCTTAATTAAGTGGATGATCAGTTAAATTCTTAGAGCTTTCAACCTTTTTCTTCCACCTCTAGCTAATTACACACTATGCACATATGGTTTCAAATAAAGAAACAAAACCGCTTAACTCTCCTAAATCTGCAAAGCCTATCCTAGTTTCATTTACTACCTTCAATAGGTTAAGGACCCCCAGGAAAAGAAGGCCAATGAGTCTTCCAAAATAAAAAGAAGAGAAAAACAAAAACAAAAAGAAAAAGAAAAGAAAGAAAAAGAAGAAAATTGCAATGCTTTGCCTTGAAACCCGAGCACAAGTCCGAGGGATATACGGCGAAAGTCTTTAAAGCCTGGTGCCCTAAGTTAACTGGTTGGGAGCCACCGACTTAGTGCTTGCTACATGGGTGGATAGGTGAGGTTAAGAGAGTTGTAGGTGCTGGAGTCTCGAAGTCATTCGAAGTCCGGGGTAAAACCTGAAGAGTTTATGGTTGAAAAATCCTTATGACTTGATGCCCTAAGCCTTAATTGGTTGGAAGTCATCTGTGGATCCCTGCTACATGGACTTTGGTGAAGTCGATTCTTTAGCATTGCACCCTGCAACACAAAAAGAATTATGAAATAAGAGTGGGTCCTGATCTATTTAGGTCGGTTAGGCGTGTTAGGTCAGGCAAGAGCTCGGGTTGGGGCGAGAGGCCAGTAAATTTATTGTTGAAACTAATCATATAAACACTTAGATTTTGGTGGAAATTCTAGGTTGATTCTCTAGAGAAAGAAACTCTTTGATATCGAATTTTGTATATGATCCACTCTCGTGATGGTTACTGGGCAGGGTTTCGATGATTCTCATTGAGGGTTAGGCATTACTCATCCACATACTTTTTGAAATACCATTTTTGAGAACATAATTTTGTTTTTTTTTTTTTTCGTCTTTCTTTCTTTCACTAAGGGACTAGCAATGTGTCGGTTAGGGGAAGTGATTAGTGCCCAAAATTGCTATTTTGAGCCCTATTTATTGTAGGTTTTGAGCACTTTTTGTGTACTAATCAACCGAATTAACCCGATTTGCACATTAAGGTCCCGAAGATTCTGAATCATCGCATTTTATAGCTAATTTTGTAGTTTTTGCTAGCTATTAATGCCAATATTGTCGAGTTGATCCAAGCACGTAGAATTCAAGTCGAACTTAGCTTTACAGATCAAAAACCAGAAGAAAAGAAGAGTAGAAAAAGTTGAAAATTTGAGCAGGTTCGCAGAAGGGTGCCAAATTTCGCACGATGACCTCCCGTTTGACTTTTTTTTTTTTTTTTTGTGATTTTTCCTATTTTTTCCCTTCATTTATTATGGGTATTGAGGGTATTTTTGTGTTTTTTTTCTTATTTGAGCACTATATAAGCTCAAATGAAATCTTGTAGAAAGGATCTTGATTTTTTCTCTTGGCTAAATATATAGAGACTGGGTGGGAGTTTTCCCGCTGCTTTTCTTTTCCTTCATTTTCTCTCCCTTTCTTCTATTTTCTGGGCTGCCAAACACCCCTCTGAGGATGACAACTCAGAGGATGGTTGGCTAGACCGCTTTTCTCCTTGAAGAGGAGGGCTGCTGGACTAGGTTTTTGAGGTAACTGTTGGTTCTCTGTTTTTAACGTAAGTTTTTTATTGGCATTTATGTTTCCACCTCTCATTCTAGGTTTAAATCTCTTAAATGTACCTTGATTAACCTGTATTTGGCAAGCTTTTAGGGTTCAGTGGATGCTTATTGCTAAATCCACTGAGATTCATTAATTGCCTTCTATTAGTTACTGTAGGGTAGGTTTAGGGGATATGTTCTCACTGTTAGGGAGCATTAATGTCTAATAAATGGTATATTTCAAAAGGAAAATTATTAGGATTCAGTTTTTATAGCCAAATACAGACCCGGTTTAGGAAATGACTATACGTCATCCTCCCTGACGCGAGAAAAAGGACCCGAGGACCTCTTAGTTACCCTAGGACCTCAAACCCAGTGGCCCAATGCTTCAAGGAGTTCTTTTCATATTTATTTCACCTTACTTTCATTTTGCAACCATCAAACCCCCCTGTTTTTTTTATCAAAAACCCAAAATCCAAATTGAATTCACCATTTTGGCCTTAATTGCAAATCATTTACACGAAGAAAACTCATCCCTGTGTTCGACCCTAGAGCCACTATACTGCAGTAGCTATGCTACGGCAGTAGGAGGAATTTAGGTTATAAATTTTGTTGATTCCGGCATAACCTAGCTACCGCTATATCAAATCAAAGCTTTGGACCATTTACTCATTTTTTTCTTCCATTCACTATCTTTAGACCCGCCAACAACAATGGAAGAGTTATACAAACGAGCTGATAAGTACTCAATGCTGGAGGACAATATCCGTGCAGCAGCCCAGATAGTCATGATTACAAACTAGTCGGATGAGGGAAATAAGCCTTTTGGGAAGAAGTCGTTCCGAGTCCAATGAGGTCTAGGGCAGAGATCGAAAGCGGTCCCGTGATCAGTCACTGAAATGAGAGAGCTCCCACAATTCACCCCTCTGAACATCTCATACGAGAAGTTATTGCCCATCATTAGCGACTTGCCAGAGTTCAAATGACTTGCAACAATCCAGATGGATCCTTCCCAAAGAAGCAAGTCCTTTGTGGGTGCACTATCATAGAGATCATGTATGAGACCAACAAGTGTCGGGGTTTCCAATTTCTAGTGGAAAAGTTGATCAAGGCTGGACATCTCAGGAGGTATGTCAAAGAAGATGACCACATAGAGGAATCAGTGGCGCCAGCAGATGCAGTTACATAGAGCAAAGAATCCCATCGTAATCTAGACCACCCATAAACTATATAATCGGGCAGCCCATTTGAAGACCGCGACGTCAAGCGTCAATAGAAGAAGACTTGGCAGCCGCCACCGCGCGCCAAGATTAATGTTATCCACACGGAAGGCATCCATGAAGAAACCAAGCCCATAGATGACCCTATATCCTTTCCTCCTGTCAACTTGAACATGATTATCAGGCCCCATCCATGGCATCGCGCTCACCCTTCAGATAACGTTTTGATGCAGTACGTAGCACCGGTAGACTCGGCAAAGGCGACGCATCTATCAGGAAGCTACCAGCCTTCGCAGAAGCTCTTAGGTATGTCGAACTCAACCGGCGATCCTCTCCGGGTTTTAACAGAAAGCAACTACCGTAACACTGGGGAGATGTCGCGCTCCTCGTAAAGCAGGGTTAGTCACTCAAGCGAAGTTTTGTTCTCAATTAGCCGAAGACTTAGGGCCTTGATACCATAATCAGGGAGAACTGGTGCATTCGTGAAGGTTGTTCCTTGACCTACCGCAAATGATTAGCTATTTGACTAACGTTGGGCAGGTTGACCTTTTAAGCAATCAAGCAGCCCGCAAGGCTGATATTATCGACTATCTATACGAGCAAGAAAGAGGAAGAACTCACGAAATCCTCCTCAGTCAGACCCTCGCATAGCAATCACGGTTCGCGCTGGTCGGGGTGGAAGAGAGGAAGGATCAGATTGGTATGGATCCCTTGGAAAAAATAGCAGCTGGGTGAATTCGAGAAAAGTTCACTTACATGATTCTCTCTTATTCAATGAAGAAATGCGGAGCGATTCTGACTCGTCTTGTGGATAATATAGATGTATTAAATGCGAGCCCGGTCGGATAGTTTGGAATTAACCTAACGGTGGCCTCTCACAAACTAAATATTAGTCCATAGCTAGACTAATAAGGGACGAGTAAGTGCTTCACGACTTGTGTCCAGTTATTTAGAGGGAAGTAGAAAACTTGCGAGAGCGAGGTTTCATCGAGGAGAGTGAAATTACCTTGAATAGCTAGCCAACATGGTGGTGGTTCCAAAGGCGGTAAAAATTAGCGAGTATGTAGATTCCATTGGCCTCAGTAAACCCACTTTAAAGATAAGCTCCCTTACCGCACATAAGATCAGGTGTTGATCTGTGATAGGGCACGGGACCTTTATCGTTTGGGCCTTTCTACAGATATCATCGATTCATGCACTTTGACGCAAAGCGACCTTCATTGCCAGGTTATCTTTGCTCTGATGCTGATGCCTTTTGTCTAAAAGAATCACAAGGGCGACTTATAAAGAAAGGTTAGTAACTAAGATATTCAATGGGTGTTAGGAGAAACCATGGAGAATTACATGTCGATGATATCTTGTAAAGTCGAAAAGTGCTTGATCACGCAAACATTTACGAAGCCTTTGGTATTGTATGAAATGCGACTGAAACTCAACCCTTTCAAATGTACGTTGAGTCGGTTTGAGCAAATTTCTAGGCTTTATGGTGACCTTGAGAGGCATAGGGGCCAATCCTATTCAACTCAAAGCTATAATAGATTCTCAGATTCCTACTTCCAGAAAAGGAGTTCGATAATTGACTGGCCGACTGGCAACTCTTGGGCTATTTATATCTCGCTTCATAGATCGATTAAAACCCTTTTTTATCACTCTAAAGATAGCAAAAAGGGCCGGTCATAATGAGGAATGTGATCAAGCTTTCATGGTGATCAAACAATATCTAACCAAATTGCCAATTCTGGCTAGCCTAGAAGCAGGCGATACGCTCTACCTTTACCTAGCGGTTTCAGAAGCCTCAGTAAGTGCATCTTTGTTCAGAAGATGAAAGCGTGAAGAGCCAGGTGATACACACTTAAGCAAATCCTATCTAAGCGAAACTCGGTATACGTCTCGAACAAAGTAGCCTTGGCCTCCAGTGTGTGGCGACTAAGAAGCTCCGCCCCTACTTCCAAGTACACCCTATCGTCATATTAACCAATCTCCCTTTGCGAATCACTATACATAAGCCTGACCTGTCAGGGAGGATGGTATGGTGGGCAATTGAGCTAAGTGAATTTAGTATCCAATATAAGTCGTGCTTGGCATTGAAGGGGAAAATATTGGAAGACTTTTTAGCAGAAGTTCCCCAACAGGATGCAAACCCGGATAGCACTGGCTAGTGGATCCTTAATGTAGACGATGCATATCGACAAATGAGAGCTGGAGTCGGGTTGCAACTTAAAGCCCCAACTAAGGAAAGGATAGATCAGGCCATATGGGTAGACTTCCCCCCGTCTAATCATAAGACTGAATATGAAGCAATACTTGTCGGAATCGACCTCGCACCTTCTATATCTTTAGAAAAAAAATCACCCATGCTGTTGATTCTCAGGCGGTAGTAAAGGCCAGTGAGCGGAGAATACAAAGCGAGGCCAATGCATGATCAAGAAGTATGTATATGCAGTTAAGCCCCTCATTAGAGAGTTTTGCACCTTGGAAGCTTAAGCATATCTAAAGGGATTCGAATGAAAAGGTAGATGCGTTGGCAGCAGTAGCTACATCCCTCCTAATAAAAGAAACGGTATTCCTCCTTGTCTATCTCCAATCGGCATCATCAATTACTATCAACCAGGTAATCAAAATAGATGAAGCTTGTTCTTCTTAGATGACTCTAATACTGCACTATTTGAGCTTGGGAGAATTGCCAGATAATAGGATTGAAGCCCATAAGATTCAGGTCCAGACGGCTAAATTTTCCCTTGTGAATGGACAATTATAACAGGTCTTTGGAGACGGGTTTATCTCAGTGTCTCACACCGTTGTCCAGGTGGGGAGTAATATATTGGCGAACTCCATGAAGGAATATGTGAAACCATGCAGGTAGCGAACTTTGTCTCACGGGGCCATTACAAGATTATTATTGGCTAACCATGAGAGTGATGTTTGCCTGATCGGGAAGTGTGGCCGGCATTTATCGTGACAAGCCCATCTCGAGGTCGCCGTGAGATCTAACCACCATCACGAGTCGCCCGGCAGTTATTTCGATGAGGATTGATATAGTTGGATCGCTACTTACCACCCTAACTCAAAAAAAGCTATTGTTGGTTGCCACCAATTATTTCAGCAAATGGATAGAAGCTAAGGCCTTCACCTCTATCAAAGATAAAGAAGTCCTCCAATAGTCTGCCGATTCGGAATACCTCAATCAATTGTAACTAACAATGGGACACAATTTGACAGTAGAGTATACAAAAAAAATTTCCATGAGTCGAAAATCAAAAACTTGTATTCAATCCCACGATACACACGAGATCGTAGCGGGAGGAACGCACATCTAACAAAACTCTCTTGATGGCTTTGAAAAAGCGACTACATTCGACTAAAGGAAATGGGTAGACGAGCTACGAAGAGTTCTTTAGGCCTATAGAACAACCAGCTGGAAGTCGACTAGAGTATCCCCTTTTGCCCTCACCTGGGATGAGAAATGCTAATTCCCTCTGAAATTGGGTGCCGCACGGCTTAGAATGGAAAGCCACTGGCTTGGCTAATCTGAAACCATTGCCAAAGACTTAGATATGACAGACAAACTCCGTGAAGCTGTGGCTGTATGTATAACATCGTACCAACAAAGAATAACAAACCTCTACAACAGGCGTGTAAGACAACATGCATTCCGAGCTGGAGACCTAGTCTTGAGAAGGGTCTTTGAAAACCTGGTGACCAATGATCGGCAAATTCCAGCGGTGGAAAGGCCATGCTGATAAGTAGAATGGGGGTAGTGGATCGATACGCATTAGAGGGCATTGACGCCATTCCAATGGAAGGAGAGCGAGTGATGGGATGAATGGCGGGTGTTGGTGGTGGTGTACTCCATTAAAAGTGACCATGGCTTTGCGTCCAGTAGCACAGTCACGGTGCTCCCACAACCATATCCTTAAAAAATAAGAAGCCAATAACTTTGTACTAGTTGACAAAATTGATGAGATTCGGAAAAAAAATTCACAACACAATCCTTGGGATTGCAATGTCAGCCCTCCACTAAAAGCGTAAAAGACAGATGTTTCCATTTGTAGTGCTTTGCAATGTGGGCCCTCCACTAAAAACTTTCATGCTCGTGCCGAGCATGATGAGTTTCTCTGCAATTTAACAACCATTTTACCATTACCATCAAAATAAACTTGATATGAAATATTACAGACATACAATATCAAAAGCCTAAAACATCAATTTTTTCCCCTTCCTGGAACCCAACTCAAACTAATTAAATTCGCAAGAAGAAGCCTCTCTGAAAAGGAGAAAGCAAGACTGTCAGTGTAGCCAAGCCATAGTTGAAGCCGTCAGAGCTGCAAATGGTTGTGGGAGTGATAAGCACTTCAGCAGGTCGAGTAAGAAAAGTGTACTCGGATTTTCCAGCTTTAATTCTGCATCATCCACATGCATCTTTGGCATCTTCTGTACCATCATCTCTTTCTATCAAATATGGCCAAAACAATTCACAGTTTCAAATTTTGAATCACGAGACAAGATTCCTTATGTCTTAAGTTGCTTCTTCAACAGCATCAATTCACAGTTTGAACAGAATTTGCATGCACTTGGTAAGCAGACACCATTAAAAATAGAAATACCTTGTGGTAATCTTTTTTTATTTTAACACCCTATTTTTTAAATTTATTTATAAATAGAATTTAAAATAATTCCTTTCAGCGTTTTCCCCCTTCTTTACAAGCAAACTTTTACCCTTCTGGTAGACCAAAAAAAAAAAAAATTCCATTTTTTAACTGATATTTCGATGAACTTTGCCTACCCATTAAAGGATGCCTCATTTCACACTTTATATAGAATTGAACGGGTGTGAATACTTCTACCTAATCTAATGAGATGGTTAGTGTGTTAGAAGAATGTCAGTATCTCCCACCTCCCATTATGGTGAAGACTCTCCCACTCACCTTATTTGATATGCTATGGCTACATCTCCATCATGTTCAAAGCCTACTCTTTTTCAAATTCCCTCACTTCAAGGCCCACTTCATAGAAACCACCATCCCTTCCTTTAGACACTCCCTCTCCCTCGCTCTTAAACACTTCTACCCCTTTTCCGGAAATTTACTATTTCCTCCAAATCTTAAAGAGCCCGAAATTCATTATGAGGATGGTGATTCAGTTTCACTGACCTTTGCTGAGTCTAATATCGATTTTGATTGCCTTATCAAAAACCACCAAAGGGAAGTTGCTAGCTTTCATCCTCTTATACCCCATTTGTCATAGGTATGTGTAAAAGGTACGTAACACAATCCTAACACCTGTTTTTGCCATTCAAGTAACGCTTTTTCCCAATTCCGGGATTTCTTTTGCGTTCACCATGAACCATGTTGTGGCAGATGGTAACAGTTTTATTAGATTCATTAAGTTGTGGGTAACTATAAATAAATTTCAAAGAGAGCCCTTTATATTAGAGGAAGCAATATTCATGCCGTTCTATGATAGGACTATGGTAAAAGATCCCAACAAGATGAAATATTATTTTAATGACACAAACAGAAAATTAAATTTTAAGGATATCGACAACTTCTCCCCCACCAACAACAGCCTGGCTACATTTTTACTAAGTCAAGCAGATCTTCAATGGCTAAAAAAAATGGTTATGATTCGATGTCCAACGCTATCACATCTCTCAAGTTTTACAGTAACATGCCCCACACATGTAGGTTTGCATTGTCAAAGCCCGGGTCTGGATTGGTGAGAAAGTGAGTGAAAATGAGGTGGATCACTTTGGTTTTTCGATTGACTGTCGAGCCCACTTTGACCCACCATTACCTGAAAACTATTTTGGCAACTGTGTGGTTCCATATGTTATAACTGCAAAGACTATGCAACTAATAGATGAAGATGGTTTTGTAATTGCAGCCAATCTCATAGAAGCAATTAAAGGAAAGCTAGGAAACAAGAATGAAATTTTGGAAGGTTTTGAGAAATAAATGCAGATTTTATCAACCAAACATGGAAGCTGTAGGAGTTGCTGGTTCCCCCAGGTTTGCATTATAGCGACAAAGATTTTGGATTTGGACAACTACAAAGAGAGTTCATATCCATAGATGAAACAAGATCCATATCACTTCATGAAGGCAAAGATAAGAAAGGCGATATTGAAATTGGTTTGTCACTCCCCAATATTAAAATGGATGTTTTTGCCTCTATCTTTACCACTGGCCTCGTGATGTGTGATTAAAGAAGGAAACCCTTGTTCCTTGAAGAATTTAAATATATTTGTTCTAGAGCCGTCAATCTTGGTAGTTATTTTCTCTTTAATCTGCTTAATCATTTTTTAGTTTTTTGCCTATATTAACAGTAATATTCAAATTATTGTTAGTAAATCTTTATTTTCAACAAGCAGACAGATATCTTGTCTGTCAATGATGTGAAAAGTTTTTTTTTTGAAAGCTAATCACTTGTACAAAGTAAAGTTGTATATACTAGACTCAGTCATAAACTGCAAGCCTTAGGCGCTGCAATTAAAGGTTAGCAATTTGAGTTAGGCGTAGCAGACCAGAATAGAACAAAAAAAAAAATCTCTCAAATCTTCACGTCTTTTTAGGCACTCAGGCTGGGGAAGAGACTAAGGAGCCTGTTTATTAACAGTTTTTGAAAAACTATTATTTGTTTTAAAACAACCAGGAATAAAGAAAACAGAGATAAAATGTTTGAATTTACCGTTTTATTTTCTGAAAAAAGCCCACAAAGAACACATAAAACACTAAAATCAAGAAATAAAAATAGTTTTCCTTTGTGTTTCAAAAACTGTTTCCAACAGTTTTGAAAATAAACAAATATATCCTGAAAATTTAATTAATAAATTATACCAAATATTAATTAATTTGACTAAATTATGATAGAGGAATGGTTTCATTCTATTTGAGCATAGCCCCTATAGGAATTTTATTCATAAAGTGAATTCTTATTCACTGTATTAACGTTCAACAAGAGATATCATCTAAAGTTTAAAAATTACTACTGATAGGCATTTTAGGAATAAAATTTTAATTTTATTTTAAAAACTAGAATAATTTTAAAATGGGCAGTTGTTGAGTTAATTTCCCCTTCTTGAATTCCAATTTTTAATTTTTTTTAAATAAGTACATCAAAACGCAATTTTCTCAAAATAAATTTGAGGGTTGGGCGAATCCGATAGGCGGGCCGCCCATTTTGGCTGTGTCGGCACGAAAAGGGCGGGTTGGGTCGGCGTGGCCTAATCTTGCTTGGTCGGGCGCCGACCCGAAAGGCGGCGTGTGGCGGGAGTGCCCATTTCGGGTGCCATGCGGGTCGACCCACCATGCCAGCCAGCTTCGCTATCGCCGGTCTCTTTTTTCATATAAAATTATTAATAATACCCCTCTCAGCAACTGCCTCATGGCTAATTTTGAGGGGTATAAAGTCTTTGCATGTTAAATGTATAATAGTCACTCCTAGCATTTTGCATGCCGGGCGATCATTTGGCGTCATGGGCGGCTGAGTGGCGGCCTGCATTTTTAAGTGGCGTGCCGGTTAATGCGTTGTCAGTTAAGCACACGCCAAAAGTTGGCGGCGGCAGGCCACGGCTTGTTGGGCGGTCTGGCTGAGGTAGATAGCTATGGAAACCTAGGAACCTACACTTTTATTAGTTGTGGTTATCTTTGTACTTTTGGAATCAATATACAATGGAAATCAGAATTAAGATTGAACAAGATCTGTGACAAACTAGTGTCATCATTATTAGGGTTTATTAACCTCTTGCATCGGACCTTTCAAGTTATTTTAGTTGAGATAAATTTGGCATTATGGACACGATTAATTGCCAAAAATGAGAAAGGCAGAACCAGACATATGTGTGGTTTGAATGTACATGTGGGAGGGGTGGTCCATTTATAAGCTCGAACCCCGTATTTTAGGGTACACAACATCTCTCGAAACAACCTAACTGGTCCTCATCATATAGGGTTTTTTGCTTATCAAATAATTAATTAATGAGTTTGGTTACTAATTAGCTAGCTTGTGAACCCAATGACCCATTATCAATTTTAGCTCTTGATTAATGGCTTAACTTAGATTATTTTTAGAGCATAAATCCAACATGTACATGTTATTAATGTATTATATATTTGATAGATAATGAATAACCACCATTATTTGTTTTGTTTTTTTGGGGACAGCATTTTGTGATTCATTAGATACTCCAATTACCACTTGTGATTGGTGAATATGGCATTAAAATTGTACTATTTCACCGGTTATGAATAACATTAAGTAATTGTATCAAGGTTAAATCTAATACATGGTTCACAATACCGGCCCACCAACTTTATACCGTGTAGTTGGAAGAAGATATTGCATTATTGGATGACCGTCACCAATTGTTAACCCCTTACCTACAATTCCATTTAGCCATCAACAACAAATCTCAAAAACATACCGACAGTGGGTTCTCTATGACCTTCAGTCACCATTCCAAAAAAACAGAAAAGGTTTTTTAATTAGTGTCAACCAACGATAATATATTTAATAATACAATCAAGAAGAATCAGGTTCAAATTTATAAGATAACATAATATTATAATATTGTAATGTTAAGCGAATAGATGTCAAAATAATAATAATAATAATAATAATAATAATAATATTAATAAGATCAGTTAAAATAAAGAAAAAAATGTTTAATTATCATTTAAACAAATTATTATTGTTTCAAAGAATACAAAATAATTAGAAAGTAGAAATAAATTCTTAGACTTAACTACAATATATAAATCATACCTATATGTAATTAAATTAAAGGATTCAAATATGTGATGGCTGAAGATGAATCCAATATTTTGAATTAAGTCCTAACAAATTATATTATATATTTATATTATATCAGAATGGAATCAAAATCTGAAAGATATTCATGAGATTTGTTTGTTGTCTTATTTATGTATGCCAAACAATCCTTGGAAAAAGCTAATAGAAAAAGACCAAAAAAAAAAAAAAGAAAGAAAAAATCTATGACATTTCTCTGGAGAATGTGATTGATAGATGACATCTCCCAAGGGTTGGATCTAATCCATGATTCACAAAATTTAGCCTTCAACAACTATTCTAGAAAAAAAAAATGAAAAATACCATGTCGGTTCTTTTTAATTAACTTCGATCATTTATAATAAAGAACTTTATCTAGAATTGAACGGATGTGAATAACTAAATACTCACAGATTTACCATATTGGAGTCCCATCAGAGGTTAAAAATGAAAAAAAATATGAAGATGTTCACTTTGGTGAAAACTAATCTGTGAATTTTTTTTCTACTTTTTATTAGCTTCAAAAGAATTTAAATATAAAAAAAAATAACAACTGACTAAATCATCAATATAAAATAGGTCATAACGAATAAATCACTAGCCGTGTAAGGTACAGAACTACGAAGAGATAAAAAGAAAGCGAATAAAAAAGCGGAGCGAGAATTATGATTTTTGATATTAAATCAGTCTGCAAAGTACTTGTAAAATTCTTTTATTTATAAGCACAAACAAAAATCCTAATGGATAATGCAAAAATCATAATAGATAAATCAAAAAATACTAATGGTAAATCCAAAAAAATAAAATAAAATAAATAATTAATAAAGCCAATAAAATTCGTAGACTGGACTTGGGCTTCCCTATACCGTTTAGGCACAGATGTGGAGCTCACTAAAAGTGTACAAATCGATTATCAGAGTTGAGAAAGAACTCGACTCAGAAAGTGAAAGAAGGTAGCAATCAACAGTGAAGAATCAAATGAACCAGAAGTCATCCTCCTGTATCGAGTAGCATCGAGGAATCGGGACTGACCGTATCATTTGACAAGAAAGCAATGAAACCCACCATCTCTAGAAGTCACGAACTCATCATCGAGGATAGTATCCACGGAACCTTAGAAAGTTATAGCGAGGCATAGTGGGTGCACCTTTGCTAGCCACTGCGGACACACTAAAGTGAGTAGAAGATAAAGTCGCCAGATGGAGTATGATCCTCTACATTGAAAACGGGCTAATATCCATGTCATTAGGCAAATCGAAGATATGCATTAAGATCCATTCTGAATGATAGAATAAGGGCCACGTGGCTTACGCCAAGTTTTTGAAAGCGTTTTGGAATTCTTTGGGACGAATGCGAACCATAACATGGTCTGACATTAAATTCTTTGAATCTCACGTTCACACGTGCGGCCGAGTTTATACTCATTACTTATAGAAATTTTTCGCTAATCTACGACATGTAAGTCGTATGGATGTGTTTTGCAAAGTTTTACGCGGGGTTCGGATACATGCATGTGAGGTGGTAAAGAGCAAAGATCGATAGGTGTGCGGGGTGAGTAGCCATTAACAATTTGGAAAGGACTTTTTACCCCGATTAAAGAGCAGTTAACGAGAATTATTATAAACAGAAACTCATTTGTTGACAAATTAAATCCCAAACGCACTTGTTTTTATCGACCAAACACCTAAGCATAATGCAGGACTATGATTCTGCCAAGCCTTGGTTGCCCGTATTGAGTTTGAGGATGAAACGGATGAAAATTTTAGAGTAGTGCGAACAATTTCCAAAGGGTTTTCGAAAATAGCTAACAAATTTCACATCCTATCGAGGATACAATGGTGGAAGGCAAGCGAGTGCGATTTAACAACTTCTCTAAAAAAATTTAGCAACATGTGGGAGCGTGTTGGTTTTGTGGCGTAGGAATAAATGTATGCATCTTAGAAAATCGTAACAACAAGCAAATGATCATGTCCTCTAGTCTTGTGATCGAGCAGAAATTCCATACTAACATCTTTTCCAGTTTCATGAGGGACGGGTAAAGGAGTATCTGAAGCCCGGTGTTTTGTTTCTTAGCCCCTTGGCTATCGACATGTTACGCGTTGTGCAGCTATCATAGCATCCCTTTTTAGAGAAGGCCCGATAAAACCTATCTTCAAGCAAGTACTGATAGTTTATCATAAAATGTCGGTAAAACCACACGTGTCTCCCAATTAAATCACCCCAAATGATGTCGAAATGCATACTGATTTAGTCGCTGCAACAAATACCCATTTCAACAAGGAAGTCCGGATACTCTTGGCGGTTGCCATTACTAACCTCATTATAAAATCAATACCCAGTCGGGACATACGAGTACTCATTTTCAATCCTATCAAACCCGATGACGCGAGCACTCCTCGATGAAGTGCCAACGATTAATCGGCTAAGTGCATACAGTCTCAAATCTCTCTCAAGCTGCTTACATTTTAAAATATGCAAATTCCTTTCGAAGTTTAGAGATATCCCGCGTTTACCAATGCAAACTTTAGGCTTGCGGTCTCGAAATAATGTTCTTACCCTTTGTACTTAAAAGGAATAAATGTTATCTTTACCAAAATTGATAACATTAAGATCATAAAGCGAGGCGGCCTAAAAAAGAACATAGAAGCTGACATCCGTAGGTAGCACCTCACAATAGATTTCATCCTTATAATCCCCGGTTGAATAGGAGCTAGACACCTTTGGGTAGCGGGCAAAGTGTAGTCATTCACCCAACTACTCTAAATGGATTTGGATGCAAATTCACACTTTAGGTTTAACAATTTAACGACATCCTTAGAAACCTGTTCATTGAACTACCCCCGTCAATCACTAACACATTTCTTATCTCCACTTTGTATAGTATGGCAAAATACTAATGCGCTTCCAATGATCATTATCTATAGTTGTGGATAGCACACTTCGAACCACACTAACACATGCATCTTCATCACAACTTTCATGAAGATCATCTTCATCACCAGAATAATCTAAAGGATCAATAATTTGGTCTTCCTCATTCTCCAAAATACTTTGTTCAACATCTAATGCCAATGCACGTTGAGGACAACGAGACGCAATATGGCCCTTATGATGACACCCGCCAATGACAATCCCAGTGAGTTACTAGCGCCCAGGCGATAGGAGACGCGGGAAGGGTTCGCATTAAAATGAATCTTTGTCCCCTACATTGTGGCGTGGTAGTTTGATGACATGGTTGGGACTTGGGTAGCTTGTGTGCTGCAAAGGAGGGTGCGGTGAACTTCTCATTCTAAGGCTTTTTGGTATGCACTCCTCTATAATTATTATGGAGCATGCAATCTAACCATTCTTTGAATGTCGAACCTAAGACCATTATGTGAGTGCGAGACCAGCCAAATTGGTCCTCGACGCCGGAACTCTCACTACACCTAGTCTAACTTCCCTCAAATTTATGGAATATTGACTACTTAAGAGTCATTGCATTTTAGATTTAATCATGGTGAAAACAATTAGCTCTTTATATGATGGAGGAATGTACTTTTCTTGCGACTTTGCTTTCATAACGGCCCGATTGGGTGATGGGTGGATTCACTGAGCGAAGCATGTCTTGCAACACGTGCATCGGTACATCTTAGGTTGAATTAGTTAATTTCATTTAACAAAGCCAGAACAGTTCACTATCGATCATTTCATACCAATCAAAATATTCCTCAATAGCAACTAACCAATCGAAAACATTTGGATCCATTCTACCATCAAATTCAGGAGCATTAACCTTAACTTTTTTTGTGATGTCCCTTTGAGGTTGTCTAACCTGTCTATCCTGATCTCTACCCCAAACACCATTAACCCTAGGATGGTATCGTTGAGGAGCGACATCTTCTCTCACTGGATTTGGTGGGTAAGTTTGCCTTGGTGGTTGGTAATCTAATGAGAAGTTGACATTAAGCGGTTGAAAATTGATCACCTAGAAGATTAAGTGAGGGTCTCAGGTTGTAGGCCCAACCTTGTGTGAGGTTGAGTAATTGAATGACTACCTGATTGTTTACCCACGAAGATTTTCATACGAAGCCATTTACAATTCATCAGGATTAGTGTGAACCTTTAGAAGGACTTGAAGCCAGGTGTGGCGGTGACGTGCTGCAGTTTCATCGACATAGTCACCTATCTCGTATTTTACCCGGATGTTTTAAAGCAAGTCCATTTTTTTTATTTATTGCATGAGTTTGTTGTTCGAGGCGGATTGGTGGAGTCAATTGACCACACATTAATTTAAATTACCCTCACCGTCTGTGTGGAATCAAATTGTAGATTGTTGGCATCATGATAATGAATGGCCACAAACTAGACTATCGTTTAGATCTTGAGATGGGCTTGCCAGTGCCCAAGTCTGCATGTGTTCTATTATTATTAGTCATTTGGGTTAGGTGAAGAAAGTACAGCAATATCACTTTGAGTCTTGAGTGACATGCTGAGATAGAATCTAAAATTCCAGTAAAGAAATTTATAAAGCCCCA
This sequence comes from Tetrastigma voinierianum, assembly GCA_016808115.1. Classification (NCBI taxonomy): domain Eukaryota; kingdom Viridiplantae; phylum Streptophyta; class Magnoliopsida; order Vitales; family Vitaceae; genus Tetrastigma; species Tetrastigma voinierianum. Next base: position 286,656 of record JAEQBH010000123.1, read on the forward strand.
TATGTGTCACGACAAACACAATCTAAAAAAATGTAATGTGATTATATATCACAATTACTGCAGTCACTAAAAAAAAACAGAGTTTTATTTTTTTTATTTTTTAAAAAAAATGCTCTTACATGCTCACATCAAATAAATTTAAGAGCCTAAAACAATCAAGCAGATATACTTAAGTACCACCAAATAATATTGAGTTTTCAAGTAAAAGAAAATATACTAGAATGAAGAACTTTTTAGGATACATAATTCTTTATGAGGGTTACCATGAAACTCAAAAGAGTTGTGTGCAAGGATGAAAATGACAATGATAGATCGGGGAGCAAAAGGCGAGATATCAGTGAAATAGAAGTGTGACTGCGATCAGAGGAATGAAACTAAAGCGGAGGAGCGGCGCGAAGAGCAGCCGGCGTCCGTATCAACTAATCTGGCATCCAGTTCATCAACTTAGTATATATAATAATATATCTTTGGAGCATGGTGCATGCATGCGACCAATTGTGAGGACCAAAAAGAAAATGCGATTAAAGAGCTTCCTTGTAAACTTCTTCTTGTAAAAAAATTTCTCTATTGTTAAATTCTGATGCAATTTAACTAATTAATGTAATCAAAGTAGCTAATCTCTCAGTTTATGCAAACCAATCAAAATAAATTATAGGGAAGTCATTCTTGTGATACATTAATATGTGGGGATTGCGAGAAATCCCGAAAAGTTTAGAGTTTTGTTGAAAATTTAAGGTAGAGTCTTGCGGTGTTGTTAATGACGGCGCCTCCAGATCTTAGTTTCTTGGATTCTAAGTCTGGTTGGAGATTCAAAAGTAGAGAAAAAGAAACTTGGGACACAGCGATACTTGACGGTAGCGGATCGATTGGGCGATAGTCAGGGCAATAGTGGGTTATTGATTTTGTGACAGTCTTGTATTAAACCAAACAAATAAGAAGTTTTGATCTCGGATCGGGAGCTTGAAATAAACCAAAAATAACTCGTCTCGGATCGAGTTTGGCTCTGATACCAAGCTTGATGTAGGCTATTTCTGAAGAATAAAGAAAGCGAATAAAGAAGCGGGCAGAGTGCAGATTTTTTGATATTAATCAAGTCTAAAAGCGATAGCATGCAAGGTCGCATTTATAAGCACAAACAAAAATCCTAATGGATAATCCAAAATCATAATAGATAAATCCAAAAATACTAATGAATGATCAAAAATAAAATAAAGTAAATAAATTAATAATAATAAAATTCGATGCGTTGGACTTGAACTACTATACCGTTTGACTGAAATGTGGCTCACTCATATACAATCACTAACATATCAAATAACCTAAAAAAATAAGACATTAATTAAGTTAATGATGATATAATATTTAAAAATTATTCAAATTAAAAGAATAACTAACAAACTAATAAACAGGACATTAAAATAATTATCCAAAAGTATAAAAAAATACTAATTAAGTTTTCGACTTATCATTTTACCACCCATAAACTTCGAAGAGTTGTAGGATTTGCTGGTTCGTCAAGATTCGCAGTATATAACATAGATTTCGGATTCGGACAGCTACGAAAGGGAGAGTTCATATCAATTATTAGTAGTCACTCTTTATTTTCATTGAGTAGACAGCATCTAACAAGAGGTATCTCTTGTCTGTCAATGATGAAGAGTAATTTGGCCGAAAGAAGAGTCTCTCAAACATTCCATTTTTGTGGTTAAGTAATGTATATGGCATTAATCTTTGGGGTGTGATTAGTGTTGGATCGTGTTAAATGTCGTGTTGATAATACGGTCATGTTAACGTTAAATCCGATCGAATCAGCGTGAATAATAAGCGTGTCAACGTTAAATTTGTCAAATACGACTTATTTATTATTAGGTATTGGATCAACACGAATATGATTAACTAATTTGATTATTTAAAATAATAATTTATAATTAATCGCTACATATTTAACACAAATAACCTATTAAATTTAACACGTTTATTAATTTTATTATTTAAAATAATATGAATTATAATTAATAATTCATATTTAACACAACAACCTATTAAATAAAGTTAATTAATCGATATATAATAATTAAACGAAGCTAATCTCGATCAAATTCGCCATAGTTATGCTCACGAATATGACTCATTTATTAAACGCGTCACCTTATCAATGGTCACGACTAAACACGATTATACTCAATCCAATTCCGTAAAAATCCTGTTAAATTCGTATCGTATTCACCTATCGTGTCAAATATTACCGACCCTAGTTAATGCACTGTCTGACAAGTAATGGATGGGCCTCGGTTATCACTTATTTGGGCGGAATTATTTTGTGGTTGGCGATGAATTCAAAATTTGAATAAGCTTCCAATTTTATTATATTATATTATAACTGAATTGTGTCAAAATTAAAATATTCATAAGAGTTGTTCGTTCTATCATTTATGCATGCGAACTAATCCTTGAGAACAGCTAATAGAAAAAAGACAAAATTATCTATGATATTTCTCTGGAGAATGTGATTCATAGATGGCACGACATAAGGGGCACCATTTTTAGACTGTCCCAGCAAGGGAAAATTTACTGTATAAATGGATGACGGTCCGACCTTAACCACAATTTATTTGGCTCTAACAACCATTCAGAAAATAGGGAAATTTGTATTTCACGAGAATATTTACAAAGAATGTAAAATATATAACTAAAGTAAGAAGTTTCATAGAAAATAACTATTTTTAGGTATGGTAGTATCTATAGTTGGTACGAACCATTATAATAGTACTTAAGACATTAAGATAGTACTTATATTTTATTAACTAAAACATAATTTTTTTTTATGAAATTATATTGAAATATATATTTTACATTCTTTATATCTTTTTTGTAATTATTTCAAAATCAATTGGCTGAAATAAAAGTTTTCCCTCACAAAATATCCATGTAAGTTCTTTTCAATTTAACTTTGATCATTTTTTAATAAAGAACTTTAAATAATAAGATTGGAGGGAAAGAAAAATATTTTTAATTAATTGCTTAAAAATTATTTTTCTTTCAAAGAATAAAAATATCTGAAAATTTAAATTTGAGTTTTCAATCCTTATTAAAGAGAGTGGGATTTAAGCATTTGAGCAAATAAGGAGATTTAAAGCGTAGCTATGTATTTATCTCAAAGTTTTTAAAAATACAGACATCCAAAACCCAAATTCAGTTTCGACAATTTACTATATCGTAATAAACGTTTAATTATAAAAAGTAGCAAGATTTAAAAAATCACATACGAACTTTTTAAGTAACCTCAAGCATTTTTAAATGAGGAGAATTAAGTAATAAGAGTGCAAAGAAAGAAAAATATGCTTAATTAATTTTTTAAAAATATTATTGTTTCAAAGGTTACAATATAATTTGGGAAAAACAAGGATTTTGTTTTTGAGGTTTACTATACTTGATTAAGAATGGACTTTGATACCATAATGCATCAAATGCATAACATCATCTTTTGATATGTGTTTTAAAAGAATTTCTATGAAACTACTAATATATTATTTAAAGAACCTCTAAACAAAGATTCCTCATAGTTTTTTTTTTTTTTAAAGTAGATTCCTCATAGTTAGGAACTTAGGATTGAAAATTGCCTATTTGAATAAACATATTATACAATATCTAAGTCATATGAGTTTCAAACATTTTTGTAAAAATTCAAACAATAAGAGATTTTGTAAATTACAAAAAACGTGAAAACTACTTATATTCTTTCAGAATTATTACCAATTTTTAAAATATTTTTGATTTCTTTTGATAAGAACATGTCAGCATAAATTAATAAATTGCTTTCATCGTGACCGAAATCGTGATTCTCATTTTCCTACGCTTATATTTTTAAAATATCAACGCTTTTACTTACAAATTGCAAGACGGCTTAAGATTTTTAGATTTTTAAATATAGGTTATGTATAAAGATATATGTTTTTATTGTCACCAATCTAATGACCCTAATTAACTTCTGTGAATAGCTTTGAGTTTCAAATCGAACCAATTAACTAAAGAGTGTGATTGATTTGAATCCGAACACTTTTATGGCTTATGATCAAATAGTGTATTAACCTCTCCATTATTGCATTTTACATGACATTAATACACTATCCGACAAGTATCAATAGCCTCCATTATTTCATTTGTGTTTTCCCGAATTATTTTGTTTTTGGAGTTGAATAAATATTTTGAATAACTATGTTAATGCATTGTTTGGTGGATAGTGAATAACCACTCCATTATTGCATTGTACATGACATTAATACACTATCCGACAAGTATCAATAGCCTCCATTATTTCATTTGCGTTTTCCATGGTGTTAGGGTCACCATATCTAGATTGTTTGGTTGGGAGAAAATATTGCATTATTGGATGACTGTTGCCATTTGATGGCCTCATCTAATCCCAATAGCAATTTAGAAAATATCATGATGCTTTTTTTTTAGAAATATTTGTTAAAAGATATCAAATAATTAAATTTAATTATTTTCATTTTTTTTAAAGATATTATCAGTAAAAATGCCATGATGTTAAAAAAGAAATGCCCCTTCCATATTTTTTCTTGATAAATAACTCATTATAAATAAAAATATATCATTTATCTTTTAGGTATTTATACGTGACCTATAATTTTATTAAAAAACAATTCATTATTAAAAAAAAATACATTTTCTCAATTTAGATATTTACCCATGTCTTGTAAAATGAAGGGTTATTTTTAAGAAAATAATGAGGACCTATTTGTTAAAATATAATAAAAAAATTGATGTACCATTAAATTTTCAAAATTCATATTTCAAGTGGTCTTTTAATCAAATCATCCTTCTTTTTAATTAACTTCAATGATTTTAAATCAAAGAAATTTAGGCCATGTTTAGTAGGTAGAAAATTTTACATTTACGTGATGAACTTTGAAGCGAGGAAGCGTTTGATTACGAGAATAAGACGAAAGCAATTTGAAAACAAGAAAATGGTCAGCTATTTTCAACATTTATGCTCATCCAGAAAACAATTACGCTTGCCGTTTCCTTGTTTTACAGTCGTCAGCGGGATTTGGTGGATTGAGATAAAATGAAAACACCGAATTCTTCTTTTCTTCTTTTTATTCCCCTTTCGTCTTCCACTTCGATTTTCTTCTCATCAGGCTCACGAAAACACGTGATTATGAATAGTAACATGTATTTTAAACACATTTTTATTGTTTTCATTAACTTCATTTTCAAGAAAATGGTTTCTGAACAAATTTTAGCATTAACTTTTATTTTGTCAATTGAATCTGAAGCGTATTTTAGAAATGGCCAAGGTGAATCTGTTCAGAAAATTTTAAGTATTACGAATTTTGGTTAGAATTGAAGAAAATTTTCGTGAATACATAGGCGCTTAAATAACAATAGTAGAAAAGAAAGAAAATGAAAAATATATCTATAAATAGAAAATACATTCCTTCCGATATTTTTTCCCCTTATTAATCAAACTTATCCTTATCCTTATCCTTCACAAAAGAGCAGAAAGAAACTATCATTTTCCTAATTGATTTTCGATAAGCTTTATCTTCCATTCAAGGATTCTTCACTTCACAATTTATATAGAATTGAACTGATGTGAATACTATGATCTTTATCTTGTCATATGGCCTCATCTAGCGAGATGGTGCATGTGCTAGAAGAATGCAGAATATCTCCACCTCCCCGTACAGTAGGTGAGAAGACTCTTCCACTCACCTTCTTTGATCTTCTACTTGTTTACATTTCCATCATCATGTTCAAACCTCTTCTTTTACAAATTCCCTCATTCCAAGACCCACTTCATAGAAACCACCATCCCTTCCCTTACACACTCCCTATCCCTAACTCTTAAATACTTCTCCCTTTTCTGGAAATTTACTATTTCCTCCAAATTTTAAAGAGCCTGAATTTCATTATGAGGAAGGTGATTCAGTTTCACTCACCTTTGCCGAGTCTAATACCGATTTTGATTACCTTGTCAAAAACCATCCACGAGAAGTAGCCCTCTTTCATCCTCTTATACCCAATTTGCCACCGGTATGTGTAAAAGGTAACACGCTCATATCACCTGTCTTTGCTATTCAAATAACGGTTTTTCCTAACACCGGGATTTCTTTTGGGTTCACCACTGGCCATGTTGTGGCAGATGGCAACACACTATAATTAGATTCATTAAGTTGTAGGCTACTGTAAATAAATTTCAAGAGAGCCCTTGATATTGGAAGGAAGCAATATTCATGCCACCGTTCTATAGTAGGACCATGGTGAAAGACGCCAATAAAGGTAGGTTAATTCTTTGGCAACATAGCCAGAAAATTGGTTGAGATATCGACCATTGCTCCCCACCAGCAACTTCTTGGCTACATTTTCACCAAGGTCAAACCGGTCTTCAACGGCTAAAAAAAGGGTTATGGTTCGATGTCCAGCGTTTGTGCATGTCTCAGGTTTGCGATAACATGTGCTTACACCTGGGTTTGCATTGTTAAAGCACGTGCCTGGATTGGTGAGGAAGTGAGTGAAAATGAAGTCGATCACTTCGGTTTTCCGATCGACGTTCGAGCCCACTTAGACCCACCACTACCCGAAAACTATTTTGGCAACTGTTTGGTTATATTTCTTGTAACTGCAAAGAGTATAAGATTAATAAGGAGAAGATAGTTTTATAATGGCAGCTAATCTTATAGGGAAGCAGTAAAGGAAAACTAGGAAACAAGAAGAAAGAAATTTTGGAAGGTTTTGAGAAATCAACCGATGTTATCATCCATAAACATGGAGAGGCGGTAGGAGTTGCTGGTTCCCAAGGTTGCAGTATATGACACATAGATTTGGATTTGGACAACTACAAAAGAGAGGTCATATTCATAGGTGAAATGAATCCATATCAGCTTTCTATGAGTCAAAGATAAGAAAGGCGATATTAAGTGGTTTGCATCCTCCCCAATATTAAAATGGATGCTTTTGCCTCTATCTTTACCACTGGCCTCGTGATGTGTGATTAAAGGAAACCATGTCCCTTGAAGAATTTGAAATATATTTGTTCTGAAACAGTCAATCCTGGCAGTTATTTTCTCTTTAATCTGTAATCATCTTAGTTTTTGCTTATATTAGCAGTAATATTCAATTTATTGTTAGTAACTCTTTATTTTCAACAAGCAGACAGATATCTTGTCTGTCAATGATGTGAACAGATTTTATTTTTTGAAAGCTAATCCCTTGTACAATGTAATAAATTGTATCAATTGAGACTCCAACCTCCTTTCCCATGTCATGTCTTTAATGTGAAGCTTGTTCCTAACCATCTAAGCTAGGCATGTAAAAGAATAGAACAATAGATCTCTCAAATCTTTCATCTTTTTAGGCACTCGAACAGGGGGAACATACTAAGGGTATGTTTAGTAACCGTTTTTGAAAACCATTGTTTGTTTTAAAAAACAATGGGAATAAGGTAAACGGAGAGAATACATTTGATTATCATATTATTTTATGAAAAAATACAAAAAACAAATAAAACACTAAAAATTAGAGAACAAAAATTTTTAATTAATAAATTATACCAAATATTAATTAGTTTGAATAAATTGTGATAGAGGAATGGTTCGCTTCTATTTGAGCATAGCCATTATGAGAATGTTATTCATTAAATTAATTCTGTTCACTGTATTAACGTTCAACAAGATATCATCTAAAGTTTAAGAATTCCTTTACTGACACTACTAGGAAGAAAGCCTTTAGCCGCGGCCATCGACCCCGGCTAAAAGCAGTATATGATGCAACCATTAAATATAGCTGCGGATGAAGACAACCGCGGCATGGCATGGCCATAGGTGGTGTGGAGAAATCCTATAGACGCGGTCACTTCTGGAAATGTCGTGGCTATAAGCTTTTAATTATTTAATAATTTGGTATAGTTTATAGCCGCGGTTTTGTAAGGGTGACTTGGCCAATCAGAGTGGAGTTATAGCCTTTGGTTTGTGATTATTGTGTGGTACGATTTATAGCGCGATTTGTGGTTGACCAGTATAAGGATCAGATTATAGCCGCGGTTTTGGTTGACCCTGGCCATATGGTAGTGAAATCACTTGCAGTGAAAGCCGAGACAAAGAAAGCCTGGCCGGGTCCTGCAAAATGATGATGCCTCTCAAAAGATGAAACAAATTGCTATTTCTATATGTCTAAACCTTTTGTATCAACATAAACAAAGATCTCAAAACCCCACCCCCTTCCCTCCTGTCGACTCCTCAGGAAGTTTGAAGGTTCCCTTTCAGAAATCAACTTTTGGTGCTCAAAGAAATATTAGAGTCCACATATTTCTCTTCCAAAACCAGGGCTCCCTATTTTATTACATCCAAACAGAGTCTCTCCTACATATGTTTTCTTTATTATCATTTCCATATTACACATCATTCAGACGAGTGAGAATTTACACAAGAATAAATCATTTAATTCTCCCATCCGTGTTACATGAAGCCATGGAATCGGAAACTGTAACATCATCCTATTAAGAACAAATTCAGGCTTGGTTATTAAACATATAATCATCATAACAGGGTCTAGAAAAAGACGTGTGGTGGTTCAATTTTTATTTGTTTGGAGTTGTATCACCTGACCTCAACTCCCTCTCTAGTTCATCAAATTCCCAATCCCCAATCTCCTCTGCTGAGTAATCTCGACTAACGCTCCCAAACTCTGGCTCAGTTTGCACAGCTCTGCTTCAGAGGTCCTAGCACCTTTCTGACCCTGCTGCAGGTGACTTGGGATGCTCGTATGTCTCGGCTTTCTTTGTCTCGGTAACCTGCGCGGTTTTGGTACAAGCTTCTTCAGTAGATTGAAGTCATGGTGCCCAGGTTTATCACTGCATAACACATGGATATCATGTCAATAGAGCAGAAATATTTGTAGTGTTCAAGAAATACGAATTTCGACTAATGTCTGTACCTGACATAAATAGCACAGCCACCCACAGCACGAGCTGCTCCATGGTATTCAGCCATCGGATGTAGGCTCTGCAATGCAAAACAAAGTATTGCATAAATCTTCCCATAAATCTTCCCATGCATGAAAATCCCAGTTAGATCTAACTGCACTTGGAAACCCACATAAACATTGGCCCTGTTTATTGTAGGTGACCACCAAAGGGTGAACCTACGGTTTGGGATTTGGTTGAGACCAGATCTTTGTGCATTAGTCAGCTGCCCCTTGCTTCTGTGATTCCTCAAAACCTGAGCCTTCTCCCAGAGTAGACCTTCCCAAGTTGGAAACTGAAATACCAAAATAAGTAAGAAAAATAAATGATGAGAAGATTTATCAATCAAGATCCTAAGCTTTACTGCTAGGAGTACAAACAAGTGCAGTTTAAATGGTCATAAGAGCTATGTGAATAATGAGAATGTAACAGACATCTCCCAAATGGACAACAATACTCAAATAATTCAACACATTGAGAAGACCTAGGACCATTAATTCATGTAAATTACAAAGTATTGTTGAACAATACTCACTTCCAGATCTTCAAGGGTCAGTCTCCTGTTTTGAGACTGTGCTTCCTGAACTGCAATAAAAAATCACAGGAGGAAACCTGAAAGCAGAAGGTAAATTCAGAATAACAATGCAATAAAAAAATATAAATAAATAAAACCCTAAAACTGCAATGAGGACCTGATGCAGCAATTTACCTGCTAGGCATTTTTGAATTCAATCCGATCTTGGTAGGTTTACAGATTTTGTTTTCACATTGACCAGCAAATCTAACAGTTCTTAGTATATGGACTGTTGCTTCACGGAAATGTCATGAGACCTGTAACAGGGTAATAATAAACATTCAGCAGACCGATATCACTACCTATGAGTAAGAATACCATAAGAGGAAGGAGACATCAAAATAAGAATAAATACCTGCGCCTGCAGCAGGGTAATAATAAACATTCAGCGTGCAGGATATTACTGCTTATTGGTAAGAATAAAATAAGAGTAAAGGAGAGAGAAAAACAAGAACAAACACCTATTAAAGCCGTGTTCCATTTGTTGACAATTTTTGTGAATGTCGTTGATCCTGAAGACATAAGGATCTGCCTTACACGATTCTCAAATACTTTCATGTGCTCATCATCAACCCGCAAGAATGCAACAGCAGTCAGTTCTTTGGTCTGTTCATTCTGCAAATTCAAACTCATCTCTAATTTGTTGCTGAATGCCTCTTGAGTCATTCTTACCTTGGAAAAAAGCAGTATCGAACTTCAAATCCACTGAATGAAGCAAATTACGTATTATCAAATGAATGCCTTATTTCACAAAAATAAGAAGATATTTATCTCACAAGGATACTTGAACGGGAAGTCTAAGTTTTCATGCATGCACAGTCATACCAAAGAGGTTTGTATCAGTCAATCATAAAAATGAAAAAAAAACCATATATATATATATATAGAAGCCTTTCTTGCTAAGGCATATTAAAAATTCAAATCCATGGTGGCAACTTGACGAGTGCCGAACAAACATCCATTTTAATAGCAGAATTTCATATTATAGGAGTTGAAATTGAAAGCAAAAATGTTGAAAACAACTTTCCCTTTTCGAGTTAATTTCAGCTTTCCCCTTCCCTTTCCTTCATTCCCTCTAAATCATAAAGTGCAAATTTTCCTCACTATTCTTCTCTTTAATCAGTAAGTGAACAGATTCAAGAGTTCAGAGGTGTTCCCATGAACTCTAGGAAAAAGCAACGTAAAATGAGTTTTACTGTTTGCCTAACCTAGACTACTCTATAAAGTGCATGGTAAAATGGCTCATATTTTATTCAAAGTACTCAAACTCGACATGATACTAAATTTTTTAAAAAGTAATGGAATATTGTGTGACATACAATGTCTCCCCATCTACATGCCTTACAACCAACAAATCCCAGCTCCCGTATGGAGCCCCCTATGGAAAAATAAAAATAAAACATCACCACCGACAAGTGCAGGAAGGAACAAATTGAATCTAGCAAACCAAAATACATAATTTCTAAATAAGAAAGTCAGGCCTTAGAATTTAAACAGAACTTCACTAGCTATTATCAGTTTTTATGTCAAGGAAAGAATAAGAAGCCTAGATCCTGCATCCAGTTCATTGACTGATTTCAAGTGAAGTTTTGATGCTCCAGTTCATGATATTCAGATTGTTGCCTATTGTTTTTAGGATCAGTAAGTATTGATGCAGTATCAGTAGTCAGGTTGCTGCTCACTTTGCTGCTATTTTGGATTATGCTGATAGTGGGCATACTAGAGTGCTAAAATATATCTTCTAGAAGCTTTTTGCATTTTGTATCATAGAAGTGCTATTGATTTGTTCTGTTGTTGTACAAGTTCAATATTCTTGACTCTGAGTAGTATTCTGTCTCTACATGACGCCTTTTCACAAGCAATGGATTGGTTTGTCTACTCCCCAGAACATTAACAGCCCTCTTTTAGTAATCTTTCTTTCTATCTAGGTCCTTTATGTTAAGACACATGATGCACTAAAATATTGTATCTTGCTTATTGAATTAGAAGGAAGTATCAGAAGGTTGGTGACAAAGGGTGATTATGGCTGCAGCTTTATTTTTTGTGTCTATAAACACAATTCAATCCTAGTTCAGAAGAAATCCATGGCACCCCAATTGTTTCGGGTATTTGGCCATAAATGGATCTATAGATCCAACCAGAAGAGAGAAACCTAAGCCATCATGAGGTACCGAAGAAATTTATCTCGCAAGTTTTCTGTATTTGGCCACAACTGAGGAGAGCTCACCAAGGCAAAACAGATCTGAAGAAACAATTCCCCTCCTGGGCTAAACCAGATTCAAAGCGAACCGCCTCCTTGGGATCGGGATGAAGGAATGAAGATGCATCAGAAAAGAGTTTTAAGATTCCTTCTACATATTACCTACACTGCACTCGGCAGTGACTGCAATTCTTGCAGTGGGTTCCTCTTGTTTACCTTCCCTACTGCTGTGGTACTGATAAAAGTAATTGGTTGATGATATATTCTAAACTTTGTCTTAGTGTCTCCTAATCCTCCCTACTTCCCCCATTCAGGGTGTCACCAGTATATCAATCTTCTCAATTATGAAACCAAAATCCATTTGCTCTCTTTCAAGTTTCAACAACAATGTGTAAGTGTAAGGTTGACCATGGGAGATCTATCTCTTTTATCTTTGTATTGCATTTAGAGATCAATGTACCAAGGAGGAGCAGATTTGAAACAACCTCCAAGAAAGAAGAAAAAAATATGATAAAACTAACAGATCTATCCTTTGTTTTATTAACATCAGAATCTCATAAGGATAGGATTGATTGCTTGTAATCCAGGCTCAGCATCCATGCTGATGAAAAAAAAAAATACACTGAAACATTTTATGAATTGGATTGCGGAAGTCGATGTTCATGATATGTGATGTGAAATGGGGTAAATTGTTCAATGAATAACTACTTGAGTCAATTAGCACCGCAAACAACATATCATAGAAACCATTCAAGAAAGCAACAATAACATACCGTCTGAAACAGCTATGCTTTTTGAATAATACTCAGTATGCAGTGGATGCTTTTGAATTGACTCAGCTTTTCACTGGCTGTACTAATCTAAAGAATGTCCAAAGCTTCATGATTAAAAGAAACGTAAAAACAATGGTTTATGGTTAGTTCATACTTTGAAACCTTAAAATTCCCAATCTTCAATAGTTTAATGAACAAAAATGAATCGGATCAACAATGTTCAGATTTGCTTTAATCTCATGAATAATGGGCCGGATGAAGGAGAAGAGAAATTACCTGAAGAGGAAATAAACTTTCTGAGAAATGATGAACTTTTGGCTCTTGATACGGCGAGGAGAATCACGCTTCAGCAGAAGAAGCGGGGACGATGAACTGAGTGTCGAAGAAAGTCAGGGTTTGATTAAACTGCGATTTTTCAAATGTAGAATGATTCCCCCAGTTTTTAGGCTCCATTTCCGTGTGTAAATTGCCTGAATAAACAATGAAATCAGAAAAGCAAAGGGTTTTACAATGGTATCGAATTTTCTATACGGCAGTTGGATTACGATTCTCAAGTCTTAAAACAGAGCATCAGGAGGAAGCGACATTACTTATTATTATATTTCTTTTGTTTTAACCTAAGCGATGTGGGGCCCAATTTTGTGGGATCCGACAAATCAAAAAATATATTCACAACTTCCACACTTAATAAAAATTTGAAAATATAAAAAGTTGAATTTATTAAATAACTCTTGGACATTATATATATATATATATATATATATATATATATATATATATAAGTGGAGACTACTTGGAAGGGTGTGCGAGTGACATTTCTTACTATAAAGGCCAGTATAGTCATAGGTCAATTATTTACCCGTAAAGTCTACCCAAAAGGAATTCACATCTTTGTATTTAATTACATGATTGCGTCTATATCATTTTGATCTTGAAATTTTTATTTTCATAAAAATGCTACCATATCCCAATTTTTAAAATGAAATATTCATTTTATAAATTTATTCTATTCACTTTGATATTTTTAGTGAAATATATTTCAAAAGATAATAATACGAATTATCAAATAAAATCTGAAAATAAATCCAAATTTAAATTGGAATAACTTTGTTTTAAAGAATAATTAAATCTCAGTATTTTGCCACAAAGCTATTCACATTTTTTTCAAAATAGTTTTATTTATCTAAAAGAAAAAAAGTCTCAAGCAGACATATCAATTTTAAGTAAATTGATATGACCCCAAAACCATGGAGGACCACATGCAGAATTGGGCCAAGTAAGTACAGAAGTTTATTTTTATGTTTAAGGGAACGTATATGGTAGGGGTCAATTAATTTCATGGTTAAAATTTGAGTAAAGGTACCTTTTGGCATCAGGAGGAGGAGTTGTTGATTCCCCACCTGTGCGCGTATATTAATTTTAGTAAGAAGGCATGATAACTTTTCCCTTCACACAAAACTATGTTACTATACCTCATATTTCTTGTAGTGTGATGAGCATTTTAGGAATAAAATTTTAATTTGTACAAAAACTATAATATTTTTTAAATGAGCAGTTGTTGAGTTAATTTCCCTTTCTGAATTCCAATTTAATTATTTTTAAATAAGTACACCAAAACTCAATTTTCTCAAAATAAATTTGAGGTAGATAACTAATAAACCCTTGAACCTACACTTTTATTAGTAGTGGTTTATATGATGTTTTAAAATTGGTTTGGGTGTTTGAATCGCGAGAAGTTATCGATCGCGGTTCTTTAGTCGGATAGGCCAGGTCAAGCGGGTGGTTCAGATAGTAGATGTTATGAAATATATTATTTCTATTATATTTAAATTTTAAATATATGCCCATGTCTTGAATATTATTTATTACTTTTTATATAAGTAAGTATTTTAAAATTTATTTACAAAAAATATATATAATGTTTAAATATGAAAATATATTAAAAAATGGAAGAAACTTATTTATATAAAATATATGCTTAATTAATGGTAATATATAATTTTGATTAACATCTAAAATAATCACAATGGGAAACAATTGGTAGATAGTTATAACTACACTCCCCATGTTCGTATCCAAATGATTAATTTTGAATTATAAAGTGTTTAACCTAAGTAACAGCGTCATTTTGATATAAAAAACATCAAAACAATGTTGTTTTAAATTGAAAAATTGTAGAACGAACACTCCATTAGCTAAGAGCGGTGGTTCGACCCCATGCGATTCAAACGCGATTCTCGTGAGTTCCATCACGTAGTTTTGCATTGAACCATATCGATTTTGTGGCCGATCGACGGTTGGATCGGTCCGGTCCAGTTTTCAAAACATTGGGTTATAATGTACTTTTGGAATCTTATTATCTGATGAAGCCGAATTAAAGTTTAGACGAGATGCGCGTAATGGCCAATTAATAAATCATTATTAGGGTTTATTAACCTCTTGCATCGGACCTTTCAAGTTATTTTAGTTGAGATAAATCTACGAATTGACACAATTAAATGCCAGCGTTATGAAATTTAGCTCTTGATTAATGACTTATATTATTTTTAGAGCATAAATCCCACAGTACATGCTATTAATGTATTATATATTTGGTGGATAATGAAAAACCGCCATTATTTGTTTTATTTTTTTGGGACAGCATTTTGTGGATAGTAGATACTCCAATTACCACTTGTGATTGGTGAATATGGCATTAAAATTGTATTATTTGATCGGTTATGAAAAACATGAAGTAATTGTATCAACGAGTTACATAGTTCGCAGCCAACGACCACCAACTTTGCCGTGTAGTTGGAAGAATATTACACATTGGGTGACAAACTCACAATTTATTAACCCGCACCTGCAATTCTATTTAACCTTCGACAGCCAATCTAAAAAACATACCTATAGTGGGTTCTCCATGGCCTTCGGTCACCATTCCAAAAAAAAGAAAAAAGTTTTTTAATTAATCTCAACCATCGATAATATATTTAATAATAGAATCTAGAAAAATCATATTTGAATCTCAATAAAAACATAATATTACAATGTTATAATATTAAGTGAATAGATATCAAAATAATAATAATAATAATAATAATAATAATAATAATATTAGATCAGTTAAAATAAAAAGAAACATATGTTTAGTAAATATTTAAAAAAATTATTATTATTTCAAACAATACAAAATAATTAAGTAAATAAATTCTTAGACTTTTAACTACAATATAATATAAATTACCAACTCTTGACGCCTCCTTCGTCGGATCTCTATTACTATATGCTTAGAGAGTCAAAGGGATTCAAATATTTGATGGCTGAATTCATATTTTGAATTGAGTCTACCACATTATATTATATATTTATATTATATCCAGAATGGAATCAAAATCTGAAGATATTCATGAGATTTGTTTGTTGTCTTATGTATGCCAAACAATCCTTGGAAAAAGCCAATAGAAAAAGACAAAAAAAAAAAAAAAAAAAAAAGGAAAAAGAAAAAATCTATGACATTTCTCTCGAGAATGTGATTGATAGATGACATCTCCCAAGGGTTGGATCTAATTGATGGTCCACAATATTTAGCCTTCAACAACTATTCTAGAAAAAAAAAATACCATGTCGGTTCTATTTAATTAACTTCGATCATTTATAATAAAGAACTTTATCTAGAATTAAACAGATGTGAATACTTCAAATACTCTGATTTCTGTATTAGGTCCCATCAGAGTTTAAAAATAAAACAAAAAATGAAGATGCTCACTTTGGTAAAAACTAATCCATTTAGATTTTTTTTTTTCCTAATTTTATTAAGCTTCAAAGAATTTAAATATAAAAAAAATAATAACAACCTAACTAAATCACAAAAAATAAAAAATGAGTCATAATAAATAAATCAATCACATATCAAATAACCTAAAAATAAGATATTAAGTTAATCATGATATAATATTTAAAAATTATTCAACTTAAAAGAATAACTAACAAAAGTAATAAACAGGACATTAAAATAATTATTCAAAAGTATAAAAAAATACTAATTAAGTTTTTTTGACTTATCATTTACCATCCATAAACTTCGAAAAGTTGTAGGATTTGCTGGTTCGTCAAGATTCACAGTGTATGACATAGATTTCGGATTCGGACAGCTACAAAAGGGAGAGTTCATATCGATTATTATTGGTCACTCTTTATTTTCATTGAGTAGACAGCATCTAACAAGAGGTATCTCTTGTCTGTCAATGATGAAGGTAATTTGGCCGAAAGAAAGAAGTCTCTCAAATCTTCCATTTTTGTGGTTATTATATTATATTATAACTGGAATTGTGTCAAAATCAAAAGATATTCATAAGAGTTGTTCGTTCTATCATTTATGCATGCGAACTAATCCTTGAGAACAGCTAATAGAAAAAAGACAAAATTATCTAAGATATTTCTCTGGAGAATGTGATTGATAGATGACACGACATAAGGGCCACCATTTTTAGACTGTCCCAGCATGGGAAAATTCAAAATTTACTGCATTAATGGATGACGGTCCGACCTGTTAACCAATAATTCTATTTGGCCTTCAACAACCGTTCAGAAAATAGAGAAATTTTTATTTCACCCATTTGAGAATATTTGCACAGAATGTAAAATGAATGACTAGTAAAATGTTTCATAGAAAATAACTATTTTTAGGTACGATAGTATCTATAAATACCATCTTAATAAATTATAAATATTATTTTAGCATTGACTATTACAGTAGTACCTAGGATATTAAGATAGTATTTATATTTTATTATTCAAAAAATAATTATTTTTTATGAAATTATATTGAAACATATTTTACATTATTTATATCTTTTTTACTTGAAAGAAAAGTTTTCTCTCATAAAATATTAATGTAAGTTCTTTTCAATTTAACTTTGATCATTTTTTAATAAAGAACTTTTTAAATAAGAAGATTGGAGAAAGAAAATATGTTTTAATTAATTTCTTAAAAATTACTTTTTAAAAGAATAAAAACATATCTCAAAATTTTAAATTTGAGTTTTCAACCCTTATTAAAGAGAGTGATTTAAGCATGGTTAAATAAGGAGATTTAAAAAGGTAGTTAGTAAAACATTCAAAATTTAAAAATATAAGACATCAAAAAAGGGGGTTCGAGGTTCGAGTCTTAATAAAATAATTTACTATATTATAATAAAGTGTTTAATTATAAAAAATGTAAGAAGATTTAAAAAAATCAAATACGAACTTTTTAATTAACCTCAACCATTTTTAAATAAGGAGATTTAAATAATAAGAGTGTGAAGAAAGAAAAATATACTTAATTAATTTTTAAAAAATATTATTGTTTCAAAGGTTACAATATAATTCGGGAAAAACAAATTAATATACTTGGATTTGATTTTGTTTTGAGGTTTACCTCTTGATTAAGAATTGACTTTGATACCATAATGCATCAGATGCATCATGCATAACATAATCTTTTGATATGTGTTTTAAAAGAATTTATATGAAACTACTAATATATTATTTAAAGAACCTCTAAATAAGGATTCCTCATAGTTTTTTTTTTTTTTTGAAAGGAGATTCCTCATAGTTAGTAACTTAGGATTGAAAATTGCCTATTTGAATAAACATATTATAAACAATATCTAAGTCATACGAGTTTCAAACATTTTTGTAAAAATTCAACCAATAAGAGATTTTGTAAGTTAAGAAGAACGTGAAAATTACTTACATTCTTTGTACCCATACTAATTTTTTTTTAAATTTTTAGATTTTCTTTTGATAGCTAAACATGTAATTAGAAAGTAATAAATTGTTTCCATTGGGGTTGAAAATCGGGATTCCTTCCTTCATATATTTATATTTTTAAAATATTGAATGTTTTATCACATGAATTAGATATGATGAGCATTTTTAGATTTTTAAATATAGGTTATGTATAAAGATATATGTTTTTATTGTCACCAATATAATGGACCCTAATTAACTTTAGTGAATAGCTTTGAGTTTCAAATCAAACCAATTAACTAAAGAGTGTGATTGATTTGAATCCGAACACTTTTATGGCTTATGTACAAATAGTGTATTAACCTCTCCATTATTGCATTGTACATGACATTAATACACTATCCGACAAGTATCAATAGCCTCCATTATTTCATTTGAGTTTTCCAGAATTATTTTGTTTTTGGAGATGAATAAATATTTTGAATACCTATGATGTTAATGCATTGTTTGGCGGATAGTGAATAACCTCTCCATTATTGCATTGTACATGACATTAATACACTATCCGACAAGTATCATTAGCCTCCATTATTTCATTTGCGTTTTCCATGGTGTTTGGGTCCACATTTCTAGATTGTCTGGTTGGGAGAAAATATTGCATTATTGGATGACTGTCGCCATTTGTTGGCCTCATCTAATCCCAACAGTAATTCTAGGAAAAGTATCATGATGCTTTTTTTTAAGAAATATTTTGTTAAAAGATATAAATAATTAAATTTAATTATTATCTTTTTTTTCTTGAAAGATATTATTAATAAAAATACCATGATGTTAAAAAAAAAAATGCCCCTTCCATATTTTTTCTTGAGAAATAACTCATTATAAATAAAAATATATCATTTATCTTTTAGGTATTTACACGTTGCCTATAATTTTATTAAAAAACAACTCATTATTAACAAAAATACATTTTCTCATTTTAGATATTTACCCGTGTCTTGTAAAATGAAAGGATAGTGAGCATATATTTATTAAAATATGATAAAAAATTGATGGACGGTTAAATTTTCGAAATTCATATTTCAAGTGGTCTTTTAATCAAATCACCCTTCTTTTTAATTAACTTCAATGATTTTAATCAAAGAAATTTAAATAACAATAGTGAAAGGAAAGAAAAATAGAAAATACATCTATAAATAGAAAATAATTCCTTTCAGTATTATTTCCCCTTATTAATCAAACTTATCCTTTCCCTTATCCTTCTAAGAGAGCAAGAAAAGAAACCCATCATTTTTTCTAATTGATTTTCGAAAAGCTTTATCTTCCATTCAATAATTCTTCACTTCACAATTTATATAGAATTGAACGGATGTGAATATTGTGATCTTTATCTTGTCATATGGCCTCATCTAGCGAGATGGTGCATGTGCTAGAAGAATGCGGAATATCTCCACCTCCCGGTACAGTAGGTGAGAAGACTCTTCCACTCACCTTCTTTGATCTTCTATGGCTACATTTCCATCATCATGTTCAAACCCTCTTCTTTTACAAATTCCCTCATTCCAAGACCCACTTCATAGAAACCACCATCCCTTCCCTTAAACACTCCCTATCCCTAACTCTTAAATACTTCTATACCTTTTCCGGAAATTTTACTATTTCCTCCAAATCTTAAAGAGCTGAATTTCACGTATGAGAGGTGATTCAGTTTCACTCACCTTTGCCGAGAGTCTAATACCGGTACTGATTACCTTGTCAAAAACCATCCACGAAAGTACTCTCTTTCATCCTCTTGCTACCCAATTTGCCACCAGGTATGTGTAAGGTAACACGCTCCTTATCACACATGCTTTGCTATTCAAATAACGGTTTTTCCCAACACTGGGGATTTCTTTTGGGTTCTCCACTGACCGTATTTGTGGCGAATGGCAACACTTTTATTAGATTCATTAAGTTGTGGGCTACTATAAATAGAAATTTCAAAGGCCCTTGATGTTGGAGGAAGAAATAATTTATGCCGTTCTATGATAGGACCATGGTGAAAGAACGCCAACAAAGGTAAGGTTTCGAATTCTTTGGCAACATAGCCAGAAAATTAAATTTGAAGGATATCGACCATTGCTCCCCACCAGTAACTTCACTTGGCTACATTTTAACAGATCAAACAGTCTTCAACAAAGCTAAAAGGGTTATGGTTCGATGTCCAACGTTGTCGCATGTCTCAAGTTTACGGTAACATGTGCTTACACACATGGATTTACGTGTTAAAGCACGTGCCTGGATTGGTGAGGAAGTGAGTGAAAATGAAGTTGATCACTTCGGTTTTCCGATCGACGTTCGAGCCCACTTAGACCCACCTCTACCCGAAAACTATTTTGGCAACTGTTTGGTTATATCTCTTGTAAGTGCAAAGAGTATGGAATTAATAGGAGAAGATAGTTTTATAATGGCAGCTAATCTTATAGGGGAAGCAATTAAAGGAAAACTAGGAAACAAGAAAGAAATTTTGGAAGGTTTTGAGAAATCAATCACGATTTCATCATCCATAAACATGGAGAGAGCGGTAGGAGTTGCTGGTTCCCCAAGGTTTGCAGTATATGACATAGATTTTGGATTTGGACAACTACAAAAGAGAGAGTTCATATCCATAGATGAAACAAGATCCATATCACTTCATGAAGGCAAAGATAAGAAAGGCGATATAGAAATTGGTTTGTCACTCCCCAATATTAAAATGGATGCTTTTGCCGCTATCTTTACCACTGGCCTCGTGATGTGTGATTAAAGGAAACCATGTCCGCCCGAGAAGAATTTTAAAATATCTTTGTTCTGAAACAGTCAATCTGGCAGTTATTTTCATCTGTAATTATTTTAGTTTTTGCGTATATTAGCAGTAATATTCAATTTATTGTTAGTAACTCTTTATATTCAACAAGCAGATAGATATCTTGTCTGTCCATGATGTGAAGATATATTATTTTTTTGAAAGCTATTCCCTTGTACAATGTCATAAATTGTATCTATGGAGACTCCAACCTCCCTTCCCATGTCATGTCTTTAAACATTAAACATTCTAATTATCTAAGTTAGGCATGTGGAAAGATAGAACAAAAGATCTCTCAAATCTTCCATCTTTTTAGGCATTTGAGCAAGGGGACAGACTAAGGGCCTGTTTGGTAACAGTTTTTGAAAATTATTCTTTATTTTAAAAAACAACGAGAATAAGCAAAATAAAGGGAATACATTTGATTATCATTTTATTTTATGAAAAAATATAAAGAACAAATAAAACACTAAAAATTAGAGAATAAAAACAGTTTTTCGTTCGGTTTTCAACAACTGTTCAACAGTTTTTTAAAACATAAATCAAACATATCCTAAAATTTTTAATTAATAAATTATACCAAATATTAATTAGTTTGACTAAATTGTGACAGAGGAATGGTTGGCTTCTATTTGAGCATAGCCATTATGAGAATTTTATTCATAAAATTAATTATCTTCACTGTATTAAAGTTTAAGAATTACTTTACTGATGAGCAATTTAGGAATAAAATTTTAATTTGTACAACAACTAGAATATTTTTTAAATGAGCAGTTGTTGAGTTAGTTTCCCTTTCTTGAATTCCAATTTTTAATTATTTTTAAATAAGTACACCAAAACGCAATTTTCTCAAAATAAATTTTAGGTAGATAGCTAACAAACCCTTGAGAACCTACACTTTTATTAGTAGTGGTTATAACAATGTTTTAAAAATCGGATCACCGATCAATCCTAAAAGTTTATCGATTCACTTGCTCACCTACGGACCGATTGGCTGAATCGCGGCTCAATGTCGACGAATAAATATATTATTTACATTTATTTAAATTTTAAGATATCTAATTAATAATATTTAAGATATTATTTATTACTTTATATAAATAAAGTATTTTAAAATATGTATAATGTTTAAATATGAAAATATATTAAAAATGCACAAACTTATTTATATAAATATATACTTAATTAAGAAAGAATATATAATTTCATAACATCTAAAATAATCACAATAAAGCGAACAGTATGCCTTTAACCCTATAAGCTTTTTATTTAAGCAAAACAACTCGCTTGACATAAAAAGATCAAACGACGTCGTTTTTTAATTTTTTTAAAAATAAATTCGCGGAACGTAATCAAGCCGGAGCCACGAGAACCGGCTCGACGGCTCGGACCATTTGTTCTAACGGTTCTTTAATGCGCTCACCGTACACTAGATTAATCGTGATCGATTTTACGACCGATCGACGGTTCGATGCGTCCTGGCCCAATTTTCAAAACATTGGGTTATAATGTACTTTTGGAATTAATGTACAATGAAATCAGGATTAAGATTGAACAAGATATGTGACAAACTAGTGTCATCATTTTTAGGGTTTATTAACCTCTTGAATTAGACCTTTCAAGTTATTTTAGTTGCGGTAAATTTACGAATGGACACGATTAAATGCCAGAGATGAGAAGAGAGAACACTGACATTTACGAATGGACACGATTAAATGCCGTAGACGGTATATATAACACTGGGACATATGTGTGTTATGAATCTAGGGGATTATAAACCCATACCCTATAGTATTTTTAGGATTTTTTATCTCTCGCTGTTTCCAATCCGAATTCCGTCATATAGGGTTTTTTGTTTATCAAATAATTAATTAATGAGCTATGTTGCTAATTAGCTAGTTTGTGGATCCAATGACCCATTATCAATTTTAGCTCTTGATTAATGACTTATATTGTTTTAGAGCATAAATCCAACATATACATGCTATTAGTGTATTATATATTTGGTGGATAATGAAAAACCACCATTATTTGTTTTGCTTTTTTTGACAGCATTTTGTGGATAGTAGATACTCCAATTACCACTTGTGATTGGTGAATATGGCATTAAAATTGTACTATTCATCGGTTATGAAAAACATGAAGTAATTGTATCAAGGTTAAATCTAATACATGGTTCACAATAACGGTCACCAACTTTATACCGTGTAGTTGGAAGAAATTGCATTATTAGATGACCGTCACCAATTGTTAACCCCTTACCTACAATTCTATTTAGCCTTCAACAACCAATCTCAAAAGAGTAAAAGGGATTCAAATATTTGATGACCGGAGATGAATTAATATTTTGAATTGAGTCTACCACATTATATTATATATTTATATTCTATCTAGAATGGAATCAAAATCTGAAGATATTCATGAGACTTGTTTGTTGTCTTATGTATGCCAAACAATCCTTGGAAAAAGCTAATAGAAAAAGACAAAAAAAAAAAAAAAGGAAAAAGAAAAAATCTAAGACATTTCTCTGGAGAATGTGATTGATAGATGACATCTCCCTAGGGTTGGATCTAATTGATGGTTCACAATATTTAGCCTTCAACAACTATTCTAGGAAAAAAAAATGAAAACTACCATGTCGGTTCTTTTTAATTAACTTCGATCATTTATAATAAAGAACTTTATCTAGAATTGAACGGACGTGAATACGTCAAATACTCACAGATTTACCATGTTAGGTCCCATCAGAGTTAAAAAAAAAAATGAAGATGCTCACTTTGAGTGAAAACTAATAAACCCCTGAAAACATCTGTATACTCTCGTGACTTAATCAACTCTAAAAGAATTTTTCGTTAAAAACATCATTTCAAATTTTTGAACGATAAAACAACTGGCTAAAATCTCCTTTTTTAATCATTGAATAATTCAATCGTGACCACTCCAAACACCAGAAATAAATCTAACAATTGAAATTTTATTTCAAAATCTTGTTTCAAAATCCTACCATCCTATACTATGATCCTTCCTAATATATAAAGGTTTTCCGGGTGAAGGATACCAAGGCGAGTTTCTGAACCTCGACCTCGACTGTTTCAATTAATTCAAGATGCTTATTCGACTGTGGTAAAGATTTTTCTTAATTAAATAAAGGTTTAATTAAAACTCGATGTTTGCAGTAAAACTTCCGCCTACATACTAAGTGCTACTCTAAAAACCTTTGTAATCGTGTTTTTATTTGATTTCATCGTAAAATTTGTTAGCAAAATCTAATCGCTTCAGATAGCTTTTATTCGACCTTGAAAAATGTCAAATCCTAAACCTAATATTCGTTTCAAACAATTTGATTTTTGTCATAAATAATTCAACTCCATTATTCTAACAATTCTTGAAAATTTTTAAATGTTTGAAATGGTATTCCTCTAATAATTTGAAAATATAAGAATATCATCAATGTATACAATAAAATCTAAAGATATTTATTAAATATTTCATTCATCATATTTTGAAATTCAAGGGCATTGGCATCAAATCTAATATTGCCATTCCATTCATAATGGTCCAAAACTTAACTCAGCGAATTAGCTATATCTATCTTCCTGCTTAATTTGAATTTGCCAAAAACCGTATTTCATATCTAATTTGAAAAATTGTAAAGATTATAAATCACTTGAATTAAACTTTTTATTAGGTATTGATACCTAATCCATCGTAGACTTATTCAAAGGTTTATAATTTATCACTAACCTGAGTTCCTCTTCACTTCTCGATACTTTTAGACATAAGTTCGCACAACCTACGCGTAGCGAATCCTGGTCTTATTAATTTTTATTTAAGAGATCATTAATCTTTTTGTGCAATATTCAAGGAGTTCCGACTCATTCGAATAGTTCAAATTCATGTAATTTGCTTTTCATTAAATCTTTTCTGCACGTAATTTAAACCATATGCTGCTTTCTATTCCAAAATCGCACTAGATATGAACAAAGATTTTCTTCAATTTGTTTTTGAATATTTTTTATTCTTTCTTGAATTGTTTCTGACTGTAAGTTTTCTTCAATTCTTTTATAATGTATTTATTTTTGAAGAAATTTTACATGTTTTTGTTTTTGTTGTATTAAAGAAATAAAATCTTGAACTTGATTTATTTCTTTTACTTCTATTCCTCTTATAAATTCAAAAAGAATTTCTTGATTTTTATATTTGGTTTTTAATCCTTTATCATCACTTGAAAGGATAAAGTTGTGTTAGGAAAAGGAGTTCCTAAAAACAATTGATGACTTATATTTTTAACTAGTAAGAATGAAGTTTTAATACAAATACTATTTTCGCAAATATTTAATTCAGATTAGATCGAACCCTTCAAACCTGACACACATTAGCCGTCAAAGTCTTTTAGAGCTTTTACAAAATATACAAAGAGAATTAATCCTTCATGTATACGCTTTAAATCGCCTCCTGAATCAATCAAAGCTATAAAAACTTCTTTGTAATCAGGATTGATTTTCAAAGTTATCTTCAGATACCATCTGCTTTCTTTGTACGATAGTCATACTATGTACAAAAGTTTCAACTTCTTCATTTGTTTCTTCTGTTATAATTTCTTTTTGATTTTCTATACTTAATATTCTATCATTGATATTTTGTGTGAAGTGTTTTAATTCATCAATTTGAATTTTTATTTGTTTTACCTCTTGTTGTAAATCTTGTTAAGTTGCTGGTTCTTGTTTTTTTATGATATTGTAAAATATCTTTCATTGTATAAGAATTTGACAAGTTTGGTTTAGGGTTTCGACTTTGCACTTTTTGTTGTTCTAAAATTTTTCTTATATATTTTTCTTTGCTTTCTTTATCTCTCACTCTTGATCTTATCATTTACAACAGCCTCGTTCTATCATATCATATTTACTTGACATAAACAATTTTCTATTTTTTCTATTTCTTTCTCATAATTTGTTTGAGATTTATCAGCCTGTAAGCACGGTTGCTATTCTCGTAATAATATTCTTCTTCATTATCTGATAAAACATTTACTTTGTTTTTGCAATTAGGGGCTATATGACCCTTTTGACCACATTTGAAACATCTACCTTCTTACTTGTGATGTTTTTTATTTTGTTTGTTTTCAGGGGGTTTATTAGATTTAAATTTTTGATCTTCAATTTGATATATCATCTCTATTATCAGCCTCCTCGTTCTAAATAAGTATCATATTTACTTGACATAAAACAATTTTCTATTTTTCTATTTCTTCTCGTATTCTGTTCGGCATTTATCGCTGCTGTAAGATCGTTTCGCTATTCCTCGTGACAATATTCTTCTTCACATTCGATAAAACATTTACTTTGTTTTTGCAATTAGGGGCTATATGACCCTTTTGACCACATTTGAAACATCTAACTTCTTTCTTGTGATGTTTTTTATTTTGTTTGTTTTCAGGGGGTTTATTAGATTTAAATTTTTTATCTTTTTTAAATCGTTTGAATTTTTTATAAGGTAATTCCCTATATGGTTTTGATTTTTTAGAAAATTGAGAGGGTGGAATTGGCATTTGAATGCCATATTGTGAACAAAAAGAACCTAAGTCTTTTATAGAAGCTTTTAGGTCTTTTTTAACTTGATATGGAAGCTTAAGTTGAGTACACAACTTAAGTCCTTCCTTTTTGACTTCACTTATGAGATCTCCATATGTAAGATCTTCATAGGAAATTGTTCCATTATATTTTTCCCTAAGAGATTCTCTAACCTTTCGTAACGCTTTAAGTCCATAAAGGAATTTTTCTTTCCAGTATGATTCTCTAGCATCTGGTCTAGTCATAAGTTTTGCTAAGAACACATTATGATACCATTTGAAATCACTAAGTGTTCTACATTTTAAATTTTGTAGAATAGCAGAATTTCTTTCTGCATAAACATTTGGATCACCTATGAAATGTTTTTGATAAAGATGCGTGAGTCTTAAGACAAGATCCTCGATTGCCATCTATATTATAGCTATGGCTTACAAGAAATTTTTCTTGATCTGTTAGGAAATTTTCCCACCAGAATTTTAATGTACAAGAATCTCGTCAGAGTAATCAACAAAGATTATTATCATCTCCCTTCTAACAAATAAGGCCTCGCCATTTGCATTTCACGAAGGACGACAAAAATTTCATGTTCAGATAGTCCATCTATACTCCAAGAATAGATACGACTATTATCATAGCTATTTTGTTTTGAATGTCTCTCCTCAAATTGTAAATCTGGAGGAGTAGGCCTTTGATAATAATTTGTAGATCTTTGATGCCAAGTTTTTAACTTGTTTATTTGTTCTTCTTCTTTTTCAGAAGTATCTAAATTTTGTATAAGTGTTTCTGAAACAAAAGAACTTGTTTCTGAGCCACTTAGAAAATTTAGTTGATCTTTTGAAGAAGAAGGATCTTTGATTTCTATAGAACTTAATCTTTGAGTTAGAATTTTTATCAATTCATCATTATATTTGTTTCCTCCTAATTTAAGAGGTTTCATTGGTTTGAATAAAGGGTTTTCTGATTTTTCATCAGACTTTTCTTCTTTTCCCTTATTTTCAGGTTTATAAGCTTTTGAGAATGATTTTCCTTAAATTCTGTTTAATTGAGAAGAAATCGTTCCTAAAATTTGATTTGTAAAATTATTTTGTTGTTGAATTCCTTTTATATCTTTTAACTTTGTAGTTCTATTTTCATCTTCATTTGAAGTTATATTTTTGAAAGGTGAGGCAATAATTTCTATACCTTGAGCTTTGATTTTTATTTCTTCCAAAGGAGGATGAGCCGATACTTCATCTTCTTTCGAAATAAGATCGACTTCCATTCCTTTCAAATATATTTATTTGTGAAAAAGGATATTTTATTTGATTATTTGTGCAAAGATAAATATCAAAATATGTGAACATTGGAATATTCATTTCATTGTTTCCATAGTTTGATACCATTTCTAAATTTTTCTTTTATTTCTTTTGGACAAGCTTAGAGAAAACCATTTACTTTTTCTTTTACGTATCTCTCGTATTCGGCTTTTCTTAAATATTCTTTATCTATTTCAAACATATTCTTCATTGCCATCACGCTGAATGGTATGGCCTGAGTATCATTCAAGGTGACATCATTTGAGAAAATGTTTGAGACCTATCCGAGAATTTCAATATTTTGTTCGGGGCCTCAGATATTTTAAATCCGAATAAGTAGAGAATAAGCCTACTTTCTGTGATTTAAATTCGACTCAACATTTGATCTTCTAGAAGGAGTTCTAATTTCTAAATAAGAATTAGAAGACCTTGTAGAGTATGATCTTATTAAGTTTTCTTTTCTTGGTTCAAAATTAATTTGAACATTTCCTTGTCCATTTTCTATTATAGACAAAAGTTTTGGTCAGTTTCTATGTGTTTCGCATTTAAGTTGTTTGAAATTCCATTCCAGATCAGGTTAAACATTCCCATGAATGTGTTTGGAATTATGATCAAGTTAATTTTTTCATTTGCCCGCTAAATTAAGGTTTGATCTTTTGGTGAAGACAAAAGGCAATTGATTGATCATCGGGGTCATTACTTTATAAGAGGTCAGATACTATAAGCATATTTCGATCAGATCCATGTCATAGTTTGAGTTACATTTAGAAGCATACTTACGAACGCTCTTATCATTCATACAAATAACTTCTGAGTTCGATAATGCTTCGAAATACACCGGACCAAAGGATGCATTTGCTTGCATTAACCCTAGAAGGGAATCTTGAAATTGGTTATGTCTTGCATCACGAAGACATATACATATAGGTTTGTCTAACCCTAACTTAGTTATGGCCTGGGTCAAGCAATTCGAATAGCCTTTATATGTAAGATTTTGAATTTTTCTTTTTGAATTTGTTCTAAATCTTTCAGATCTAGAAGTTCAATAGTTTCTGTTTCATAACCTATCGGTCACGCCCGACCTGACACATCCGAACCGGTCCTGGCATGATGCTATCTATACTATATCTATATATTCCATCGACCCTTATCGACCGCTCTTCTCGTAGCCGCACTGCATCTATCGTGCACAAACAATTTATAATAACAAAAAATCATTTGTACATATACAGCCGAACTACCACCCTGAGTGGTGTCCATCAATTTATACACACATATGCTGCAGTCCCATTTACCTACATTTAAAAATCTCTATTACAAACACATCGTAGATCATGAAGGGGCCATCAAGTGAGCACATATCTCCTCGAAGCCCAGCCATTGACAAGTAATGTCTGCCCTCTATCCTTCTTCATTCTGCACTCCACACCCGATTGAACACCGCATGTTTTTACGCTTACTGAACATAAGCATGGACAACCACCACGGCGATCACATGTTTATACATATGCATATTCATATAACTTTAATTACTTATCTATCACATATACTTTTGCTTATCAGATATCAATCTCTTTCATATTTATGTCTTGGTATATCTATCTACACTTTTATCAGATTCCTGCTTTCTATACTTTACATATTCCTATACTTACTTTCTATGTTCATTTCATGCTTCAGATAATTGTGCATGTATCATATACATTCTTATCTCGTATACTTTCATATAACCCATCTTATACTGCCTTGTACTTTATCTATTCTTATACTTTTCATATATACTAGATTTCTTTGTATACTTTCATCCGATACTTTCATCTACTCACATTTTCCTATGTTTTCCATATACTATACTTTCATATTCCTTTCTCTTTATCCCTTCTATACGCTACTGCTCATATCCTTTCGCACTATACTCTTGTACTTTCTATATACTATATTCATGTAACGTTCATGTTCTATTTCATATACCCTATATTCATGTGCATCATGTAAGTATTTCTATAATCGCTTTCCTATTATACTTTTCGTATAATAGTCATATACTGTATTTTTCATCTTATACTGTTATATACTATACTTTCATATGATATTCATATACTCGCTTACATAATCGTAGACTTTTCATATGCTTTTCTATAAACACATCTTGTACACACGCTGTTTCAGAATCGGTTTATACTTTCATCGCATAGCGTTATAAGCCACATATCATGTCATATATTCTATACATGTCATTTCCTTTAGGTTTCATGTCCGCAAATACCTTAGAAGCTGATACGGAAACTATGCGCACTGGCGTACTATCACCGCACGGCAGTTGATCTCTCGGTCCACACCCGAAGGTATCGCCACGCACGGCGACGCTGACCTATGCCATATGCTACTCCGGTGACCGGCTACTATCACCGCACGAGGCGTTGATCTCGTCTATTGTGGTGACCCTCGCGGCCACCCGATCCAAACGGATCTATATCATCGAATCTAAACGGCCTCAATATCCGTCTATGAATATGCCATGTTAACCGATCTTCCCTATAAAAGATGCCTACTCATCCCTCTACCGTGTCCCAAGCACAATCACTTTATTACATTTTTCAGACATATCTCATAAGCATTTAATAACTATTTACATCATAATCAAGTATGATATATACTATCATCACTTTACTCAGATAGTTCTCATATATGTAGTTTCATATTACTGCTTCATATATCTATATAATACATATATTCATATCTTTTCTATCATTTGGGCCAGTTTTATCATATTTCATGAACGATCTATGCACTCTTGTATTCATATATTCATATATATGTTTTCTATATTCATATCTCCTTATATCATTTATACATTTATCATGTTTTAGCTACTTGTACTTTCTATATTCCTATCATGTAGGCTTTTACTCATTCACATTTTCATATATGTACCATCATTTGGCGTACATGCTCTCATTCATGCCATTATCTATTATCTCTATCGCTCTTATCATTTATGTCTTTCTATCATATTCTTTCTCAAATAAGTTCCATCTTATTCCTTTCTGTGATGTCTATCATAAGTGGTCACATCATATAACTATATTCATATCATTTACGTATTCCTATCATTTGTGTACTTTAGACTATCATATCTTATGACATATCCTATATTCATATCATATTCATATCATTCACTTATACCTATCATATATTCATGTTTTTTATGAACATATCTATACATATCGCATTTTCTATATTTTTCTTGTTTCATGCATATTACATATAGCACTTCATACTTATGAAGTATGATGTCTATGAGATCACACCTCATTCATATTTTTCTCATTCCTTTATGAATCTAGTTTATTTAGGAATTGGAATCAATCCACCGGGTCATCCAAATCCAGTTATGGCATTTTCATGCCAACTAGTCATTTTACCGATTTTTCTAGGGACTGATTGGATACCCATTTTTCCGGGGTCTTAACTTCATATTTTGACACTATGTCCTTATAATCATTTAAAGATAAGGTGCTAAGGGTTCTATTCCAACTGGAATCACCCAATTCGGAGCACCGAGACTCAAGTTACGTCCGAAACAACTCGGACTACTCTATGTTTAACTGATGCAGGAAATGGGCTTGCACATAGCCCTACTTTGAGTGAATATTTAAGCTATCTAGAGTCATAATTTGGCAATGCCTTCTCTTTAAGTTTTGTTCTCCTTGAAGTCTATTTTAATTGGCCACTTGAATCACCCAAATCGATGTGTTAAACGAGCAATTTGCGGCCAAAATACAAAACCGGTCGAACTGGGAAACCGTAACAAGTTCTACTCTATAGACTTAACTTCTACCTAGACTTGGCCAAATGACCAGACCTAAGTTCATCGTAGGACTTCAAGTTCTACCGGTAGAACTCTCCGAAAAGTGCCCAAAATGGTTAATTTCTCCCATTTTTCATGCTTTATCATCCATATATCACTCTATACTTCAAACACACATCAAAACAATTCCAAATTCACCTTGGAATCTCTTTTCACTCAATTTCTTCAATTTCATATATTTCTTCAATAATTTATTCTAAATTTCTCTCAAACCACTCACTATGGGTTAAGACTCATACACAACTAAATGATGATGATTAGTTAGGCTTGTTCAAACCCTAACTCACCATTCATTTAACTACGAATCCATCCTCAAAATGAGTGATTTCAATGCCATTTCTCAGTCCCTATTCAAGGTGTTACCAGTTTCTACTTTTTGAGAATTCTGTGTGGTTAGAAGAAATTCATCAAAACCTCTAGTTTGGAACCCTAAACTTTTCGAATGCCATACAAACTCCATATGATCTATACCAAGATTAGTTCCATACAAGAATCCAAAGTTCCATACCTTAGTTTTGCTTTCCTCTTCTTCTCTTCTTCTTCTCTTCCTCTTCCTCTTCTTCTCTCCTTTTCTCCTTTTGCTCTTCTCTCTCTCTCTCTACGGTTTCTTCTCTTCAAAAATGAGACCAATTTGGTCTTAAATCCATTTTTAAGTTAAGGCCATGTTTGGCCTTCAACCAAAAATCCATTTTTGGTTTATTTTCTTTATTTGCCTTTTTAACCCTATAACTCCTATTTACATATCATTTTCAAGGATTTTAAACATTAACCCTTAATCTTTCACTTTTATGACCACACAGTCCTTTTAACAAATTACAAGATTGCCCTTGTATCTTGTAAACTTTCCGGTTCTCGCTTTTATTTTCCGAAAATTTATTTAGCTTTTAATATACTCCTAAACAAGTCCAAACCGCAGTGGTATATTTCAGATGTTACATATCAATGAAGTATTTTCTGTGAGATTTTGATCCTATAATCTTTTGAATTCTAAATATTCCTATTTTGTATAGTTCTTTGATATTTTGTTTTGGCATTTCCTTAATTTTGATATACTGCTCTCAATCTTCTATAGAAACAGTTTGTTTTCAAATTGGTATTTTCCTCAGATTGCCTTAAGTTGTTCATCAATCCTCGGATGAACTAGTATTTGAAGAACTAGTACCTACAAATCTTGATAAAATTTGACATTTCTATCCTTTCTACAAGAATCGATTCTTAACATTTATGACTACCACCGGACCACCTACCTCACAGGCTTTACTACCGACCAACTGATACACCTGGGGCCGACTAACACTAACTCCATGAATCACAATTATTTGAAAGAATACAATAATAAATTTAATCAAAAGCTTTTGTGTAGCACTCGTCTCGATACTCATCTAAGCAGGACCTTTAAACAACTTGATATTTAAACAGTAAATATTAAAAATTTGAGTAGAGTAACAGTAAATTTGAGTTCTTCAAAATACGGCAAGGCCATATACAACAAAGTTTCTGTTGAAACTCCACCGTAGGGTTCAGGAGGTTTGAAGTTTCACCGATATACTATTTCCAAGCCAAAATATTTGAATAAACATGAAATAAGATGCACATTTGAATTAAAATGGAAACAATATTGAAATTTGAAATGAACTTTTATTGAAATTTGAAAACTTACAAACTCGTCAAAGTTCTTTGATCGTGATAGCTTTTATCAAGGAGTCGAAATGGATACAATGCCTCGCAGCCTCTCTCAACTCTTATCTCACTCTAAAACTTAGCTCGCCTAATTTCTACAGACAACCCTCCTTATATAGAAAATTTTTTCTGACTTCAACATGTTTGAAACTGCGGATTTGAAAATAACATTTTGCGCCCACACAAGGATCACATGTGACTTTGAAAAGTAAGGACCCATCCTCTACTTTTTCAAGAGTCATCTCGCTTTTGGAAGAGTCAACCTTCTTGAGTCAAGAATTATGTCTTCTTGCAGCAGAGCTTTCGCTGAAAGCCAGCATGCCGTTTGTCGTGCCTCTTTTTGAAAGCGCCCAAAATATCGCCACACCATCAGAGTGACCATCTTCCACTCTTTCATTAAATCACGCAAAGCATGTATGTTTGATTTCTTTGAATTTTTGAAATCAGACGCTCGAAAGAGTGCTTTTGAAGATATTAACTTCCTCCTTACTCGGGCGGGAGTGTATGGGAGGCCGAGCACATGTCTTCGCTTTGGTCGAGGAAGGTCAGGTTGCCGGGTCAGACATCCTCATCTCGAATCGAGTCACAAGTTTGGAGAGCTGCTTTCGCCGCCTCGCCGATCTCGTTTGGCGATGCCCTCGTACGCCGAATTTGAAGGAAATGAGTTTTTGTAATCGGGCCCTGCAAAGCGTTTGGGACCAAATAGGTACCTTTGTCTTCGCAAGGCTTTCAATTCGCCAAGCCACCATTTTTCGACAAAGATCAAAACTCGGGGCTCGTAAACTCTCAAAGTCGCCCTCCATTCGATTGAATTCTAAATTAAATACGAGGGAATCATCGAAGAGAACTTGGGAACAAAATCCCAACAAAGAATCCAAGGATCTTAATCCAAGGGATTCTTAATTGGAGAACAAAAGAAGATGAATAACTATTTCGCATGAAACACAGTTGATTTGAAATAATGCAGCTTGGTGATTTAGGCGAAAAATATTTGGAGTGGCACCCATAAAAAGACACCATTCCTGAAACCAGTTTGGAAAAGTTTTTTGCACTTTTTCATTCAGGATGAAACAGGGAATGAGGTTTAACCTATCACAAACATATGGTACCAAGCTTGTTTTTGTAGTCATAAAAATCAAAGGTTTGAGGATCAAAGTGTTGAAAATCTTTATAAGATGGAGCTGTTTTGATCCCAATCCTTTCATTTAGGACTTTCAAAATTTTGCATTTGAATAAGCTTAATTTCATTACCTTAGGGTTCATGACATGATAAATTTGAGACAGGACTCAGTATCTGATATAAATTAAGTAAATTTCTAGGGTTTTAGTATTTCGTTGGAAATGAAATACTTCTCATTTTGGAAAATCTTTTTGATTTGAATCTCACCAAAAACTGATATATGATCGGATTCTAAATTTAGACAATAACACATTTTCTTTTGTTTGGTATGCAAATTTTTGAGTTTGAAATGAAGAGGGTTACGGGTTTCCCGAGAAGCTTAGCTGATTTGAAGTTTGAAGACCTTTCATTGCATAAGAGGCTTTTAGTAGAGTTTGATTGGATCTGGCTTTTGTTTTGCTCATTTTCCCTATAAAAATTCCGAGTGAGAGAAAATCGAGTAAAACATTTGAAGATCCTTTGATAAATTAAATTTCAAGTCCAAAACGGATAAAATATGAAACTGCCGTCATGAATCTGTTTTGAAACAGGTTTTTTGAGCATCTTTGCGATATTTCTTTTACACTTTGCAATCAACTCTTAAAGAAATTTTTGTTGAAAACATCACTTTGAAATTTTTTGAATGCATAAAACAATGACTCAAAATCTCACTTTTTAACAGGTTGAATAATTCGATTGTGGGCCATTTCAGCTTGGGAGTGAATCTAACGGTGGTACATTACAAAATCTTGTTTCAAAATCCGCCATATCTATATTTAGGCGTCTGCGTATGCCACATTTTAGAAAGACTTAAGGTGAAGGATACCTAAGCAAGGAAGTTTCTTAACCTGAACTTTGACTTGTTTGACCACCTGGGTATGTTTATCAGACAGGGAGGTAAAGATTTTCTTTAATATTTGAAATAAGGTTTAATTAAAATCACGAGGTTGGGTAAACCGGCTACATAGTTAAGGCTACCCTAAAAACCTTTATGCTTGTGTTTTTATTTGATTTCATCGGAAATTTGTTAGCAAAATCTATTGCTCTTTATAGACTTTGACCTTGAAAAATGTCGAATCCCTAAAAACCTAATATTTGTTTAGGCTCAATTTGATTTTGTTCTTGAAATAACTAACCCATTATCTCTAACAATTTTTTGGAAAATTTTTAAATGTTTGAAATGCTCCTCTATTGAATTTGAAAATATAAGAACATCATCAATGTATACAATAGAAAATCTAGTGTATGCATTAAATATTTCATTCATCATATTTTGAAATTATGAAGGGGCATTTTGAGCCAACGGCGTTACGATTAATTCGTAATGCGAAATGGAGCGTGAATGCAGTTTTATCACCTGTCTTACGGTTAATTTTGAATTTGCCAAAAACCGATTTCATCGAATTTTGAAAAAATTGTAGCATTATAAATCATTTGAATTAAATCATTTTTATTAGGTATTGGATACCTAATCCATTGTAAGACTTTATTCAAGGGTTTATAATTTATCACTAACCTTGGAGTTCCTCTTTCAATTTACGAGGCTTTTGGGCGCTAAAAATTGCGTGACCATGGTGAGTAACTTGGTCTTATTAATTTTTATTTAGAGATCATTAATCTCTTTTTTGCAATATTCCAAGGAGTTCGGACTCATTTGAATAGATGTCTAGTTTTGTTGGAATTTGTTTTTCATTAAAATCTTTTCATATGTGTGAAACCATATGTTGTTTTTCTCAGTAAATGCGCGGTATAGAAACAGGTTTTAACTGTTGTTTTTGAATATTTTATTCTTTCTTGAATTGTTTCGTGTAGAAGTTTTCTTCAATTCTTTTATATTGTATTTATTTTTTGAAGAAATTTTATGTTTTGTTTTTGTTGTATTAAGAAATAAAATCTTGAACTTGATTTATTTCTTTTACTATTCCTCTTATAAATTCAAAAGAATTTCTTGATTTTTATATTTGGTTTAATCATCATCAATTTGAAAAGGATAAAGTTGTGTTAGGAAAGGAGTTAAAGCAAATTTGATGACTTATATTTTTAACTAGTAAGAATGAAGTTTTAATACGAATCTTAATTTTGCAAATATGGCCTTTGTGGTATTTTGTCTTTTGAACGCCCCGATGGATCGTCTGCCAGTGTGAAAGTCTTTGAAGTTTTTTACAAAATATCTGATGTAGGAATTAATCCTTCATGTATCTGAGTTCATCGGCTCTGAATCCCGATCAAGCTATAAAAACTTCTTTTGTAATCGGATTGATTTTCAAGAAGTTATCTTTGTATACCATCTTTGTTTTTACATGCGATAGTCATACTATGTACAAAGTTTCAACTTCTTCATTTGTTCATCTGTTATATTTCTTTTGATTTTCTATACTTAATATTCTATCATTGATATTTTGTGAAGTGTTTTTAATTCATCCAATTTGAATTTTATTTGTTTCTGTTTGTTTGTAAATCTTGTAAAGTTCTTAGTTCTTGTTTTTATGATATTGTAAAATATCTGTATCATTGTATAAATTTGACAAAGTTTGGTTTTAGGTTTGGACTTTAGACTTTGTTGTTCTAAAATTTTCTTATATATTTTTAACTGTTTCTTTTATCTTCGATTTGATCTATCGTCTCATTAACAGTTCCTATTAAATTTAATTATCGTATTTATGACATGCATGATTTTATTTTTTCATTTAACTCGAGGTTGTTTGAGATTTATCGGTTTGAAGAATGAAGTGTTATTCACCGAATAATATTCTTGGGTTATCGATAAAACATTTCTTTGTTTGCGATTAAGAATTTATATAGTAATTTTGAACATTTAAACGTCAACTTCTTTTTCTTTGTGATGTTTTATTTTGTTTGTTTTCAGGGGGTTTATTAGATTTAAACCCCTTATGTATTTCTTTTGAAGATGCTCACTTTGAGTGAAAACTAATCATATGAATTTTTTTTTCTACTTTTTTATTAGCTTCAAAAGAATTTAAATATATAAAAAAAAAATAACAACCGGCTAAATCACCAATATAAAAAATAGGTCACTTAACAAATAAATCAATCACATATCAAATAACCTAAAAAAATAAGATATTAAGTTAATGATGATATAATATTTGAAAATTATTCAAATTAAAAGAATACCTAACAAACTAATAAACAAAACATTAAAATAATTATCCAAAAATATAAAAAAAATACTAATTAAGTCTTTCTTGACTTATCATTTACCATCCATAAACTTCGAAGAGTTGTAAGATTTGATGGTTCCCCAAGATTCACAGTATATGACATAGATTTTGGATTCGGACAGCTACAAAAGGGAAAGTTCATATCAATTATTATTAGTCACTCTTTATTTTCATTGAGTAGACGGCATCTAACAAGAGGTATCTTTTGCCTGTCAATGATGAAGGTAATTTGGCAGAAAGAAAGAAGTATCTCCGTCTTCATTTTTGTAGGTTATGTGTATATGGCATTAATGCACTGTCTGACAAGTAATGGATGGGCCTCGGTTATCATTTATTTGGGCCGGAATTATTTTGTGGTTGGCGATGAATTCAAAATTTGAATACAGCCTACCTTATTATATTATATTATAACTGGAATTGTGTCAAAATAAAAGATATTCATAAGAGTTGTTCGTTGTATCATTTATGCATGCGAACTAATCCTAGAGAACAGCTAATAGAAAAAAGACAAAATTATCTATGATATTTCTCTGGAGAATGTGATTGATAGATGACACGACATAAGGGCCACCATTTTTAGACTGTCCCAGTATGGGAAATTTACTGCATTAATGGATGACGGTTCCGATCTGCTAACCAATAATTCTATTTGGCCTTCAACAACCATTCTGAAAATAGGGAAATTTGTATTTTAACCATTTGAGAATATTTGCAAATAATATATAAAAAAAAATGTAAAATATACGACTAGTAAGAAGTTTCATAGGAAATAATTATTTTTATTTTTAGGTATGATAGTATCTATAGATATTATTTTAATAAATTATAGATATTATTTTAGCGTGATACATTATAGTAGTCTGTAGCATTAAGATAGTATCACATGTTTTATTACTCGAAAACATAATTATTTTTATGAAATCTTATTAAAACATATATTTTTATATTCTTATCTTCTTTATAATTGTTTATAAATTAATGGGTTGAAAGAAAAGTTTCCCCTCACAAAATATCCATGTAAGTTCTTTTCAATTTAACTTCGATCATTTTTTAATAAAGAACTTTAAATAAGGATTGGAGAGAATGAAAAATATGTTTAATTAATTTCTTAAAAATTATTTTTCTTTTGTAGAATAAAAAATACCTCTGAAGAATTTTAAATTTGAGTTTCAACCCTTGTTAAAGGGAGTGATTTAAGTATGGTTAAGTAAGGAGATTTAATAAAAGTGCGAAGAAAGAAAATTATATTTAATTAATTTAAAAAAATATTATTGTTTCAAAGGTTACAATATAATTTGGGAAAAACAAATTACTATACTTGGATTTTGTTTTTGAGGTTTACTATACTTGATTAAGAATTGACTTTGATACCATAATGTATCAAATACATAACATATCTTTTGATATGTGTTTAAAAATTTCTATAGAAAATACTAATACATTATTTAAAACCTCTAAATAAAGTTCCCTCAGTTTTTTTTTTTAGAAAAGTAGATTCCTCATAGTTAGGAACTTAGGATTGAAAATTGCC
The DNA here is from genome assembly GCA_016808115.1 of Tetrastigma voinierianum. Taxonomy (NCBI): domain Eukaryota; kingdom Viridiplantae; phylum Streptophyta; class Magnoliopsida; order Vitales; family Vitaceae; genus Tetrastigma; species Tetrastigma voinierianum. The sequence continues at coordinate 326,019 of JAEQBH010000123.1, forward strand.
TATTTGAATAAACATATTACAAACAATATCCAAGTCATATGAGTTTCAAACATTTTTGTAAACATTCAAACAATTAGAGATTTTGTAAGTTATGAAGAACGTGAAAATTACTTACATTCTTCGTGTTAGAATTAAGCCCAAATAAGCAAATTAGATTTTGAATTAAGTTGGACCATTGTACTTATATGGGCTAATTATAGGCCCAAGTATGTAAGTGGATTCAATGACCCACTAAACCCTATTATAAATATAACTTATATTTAGGTTTAGGGTAACAAACAAAAAAAAAAAAAACTATTTTTCAGAGGAAGAGAATTTCTGTCCCGGATACGAAAAGCAAAGGTCTTGGATTGTTCTTAGACTGCGCTCTGCCCGGTCGAGCTTGCAAAATCGGTTATTGCTTGGAAGATTCACGGATTAGTTCCATTTCGGTTAATATATAATTTTATTTTTTGTTTCTGTTGCATATGAATTCATAAATTTCTGGATGGATGTCTCGGGATTCCCAGCATCCCCGGTATCGAAGCGGGTTTCACAGATTAAGTTTGAGATATTGAGGATTTCATAGGTTAATAAAATTGAAAAAATCATTTTTTTATTTGATCTGCAGCGAGATCTTCTCTCGGAATCTAGATTCTAGATTCGAGATCTTAATATTTTATAGGTTAATAAAAATGAAAAATTATTTTTTTTTAAAATTTTGATCTACCAACAGATCTTCTCTCGGAATCCTAGATTCTATATTTGAGATCTTGAGATTTCATAGGTTAATAAAAATGAAAAAATCATTTTTTTTATTTGATATCCGATTATTATTTGTTATGTGTTTGCAAAACAGAAGAAGTGCTATGAAAAAAAAAATGTGGCACTGTTGAAATTTTCAAATCCTAACTTGTTAGGTTTGAAAGTTTTTTTTGAAAAGTTTTTTTTGAAAACATGATAATTCAAAATTTTGAATATCTTATATAAATGAATTTTATTTATTTTGGATTATTCTTGTTTTCTTGAGTTTTTTTTTTGTGAGAAAAATCCTAGATAAATTAATTTAAGTAATTTTGTGATGAGGAGGAATTAAATTATATTTTAATAAAACGTATCCTCTAAAGGATAAATGTTAAGTTGATACATAATTTAATTTATATTACTAGGAATTAAATTATATTTTAGCAAAGGTATCCTTTAATGGATAATTATTAAATAGATATATAATTTATATTATTTATAAAATGATGGATTTAATTAAGACGTGTTGTTGTTTTAAGATATTTAAATTATTAAATTAAAATAAAAGCAACTTATGTTCAAGAAGAAAATTATAAGTGGTATGTTTATAGTGCTTGATACAGAATTAGTTTATTTATGAAATTTACTAAATCAGAGAAATTTAGAGATCAAATTTGGTTAAATTTAAGAATAAAAAGACAATGACATAATCTTCAAAACACTAAAGTTTTTAAAATAATTGAGTGGGAGAAGGTTTAGCAAGTCTAGAGCCTTCCCTTTGAACGAGTCTTGGGATTAAATGTTTGGATCGAGCAAAGTTGAATGTGAGATCTGATTAGAACTCCCTTATGGTTAGTTAATAAATATTTTAGTGGGAGCAATCAGCCTAAAGTTGAGGCTCTTTACTTAAGAAATATTGAAACTAAGATCAGTGGTGCATACACTTAACTTGAAGAAAATAATAAACTATCTAAAATAGTCTCTATTTATTTTCTCAAGAGGCTAAAGTTTATAGGGTTAGTCAATCACCTAGTCAAAGGATAAGTGACTTTTGGGATTGATTAGAATATATATCTTATTAACTTTGAGAAACTAGCCCTACCCAAAGTAAGATAGTAAGTTCTCATGAAAGTTAATTTATCCTGTACTGATGTGTGTAATTTTAAGTGTTATATTATATGCTATCAGTGCAAATTGTATATATAATTATACATGTCTTATGCTAGTAATGAGCACATACTGGTGAATACCAATTTGATTCTCAGAATAAATATATCTGCCTTCAATCCATTAGCACCAATCCTTTTGAACAATAGGTTAGATGGAAACAACCATGTGAGTTGGATGAGGAATCTAAACATTATCTTAACTTGTGAGGGTATAATTTGGGTGACCTTAGAGTCACTTCATGTAGCACCCACAAAGAGCTCAACACTTGAAGAGAGAGCTGACTATGAGGCATGGAGGAAGGATGATGAGAAAGCAAGGATGTATATCTTAGCTTATCTCAATGAAGCGTTGCAAAGTAAGCATCAATCCATGAGTACCTCAAGTGCAATGCTCTTGAGTCTTCAGGAGATGTTTGGAGTTCAGACTAGATCAGCTAAGTAAATGGTAATGAAGTAGATAATGAACACTAGAATGTCTGAAGGTACTCCAGTGAGAGATCATATGATAAAAATGATCGGACTCTTTAATGAACTGGGAGACCTAGGTGTAACATCCCGAAATATACCCTAGCAGTTTTCGGACTTGTTTAGGGTATATTAAAAGCTAAATGGAAATTTTCGGAAATAAAATTGAGAGACAGGAATTAATAATAAAGCCAAGGGCAAAATTATTAATTTACCACTTGAGGACTAAGTGTCATAGATGAATAGATTGGATGTAAAAATAGAATTTAATAAGTTATGGGAATAAAGGCAAATAGAAAGTTGGAATAGAAATAGAAGAGAATAAGGGCTTAAATGCAATTATGAAAAGTTAAAAGCAAAAAATGAGTTTATTTGAAGGCCAAACATGGCCTTAACTAAACAATTGATTTAAGACCAAATTTGGTTTCAATTGAGAAGAAGAAAGCGAAGTAGAGAGAAAGAAGAGGAAGAAGAAGAGAAGAAGGAGAAGAGGGAGAAGCCAAGCAAGCCAAGGTATGGAACTTGTGATTTTTATATGGAACTATATGGTTTTGTATGGATTTCTTGTCTCGATATATGTTTGTGGGTTGTGGGTTGTAGGAAACCTAACCTAGAATGAATTGTAAATCCTTTGTTTCTGCAGGATTTTGCTATGAGAGGACCTAGAGTTCCCATTACTTGTGTTTTTGGGTTTTAAGGGTTATGTAAAGAGTATGAACCTGATTGTTCAACATTCTAGGTTTGAAAGGATCCTAGATTTCTTGAAGTTGGGTTGAGTAATACCTAGGCTTTGGATAAGAGATGAATAGAAAACATGTTTGAGTTGATAGAGTGCATAAGATAAGAATTGAAAGATGATTTGAGTATAAAAGAGATTCCAAGGTGAATTGAAAATGGTTTTGATGTGTGTTTGAAGTGTAGAGTTGATTTGAGTATCAAAATATGGAAAAATGGAACAAAAACACACATTCTGGGCATTCCTGGGTCATGTGTTCCGGTACACTTTGAACATGTACCGGTACATATTATTAGTCGTTTGGCCCAAGTGTGCAGTACACTTTAGGGGTGTACCGGTACACCTGCTGCTCTGTTTTCTAGTTTCGACTAGTTTTTGTATTTTGGCCATAACTTGCTCATTTCATATCCGATTTGAGTGATTCAAGTGGACAATTAAAATATACTTCAAGGAAAAACATCCATATAGAAATAGACAGCGTCAAATTATGACTCTAAGTGGCCCAAAAATCCACTCGAAGTGGGACCATGTGCAAACCAAATTCTGGTTTTGATGTTGAACATAGAGTAGTCAGGATTGTTTCGGACGTAGCTTGAGTTCGGTGCTCGAGGTGGGTGATTCAGTTGGAATAGAACCCTTAGCACCTTAGATTTAAATGAGTATAAGGACATAGTGTCAAAATATGAAGTTAAGACCCCGAAAAAATGAGTAATACAAAATGGCACTAGAAAAATCGGTAAAATGACTAGTTGGCATGAAATCTTATAAGCTTTAGTTTGGATGATCCGATTGGATTGATTAAATTCTAAGTAAAAACTAGATTCATAAAGGAATGAGAATATATGAATGAGGTGTGATCTCATTGACATCATACTTCATAAGTATATGAAGTGCTATATGTAATAGCCATGAAACAAGAAAAATATAGAAAATGCGTATGTATAGATATGTTCATAAGAAACATAGATATGATAGGTATAAATCAAATGATATGAATATGATATGAATATAGGATATGTCATAAGATATGATGAGTAAAGTACACAAATGATAGGAATACGTAAATGATATGAATATAGGATTATATGATATGACTATATGATAGACATATTGAAAGGAATAAGATGGAACATGCTAGGAACACATGATAGAAATGTATAAATGATAAGAACGATATAGATAAGCAAAAGATGACAAAGCATAGGAATAAGTACTGGTACAAGAATGATAGACATAGTCCAAGACATGACCAGTAAGTAATATGGAAAAGTACATGAAATACAATATAAGACATCGATAGTAGAAGCATGTATAGGAAAGTATATGAAGATATATAGCGTATACGATATGAATATATATGAATGAATAAAAGCATACATGATAGGAATATAAGAAAGTACAAGCATAGCTAAATCATGATAGAAAAGTATAAGGGATATGATAGAAATGAATAAATGATATAAAAGGGATATGAATATAGAAAGATATATATAAGATATATGAATCTGAGAGTGCATAGATGCATTCGCGATATATGATAGGATTACATATATGATATGAGGCAAGCAAATGATAGCGAGATATGAATATATGTATTATAGAGATATATGAGAGCAAGTAATATGAAACTCTGGATGTAAGGCAGTCCACAATTAAAGTGATGATAGTATATATCGTAAGCAATTATGATAACAATAGTTATTCGTGCTTATGAGATATGTCTGAAAATGTAATAAGGCGTTATGCGCTTAGGACCTGGTAGAGGGATAGATGGCATGCCTATAGGGGAAGATACGATTCTTTGCGGCATATTCATAGACAGATATCGAGGCCTCGTTTGGGTCGATGACATAGATCCCGTTTGGATCGGGTGGCTTACTTAAGGAGTCACCCGCAAATAGACGAGATCCTTTGCCTCGTGCGATGTGAAGTACCTTGGTGCAGATAGCATATGGCATAGGTCTTGTCTCAAATGCAGTGGCGATACGCTGGGTATTAACGAGACGAGAGATCAGCATCTTATGCAGTGATAGTACCTTAATTTTTATAGTTTCAAGTATCCGCTTAAGGTATTTCTGAGACATAGAAACCAAAAAGGAAATGACATGATATGTAGGCATGCTTTGCTATACGATGATATAAACCGATTACAGAACAAAGAGGTAATGTACAAGATGACAGAACATGAAAAGTATATGAACTGATGCAGGTGTATAAAGAGAAAAGCATATGAAAAGTACAGTATATAAAAAGCATCGGAAAAGCATAATATATGAATATCATATGAAAATATATGAAAACACATGAAAAGTAATGAAAGTATACAAAAGCACAAAGTATAGGATAGATAGAATAAGAAAGTACAAATGTATATGAAGTATAGGAATAGTACAGGATAAAGAATATGAATGTACGCGATAGTACAAGTATGAATATGTATGTATGAAAAGTATAGATATAACATATGAAAAAGACATAGACTAGAGACATGATAAGTATAGGAATATGTAAAGTACTCAAATAGGAATACGAGAAAAGTATAAATAAGGAGATGCTAAAGCAATAGAGACATGTAATGAAAAGATTGACATGCGATAGGAATATCGGATGATAAAGGAATTACGTTATGAAAAATGTTTAGAGATATATATAATGCATATGTATAAGCTTGTGGCGGTCGCCATTGGTGGTTGTCGGGTGCTTATGTTCCCACTAAGCGTAAAGAAACACTTACGGGTGTTCAATCTGTGTAGGTACAGAAGCAGAAGACAAGGATAGAAGACAGGACATTCCATCGGCCGCGGTAGGCTCGGAGATAGGTGCTCACCGGCCACTGCTTCCTCAATCTCGATGTTTTGTAATAGAAATTGTACATGCATAAGTAGATGGGACTCTGTATATGTGTATGGTGTGACGGACACCACTCGGTGTGGATTCTTTTGTATATGTACAATAATTTTTGTTAATGAAATTGTTTGTGCACGTAAGAATGCAGTATAGCTACGAGAAGAAACGAGGTCAATGAGAGTCGGTACGAGTAGAGTATAATATATAGTATAGATAGTATCGCCCAGGACTTAGGTTGAATCCGCCAATCCGGGTCGAGCAAGGATCGGCTTGCAAATCTTGATATTGATTGGGAAACACAAATTAACATGGTCCTTGAGACATTGCATCCTTCCTTCAATCATTTCAAGTTGAATTATTCTATGAATTAATTAGAATGGTCTTTGATTGAACTAATGCAACAACTTTAGATAGCTGAGACAATTGTAAAGGGCCAGCTAAATGTTAATTTTGTGTCAGGTGAATCCTCTAAGCCTCCCAATGGGAAGAAAAGGAATAAAGCAAATTAGTTAGATGTTCATGCTAAACCTAAGATTGTTACGAAAGCTAGACCTTAAGGTAAAATGGTAATTTCAATATTTTATAGTATAATGTCTGAAATTACTAGTATGAATTCATGGGGAGGTGGTGTGAGTGATTAGTAGGGCTTGGTAATCTTCCACAATGATTTGGAATGAGAACTTTTCAATTTTGGAGTGCGGGTTGGTCTACTATAGTGGTCGATTACGACCAGTGTGGAGTTATGTGCGATTGATTCCACGAGGCAAAATTGGAAAGTACCATGAGTCCCCCAAAACGAACCCATTTGTAAAGTGGCGGTGTTATGAGCAATATATAATCGTATATGAGCCTTGAGTTTGCTTTAGGGCTAGTGGGAGAATGTTAGAATTAAGGTCAGATAAGCAAAGTAGAGTTTGAATTAAGTTGGACCATTGAACTTATATGGGCTAATTATAGGCCCAAGTATGTAAGAGGATTCAATGACCCACTAAACCCTATTATGAATATAACTTATATTTAGGTTTAGGGTAACAAACAAAAAAAAAAAACTATTTTTCAGAGGAAGATAATTTCTCTGTCCCTGATCTGAAAAGCAAAAGGCCTTGGATTGTTCTTGGAGCCCACACTCTGTAGTCAAGACCTGCAAATCGGTTATTACTTGGAAGATTCACAAATCAGTTCTATTCCGGTTAGTATGTAATTTTATTTTTTGCTTCCATTGCATATGAATTCATAGATTTTTGGATGGATGTCCCGGGATTCCAACACTTCGTACCCATACTAATTTTTAAAATATTTTTAGATTTTCTTTTGATAGCTAAACATGTAGTTACAAAGGAATAAATTGTTCTTATCGGGGCTCGAATTCGGGATTCCTTTATTTCCTATGCTTACCTTTTTAAAATATTGAACGCTCTATCACATGAATTAGGTATGATGAGCATTTTTAGATTTTTAAATATAGGCTATATATAAAGATATATGTTTTTATTGTCACCAATATAATGGACCCTAGTTAACTTCTGTGAATAGCTTTGAGTTTCAAATCAAACCAATTAATTAAAGAGTGTCATTGATTGGAATCTAGACTTTTATGGCTTATGTCCAAATAGTGTATTAACCTCTCCATTATTGCATTGTACATGACATTAATACACCATCCGACAAGTATAAATAGCCTCCATTATTTCATTTGCGTTTTCCGAAATTATTTTGTTTTTGGAGATGAATAAATATTTTGAATACCTATGACCTTAATGCATTGTTTGGTGGATAGTGAATAACCTCTCCATTATTGCATTGTACATGACATTATGCTATCAAACAAACAATTCTGTGGCCTCCATTATTTCATTTGCGTTTTCCGGAATTATTTCGTTCTTGGTGATGGATAAATATTTTGAATACCTACTATAAGGGAAGTATGTGAGGATCCTATTCAAATCAAAACAGAGTATGTCTAGCCTCAAATCATGTCAAATATTCTGTCATTAATTTTATATTTGGATGTAATTATGAGTAAGCAATTTTAGCCTTCTGGATTGACTAAGCGTATGTAATTATGCTTGATAACTTAATTTTAGCCTTACCATTTACATGTTTACTAAATTAGACTCTCGATCACTTTGTATATATTTAGAACTTCTATCGGTAAATAGGTCGGAGAAAATCTATTACTTTACATGGTATCGGAGGCTGCAGATCTCTAGCGAGTCACCAGTCTAGTCCTGCCATGTCTTCACTCCTCGATCCAAAATCAAACTTTAATCTCCACACCTATAACCTCCTTCCATAGAAAATAAATCACTCATTGCACTCAACATCAACGCCCCGAATCAATGAAAGTTAACTCCACCACCTTTCCTGTTAAGGCGTGCTCAATTTGAAAGCACTCCTCATTGGTTACGATTTACTTGACTATGTCGAAGGCACCCTTCGGTGTCCCTCTTCACATTTGGTACCGCCTTTGATGACTGCGTAGGAACCCAGCTAGGTTCGCGAGGATAAACTTATCACAGGTGCTATTTTAAATCTACATCTCCTCCATCCTGTATTGCTCTGACATAGACCTCTCATGGCCCAGCTTGGACAAAGCTAAAATTTTATGCTAGCCGATCAGAACTCGAGCTATGTAGTTAAAGAACTCACCTTAATCCGGCGTGGAACTCGGTCGATCTGCAGAATACCTCCATCTTTGTGAAGGCAGGCGATGAAAATAACCATTATTGATCATCCAATTTCGGATAATGACCTAACTCTTTATGTGTTGAATGGTTTAGGTCCAGATTTTCGGAAGATCGCAGCGCCTATTTTACAGCCCGAGGATCGTCCTTGGCCTTTGAGGAGTTGCACGACCTTCTAGTTGGACATGATGCATGTTGAGGCGCAGGCGTAACCTGACAACTAGTTGTTTGCCCGACTTCACGAAGGCGAGCATTACGAGAGGAGTGGTGCGATCCTTGAGAAACATGATTACGCCCATGGGCCTCTAGGTTCCAACAGCGAAACTTTAATGGAGCCAATGTGATGCTCGTCGCTCCAATGTAACATCTCACAGGGAGCCCAAATTATTCTGTCCCCGGCGTTACTAGCCCAAATGCCAACTCTGTGATCAGTTGGGCCACATTGCGAAGTCTTGTCATAGTCCATTCGGAATTTTCAATAAATTATTACTCTGCATCTAATGGAAGGATAAAGTGGTTACTTGATTCGGCTGCTTCTCATAATATCACGGGTGATCTTTCCAATTTATCTATTCATTTCGAATATGATGGAACTGACGAAGTAATTCTTGGTGATGGTTCAGGTTTGGCAGTCTCGCATATTGGTTCTTTGGCTTTGCACTCTTCTCACCGAACTTTTACATTGCGTGATACTCTTTGTGTTCCAAACCTTTGCAAAAATTTAATTTCCATTCATCATCTCACCAAACAAAATAATGTATTTGTTGAATTTCATCCTTTTATTTTCTTGTGAAGGGCAGAATCTCGAGCGATTCTACTAAAGCATGTAACAATGGCATACACCTTCTTGGAATTAATAGTAGCATCAAAAGGTTGCTAATGTGCATGAACGGACTTCTGTGTGATGGATGACCACAATCCCAGGCATCCTTCTATTAAAATTGTCCATCATCTTGTTAAAAATTTTTCTCTTCCTATTTCATCGACTAAAAATTTGTCTTCACTATGTCATTCATGTTCTATCAATAAAGCTCATCAACAACCCTTTCGTGTCAATAGTCTCCAAAGTCATGAGCCACTTGAACTTATTTACAACGATGTGTGAAGTCGCTAGTTATCTTGGAATTGATGGATCAGTATTACCTTATTTTTGTTGATCGTTATACAAAATATATGGTTTATCAATGGTCGGCTAAATCACGGTGTTTACAAATTTTTCCACATTTCAAGCGGTTTGTTGAAACCAGCTCAAAATCAATCAAAACACTATACTCTGACAATGGTGGTGAGTTTATTGCTTTAAAATCATATCTCCTACTTCATGGCATAACTCACTACACTATTGCTCCCCACACACCGCAACAAAATGGTGTCTCTGAACGTCGTCATCGTCATCTCGTTGAAACAGGCCTTACACTCTTTCATGATGCCTATCTTGATTTCTCTTATTGGCCTTATGCCTTTCAAACAGCTTCCTACCTCATAAACAGACAACTACCTCTTCTTCGGAAAAATCACCTTTTAAAAGTCCTTTTGGTAAAACACCAAATTATTTGAAATTAAAAAATTTGGATGCATTGTTATCCTCACACATTTATAATTCAAATAAAATGCAGCCCCAGATCAAAGCTGTCTTTTTCTGGCTATTCACCAACTCAAAATGCATGATGTCTTTGAACCTCGAACAAAAAAATTCTCTTCTCCATTGCGTCTTGTTTTGATGAAACCAGATCAATCCGACCTCTCTCGACCACGGAGTCTTAGTGCTAACCACGCCAAAACTCGGACCCTCCCCCCATTTCTTCCTCTCATTTCGATGCCCACCGAGTTCGCGGTCTTAGTCATCAACGGCGCTTGGAGCACCGACATCATTGCAACCGCCGGAAGTTCACACGCCATTGTCGCGACCTCCTCGGTACTGGACCCTACGGTTCTTTACTTCATGATTAAGCTAAGTTATAGGTCGTACATCTCATCGAATCCTCTTTAGATGATAATGGTGCCTTCTCCTTAAATCTTCCATCCTACTCTCCTATTCCCTACTCCGGATACCCGTCTCGGTCGGATTTTTCTCCTCCATCTTGGTTCCACAGGCCCTCCTGAAACCAATACTCCTCCCCAGCCTCATAACATGACCACAGATCAATGAACCAAATCTTCCAAACCCCTGACGGTCAATCTGATGTCGAGACATCCTGCTACGAACCATTGAACCAACGAGTGTGAGCCAAGCCCGTTTCAACCTCATTGGCGTGAGGCCATGTCCATGACTCTTGCTCTTATGAAATGGGACTTGGGACCTAGTTTACCACCTCAAGCTGTGCAGAGTGGAAATTTTGTAAGTGGGTCTTAGAGTAAGGCATCTTGATGGATCGGGTGGGCTGATTCAAAGCCGAATCTAGTTGCTAAGGGTTATGATCAAGCGCCTTGGTATTGATTCTGAAGAGCCTTTAGCCACAATGGTCAAACCGGCCCAGCTATTAGAGCTGTATTATCTATTGCTTTGTCATGAAAGGGTGGGATTTGAGGCAAATGGATGTCATGATGCCTTTCTAAATGGTGCATTAAGCGGGCTGTTTTTATGGCACAACCCACAGGGTTCAAGGACTTGTCGAACCTAACCATGTTGCGGGTTAAAGGCGTTCTGGCTTAATGACTCGCGGGCCAGTACACAACACTCAAATGCCATTCTTAATTTGGGTTTTCCACGGAGTTCAAGGTGAGCTCACTCCCTCTTCATTTCGGTGAAGAGCTCAATCTTCGTTATTTTGGTTATGTTGATGATCTTGTTATTATCGGAAATAATTCAATTCTCGTAGCGATATTATTAAACGGTTCGGTGTTTCTCTCAAGGATATGGGTTCTCTTCATTTCTTAGCAGGGATTAGGTAATTCCTACTCGAATTTGGGTTATTTCTCTCACAACATAAATATGTTACCGTGACCTTTTATGTAGTATGAGTGGTCCCAAAGATGTCTCAACCCCTCTCTCTGACTTAATCCCTTGATTGATTGATGGCACTCTTTACATTGTGGACTGCTCAGGGTTTCGTAGAATAATTGGCCGCCTTCAATACCTTTCCTTGACACGTCCCGACATCTCATTTGTAGTCAACAAACTTTCTCAGTTTATGCACAAGCCAACTCTGAATCCTTTGGACAACAACAAAAGGCTTCTCACGTATTTAAAGCAAACCATTTTTCATGGTATTGAGATCTAGTTGGCCTTCTATGTGAAACGTCTTTCCGATGTCGATTGAGGTGGAAATGTGGATGACGCCGTCGACCTACGCCTATATCGGTTTTGGGCTCTAATCCATTTCTGGAGCTCAAAGAACAACGAGTCGTTGCGATCCGCAATAGGAAATTTGAATATGGTATTTAGTAATCGACTTAGAGACAATGTGAACATCACTCTTCTCGAGAACTAGTATTCCCCAGTCATGAGAATCTCACATTGCTTTGTGATAACCTCGGGCCACACATCATTTTTAACAGTCAATCATTAGCGCATGAAACATATTCCGTCGACGCTTCACTTTGTGCGTGATTTAGTGCGTAAAAGCGACCTCGATTAAACATGTGCATACTCAGAATGAATAAGCGTCTATTAACCGTGAATTTGTCGAAACCAATGCGGAAGGTGTATGTAATAAGATTGAATGCTGTCGATGGAAGCTTCGATCTTAACGAGGCGTATAAAGGGGAAGCATGTGGATCTGTTGAATGTGAGCGTGTCTGGCCTTAGTCGTGTCCGTGTGCATCGTTAATTACATATTTGGATGTAATTGTAACAATAGCTTAATTTTAGCACCTGCAGTTGGCCATTGTAATGTAATTATAATAATGCGTAGTTTTAGCGCTTCTGAATTCAAATGTTTCTTAAATTAATTACCAATCATTTCTATATATATTTAGAAAGCTTACATCGATAAATGTGTCGAAAAATCTGTGCTTCACCTACCACGTTATATTATATTATAACTAGAATTTTGTCAAATCCTTGAGAAAAGCTAATAAAAAAAAAAAACTATCCACGATATTTCTTTGGAGAATGTGATTGATAGATAAGATCGCATTGGGATTGGATGATTCATGGTGTTAGGCACCATTTCTAGATTGTCTGGTTGGGAGAAAATATTGCATTATTGGATGACTGTCGCCATTCGTTGATATCATCTAATCCCAATAGCCATTCTAGGAAAAGTATCATGATGCTATTTTTTTAAAAGATATAAATAATTAAATCTAATCATTTTCATTTTTTTTCTTGAAAGATATTATCAATAAAAATACCATGATGTTAAAAAAATAAAAAAAACCTAACATATTTTTTCTTGAAAAATAACTTATTATAAATAAAAATATATCATTTATCTTTTAGGTATTTACATGGTGACTTATAATTTTAATTAAAAAACAACTCATTATTAACAAAAATACATTTTCTCATTTAGATATTTATATGGCCAATACCTTGTAAAAAGGAAGGGGTTATTTCTAAGAAAATAATGAGATATTTTGTTAAAATATGATAAAAAATTAATAAATTGTTAATTTCGAAATTCATATTTGAAATGATCTTTTAATCAAAATCGCGAATTCTTTTAATTAACCTTAGTGATTTTAAAACAAAGAAATTTAAATAACAATAGTGAAAAGAAAGAAAAATAGAAAATACATCCATAAATAGAAAATAATTCCTTTCAGTATTTTTTCCCCTTATTGATCAAACTTATCCTTATCCTTCTAAGAGAGCAAGAAAAGCAACCCATCATTTTTTTTAATTGATTTTTGATAAGCTTTATCTTCCATTCAAGGATTCTTCACTTCACAATTTATGTAGAATTGAACGGATGTGAATACTGTGATCTTTATCTTGTCATATGGCCTCATCTAACGAGATGGTGCATGTGCTAGAAGAATGCAGAATATCTCCACCTCCCGGTACAGTAGGTGAGAAGACTCTTCCACTCACCTTCTTTGATCTTCTATGGCTACATTTCCATCATGTTCAAACCCTCTTCTTTTACAAATTCCCTCATTCCAAGACCCACTTCATAGAAACCACCATCCCTTCCCTTAAACACTCCCTATCCCTCACTCTTAAATACTTCTATCCCTTTTCTGGAAATTTACTATTTCCTCCAAATCTTAAAGAGCCTGAATTTCATTATGAGGAAGGTGATTCAGTTTCACTCACCTTTGCCGAGTCTAATACCGATTTTGATTACCTTGTCAAAAACCATCCACGAGAAATTGCTCTCTTTCATCCTCTTATACCCAATTTGCCACCGGTATGTGTAAAAGGTAACACGCTCATATCACCTGTCTTTGCTATTCAAATAACTGTTTTTCCCAACACTGGGATTTCTTTTGGGTTCACCACTGACCATGTTGTGGCAGATGGCAACACTTTTATTAGATTCATTAAGTTGTGGGCTACTATAAATAAATTTCAAAGAGAGCCCTTGATGTTGGAGGAAGCAATATTCATGCCGTTCTATGATAGGACCATGGTGAAAGACGCCAACAAGGTAGGTTCAATTCTTTGGCAACATAGCCAGAAAATTAAATTTGAAGGATATCGACCATTATCCCCACGAGTAGCTTCTTAATACATTTTTACTGAGTCAAACCGATCTTCAACGGCTAAAAAAAATGGTTATGGTTCGATGTCCAACGTTGTCACATGTCTCAAGTTTTACGGTAACATGTGCTCACACATGGGTTTGCATTGTTAAAGCACGTGCCTGGATTGGTGAGGAAGTGAGTGAAAATGAAGTTGATCACTTCGGTTTTGTGATCGACGTTCGAGCCCACTTAGAACCACCACTACCTGAAAACTATTTCGGCAACTGTTTGGTTCCATGTATTGTAACTGCAAGAGTATCAATTAATAGAAGATAGTTTTATAATTGCAGCTAATCTTATAAGAGGAAGCAATTAAAGAAAGGTTGGAAACAAAGGAAGGGATTTTTGAGGATTTTAAGAAATTACTCACAGATTTACCACCCATAAACTTGGAGCGAGTTGTAGGAGTTGCTGGTTCGCCACGGTTTGCAGTATATGGCATAGATTTCGGTTTCGGACAACTACAAAAGAGAGAGTTCACATCGATAGATGAAACAAGGGCCATATCACTTCATGAAGGGAAAGATAACAAAGGCGATATTGAAGTTGGTTTGTCATTCCCCAAGATTAAAATGGATGCTTTTGCCTCTATCTTTACCACTAGCCTCATGGTTTATGATTAGAACTTAGAAGAAGGAATTATGTTCCCTGAAGAATTCCAAATGTATTTGTTCTGAATCAGTTTCAGTCTTGGAGGTTTTTTTCTCTTTAATTTGTAGTCATTTTAATTTTCACATATAATAGCAGTAACATTCAAATTATTGTTAATACGTAACTCTTTATTTTCAAGGAACAGACAACATCTAACAAGAGATATCTTGTTTGTCAATGATGTGAACAGGTAGGGCAGAAAGAAAGGAAAGATCTCTCAAATCTTCCATATTTTAGGCACTCGAGCTGAGATAGCAGGAAGAGACTGAAGATTTTAATTAATAAATTATACCGAATATTATTTAGTTTGACTAAATTGTGATAGAGGAATGGTTGGCTTCTATTTGATCATTGCCCTTAATGAGAATTTGATTCATAAAATTAACGCTCTTCACTGTAGTACTTAACGTTCAACAAGATAGTATCTAAAGTTTAAGAATTATTACGAATAAAATTTGAATTTGTACAAAAACTGGAATATTTTTTAAATGAGTAGTTTTTAAGTTAATTTCCCTTTCTTGAATTCCGATTTTTTAATTATTTTAAAATAAGTACACCAAAACAAAATTTTCTCAAAATAAATTTGAGGTAGATATAGTAAACCCTTGATATCACCTGCACTTTTATTAGTTGTGGTTGATAAAGTACATGATACTAATGCATTATTTGGTGGATAATGAATGACCACCATTATTTGTTTTGTTTTTTCCTACAGCATTTTGTGGATAGTAAATCTCCGTATGCTCTTACCACTTGTGATTGGTGAATATGGCATTATAATTGTAGAATTTTAGGTCTAATACATGGTTCACAATAAGGGCCACCAACTTTATAGGGTGTATTTGCAAGTAGATAATGGATAAATGGATGACCATCACCCATTTGTTGACCCCTTCTAACCTACAGTTATATTTGGCCTTCGACAAACAATCTCAAAAACATACCTACAAATGGGTTCTATATGGCCTTCGGTCACCATTCCAAAAAAAATATTGCATCAGATTATTTTTTAAGTTAGCGACTCTAAAAAAGGGGTTATGGTTCAATGCCCAACGTTGTCACATGTCTCAAGTTTTATAGTAACATGTGTAGGCACGTATTTTTAAGTGTCTTTGTCATTTCGATGGCGAATTAGTTTTCTTTATTTTGGAAGCCGTTTATTTTTAAACGGTTTGGAGTTGCCATTTATTTTGTTATTTTTTTTAAAGGAAAAATAAAATAAAAAATAAAACTCTAGTTTTGGGGTCTACAAATATGTCCCTTTTCTATAGAATACACTAGTATGTGAACAATGGAATTAAGTGAAAGTATAAAAAGTGAGTGAAACGAGATTAACTATATCGAAGAATAAAGGAGAACCCTAAAAGTGTTTACAAAAAACATCAAAAGCAAACAACAACTTGGAGAATTTGGAAAGTCTTGTGATCAAGAGCATACTCTAAGAAGGAATCTGAAGGTGAAGCTACTGCTCTCAAGAAACACAGCAATGTCGGTCATTGTGGGTGATAGAGATAGTCATGTGCCAGCATATAGCGATCAACCTATCGTGGACAAACTGTATTACTTGAGTGGAGAGTCTGACAAGCAAATAAACCATGTGATCGAGTGTGCGATGATGCGACCATGAATATTGAGTAGCGATATCTGCAATAAAGAGATGAAATCGAGAGTCGAACTATGGTGAAGGCATACGAATGTACGGCACAAAGCGAGGAAGCGCAAAGCCCGACTGCCTTTATTTAAGGTGTAGAAGGTAAAGGCGAAGACTACATGCCTTTATTTATAAAAGGCGAAGTCTGAATGCCTTTATTTATAGAAGACGAAGTTTGAACGTTTGAAATGCGATGTTAGCAAATGTGATACAGATGAAGTTTGAGCATCCCGATCAGCGTAGGCGAAGTCCAAATCTTGCGATGAAGAAGGCGAAAGTCTGAGCGATCTAAGCGGTCTTTAGAAAATGTGATACAGATGAAGTCTGAACATTTGATCCATATGAAGGCGAAGTCTGAGTGGCTGATTTGCAGAAGAGGAAGTCTAAACATTTAACTGCGGTGCTAACACATGTGTGATCTGGATGAAATACGAGCGTACGATGCATATGAAGGCGAAGTCTACGATTAGCGGAAGATGAAGTCGAATCTAGCGGGGTGCTAGCAAATATGAATAGATGAAGTGCGAGCAATCGATCCATATGAAGGCGAAGTGCGGAGCGTTTGATATCACGAAGGCGAAGTGCGAGGGCATCTAAGCTGTGGTCTTTAGAGAATGTGATAAAGATGAAGTTTAGACTTGTCTTATCATATAGGCCCAGTCTGAAGCACGATATGTAGAAGAAGAAGTATGAACGTCTAATTGCGGTTGTAGACCCTGATTTGTCCTCCAAACAACGCATTTATCCTATGGGTTTCACACTCACCTATAGTTCTCATATAGCACCATTAGAGCCCTTTTAGGCTTAGTCGTTCTCCGAGCCTCGGGTAGGCTTGTATGTGGTCCATTAAGTGCGTATGTAGTTCACTTTGGAGTGTCATCGTGGCTTCTTTTTTTAGTTATTGGCTTCGTTCCATAGGAAGCAAGTGGGCCCCCCCGAGGTTTTAAATTAATCGGAGTTTATTGGAGTATGTTGAATTCGGAGCAGTTGGGCTTGTTTCGATCATATCTCCCTCATCTGAACTCGAAATCATGCATCGTTTTTATTTTTTTATTTATTTTTATTCTCTACTCATTTAAGAATTCTCTGAAAAAATTTGAGAATTTTTTATCAACTGGATTGACCGGTTGGGAACCGGCTCAACCAGGTTCAATGGATTTCAGTTGAAGTTCATTATTCAAGCAGGTTCAAATTCGGAGCACCCGACCTTCTTTTTGTCATATCTCCCTCATCCGGACTTGAAATCATGCACTGTTTCTTTTTTTGGATTCCTTACTCTTCAAGGAATATTATATCAAATTTTAAAATTTTTTCTCAACCAGATTAACTAGTTGGAAACCGGTTCAACCGGATCATCGTGCCAGCTTGTATGGAGAATTGATTTTGGTGATTTTAGAGCCCAAATCCTACTTGGTTCGGGCCCATAAGGTCTAGATTAGTCCTAGGCACGGTTTGGGCCCAGTTGTTGGCCATTTTGTGGGTTGCTTGCATCCCACCTTGAGTCCATTTGGATTTTTGGTGGTTAAGAAAAGGGATAAATGTGGCCAGCTTTTGACCTCGTGAATAGAGGAGTGTTTATGAGGCTCGGGAAGTCCGAGACTGATTGGGGGAGTTCTCGGGACTAAAGGTGTGCAAAATGGAGTAAGCTTAGATGTTTATGAAGGAAAAAGGCAAGCAAGAAAACGTGAAAAAGGAAGGGGAGAGAGGAGAGGAAGAAAAAAGGGAGGAGGAGAAAAAATAAGGAAAAAGAAAAGGACGAGGGATTCTCCAAATCCGGGTGGGAGTGCTCTCTCTCATTTTGAAGGGGGATTTCCTAAAGTTTTGAGGGAGTGGATACCAGGTTTTGGAAGCAGAAAAGAAGGAAGACAAAGGGGGAGTAGCTGTGAATTCTACAGGTATGAACGTTGTGTGCTTTTCCCATTTCTTTGCGCTGTCTTTGCTTTTGATGTTTGCAACCTAGTTTTAGGGCACTAGGTATCGTTTGGGGATGCCTACTCATCTTAGTCGGAATTGTACACCGTTTATTTTTTTGGATTCCTTACTTTGTAAGGAATGTTCTGAAAATTTTTGAGAACTGTTCTCAATCGGCTTAACCGATTGGGAAATCGGATCAGCCGGTTCATTAGGTTATGTTTTCAAGAACAGCAGTTAGGGATTAGGCATTGCTGGTCGGCTTCACTCATTCGAGCCTAAAATTGTACATCGTTTGTTTTTTTGGATTCCTTACTCTGTAAGGAATGTTTTAAAATTTTTTTAGAACTGTTCTCAACCAGATCAACTGTTGGGAAACCGGATTAGCCGGTTCATTAGGTTATGTTTTCAAGAACAACAGTTAAGGCATTAGGCATTGTTTGGGTCAGTTCTCACTCATTCGAAGTTGGAATTGTACATCGTTTATTTTGTTGGATTCCTTACTCTATAAGAAATTTTTTGAAAATTTTTGAGAACTGTTATCAACCAGCTCAACTTGTTGGGAAACCATTCAGCCGGTTCATTAGGTTATGTTTTTAAGAACAATAGTTAGGGCATTAGGCATTGTTTAGGTCAATTCTCACTCATTTGTAGTTGAAATTGTACACCGTTTGTTTTGTTGGATTTCTTACTCTGTAAGGAATGTTTTGAAATTTTTTGAAAACTGTTCTCAAACAAATCAACCGGTTGGGGAACCGGATCAGTTGGTTCGTTAGGTTATGTTTTCAGAACAAATGGGGCTAGGGAACTTCTTTCCTTGTTTGGATCTGCTCACCATCCTGAGTCGGAATCGACACACCGCTGGTTTCTTTGGGTTCCTTAATCTGTGAGTGAAATGCTATGGTAATTTGAGATTTGTCTTCAATGGCTCGCCGGTCGGGGGAACTAGATTAGCCAGTTCATTAGGTTTTTTTTTTCCAAGGATAGCAAGTAGGAATCTTTGGCTTACTTAAGCTCTGCTTCACTCATCCGCTCGAATCATGCATCGTTTATTTTGTTAGATCTTTATTCATTAAAGAATATTCTCAGTTGGAAATGGAGAATTTTCTTCAACTGCCGACTAGTCGAGAACCAGTTCAACCTGCTGCGCAGGCTTAAGGGAAGCCCCTATTTTAGCGCTTTTCAAGCCTGATCCTTGTGGCTTAAGCCTGCTTCACTAATGCACTAGGCCATATTTAGGGTTCCAGTTGAGCCTAACTTGAATTAGAGGGACCCGGGTCGAGTTAGGACACTGGGTTAGGTGAGCTTGATTAAGCACTGGTGATTATGGTTAGTGAATTGTCATTTGGAGAGTGTGGAAAGAAACAAACATCTGAATCCCCTAATTTTCATTCATCATTTTGAACACGAACTTGGTTACTCAATATGATGTATGTTGTGTGTTTATGTTTATTAACTAACTAAATATACAACATGGCTGGGGTGGGACCATGTGCACAAGGTTTGGCTTTGGTATTTGCATTTATATGTGTACATGGTGTTTGGACTTTGATATTTGTGGTGCATTTGAGCCTGTTGACTGACCTCTTATGCAGCGCTTAGCTAGGGACCACAGGTACACACCCATTGTTTTATTTGGTCGAGTGTTTATGAATGTTAGATACTGAGTAGGTTGGTGTGATTCAGGTTATTTGTTTAGCTCGAGTGATCGATTGATCTTTGACCCATATGCTCGCATGTACCCAATTAATTTGTAGAGATCGAGTTCCGGGCCTAGAGGGGTGCTACCTCGCATGAGGTACCTTCCTAATAGGTAACCAGATCGCTGAACCCAAAAATCTAGTTTTCATGGACCGCTTTTTCCTCATTGGAGTCAATGAGGGGTTTTTTGTTCTTACTTCTTGATTTTTTCAAGAGTAACAAAAATAAAAAGTAAGTGGAGACTCCAAACAAAACCGTTCTCATTGGGGACGGATTTTTCAAAGCTCAAAACCAACCTACTTTTTTTTCTATTAATAGCAGCCGCCGCCCATGATAGAGTAGAGATTCCATAGCGATGCCAGAAATGACAAGAAGTTCAAAACTGATTCATGAAAGCTGTTCCACTCTGATGAAGATGCAGGTCATAAACGTCAATATGTATTTCACAAATGATAAGGTTTTAACTAACCATATATGAAGTCTTAAATGTTTCATCATAATATAACACATCGAATCATGCAATAGCTAACGTATATAGATAAGTTCAACGATTTGATCCATATGAAGGCAAAGTCTAAATGCCCGATATGCAAAAGATGAAGTCTAAACGTCTCAATCAAGGTGCTAGCACATGATGTGATTAAGTCCGAGCATCCTCATCCATATGAAGGTGCTTGAACACTCCACTTGGCGTAAGATGATGTTCGACCATACCGCGATGTTAGCAAATGATGTAGATGAAGTCCGAATATCCGACGATATGAAGGTTAAGTCCAACACTTGAAGCCTAGAAACGAAGACATATACGGAAACCAATGCCCAAATCTAAATGAAGACGGCAAGGCGAAGTTTGAATGCCTGAAGCCCGAAACGAAAGAAAGAAAAGGTAAAGTCTGAATGCCTGAAGCCCAAAACTAAAGACATAAAAGGTGAAGTCTGAACGCCTGAAATCTATGAGGGCAAGCATGGCCTAGTGTGCTGAGTCCTTGAGCCCATGAACAATTTGCTATGAAAACCTCATTTGGTATAAACATATGTAAAAGGCCGAATAATATACGCATGAATCTCTGTATCTCAAGAACACTGCTCACAATGTAAAGGGGATCTATCAATCAAATAAGGATTGCCAAATAGTTGTCATTGGAGCCAAATCATCTCATCAATAAAATAAGGGGATATGCCCCAGTATGGCAAGCGAAACATCACATCGAGTGGATATTCGAAGTGACTCTAGGCAGTCAACACTGTGCTTAAAAGTCTAACCAACCATATCATCATAAATAGTACGAGCATGTGTATCTATCATGAAGGACCAATAAGAACTCAACGTCTAAAATGAATAACTCCTCTCATCGGCTCAAGAAGCCATGTTAGAAACATATGAGGAATCTGACTTGGAAATATCGAGACACCAAAGACAGAGGGACCTAGAACAATGCCAATAATGGATGAAAAAAAATAAGCCTAAGAAATGTCGGCCAATGCGTATTGCTCAACAAAGATCCACTAAATAAATAATACTGGAGCAAAAATGTCACAATGAAGCTCATCCTCGGGAAATACCATCTACACATCTCCAAATACCATGTAATCTAAAAAACTAGGGAAACATGCTCTAGAATGACATCTACCTAAAATGTCATAATGAGCCTCATTCTCTCAATGAAAACTATTTGCACAAACTAACCACCTCCAGATGGTCCAGATAACTATGGGGTATGCCCTAGTATGACATCCAATAGAAATAAGGAAGAACAAAGTAGAATATCATAACAGGCTCATCCTTCTCGATAGGAGAGCCAGTAAACCGACAACTCCAACCGACATAACGGGGGAAGGCCCCAAGATGACATCCAACATAAACACGATGAAGTCCAAAAATGTCATAACCATGGCTCATATCCTCGATAAGAAATGCATGCACAACTGATTCGTGCCACAGTAGGCTGAGCTAAAATCAACAAAATTTATATACACTCCAGGCCCACATCGTCAGAGTTGCTACCGTAGTGATAGTGGTCTAGGGGTCAACACGGGATGAGTTTTCATCCTAAAAATGGCTCGGGTGACCAGTGTGTGGCTGTAAGGCTTTCTTATTCGACTCTTTGGAATTGTGTTTCAAAAACAGGGAATGGTCGGAACCGAGAATTGTAAAAACGAAAGTAAAAGGTGAAAAAGTTAATCTTTAAGATTTAGGTCACTAACTCTGGCAAGTTAGGCAAATATGTCTCTCGGTTTTATCCTCGCGTTATGACAAGCAAATCATAGTCCCCGCATAACCGGATCTATGTTTAACTAGCAAACCTCACCTATGAAACAACCTATTTGTTACTACGTGTAGCATGCGCTATGGCCCCTTTACTCGTTTAAAACCCAACATTTAATATCATCTCGTGAGGCTCAGAAGACCATTCAGTGAACACCGCAGAAATATTGTCAATCAATATTTAACACAAAACTCACTGAGAAATTCCGCTGAACGAGAAGATTATCGGAGGTCGGAAGGTTCATTCAAAGAATCGTTATTTCCACCAATACAAACTGGTTATGTTATGGAGAGTATTGCACAAATTAATGACATTCAATGTTATGCAACCATGTTTTGAGAATATAAGGGCCATAAATACACTACATGTAGCTTAGTACAAGAGGACAACATGCATATGCCCCACTAATTAAGCTAGCTTCCTTCCTTCTTCAAAGAAAGGAGGCTTAGCCAACATCCTTTGAGTTGTCATCCCCAAGAGGGGTGTTTGCACCGAGAAAGTAAGAGAAAGAGGAGAGAGAAGAGAGGAAAGCAAAACCTAAATAAAAAACTAGACTTTATTTACAAAATGAAAACTTACAAAACATCTTCTCCCCAAATTGTTCCTTCCTCTTTAGGTTACAAACAAGAGGGGGCTTAGTATAGGCCACCTCAAGGCATGAAAAATACCAAAAACCTATGAAATTGGCTAAGTTATAGGACAATTCAATACACCAAGCTCAAGAGGCTGTGCTCGACATTAATTACAAAGCATGACGAGGCATCAATTTTCGCTAGGCTGAAGAATTTCGCTAATTAGCGAAATCAACAGGTCTAGCGAAAACAAGAAATTTCATAAGGGTGGGCAATTTCATTAGTTAATAAATTCTCGCTAAGCCAGCGAAATTCTCTTATAGCGAATCAATTATTTTCGCTAAGGAACAAAGGCTAGCGAAATTTGAGTGGTCTACGTAAATTTGGCATTGCTAGGTTATAGTACTTATTAAGGTTGCAATTTTCGCATCTAAGCGAAAAATTTTCGTGTAAGCTTTCTAGCTTAAAATTCCTGGGCCGTTGGATCCTTCACCGTTTCATCCCGCTTCAATCGGCATCGAATTTTCTTCACTTCGCCTTTGTTTTCTCATTGATTCTTGGCTAGTTGATGGCGAGACTTGAATTCCAACTTCACGATTCATCCTTTTGTATTGAGATTGAACTCCAAGAGTGCACAAATTTCCGCAAACAACCAAAAATATTCTAAATGGCAGGCGCTACTAAGAAGACTAGAACACTTCAATTGAGAGAATGACATGATTAATGCGCAAAAAGCACTCAAAACCTATCTAATATAGGGTTCAAAATTGCACTTTTTGGGGGCATTAATCAACAACCAACCACCTCCAAATTGTTGGGTTCCTACTGGTGATTAAGCATACATACATAGTGGAAAAATAAAAAATTTCTCATTTTTCTAACCCGACTAGGGATCAATGTGATCCTGATCAGATGATTCAGGGATAGAAGAATACCTTATTCTCGTTGGAAGATCCTTGTTCCGCAACGTTGTGTGTGCGTCAAACCCTCATTGTCGAATTGAAAGGCGCAACAGATCGCTTCACCCTCTATAGCTATCCACACGAACGAGCCTTCTTCGAAAAATGAGAGAAACGAGTGTGCTAGCACTGGGTCGAGTCTCAAAAAAACCCCTAGCCGCTTCTCTCAATGGTGAAAAACGAATGAATCAATCCGCATAGGGATCCCTTGGGTTTAAATACCAATTTTAGGCCCAAGGGTTGGTTTCCGGCCCATTCTATGTGTGTGACCCTGTGGGTCCACATAATGTTGGTAGTGGGCTTAAAAGCCCATTTCGAGCCCACGGATCATAAGCGGCCTCTAGTAAGACATTATGACCACCCAAATTATGTGAATGTTAATTGCCCGACATAACCTAATCCATAAAAAATGTCGTAGTCCCTTTGTCTCACGATATCCTAATTGAACACAAGTCATGGACTATGTCTCCTTTGTAAAGTTTAATCGTGCAATTTTCTCGACCTCCATGTAAACTACTAATACGAATGACATTAATAACCCTTATTAATTCATTTGAGAATGGCCATGCATGTAACGCCCCAAAAATACCCTATAATTTTTATAATAATTTTATTATATACTGGCATGGGGATCGAGCTAAATTGGGGGTTTTCCGAAAATTGATAAATTGTTAAATAGTGAAAAGTGAAATGAATATGTGAGCATATGATTAAATATTATATGCTAAAATGAGAGATTGATTGAACCCAGAAATAAACCTAAGTGAAAAAGGGCAAATTTGGAAATTTGTAAAATGAGGACCTATGGGTCATTTGAGAAATGTTTATGTGTTTAAGTGCAAATAGAAGTGATATATGTGCTATAAGGTCAATTGAGGCAACTTAAATCCAAAAAAAGGTTTTGAGCCAAACATGGTCTTAAGAGAATAAGTAACTTAAGACCACATTTGGTCTTGGAAAGGCTCATTTGAGCCAAAAAAGTTTTGGAGCAAAGTGAGAGAGAGAAGCTAGGGTTTTGGGAAATAGTTGGAGATTTGTGTGTCTCTCCATGTTTGTTCAAGATCTTGCAAGAAGGAAGAAGGAAAAAGGCTAAGGCTTCAAGTGCAAGGGGATTTAAGGTAAGAACCTAACCCTAGATTTCTTTAAATAATGTTTGGGTTAGAAAAACCCTAATCCATCCATGGGTTTTGCTCATGGTTGGATTAGGATGACTTTAGAATGTTATTGGGAGTGATTCCCATGTTTTGTTTTTTTGCGGGTTTCGAGGATTGGAGGAAGTCTAAAAGGCAAAAAGAAGGAAAATCACAGTAACAGCCTACGCCACAACGTGATAACCTACGCCGCGGCAGCCCACGTCGCAACGCGGATGCCTCGTCACAAGAAGGCTGAGGTGCCTAAAAGGGCACCCCTCGGGTACACTAAGGCGTAGCTTTGCTACGCTACGGCGGAGGGCTACGTTGCGGCGTAGCACTGCCGAGACACTGTTCACAGGGAGAAAATTTTGGATTTTTGCTCCGAAAGTCTAGTGTTTCTACACCGATAGTTTAAGGACCCTAATAAATGATTAATGGGGATTCAAATACATAAACTATGAAAATGTACCAGACTCTCACGCTCTTGGCGAAGCTTTGCTTTGCCTCGACGATATTCGTTTAGTACGATTAATTGTTCAACCGCTAAGTGTGGAGAAATTGTATTTGACTAGGTGCGGGTGAAGACGACAACCTGATCTAGGACTGGTATCAAAAGAGACAAGGGATCAATAAATTGGTTTGTTCTCTGTTCTCTATTCTTTGTCTGTTCTGTTCTCTGTGACTCAATTCTCATTTCAAGTTCTATTTGTGAAATTATATATATATATATATATATATATATATATATATATATATATATATATTGATTCTAACTATTAGTATTCGAAATGTTTATCAAATATCAGCCCGTATGTGTATTCGAATCATAAGTGAAATTATTGCATGAGTAAATTGATTTGAAATGTATTATTAATGACAAACATGACGGAATCACTAAACTGAATTCATCATGAAGCGTAAATCAGATTTGTCAATGTGAAATCACATTACTACCGAAGGACAAATGTATGGATCTACCAAACTAACTGCTAGAAGGTAATTTCTATAAATTCAATGTGAGATTGTAATATTGGAATGAAATCAGATTACACCTAATGACAACAGGATAGGATTCACCAACTGAATCTGTCGGAATGTCACTCTTATAGTCACACAGAAATCGTGAACTAAAAGCGAAAAATGATATTAAAAAGTGTATTTGTATAAGTATCTTTTACATTACACTAGACATTGTATAAAGACATTATTTTGATAAATGCATGATTTGTATTGAATTGAAATGGAATAGAGAACTATATAGAACCACTAAGCATGAAAATGCTTAGCGTATTGTTTTTATCAATGCGCAGGGACCGAGTGATAGGAAGTAATTGAAAGCGGACCCAAGGTCAAGGAGCTCAGAGTCATTCAGAAAGTTCACGGAGTATGCTCCGTCACATGCATCCTCACAATTTTTGAGCATGACTTTGTTTTGTAAACAAAATGGAGTTCAACTCTGAAATTATTTTTGCACCTATATCTGAATATGATTTTGAGACATGTTATAAACTATATAAATGCCATTTCTGGTTAAATGCATATTTTATAAAGGAATTGCATTGAATTTGTAAATGTTTATGGGCTTGCCCTAAATTGAAATCGCTTCCACATGTTTTTGATAAATGATTTTGATAAAGTGATATAGCTGCAACTAAGCATCTGATATGTTAGACCCGCTAACTCCGTGGACCGAAAAGGGTGCTATAATGCAATTTCTAGTCTCACATGTCGAGGGGCCCACAGATATCTCTCTAAAATGAGGGACAAATCTCTTTCATCCACTCACGTCCCTTTATTCTATCTCCAACTACAGTCTGTATTACCACCCTATTACAGATGATGTTGAACTGTGTCAAAACATAAAGCTCGTCATGTAGGGACTTATGGTGGTGTTAGGTCGAAGGACAAAAAGAAGACATTATTATGATGAGAAGTAATTTGTGACTTATAATCCATAGTATACTTCATGATGGCGAAACCGCAAGACAATGTTCGCCAACATCGTACTTATGAGCTGACTTAAATATCATATATTCATGATTAGTTGAACATGATCATCAACAACCTATACTAGTCTGACCACTATTGCCCACTAATAATGAACGATCATGATAATTCTAGAATAGTATTCCTATCTAGTCCAAATGGTTTCAATATCGGGTCACACACTCGATGGCCATATGGAATCAACTATTCATGGAGTAAATCACCAAATTAAAAATGTAAGATGATAATGAAAATGCCTCTTTATTATTGAAATATGAAAGTAATAACAATTACACTATTGCCCTAGGGCACATCACTAACACAAATGATCCCGAAAGATAGGGGGTATGCCCTAGTGTGGAATCTAACAAAAACATGATGAAATCCCAAAGATGTCATAACAAGTCTCATCCTCTCGATAAGGATTGCATGCACACACAAACAAATTCCTGTTGATCACGGAGAATAAGGGATATGCCCAAGTATGACATGTATGTCATTTAATAGAGATGTGATGAGACCCCAACCTATCAAAACATGGCTCAACATCTC
Source organism: Tetrastigma voinierianum (assembly GCA_016808115.1). NCBI lineage: Eukaryota > Viridiplantae > Streptophyta > Magnoliopsida > Vitales > Vitaceae > Tetrastigma > Tetrastigma voinierianum. Next base: position 353,660 of record JAEQBH010000123.1, read on the forward strand.
GGTAAGAATTTGCTTACACAACTAACAACTCCAGATGATCCTGACAAATAGGGGGTATGCCCTAGTATGGCATCTCATGCTCCATAGTGTAAAAAAAAAATCAATCGAAATCCATGCATCCACTAGTAACGAAAGGCAACCTCGGGTCATCTAGAACCGCAACTAGAAATGAATCCGAGCACTAGTAAGACATCTCCTAGAAAAATCCACATGATAATGTCCAAATATCAACGAAGTCTCAAATACCTATCCAAGTAGATGTTGTCAAAGAAAATGTCAAATCTCATGGTCTCATGTGTCTTACCATACGTAATCGTGAATGTAGGCTTAGTGGTGATAAAGTAAAAGTCGGTGCGGAAAACTAGACTCAAATACCCAATGATCAAACTCGTGGCCTCGTGTGTGGAATGCCACACGCATAAGAAGTCTCATGAGCCATTGACACTAAGACATCCAATAAAAGTGTCGGTGATAATGATGTGATGCAAAAAGTGTAACATTTGGTGAGATAGGTAAGAGAACAAGGATGTAGAGTGAAACATCAAACTCAAAATCAATGAACATATGAGGGTGATAAATGTGAAAATGAGAGGTATGAAGTTAAGAAGATAAATAACAGTAAGGGAAAAAAAACTGATGATGATTTGATGAATCTACCCAAATCACTGCATGGGGAGACATGTTGTCGACAAATGGGATGATGAATATGACATTGACTTGGAGCCCCTAGGAGAGGATCAATCATCTCACATACCACTAATAAAATCTCAAAGTAAGCACATGATACTGGGATCTCGGGAAGCTCACATACGAACTCCCACAAGTACTACATACACTCAAAACAATAATCCTCATAAATCCATATATGTACTCAAGGAATACTAATATTGAATACATACACGTTCACATTTATATATGTATATATATATATATATATATATTTTTATTTTTCCTTGCACATATACCTAATAAAACAATGAGAGACAAACCACGCGGTAATAAAATCTAACATATCTCCAAGCGTGAAGGTACAATAAAACAACTCCAATGAAATGACATAAGCCTCTCAAACTAAAAGTCTCTGAATAAATGTCGATGGAATGAGATAAGGAATGACACGAAAAACCCCCCATGCAGTAAAATGAATAGATCATCAATCTAAGTGGGAAAGAATGAGATAGAACAAGAAGTCAGATAGAAAAAAAGTGGTGAAAACATAGAAACTATGAAATGGAACGGATACAATGAGGTGAATGTGGTAAGGCGATGTAGATAATATGTCAATGTGTCCATAACTCAGAAGATCCCTAAACTAAAGCATCCACACCCTAGAGAGCCCCTATACCAGGTATGAAAAAGGTAAGCAGGGCTATAAGAGAAAAATAGGCCAAAATGAGTTGTGAGGCTCAATGGGCTAGCAACGGTAAAAAATGTGAGGAACAAGTAATAAGGTATATGGCTAACCGAAATGATGGCCACCCATCCCACGACTATGGTCTCAAACGTACAACTTTTCAGTTGATCTGCATTAGTTGGCTCTGAGAATTGGTTTCCATCTAAGTCCATCAACCATGCAGCTCCCTTTGGGGTCAACTCTCTAATAATGTACAAGGTCGCCTGGGGCTAGTTCTAAACTTCCCTAGTATCGCGACCTAACTTTCAAGGACTCTCAAACCAAATTACTCACAGAGTGGTCTAGGCTTAACCCGCTTTTTGAAAGTGCGGGCCATTTTCCTCTGGTAAGACTGAATATGGTTAGCAGCTCTCAATCTCCTCTCATCTAATAGATGTTGATCGTTCGTGGATTAGCCCACTTCGCTTTAGAAATCGTCGGCCTCTAGGGCTGCCTCATGATCCCATCTCATCTCACGGACAAACCCGCATCCATGCCATAAACTAGAGAGTAAGGTGTGGCTCCTGTAGAAGTGCAAAGGAGGTTCGATATGCCCAAAATGCGAAAGGAAGCTTCTCGGACTAGTCTCGAGAAGTCTCAATCATCTTGTGCAAAATCCTCTTAATATTCTTGTTCGCGGCCTCTACTGCCCCATTTTTCTGCTGCCTGTGCGTAGACGATCTATGATGCTAGATGCCATATCTTTGTAATAAGGTGTCAACCTCACCCCTGAAATGCACACCTTTGTCCGATATCAACCCATGAGGAACCCCATATCTGTAGATAATGTGCGATTTGATAAAGGTGGCCACCTTGGCCACATTTAGCTTTGCATAAGAAGTGGCCTATACCCACTTCGTGAAATAATCAATAGCGACCAAGATGAACTCATGACCATTAGAAGACTTCGGTGAAATCTTCCTAATAACATTTATGCCCTAGACTGAAAATGGCCAAGGTGAGGTCAATGCATGCAACTTTGATGGTGGAACGTTTATGAGATCTCCATGCATCTGACACTCTATACATCTCTAAACAAACTAACAACAATCTATCTCCATGGTCAACCAAAAATAGCCAGTCCTCATAATCTTACGAGCCAACATATGTCCTCCCAAGTGGGCCTACAAACTCCAACATGGACCTCTCTCATCAACCAATTAGCTGAATCTCGATCTAAGCACAACAATAACATGCCATCAGTTGCACGTCTATAAAGTGTCTTTCCACATATCACAAAGTGGGTACAACCTGCCCAAAGCTCTCGTCCTTAACGCTGCACTTTAGAGTATGCGGGCTATATTTAAGAAAACTGATAACATTGCGATACCATGGCAGACCATCGTCAAACATTGACTCATCAATTAGGCAACAATAAGGTGAACAAACTCCTAGTCTCAACTAGCAAAGTAATCACTGCGCCTCAGGAATGTCAATCATGGAAGCCAAAGTGAGCGCATCGACGAATCAGCCTCAGGTTTCCAGGCGTGAGTGTAGCTTGTTGTCAAATTTAATTAGCAACTCTAAATAAGCATGATATGGCCTAAGCTTCTCATCTCTAGTCTTCTAGTCACCTTGAATATGTCTAATCACCAGATTAGAATCATCGAATATCTTCATCCCTCTAATCCCGAGCTCAAGTGCAGTCGCTAACCCAAGGATGCATGCCTCATACTCAACAATGTTGTTCGTAGATGGATAACAATCCGAAAGGGCCAAACGAACTGATCTTAGGATATAATCACCATGCAGAGAAATCAATAGAACACCTATCCCATATCCAAAATGGTTGGTTGCACCATTAAAGTACATGCGCCAACCATACAAACCAGTCATCCTTGCAACCTCCTCATTCGGAAAATCATCATCAATCACTCTATTGTCAAGAATCAAAGAAGGAGGCCATGATATGTTAACAAGATCCCATTTATACTTGAGTGACATATTGAATATCAAACTCTACAGCGCATAATAATCATAAGTATTCTCGTCAAAATTGGTCTATCAAACATATATCTCAAAGGATCCAAACGAAATGTCAAAACTCACATGTAATGTCTCCCTGGAGCGGGGCTCAACCAAAGCATGAAGCAACTAATCATAATGTACCTCGCCTCATACTCTAACATCCTCTTACTCGAAAAATAGATAGCTCGTGACTCTATCGAATCATCAAGGTCAATAGTATGCACCTTAAAGCGATATTTGAAACTGACAAATATAACAAGAGAGGTCCAAGCATGGGAGGTACCAAAACATGAGGGGAAAGAAAATACTCTCTAATCCACTCAAATGCCTACTGACATTGATCATCCCAAACGTTAGGTCAAGCTTTCCTAAGTCGTGCTAGAAATCACAAGTATCTCGCTACTAATAATAAACCTGTTGATATATTGCAATCTACCCAAGAAAACCCGGATCTCAGTCTCAATCTGTGGTGGAGACATGTCAAGGATAGCTTTGATCTTATCAAGATCTACCTCAATACCTCTCTCACTAATCATATAGCCCAAGAGCTTCATAGAAGTCACTCTAAAAGTGCACTTCTTAGGATTCCGTCTCAATTTAAAGCATCCGATCCTCTGGAAGAAGTGCTCTAGAGCTACCCAATGATTTTCTCTATCACGATACTTCACAATCATATCATCCATATAGACCTTAACATCCTTGTGCATCATGTCATGAAACAGTGTAATAGCTGCTCTCTTATAGGTAGCACATGCGTTCTTCAACCCAAACGATGTGACTCTATAACACTAGGTGCCCTACTAAGTGATAAAAGATGTCTTCTCATTCTCAAGAACCACTACACCCAGTTATAACTAGAAATCATCTATAAAAGACAACATCGCATGCCTTGTAGTACTATTAACCAACATGTTAATATGTAGGAGAAGAAACGCAAAGAGAAGTGTAGGAGCCTACCGCCTCACCAGTTTATGGAAAAGCTAATGCGCCTTAACATGTCGATAATGCAGGCTCATCAATCGATCTATTAGGATGCAATAATGGCTCTAAAGCCCTCACAAAATAGTTAGTCAACCTCAAACTATAAGGACGAACAGAGTAGTCACAAATGAACAGATGGTCGATCCGACCTTTCCGTGCGCAGCGCACTAAAATCACTTACCGGGTAAAATTCAAGCCAAAGTGGCTGATCATGGTCCGTACCAGATAAACCCACATGCACTACGCTTACGACTCCCTAAACCCAAACCAGGCATGTACGACATGTTCCTCATCATGTCCAAAATGATCGAAATAGCTTGGCGTCGATCAGATACGGGCACTAATCTCAAAAACTCGCCCATGGTCTATAATTTCATCGTGCGAATATGGTCGCTGGCAACCATCACCCCCATGGCTAATCTCCAATACTGGCTCATAAGTCAAGTGTGCCCTGCCTGTAGATGAAATAGTGATCACTCGACCATCATGAATGAACTTCACCTTCAAATGAAGGGAAGATGGGATGGCACTAGCACTATGAATCCATGGGCGGCCCAAGAGTAGGTTAAAGGATACAGGGATCCTCAAAACCTGAAACATAACCTGAAAAATGACTGACCCAATCATTAGCTTGAGAGTCAAGGTGCCCGCCACCTCCTACCAGCGTACCATTATGCTCTCAGCTCACTAAAAAAAGTGTATGGCTCAAAATCTATGGGCCCATATCCTAGAGCGATAGTAGTGGCAAGTGGACATACATTTAGGGCAGATCCAATGTCTAAGAGGACAGATGGAACATGATGGCCTAAACAACCAACTAATATATGCAAAGGTCGATTGTGGTCTGAACCCTCCGGAGGTAAGTCATCCTCAGAGAAAACAATGCAACAGTTCAACCAGCCAGAGCATAAGGCACGCCCTAGTGATGTGGTCCCGTCTAACTCGACCAACTCAAAGCCTTTATCAAAGTCTCATGGTAGAGGAAGCTAAATAAACTCTAAATGTAGATAATGAGGTCAGATAGAATGGTTTATGATCTCATCATCCTCTCTCATTGTCTTGTCTTTAGCAATATTAGGATCTATGGGCTGAGATGGAATTGGAGGTTGTTATCTGACCACTCTACCTCCCTCCGACAACATACCAAACCCCGTATCAAATTGTCCCTGTGGAGTCGAATAAAAGGAGTATGAACATTATAACACAACAAAGTCATCGCCCAGGTGCTGATCCAATCCAGAGTAACGCTTTATGCTGAAATGACATGCGCGTGAATCACGGGCCGAAACACCTCGTGAACCCCGTCACCGCCATAACCATCATCAAATACTATGGGCTCCGGCCCTTGATCATCCCATGACAAACATATGATGTGACTACTGTAATTTTAAAATCAATAGAATGAATACCTCCTGCTGGAGGAGGAGTCGCATGTGTATAATAAGTTGGAAAGGGGTTAGAACTAACGTTAGGTTGTCTCAACTGCACAATACCCCGGTCAATCAAGTCCTGAACAACATGTCTCAAAGTAGTACACTGATCAGTAGTATGTCTAGGGCTCTGATGATAGGCACAATGTAGGTCTATCCGAAAATGAGGATGAACAACCTGTAGTAATGGCCTCTATGCTAATGGACTGAGAAATCCAGCAGTCATCAATGTCTGTAAGACCTCACCCAAAGGCATGCCTAGGAGGTAAAGGTCTCGAGCTGCCTAGGTCAAGTGTAGGAAACTATGGGCGCCGGGGTCTAAGATGAGCAAGAGGGTGGTCTTTCCACACATGTGTACAGAACCGGATGTGGTGGTGCATGAGCCGGTAACCTAAGCGGCTGAGGTGGTATGGGAGGTCTATACTGAATTAAACTTTGGGTGTAGGAAGCTCCGTGCGGCCGAATAGATGCATACTGAGGCCTGGGTGCCCCCTGTCAGAATGAACTGATGGCTTCTACCTCCCCTGGTCTATATGATCTAGATGGCTTCTTCCCCTTACTATCAGGAAGAATCGACCATAACGCGCGCTGCCACCATCCCTCTATAAATATAATGCCTTATCAAAGCTCAGAATCCATAAATCTGGGTGACCCACAAGATGTCTAGCATAATTGGCACCACGATCATGCGACCGCTTCCTTCTCCGATGGACGATCAACCATCCGAATAACCTTCATTTCAACTGAGATGAATGATGTAGCAGCCTTCATGAGCTCCTACCTCATAACCTCGCTTTAGAAAAAACCCGGAAAATGTATTTTTCCGGAAAAAGGGCAAAACGGTAATTTTACTAGGTTGGTACAGATAAGACCCTAGATGTTTTTTCTTCTAGATATCAATGACAAACTGGATCGTACGCTGAATCGCCCACTAAATCTAGTTGAACCGCATTTAACAACGTCGAATTCCAAGATAGTCATTTTTTTTTCACACATGTCGAGGTAGACCAAGCCAACATGGGTGCCATGTGGCATTAGACTAATGGGCAATTGGAGGCCAAGTGGTATACCTCTATGGTGCATGCAACTGGGGCTTTGTGGTATGAGAGACATCATCTCTAGTCAAGGACAAGTGTCAAGTGGTTGAGAACTTGTCTAGCACCATGGGAATGGGTTCTAGCTTAGTGGAAGGAGGAGAATGAATCAAGCATTGTGAGGAAGAGAGGATTTCAGAACTGAGGAGAGGAGAGGGGGATTGCTGCTGGGCAAGATCAGTTCATGGACTGAGGTGAGAAAGGAAACCAGAAAACTAAGCAAGAAAGAAAGTAAGAGAAGGAGGAGGAGAGCCAACACTTCATTTTTTTGCAAGGTTGAAGGATCAAGGACTTGATCCCACACACTAACAAGAGGTAGGACTTGCCTATTTGGTTATTTTCCTTTTCTCGGGGCCATGGAAATGGTATTGCTGAGTTTCGTAATGGAGGAGACTTGTGTATGAGGTAAATGTTGTGTTTTAGGAGATATGTCAGTTTTTTTCCTTCAATTTCTTGATTGTGTTTTGGCCATAACTCATCCGAATTAAGTGATTTTAGTTGCTAGATAAACTAGACTTAGAGGAGAACACATCTCCTTGAAATAGGTCTATCCAATTTCTGACTTCTTTGGACTCAGAAATGCATTCAAAAGGGAGCTATGTTCAGGCAGTTTCTGGTCTTGTTTGAAAACTGAGTAGCCATGTTAAAAACAGTGTTTCCAAAACTGTTTCTCCTTGCTTTTAGACTAGTTTTAAATCATGGATTTTGTGATGTCTAGGGTTAATCTCTATACTTAGTTATGATGGTATGAGGCTTGTATCTTAAGCCATTGTGAATTGTGATCAGCACATTCGTTAAGAGATGACATGACGCATTTCATCGCGGTGTTCCAAACAATTGGAGTTATACGTGTTTTGCTTGAACATGACCATGTTTTGGCATGTTGCAGCATGTAGGATTGAGGTGCTATGTCCTAGCCTGGAGACGTGAGCCATGACCTCTATTTGCCTAATTGATGTTAGAAGTTATGGGAATGTATGCTTGCATGATGTATTGAATTGAGTGAGTGGAATTCTAGCATGACAACATGTAAATTGATATTGAACTGAATATATGAACTGCTGTGTACATTAGACATGAGGGTTCATGGTACACACCTAGTGTACAAGGTAAAATGTCCATGTAGAGGTCTTCATACATCAAGTATGAGTTTGAGTGGAGTTTGAGTGCAAGGCACAATTGCATTGTATCGTGTATGACAAATCAACGCTTACTGTGCGTGTATTACGTAATCGATTTAGCATCGTGTTCGTGCTGAATTGTGTGGGTTTAGGAACGGGACGAAGTCCAATTGAGTTCCACAATGTTAAATGAAAATGGAAAACAACAGTGTCTGGGCGTAGTAGGCGAGAGACACCCCCCGTGAAAGCCTTAAACCCGGTTAGACAAATGCGATCCACGCTGAGCCCGAAAATGCTCTGGAGGGTGTAAGAGACCTACCTGCAGAACCTGGAAAGTTATGTTGCCCAAAATGACACAAAGCGATTACATAAATATCACATAGACTATGGGTTGTGTGATGGGGAGCCTGGATCGATCGTGATTGATTTCCATTGGCACTTCGTGATCGGGTGGTGGGTCGAAGGTTGACCTGGAACATGAGACATGTAGAGTGTCGTCTCATACATGCATGTAGTTTTTTTTTATTTTCCATGATAGTACAACATGTCTGCATGGATTGTGTTGTTTGTGTGATTGTGAAATAATCATTTGCATGTGCACCTAGGTGGGGAGTAGCCTTGGTAGGTTTTGTTTCTACTGAGCGTAGCTCACCCCGTCGTGGGACCCCCTTTTAAGGTACTGTGTCACGTGTGGTGCGCACGACACTCCCTAGGAGGCCGAGAAGCTGGAGAAGAGGACAGAAGGTGGCCTTGATGTATTTTTTTGTATACATGTATGAGAACTGCTACTCGTAATACATATCCTGCTTTGGTGTATCGGAACAACATTTGGTTCTAATGCACGATTTGTACCATATGTGTGAGTGGAGGTACTTACGCTTTGGTATATGGACCAGATGCGAAGCTATTTTTGTGTATTTATGAATTAAATATGTAGGGATGAGTCTCGGTATACGACATGTGAGTGTGATATCGGGATACCCGATTTCCATAGACTTCCGCAGGTTGACAAGTTGTCGTCGAGACCCCCAGATTTTGGGGCATCACACTTTCTCCTAGTGACATCTATGACAGTGCTGAAAGAGAATTGTCGGATAAACTCATTGACAAGATCCTCTTAAGTCCGCTTGTGTGAAGCATCCAAGGTGGTAAACTAGCTCTGTGCCATACTACTTAGTGACAAAGGGAACAACATGATCAATTAAGCCTTATCCAAACCCATGTTCCTTATCAATTGAATATATATCCTCAAATGAGTACGTAGGCATCCTTTGCCTGTATACCGCTCTATGTCAAGCATCCGAAATTTTGGTGGCAGTGGGGTTACAGGTGCACTATCAAATCCATCCCACACATCCATACCCTCTACAACTCTCAATTGTCTAAGCATTTACTCTACTCTCTGTATGCGATCATCAAAAGCACTAGTAGTCTGAACTAGAATAATTGCATGTGGCAGGATCTCCTCTGTAGGCCTCTGGATGATAAAAGGAGTGCCCTGAGGAATAGGTGGTGGTGCCATCTAAGCCATTGATGGAGGTGGAGGTGGAGGTGGTGCCCTAATGTCAAATTGAGTATCCTCTTGTGTTGAAATTTGTGGGGTCTGCAGTCTATCAATCCTCTGACTGAGGCCATGTACAATGTATCCTGGAGTGCAGTGATAGCTGTAGCAATTTGCTCAATAGCCGCTGCATGTGGATCCATATCTGTTTGATTTGAGGTACGTACTAATCTACCCTCAACTCTAACCCACGAAGATGGTCCTAGTCTGAGCCAATAAATCCTGAAAGTGGAACTGAAACAAATAAGGTGGAGTCCAAGTCGAACCGAAAAGATTACTACTTTAATGAAACTAAAATAAGCAATCCATCTCTATGCACAAAACTACCCCACTAAAACCCAATACTCTGATTAATCTTTGTATACCCTTAAGAGGAAACCAAACTGGAGAGCTCTAGATCCATAACATGACTAAACTGGCCCTGAAGGCTCACAGATGCACCCACGTGTAGGATAGAATTCCCAATTAGAAGGATCTAAGCTTAACCTACAAGGTCATGGTGGCTCTAAAAAGACAAGGGTGGGTGGGTCTTTTAAAGGGGTCCCTAGCAGGAGTGATTGTACCCTCCAGTGGTACGCAACCTCCTACACGCCTCTGAAGAGACGGGGCACTTCCATGCAAGGTGGTCATCACCTCCACACATGCACTTCCTCGACATCCTAGGGGGCGACCTATGGTAAAGGCTCTCACTGCTCTCAACACTCAAGAATAAACTAAGTGTACAATGAATATGTGGGTGCATCCGAAAAACCTAATAAATCTAACACAAAAAAGAGCACACTTGCCATACAAATATCCTGAAATCTAGCTCTGGGCTATACAAGACTTCAAAGATTGGACTCCTCAGCATCAATATTTCAACCACCTCTGGAATTCTCCCAAACATAGATATAATCCATCGCTAGACCTTACTCCTAATAATTGGCTTGGTCGAAGAGTAAACAAGGAGCAATAAGTCTCCAATCAAACATCAAACACAACAACAAAAGAGACAAAGTCGACTGAGACTAAGGAGTCGGAGATAAGGGGATAAATGTGTCCTAATACAGACAAGAAACATGCAAATTAAGAAAGAAAGCAGAATATACAATGTTAGCCACGCAAGAACAAGTATATCATCAAATTCTACACACATTCTAATCAAGAGATATAATAATCAAGATACTGTGTTGTCAACAATAAAGTATACAAGAAGCACAAAGGGTGGTATCCATAATCTAACCAATTAAATGTCACATTTCCCTAAACTAGAGTTAAAGCTTGACCCACACATTTGTCCCCAATGGAGTCGCCATTTTGTGGACCCCGCATTTATCACGTGCGTCCTCACTCAATGGCGAGACTTGTTTTTTATTTTATTTTTGAAAACTTTAAAATCATTGTTTGATGCTTATTTTGTTTTTAAAAGGAAAACAAAATAAGAAATAAAATCTTAGTTTTGGGGTCTACAGTGTGCTTACACATGGATTTGCATTAGGAAAAAGTAGGTTTCCCTACATTCAGACAAATAATATTGTACATAAGTGACCAAGAAAGGGGTTTAGGGTGGTTAATACATGTTATGAAAAAGTATTTGTTATTTGGTAAAAAAGTTATAGATGTCAAAAAAAAAAAAAAATCCTAAAATGCCCTACGTTATGGTAGTAGATTGAATAATAATGATAGTAAATACAATATATTATAATAACAGATGCAGTACGTTATGGTAGTACTTAAACTACTACCATAACATGTTGCAACTATCACCACAATTGCTCCATTTATTACCATAACAAATTTATAGTATGAGGATTTTTTTAGGCATTTTTTACTTTTAAACCAATTCATAATTATTTCTGGAAAGCATGTACTAACTCCCCTATTATGCTTTCTTGATAACTTATGTACAAATATTTTTGTATGGAAGTAGGAAACCTAAGTGGCGGAGCTACCATAGGCTCAAGGGGGCATATGCCCCCCTTAAATTTTTTATCCCCATATTTGTATATATATGCCTCATCCCCATTCCCCTTATCTATGGTGTGTTATTGAATTAATTTTTTTTATCCTCCTATAGTGTGCCATTATAATTATTCAAACGTCTTGTTTTGAAAATTTTTTATCCAACATTCCTATAACACTAAATCTCTATTTGGAGTTGGAAAAATATAAGGGAAAGAAAAAAAAATTAGGGAAATTGATTTTTTTTTTTATGTTTGATTTCACCGTGGAAAATATAAAAGAATATCAAATATATTCAAAATTCCTCAAAATTTTACATATTTTAAATTTTCTTAGTCTTTATATGATAGAGAAAAACAAATATAATGAGTTTGAATAAACATATATAATTAATTTATTAAGTTTAAATCTATTTTTTTCTTCTAATTTTATTTCTTCTCTAGTTTATTTTTTTAGTAATTTTTGGGCTACAAAAGGAGCCTAATAGTCCACTAAAACTTTTCTCAATTTTATTTTTCTACAATTAAGAGATCTGAACTAAACATAAGTTATCATACTAAAACCTTTAACTACCAATTACCATCCTATCACGTTAAATTAAAATAAGATATCTATATACGTACCATTTGTAACTTAAAAAAATTCAATTTAAAACCCTTTGTCATTTGCTGTACACCAATCATTTATCATATATTCTAACGTGTTTTGGTAATCTAACAGTAAGAAAACCTAATATTAGAGTTGACGGAAACCTAACTAAAAGAAAAACTTAACTTATTATTTGGATTTATCTATTTAAATATTATTAAAATGTTACATAAATAAATGATAAATCTATATTTTATTCAATTTTTAAAATTTATTATTGATAATAATTATTCATATTTAAATTTAACTTTTTTATTGAAAAACAAAATTTGTTGTTAAAACTTCATATTAACATCAAATTAAAAAAAATATTATATTCATAGTTAATATAATATTTTTAAATATGTTATGATAATATTATCATTGGAATTTGTTTTTTTTTAAATATTAAATTTATATTTTTATATTTCTAAATTATGCCTCTACTTTTCCTTTTGCATTGGCATAGCTCGGGCCTCTAGTGGTGGGAAAGTGAGTGAAAATAATGTAGATAACTTTGGTTTTATGATAGACTATCGAGCCCACTTGGACCCACCACTACCTGAAATCTATTTCGACAACTGAGTGGTTACATGTCTTGTCACTGCAAAGACTACAACTAATAGCTAAATATGGTTTTATAATTGCAGCTAGTTGTTGGATTTAGTGAATGAAATTAATTATTCATTGAATGTCATTAATCTCATTCATCGAGTGTCAATTATTCCATATAACTGAAATCCATAGAATTATAAACAAAGAATTATTCAAAGGAAACTCTTGTAGCTCCGAAATTAATTATTCATTATTGAATGCCATCCATTTCATTCACTAAATCAAAAATTCCTCACATGAACTAATTACACCAAAGGCTAGACAGACACGCCGATGGCTAATCATTGAAACTCAGACAAAGAGAGGTAGGTGTTACCTTGAACCTTCCTCAGAAAATATGTTTACCTACTAGCTAAAACAAAGAGATTACGATGTCCTTGAACTGCTCCGCCATTTGTGTAGACGATGACATATCTCACAATGTGAATCTTCCAAACACAATACAAGCCTCACTTTTATGTCCATTTCCTCGCCATGGACATGCGCCTGGTTCCCGCAGTTTACTAGGAATTGCGGGGCCCTATTCAATTCCTCTGAAGCGGCTCCCACTTCACTTTTTACATAGGTGATCTCTCTCAGAATTAAGAGTAGTTTCATGTTACTTCTTCGCCAATGCTTAGAGATCATTAAAAGCATAGCTTAACCTTCTTATGAGCATCACTCGCTCATCATAGGAATGGACAATGGCTAATATCCCCATAAAGGATTGTATCAAAGTCTTTATAATTTATTGTCCCTTCAACCTAGATCTCGGGATCTCCAAATACTAGGTCGGGTATCCATTGCATCGACTTATTCTTTACGCTTAGTCCCATTCCTCTGATGACTTTTCAACTAACTCTGCTTAACTCCTTTGGTTACGGATCCGCAATGTTATCCTTAGATTTTTTACATACAATCTATGTGATAACCCCAATTGAGAGTTGTTGTTTAATGGTATTGTGTCTACGACGGATATGTCTAGACTTACCATTATACATACTGTTTTGTGCTCTACCAATAGCAGATTGACTGTCACAATGTATGCATATTGGAGGCACTGGCTTTGGCCACCTTGGAATGTCCTCTAGGAAGTGGCATAGCCATTCTGCCTCTTCCCCACATTTGTCTAGTGCTATAAACTCAGATTCCATTGTGGATCCTGCACAACTGCCTGCTTTGAGGATTTTTATGATACCGTCAGACCTCTCGGGGCAAAGACATAACCACTATGGATTTTGAGTCTTTAACATTAGATATCCAATTAGCATCACTCGTGAATCCCTTCAAGACAAAGAGATATCTTGTGTGGGCCAAATTCTATAGTCACGAGTGAATCGTAAGTATTTTAATACTCTCATTATTCTCGCTAATGCATAGCCCAGGATTGCTCGTACCTACTCACTGATAACTACAGGCTATGTCTGGTCTTGTACAACTCATTAAGTACATTAGACTGCCTATCACCCTAGAGTATTTTACTTGAGTAACATTCTCCTTTATTCTGGAAAAGTGTAGAGTTATATCTACTGCAAGTTCGCTATACTTAATTATCCTTATCAAATTTCCCAAGAATATTGTCAACATAGTGTGACTGACTTAGCACGAGTCCATCTGATGTTCTTTTGATTTTTATTCCCAAAATAACATCAGCAAGTCCCATGTCTTTCATGTCAAATCTTGAATTCAACATGTTCTTGGTAGATGTAATCATCTTATCATCACTACCGACAATCAGCATGTCATCTACGTACAAACATACAAATTTATTACAGCCATGTTCATCGTCTTTGACATAAACATACTTGTCACATTCATTGATTTTGAATCCATATGACAACATAACATTGTCAAATTTCCCATATCATTGTTTCGGTGCTTGTTTTAATCCATATAAGGATTTCACCAATCTACGTATCTTTCATTTCGTCTTGAGCGTAAACCCTCAGGTTGCTCCATGTAGATTTCTTCATTCAAATCTCCATTTAAGAAGGCTGTCTTGACATCCATTTGATGTACCTCAAGATCTTTTAGTGGAGCAATTGTAAGCATCATCCTTATGGAGTTTATTCTCGTCACAGGAGAATACGTGTCAAAATAATCCAGACCCTCAGTTTGCCTATAGCCTTTGATCACAAGTCTTGCCTTGTATTTGCCTATTGATCCGTCTTACTTTCCGTTTCTCTTAAAATCCACTTGGAACTTAGAGGTTTACAACCCGATGGGAAGATCTACCACCTTGGCATGGTTATGCAAGATGGAATCAATTTCACTTTAATTGCCTCTTTCTACATGAGACTCTCCGTAGCCATCGCTTTTTATAGTTCGAGGTTCCCTTCGAGTACGTATGTCGAAACTGACCAAATGTTTTTTCTGCCCTGCCAGCATCGCGCCTGGCTCCTACCTTCCATCGCATCTTCATCTTGACTATTTTCATGAATAGTCTCCAACACTCGTTTTGATGAACTAGGCTTTTCCTTGGATCCGTATGGAAACACATCCTCAAAGAATGATACATTCCTCGATTCCATTATCGTATTCTGGTGAATATCCGGGATATTAGACTCATAAACAAGAAATCGATAAGCAAAGACTATTATATGGGACCAATGAAGATGCAATCACGTTTTAGGTCCTATTCTCACCTTTGGGTGGAGGAATCAAGCACTTTAGCCGACATCCCCACACTGCGCAAGTATTCAGACGGTTTCTCATTCCTTTCCATAACTCATATGGAGTCTTTTCCGCTTCTTTTGTAGGTACCTTATTTAGAAGGTAATTAGCAGATAAATGGCTTCTCCCACATGTTTTGTGGTAGACCGTAACTTTACAAGATCAGATTCATCATTTTCTTTTTAGAGTGCTACTTCTTCCGCTCAGCCACCCATTAGATCAGGGCGACAAGGTGTCAGTGGGTTTCGTATAATCCCACAAGCTGAGCAATAAAGGTCAACAAATGGCGATTCATACTTCCACCCGATCACTCAGCACTTTAATTTTCCTATTGAGTTGATTCTCAACTTCGCCAGAGAGAACAAATTTCACGCCATCTTTTTACTTTTAAGTAAGTACATAACAAGATTGGTGCTATCATCCACAAAGGTAATAAAATATTTATTACCACCTCTTTGCTCAGACGAGCTTCAAATCACATATATCACTATGGATTAAGTCAAGAGGTTCAAGATGTCTTTCATACTTTGAAAAGATGACTCAAGTTAGTTTTGCTCAACACAAGTTTCACACTCGTGCTTGTATCAATTTGGAAAGTTGGTATAAGATTTGGTTAATTACTTCACGCAATGTATCATAATTAACATGTTCTAATTTACCATGCCATAGATTAGATGACTCAAGAATATAAGCAGAAGAACTAGCTTTATTCATTTCTAACTTAATGATAGTCATTACATTAAGCTTCCACATACCACCACTCAGAAATCCTTTTCCTACATACATTCCGCTATTTGATATAACAAATTTATCTGACTCAAACACCAACCTAAATCCATGACTATTCAAAGAAAGAAACTGCACACAAAGTTCTTGCAAGATTTCAGTACATATAACACATTTGTTAGAGTCAGCTCTTTCCCGTGGTTACTTCAAGCACCACCTTGCCTTGCCCTTGATATCCGATGGCAAAGAAGTTCCCCCATGAACACCTTTTCTGGGCCTCAATTGTCTAAAGGTGGAGAACATCATCTTATCGTAACATACATGGCGTAGCACCCAAGTGTCAATCCACCATTCCTCGGGATTTGATCCCACTAAGTTCACCTCGCAGATCACCGCAGTTGAGGCCACCGGACACATCCTTGGAGATGTCGTCAACCACATTGGCTTCCTTTGACTTTGTTTCTCTTCTAAGTCTCGCAATCGAAGATTTCAGGACCTTGCTTCCCTATGGCGCCTGGAAGCATTTCATGAACTTTTTGCTTTGAACACTCCCTTGTCCAGCCTTAGTGCCTTTCCTTTGTTGTTGCTCTTTGAACTTGGAACCTTGACCATGTTCCACAAAGCGCCCCCTTAGCCTCATTGGGATTGTGTGCCATTTGAGCGCTGCATGCAATGGGAACCATGGTGTTCAACCAATGTCCATTTATCTCAAGAAAAATTATAGAAAATTATCACTTTTATTCCCTAAACCAATTCGCAGACAATTGGAATTAACACGTAATGTTGCATTCTCAGAAAGACTGGTGGGGTAAAAAAACCTGAGCCAAAACAACTAGTCTCCTAGACAGAATATTCGGCCTCCGTGAAAGATCGAGGGGCCGCCAACTGGCCCCACTTACCTTTCCAACCTTCTTAGACAGAACTTCTCTGTTTTGTAGTTTCAAATTCCTAAGACCACAAGGAATTAGCACAAACTCACAAAGTGAGAATAGGGTTTTAGCCTAAAAGACTTTTCTCCTTATCATATATTCCTAATATCACAACAAAGCATGTGTTTCATAGTGGTAGAGCATTACCCATTTGAATGCTCGTCTGGTTCAAACCCTCTCGCATTTCTCTTGTACTAGGATTTCCTTTTGTAAACCAACAAACCACTTGTTTGTTTGGTTTTGTAAAGATTTTTTTTCTTTTTTTTTTCTTTCTCAAACAGAAACAACAGAATTCTTAAAACAAAAGAAATCTTTTTTTTTTTCCTTTAAGAAAATAGAATCCTTTTTTTTTTGTTTCAGAAAACAGAATCAGTCAAAATCTTTTTATTCCTTTTCCATAAACCAACAAACCACTTGTTTGTTTGGTTTTGTAAAGATTTTTTTTCCTTTTTTTTTTTTTTCTCAGAAACAGAAACAACAAAATTCTTAAAACAAAAGAAATCTTTTTTTTTCCTTTCAGAAAATAGAATCATTTTTCTGAATTCTAAGAGTTTGGGAAGCCAAAAGGTCAAGTCTCTCTTTCATATAAAGGTTGTCGGGGTATTTCAGGGAGAACAGTCTCAAAGAGGTCATCGAGTCTCGAGTTTTCCTTCCTTCGTCCTTTTGTCGGTGATAGTGCAACACATCACGGTCAACAGTGGCGATATGCTTTGCCGACTATTCACACCCGCTTTATCCCGGGAGACAGACGCCTTAGAAAATCTCTAAAGCACCAACTGGAGAAGGTGAATTTGTTCTAAGGAAATTAGAATTTCATAAGACTGCATTTCTCCAACTTGATTATATTCTCCTCTTTTCTTTTGATTTAATTTATTTTGGTTTTCTTGAATAACCATTTTTTTGCAGCATTAAGTTTATGTTGCTTGGAATGTCCAAACATTTGGTTTATGCTTTCCCAGGTTTCTCAACAAGTAGATATTTTGGTTTTATTTATTCTTTCTTACACCAGTTTTATAGGAGAAGCAATTAAAGAAAAGCTTGGAAATAAGAAATGAATTTTGAAAGGTTTAGAGAAAATTTTCTCTAACCCACATTCATAAACAGAGAGCAGGCCATAGGAGTTGCTGCTTAGCCAGGTTTACAATATATGGTATAGATTTCGGATTCGGACAACTAAAAATGCGAGAGATCATATCTATAGATGAAACAAGGTCCATTTCAATTCATGACAACAAAGATAACAAAGGCGATATTTAAGTTGGTTTGTTACTCCCAAAACTAAAATAGATACTTTTGTCTTTATTTTTACTCATGGTCTCCTGTGCGATGATTAGAAAAATGAAATATATTTCTTAATAAATTTGTTGTAAAAATCAATATTAGCAATTGTTTTCTCGTATGTGATGTTTATATATATAAGGTAAAAAACCTTAAATAGAAAAAAACCATGGACCAGGATAGAAATTGAGAAACTTGCCATTCCATTAAGGTATAATATAGAAGTGCAAGTGAAACAAGCTAATAAGGTATTGACAAAAGTTATAAAGAAATTTTTTTAAGGAATAATTGCCTATAGAAAAATCATTGAACATCAACGCATGTAAATTTACAGTCATGACATTACATTATTGGATCAAGGTGACATTAGGCCTATCTTTTGATGTGTGTTGATATTTGTGGAATGAATTATGGGGAACTCACTAAACACTAGTACACGTACACTTACTGTAACACCCCGAAATATACCCTAGTCATTTTCGACATGTTTAGGGTATTTTGTAAGCATAATTTGACTGTTTCGTGAGTTAATGCTAAACCCGAACGAGACCCTAAAGTTACAGAAACTTAAGGACAAAATTGTAATTTGTCCAAAAGGGGGCTTAAAAGTTTAGTTGATAGAATAGAGGCTCAAATAAATATTGAAAGTTGAAATCAAATAGCTAAGAGATGGAGGGACCTTTTACAAATACGAAACTTAACCCAAAATGGGTTTTTAGGAGGGCCAAACAAGGCCTTAGCAAACATGGGTTTTAAAAGACCAAAGTTGGTCTCATTTAGGGGAGGAGAAAAAAACGGAAGGAGGAGGGGAGAAGAGAAGAAGAAGAGGAAGAGCAAAGAGGAGGAAGAAGAGAAGAGGAGGAGCCAAGCAAAAAGGTAATGGAACTACTAACCTTGAGATGGAACTTGGATTTTGGTAATATGGATCCTTGGTTTTGTTTGGTTAATGGTTACTGGTTGTACCTAAACCTAGGGTTTGCTAGATCATCCCAACCAAAGATGTAATGAAATTAGGTTAAAAAACTAAATGGCACAAGAAAATAGGAATCCTTCCTTTGAGAAGGGAATTCATGGTTAAATTGTAAGTAATGAGTTAGGTTTAGGAGTAAAACCCTAATTAAAATTCATGTTTTTGTTGAGGATGGGCCATAACCCATATTAGAAGGGTTTTGGAAGAAATTCATGAAAGAATTTTGAAGAAAGATATCTAATTGATAGATGAATTCCTGTGTGTAGAAAGAGTTTGGTAAGGTGAATTTGAAATGGTTTTGAGGAGTATATGGAGTAGGAGTTGATCGGGGGTTGAAACATATGGAAAAAATGTGAGAAAATACACACTGGTACTGAGACTTGTACCAGACAATTTGAACTTGTACCGCCAACTTGTGTTCTGTCGTTTGCCAACTGGTACCGCACAAGCAGATATGTACCGTACAACCTGTTCGCTTCCTGCTTCGACCTGTGATTTTGGCCATAACTCTTGCTCAATTCTCTTATCCGACGAGTGATTTAAGGGCTACGTAAAATAGGTCATGAGAACAAAACTTAAACAATAGGTACAGCCACCCTGATCCTAAGTGGCCTAAAATTCACTCAAAGTGGGGCCATGTGCAAGCCAAATTCTGGTTCCAGCTTTGAACATAGAGTAGTCCGGGCTGTTTCGGACGTAACTTGAGTTTCGGTGCTCCGACCAGATCTGTTGAATAGAACCTTAGCACTTATCTTTAAAAGAATACAATGACCTAGAGTCAAACATGAAGTTAGTATCCCGGAAAAAAATTTTAGTAATACGAACTGTTCTAGTGTAACTGGTAAATCGACTAGTTTGCATGAAAATGCCATAACTTTAGTTGATGATCCGATTGGATTAATTCACTTCCTAAGCAAAGTGATACATAGAGGAATAAGAATATATGAATGAGTGTGATTCCACATACAACATACTTCACAAGAATATGAAGGCGCCATATGTACAGGCATGAAACAAGGAAAATGTAGAAAATGAAAAATGTAAAGATGTGTTCATGAAAGATGAAAATGATTATGGAAATGAAAATGAAAAACGAATTGAAACATAATTGTGAACATGAGAGGTAATATGTCATGAACACATAATGTGGTTATGATATATGATTATTATCACATATAACCGTAAAATGATAATAAATGATAGGAGTATACATGAATGAGTATACATGAATGAAGGCGAATGAGTGTATGAATGAGTATACGTGAATAAGTATACGCAAATGAATTTATGAATGAGTATACATGAATGAATATGTGGAATGAGTGTATGAATGAGTATACGTGAATAAGAAGGTCGTAAATGAATTTATGAATGAGTATATGAATGAGTATACATGGAATGAATATGTGTGAACGAAAGGTGAAGGAATGAGTATACGTGAATAAGTATACGTAAATGAATGTATGAATGAGTATACATGAATGAATATGTGAATGAGTGTATGAATGAGTATACGTGAATAAGTATACGTAAATGAATGTATGAATGAGTTTATGAAATAATGTACATAGAGTGAGTATCTGGAAAAGATAATACAAAAGTGATTATGAAATTGAAAATGGGATATTTGAAAACCGGAATGAATATGAATGATGATAAAGACGGATCATTAAACCGAATCCATTGGCAATGTGAATTAATTGAGATATCGACGAACCGGGTCGACGATGCACCAACGGCATCCGCCACGGCGCAATTTTTAAATTTTCCAATGTCCCACTTGGCTGACGCACTAATCGGCATCCGGCCATGATGGCGCATGGCATCAAGAAATGTCCCACGCGGATTCACCAACTGGATCCGCCTTGGATGGCGTATGACATTTAAGTGATACCACGCGGTTCGGGATGCACCAAACGCATCCGCCAGATGGGAGAACGAATATGATACTGACGTGTTTCCGGGATGCACCAAACTAAGAGATCCGGTCAAGTGATGGGAGAACCGACAAGTGATACCACATGCTCCGGGATGCACCAAACGCATCCGGCCATGATGGGAGAAACCGCCGCGATACTCCACGTGGTCGGGATGCACCAAACGGCATCCATCGCGATGGGAGAACCGGTCATGATACCACGCGGTTCGGGACGCACCAAACTAAGATCCGGCGCATGGGAGAACCGACAAGTGATACCATCGGTCGGGATGCACCAAACGGCATCCGCTGCGATGGAGACCAATTGTAAAATGTGTAGGCACATTACCGGTCACGATAAGAGCGGATTCATTAAACGGAACTGGCCGTAATGTGGAATTAAATAGTCAAAGTGAACTAACAATGACGAGTGTAAATGGATTTTTATGTATGCTTAAATCTCATAAATTGAATTGTGAATTGATTATTGCATTGAAATGCATGTTGTGATATTAAATGATGTGTAAAATGAAAGCATGCGAAAAATTAGTATATGAGTTTATGTGATAAAATGGCATTATTTTTGTAAATGGCTGTTATTATGTGTGAAGGTTATAGGTCTTTTTGGAATTTTTAATGGTCATGGATCGCCTAAAAGAAGTGTTTTCGCTAATTAAAAAGGGGTCGAAATAGAATAACATAAACAATATGTTTTGGAAAGATAATTGAAAATGCCTGAGTAAACCGCCTGGGGCTTGATCCGCCAACCGTCAAGTTTGGGATTCGGTCGCGACACTTTTAAAAATAAAATTTAATAAGACGAATAAATGTTTTCGATTGAAAACGCCGGAGTAAACCGCTCCGTACTGGATCCGCCAACGGTCAAGTAGGGATTCGGTCGCACACTTTCTTTGAAAGTGCGAAAATTTAATAAAACGAAAACAAAAATGTTTTTAAATGGGCATCCCGCATCATGAAACGAATTGCTAAAGTGGAGTTGATTAATGGCTTTTACTGCGATAATGATAAGAGTCTAATATGTTTTGGTATTACTTGATTTGATCAGATGTATCTAATATGACTTGATATGGTTCGATTTGCCATTGTATATGTATAAGTTTGTTTGAATATAATATGATATGAGTTAGAAGTCACATAAGAATAGACTTCAGCGAGAGGCGTATATAAATGCAAGATAGTGACGGCGTATTATTGTTATTGGTCGTTAACCGGCTCATATGTTCACTCACGCAAAGCTTAGCACCCGGTGTTCAATCCGTGAAAGGTAACAAGAGGAGATAGAGAGGATGGTGACATTCCACACCAATGGTACGGGCCATTCAGAGATAGTCACCAAGACTATTTCCAACCTCCGATGTTTGTATTAGATATGTACATGTATAAGCACTGGGACTAGCATATGTAGATATTTTAATGGATACCACCTCGTGGTAGTCTTGTATATGTAAATGACTTTTGGATAAAGAGTCCATTATATGAGCCTCAGACTCAAACCTGGCTGATCGCCAACTGTCGGACTTGAATCGGGTCGTGACAAGTTAAGTGGTATCAGAGCCTAGGTTTAGGCGTTTCTGGAAAAGCCTATTTTTAGGCGATTCTAGATAGAGTATAAGATAGAAACGATAGAAAAGAATATGTATAGAAACGTGTTGGCCTTGTGTGGATGTCCTTGTGTTTGTATAGTTGATCGTCCCTCCGATCCAACCGAAGAAGCTATTGAAAGCGTTAACCCCGAGGAGCAAGGGTTACTAGCTTCTAACTCTTAGAATCATTCAAAAGTTAGAGTCACGTTTCTAATTGGAGCTAAATGAAAAGAAAGGACTTGATATAGAACAGACAAAGCAAGATAGTAAGGAATTTTTGAGGACGAAATTCTTATAAGGGGGCGAGAATTGTAACACCCCGAAATATACCTCAGTCATTTCGACATGTTTTAGGGTATTTTGTAAGTGATAATTTGACCTGCTTGGTGAGTTAAATGCTAAAACCAGGAACGAGAACCGAAAGCGATAAACTTAAGGACAAAATTGTAATTTGTCCAAAAAGGGGCTTAAAGTCATAGTTGATGAGAATAGAGGCCCAAATAAAAATTGGAAAGTTGAAATTAAATAGCCAAGAGATGGAGGGACCTTTACAAATAATGAAACTTAACCCAAATGGCCAGAGGGACAACAAGGCCTAGCAAACATGGGTTTTAAAAAGACCAAAGTTGGTCTCATTTGGGGGGAGGAAAACGTGAAGGAGGAGGAGAAGAGAAGAAGAAGAGGAAGAGGAAGAGAGTGAAGAAGAGAAGAGAGGAGCCTGCCAAAAAGGTATGGAACTACTAACCTTGAGTATGGGAACTTGGATTTTGGTATGGATCCTTGGTTTTGTTTCTGGTTACTTGGTTATTGGTTGTACTCCAAACCTAGGGTTTGTTAGGATTTCATCTGAATCAAAGATGTAATGAAATTAGGCTAAAAACTCTAAATGGCACAAGAAAAATAGGAATCCTTCCTTTCGAGAAGGGACTCATGTTAATTGTAAGAATGAGTTAGGGTTTAGAGTAAACCCTAATTAAAAATCACATGTTTTTGTTGAGGATGGCCATAACCTATATTAGAAGGGTTTTTTGAAGAACATGAAAGAATTTTTGAAGAAAGATATCTAATTGATAGATGAATTGTGTGTAAGAGTTTGTAAGGTGAATTTGAAATGGTTTTGAGGTGTATATGGAGTATAGAGTTGATTGGGGTTGAAACATATGGAAAAATGTGAGAAAAATACACATTCTGGGTACTTTTCGGAGACTTGTACCGGTACAATTTGAACTTGTACCGGTACAACTTGTGTTCTGGTCGTTTTTGGCCAACTTGTACCGGTACAAGCTGTGACATAAATGGTACAACTCCACTCGTCTCCCGCTGACCAGTTCAGAATGGCCAAGGCACCTTGCTCAATTTCTGTCCGATTTGAGTGATTCAAGTGGCTACGTAAAATAGACTTCAAGGAGAACAAAACTTAACAATAGGCACCGCCAAATTCTGATCCTAAGTGGCCTAAAAATTCACTCAAAGTGGGGTCACAAAAGTGCTTTCAAATTCTGGTTCCAGCTTTGAACATAGAGTATTCCGGGTTGTTTCGGACGTAACTTGAGTTTTGATGTCTAATTGGTGATTCCAGTTGGAATAGAACCCTTAGCACCTTATATTTAAAAAAGAATACAATGACCTAGAGTCAAACATAGTTAGTATCCCGGAAAAATTAGTAATACGAACTGTTCTTAGTGTAATCCGGTAAATCCTCACTAGTTTGGCATGAAAATGCCATAACTTTAGTTGGGATGATCCGATTGGATTAATTCCACTTCCTAAGTAAAGTAGATACATAGAGTGAACAAGAATATATGAATGAGGTGTGATTCCACATACAACATACTTCACAAGAATATGAAGGCCATATGTAATAGGCATGAAACAAGGAAAAATGTAGAAAATGAAAAATGTAAAGATGTGTTCATGAAAGATGAAATGATTATGGAAATGAAATGAAAACGAATTGAAACATAATTGTGAACATGAGAGGTACATGTCATGAACATAATGTGGTTAAGTGATAAGATTATTATCACATATAAACTTAAATGATAACAAATGATAGGAGTATACATGAATGAGTATACATGATCGAATATGTGAATGAGTGTATGAATGAGTATACGTGAATAAGTATACGTGAATGAATTTATGAATGAGTATACATGAATGAATATGTGAATGAGTGTATGAATGAGTATAATGCGGAATAAGTATACGAAATGAATTTATGAATGAGTATACATGAATGAGTATACATGAATGAATATGTGAATGAGTGTATGAATGAGTATACGTGAATAAGTATACGTAAATGAATGTATGAATGAGTATACATGAAATGAATATGTGAATGAGTGTATGAATGGAGAGTATACGGAATAAGTATAATGTGAATAATGTAAGGAATGAGTTTATGAAATAATGTACATAGAGTGCGTATATCTTTGAAAAGATAATACAAAAGTAATTATGAAATTGAAATGGGATATTTGAAAACCGAATGAATATGAATGATGATAAAGACGGGATTCATTAAACGGAATCCATCATAAATGTGACCAATTCGATATATCGACGAACTCGCCCGACGGATGCACCAATCGCATCCGCCACGGCGCACCCCAAATTTTCCAATGTCCTACTTGGCGGATGCACCAATCGCATCCGCTGCGATGGCGTATGGCATTGAAGAAATGTCCCACTTGGCGGGATTCACCAACTGGATCCGTCTTGATGGCGTATGACATTTGGCGATACCATCGGTTCGATGCACCAAACGCATCCATGATGGGAGAAACGTATCGTTGATACCACGGCTCGATGCACCAAACGGCATCCGCCATGATGGGAGAACCGACAGTGATAATTGGCGTCGGATGCACCAAACGGCATCCGCTGGGCGATGGGAGACCGAATTGTAAAATGTAGGGCACATTATCAATAATGATAAGAGCGGATTCATTAAACGGAATCCGTCATAAATGTGAATTAAATAGTCAAAGTGAAATAACCAACAATGACGAGTGTAAATGGATTTTTTATGTGTATGCTTAAATCTCATAAATTGAATTGTGAATTGATTATTGCATTGAAAAATGCATGTTGTGATATTATAAATGATGTGTAAATGAAAGCATACAAAATTAGTAGCATGAGTTTATGATAAAATGGCATTATTTTTGTAAATGCACAGCATATGTGAAGGTTATAGGTCTTTGAATTTTTAAATGGTCATGGATCGCCTTCTCTTTCGAAGGGTTAGCTAATTAAAAGGTCGGAAATAGAATAACATAAACATGTTTGGAAAGATAATGAAAATGTCTGAGTAAACTGGCTCCAGCCTGATCCGCCAACCGCCAAGTCGGGGATTCGGTCGCGACACTTTAAAAATAAAATTTAATAAGACGAAATAAATGTTTTGATTGAAAACGCTTGAGTAAACCGCTCCAAATTCTTTGATCCGCCAATCGGGTCAAGTAGGGGATTCGGGTCGCGACACTTTTGAAAGTGAAAATTTAATAAAACGAAAACAAAATGTTTTAAATGGGCATCCCAGATCATGAAACGTAATTGCTAAAGGGAGTTGATTAATGGCTTCGGCCGTGATAATGATAAGAGTCTAATATGTTTTGGCATTAGTTCGATTTGACTGCATGTATCTAATATGACTTTGATATGGTTCGACGGTCATTGTATATGTATGTTGTTTGAATATAATATGATATGAGTTAGAAGTCACATAAGAATAGACTTCAAGTATATGCATAAGTAAATGTAAAAGATAGTGACTGCGACATTTATATTGGTCACATCGGGCCTATATGTCTCTACCTGCGCAAAGCTTAGCACGGGTGTTCAATCCGTGTGGTACCGAAGAGGAGATAGAGAGGACAGACATTCCACACCAATGCAGACGCAATATTCGTAGATAGGTGCTCACCAGCACTATTTTCCGCAACCTCTGATGTTTGTATTAGATATGTACATGTATAAGTAATTGGGACTTAGCATATGTGTAGATATTTTAATGGATACCACTCCGGTGGTAGTTCCTTTGTATATGTAAATGACTTTTGGATAAAGAGTCCCAGTATATGGTTTCTCGCACTCAAATCGGGTTCTGATTCTAATCGGCCCGACCGAATCTGGGTCGTGACACTTACAAACATATAACATTATTATTGGATCAAGGTGGCACTATGTCACCGCTTGAGGTTACGTCGCGAATATACCGTATAATATCATGGATTAAAAGTTGTCCTTAGACCTATTTTTTTGAGAATATATACTGCGTATATAAGGTATAGCATTGGAATAATCTTAAAAACAGTGGCTACAAAGCCTACTGAAATGTTGAACATGTATCTTATTGGAAAATTTTACATATTTGAGAAACAGTGGCTTAAAAAGCCTACTGGATATATGTTTATCCAAAACATAGACTAAAACAAGGTACTTTGCTAGAGAAACTTTGAATGTTTGAGAACATAGTGACTAAAAAAGCCTACTTTCTCCAAAACATAGAATATAACAAGATACTTTGCTAGAAAAACTTTGAATGTTTGAGAACATGGTGGCTAAAAAGCCTACTGATAGTATAATATTCCAAGCAAGCTCTCCTATTTCAAAGCTTTTTCTCTTAATTCTCTTGTTGTAATTATGAGCCACTTTATTTTTCTGAATCAATATATAGTTGAAAGTTTGTATTCTTCTATCATTTGCTAATTCGAGTTCCATCATCATGGCCTCACTATACTCTTGAGGAGTAAGGCTATTTTCTTGGAAACCCATATACTACCGATTAGAAGTTGTTAATACAGATAAAATGTTGCAGAGACTTGAAGAGAATTGGCATCAAAGAGTACTTAGAAGATCCTAATAGGTGATTCGCGCTACGCAGGGTCGAGCGCTAAAATCAACAAAATTTATATACACTCTGTTCCTACTACTCCGTGAGTCAAGCTACCAAGTAAAGATATGGTTCAGGGTCTAACACGTGGCTGGCTTTCATCCAAAAATGGCTTGCATCGCGCACGGCTGCAAGGCTATTTGAACTTTGGAATTATGTTTCAAAAACAAGTAAAATAGTTTTGAAAACTGAGCAATTGTAAAACCGAAAGTTGGGTTATGAAAAAGTTAACTTTGAAGAATTAGGTCACTAATCCTGGGTGTTAAAGAAACAAGGGGTCCCTGCTTTATCCTCGCTATGACAAGCAAATATATAGTCCCCCGCATAACTGGATCTATGTTTAACTAGCAAACCCTCACCCTTGAAACAACTCCTATTTGAGTTAATATTGTAACATGCGCTATATGGCCCCTTTCTTTGTTTAAAACCTAACATTTAATATCATCTCAGGAGGCTACGTAAAGACCATCTAAAGAATCCTGATCCTAAAGCATGGATATTGGCCAAATCAATAACATTAAATGCTATGCAACTTGTAATTCGAGGCTAACATATAAATATCATTTTAAGAACGTAAGACCATCTAAAGAATACGATCACCTCTCTCCTTGAATATGCGCTGGATCACTGGCATGGAAGTATTGGCGAATGTGACATTGATGTTATGCGACCATGTTTTGAGAATATAAAGGGGCCATAAATACACTACCTGGCTTTTAGTAAGAGGACAACATACGGTGCCCCACCACCAAGCTAGCTTCCTTCCTCTTCAAAAGAAACCTTGGCATCTCTTGAGTTGTCATCCTCAGAGGGGTGTTTAGCGGTAGAAAAATAAGAAGAAAGGAGAGAGAGAAGAGAGGAAAAGCAAAACCTAAATAAAAATAAAAGACATATTTACAAGAAATGAAAACTTACAAAATATCTTATCTTCTCAATTGTTCTTCTTATTCTTTTTTGATTACAACAAGGAAAACTATATAGGCCTCTAGAGTATGAAAATACCAAAAACCACATAAAATTGGCTAAGTTATAGGACAGTCAAGTAATACCAAGTTTGGATGCGGTTTGACATTAATTCTGAAAGCATGTGAGGCATCAAATTTGTAAGTTTGAAGAATTTACTTTATTTAGTGAAATCACCGTAATAATAGCGAAAATGGAAAATTTATTTGAAACGAATAATTTAAGCTAGCTAGCGGTTAGCCTAACTCAGCATTTTTTTAGTGAGTAAGCGAAATAAAATTTTAAGCTAAGGTGGTGCCTAGCGGGGTGGGATGAGTCACAGCGAAATTGATTGTTAATAGGATTACATTTTAGCTGGTGCGAAGAATTCGCAATCTGTGAAATTTTCGCTGACTCTAGCGAAAATTCGGCATTGTTGATCCTCCTTCACTTTTCATCACATTCAGCGCATCTAATTTTCTTAAAACTTGCACTTGGTTTTCTCTATTGAATTCTAGAGGAATTTGGTTGATGATGATCATTGGGATCACACTTTTATGATTATCATTTGACTCGGGTGGACTCCAAAGTCTTATGAGCACCAAACAACCAAAAGCCACCCTCCCAAATGGCATAAGTGTTACTAAGAAGACTAGGAACACTTCAATTGGTATAAATGACATGATTAATGCCTTAAAAAAGCACTCAAAACCTATCTAATATAGGGTTGAGATTGCACTTTGGGCGTTAATCAACTCAAGCGAGTTCAGATAAGGTGAGAAAGCAATCCGTGAACTCCGTCCTAATGGAGGGGGTGTACACATAAAGGAACTTGACCAGTTCTTAGATGCCTATCATTCCAAATAGTATGGAAGTGATGAAGCAAGTTCATGAAGGGTGCAATAGGGCCGTGAGTTGAATAAAAATCTGATAAGGCTGATTAGGAGACATGGCTATTTATGGCCCGACAATCCTAGTGATTTATCAATTACTCCGAGGGTTGCCGGCGATTATGATAATATGGTATCTGAGGATTCTGTTGTGAACTCCGCCTCGATAGTGAAATCGTGGCCTTTCAAAGGATGGGCCGTAGGACTTAATTGAGAAAATTTACCCGACTTCATCAAGGGACACAACTTCATCTTAATTTGCTGTAGACTAATTCACGAATGGGTAGAGCGATGCCCTTGAAGAAAGCATAAGCGAGAAAGATGTGATCGATTCATTAAGGAACATATGTTAATGGGTTTAGGTTGCCGATCCGTATAGCAGGCAGGCACCCCGTGTTCACTAGGGATGAGATGACTTTGACACTGCGAGAAGGACTATATGGCATTTAACTCATCAAATCTACTCTCTTTTATGCATAAGAAAATGGGCAGGCAGGAAGCTTCTAACATGGTGTTGATAAATATCCTAAGAGAGATCTTGAAGGGCGATCTGAGAATTGACACATTATTTTTATCTAAGACCTTATAGACATGAACTTCTAAAGAGACTCTGAGGGTAAGTCCTTGCTCTCTAACATATGAGACAGAGATGTAGTGCTGATGGAGGTGGTAGTTCCTTCTCTAGAGTGTCGGACATAATGACCCCCAATCCTCAAGAATCTGATGAGGCCGTGATGATGATGGAACTCGAGGCATTGGATGGGAAAAGATTACAAGCGCTTGGCGTTATAGTCCAAAAAAAAAGAGGTGGATTTAGAGACTACAAACAAGCAAGTCATAAGAAGAGTTTTGAAGGGAGCTCGTTTGGAAGGTGGTGTTGTATCGTGTTAAAGGCGTTGAATTGGGGAAATGCGTCTCCCAGCCCCGGGAGGACCATTGGGATCCTGAATGCGCTTGAAATGCCCTACGCTATCAAGTCTTGAAGAAGAGCCACACAAAAGGTTCATCAATGGGAAGTACTTCAAGAAATACTTTCCCACAATGTGGGAAATGCTGGATACTACCAAGAAAAATTAAGATGGGAAATGAAGGAATAACAAGAAAAATAGGTCTCATTAACCATTTTGTATTGGGGAAACTATTCTAAGTAGTTACTTTAGGTGATAAAGTAGGCTATTTTGGCCACTCATTGCTTAAACTTTTTGTATTCCTCAATGTCATACTTGTTATACCCTCAATTTTTTTATGAATAAATAAAGTAGGTCCCATGACCACTTTAAACCTAGGAAAGTAGATACAGATCTTTGATTAGAAGGTTAAAGTAGGCTTTTTGACCTCTATTGATCCTAAATAAAGGTTTTTCCCTAAGAATGGGCTTGTTGTGTTATCAATTCTCCAAAGGTGGGTTCCTTGACCACTTTAAAACTAGAGAAATATGAGATGATAAAGTGGCTTCTTGGCCATTACCTTCATTAGTTCATTAATTTCTCCAAGGGTGTCCTTGTTCACTCTCCGGATAGGTTCCAAGATTATTGAGGTCATTGGAGAAATAGATATGAATTACAGTTCCAAGATAGGATTTGAGGCAATATAGTTGGCCTTTGGCCACTGATAGGTGCTTTTCATACATTCTTTTATACTATTAATCACCTATCAATCATATTCTTTTATGGTGTTTTTAACAACTCTAATGCTTAATTTTATCATCTTATGGCTCTTGGAACATTTTAAAGCAAAGAGAGCATAAAGAGGGCTAAAAAGATGAATTTATCGGTTGTACTATGAACTTCCATGGCTTCAAGAATGATATGGATGGACTCTACACCTTCCAAGCTTTCCAACGAGTCCAAGATCACCCAATTCTTAGTATGAATGAAAAAGATACGGCCTCGTGAAGTCAAGAGAGGATTTTCCAAAACACCATATGCAACACCCCTTAATGTTTGTTCATTTTCAGTATACCTAATGGCCTCCAATGACTCCAAGATTGACATAGATAGATTCTAATCTCTCTTAGCTTTCCGTAGAGATCAAAATCATTGCATTTGGAGGTCGGATGAGAGAGTTATGATCATTATAAGAGGTTCGGAGAGGCGAAGAGCTTTGTCGAGGTGAAGGAAAGAGCTTAAATGAGCACATTTTGGTTCGCCTAGGCGAGGGACTCTTTGCCTAGGTGAAGAACATCGGGATGGAATAGTAAACCTCGCATTTTTAGCCCATCTTTGGAGCATTTTCCATTTTGTATAAATATATCATCTTTACACTTGTTTAGGGTTCCGGTTTTTGGAGAGGGAACACCCTCTTAGGGCTTCTCCTTCCTCCTTCTTCTTGAGCCATTTTTTTAGGGTTTTAGTTTTTGTTCATTTCCACTTGAGCTAATATTGAAGATCTAGCTTATTAGAGGAGCTCTTGTAGCTGTGGTATAGAGTTGGAGACGAATTTCACCTTCCATTTGTTTTGTATCTCTAAACTCTACTATATTTGTAAATATTTCATTGTTATATTTATCTTAAATATGATTTTGTTGGATTAATTGGTTGCAATGAGTAGCTAAGCATCCTTTAGGGTTGATTGCTTGAAGTTGATGCTTGGTTTATATATATTTTATGATGGTTTTGTGAACTCATGGTTTTGTGAACTCATGCTTGTGTGGATGTTAGTTGGTGTAGTTCTTAGGATTACTAGGGTTTTCATTAATTAATCCATACTGAGAGTTGGGTCTTTGATCCCCATAATAGGCATCCTTAGCGACTCTTGGATTACGCCTTAAAATCTGGTCTCGGGTCTCTTAGGGTATGAATTAGATAATTGAAATAATAATTAACCTAATCAAGAAGTGTAAATTAGGAATGCACAGTACTAGATATTGATTCATTAGAATTAGCACCATCTTAGCATTATGTGAGGATCGTATGGACGGTTGATTGATTGAGCATAGATGGGTAGATCTGTATGGATCGAGAGGTGACCCGATAGGATTTACGGGGAAGGATTGCCCCTTCTGAAAATGTCGCATTTATTAGCGTAGTGGAATGAGAAAGGAGAATAAGGAATTTGTGTCAGAAATTGAGGGAATACAAGAAAGTGTAAACCTCATATCGGATTCCTTGGACATGCATAAGTGCATGTCCACTTAATCAATGTTTAATGAATAAAATCCATAAATGCATCAATGGAGACAATCAACCCTAGAATATTTCCTTGAGTTTTATCCCCAATATTACTCCATTCCTTGTGAGTGGACATTGATTAAACCCTACTTTGTTTTCTTTTATTTTCTTTTTAGTTTAGTTTAGATTAGAAAATATTCTCCTCTCACCCTCTAGTCCCTCAAATAGTGAACGACTTCAGTAGCCAAGGTACTTAATCCTCACTAAAACCACACCTTTCCTATGGGATCGATATCTGGACTTGTTAGTCCACTGTATTACTTGTACGACCCGTGCGCTTGCAGATAATTGCTATAGAGTTTTTGGTGTTGCTGCCAGGGACTTAACACAGTCTTTGAACAAGTTTTTGGCGCCGTTTTCGGGGAAGGTATGATTTTGTGTTTGGATTGATATTTTGGAAAAAGAGCAGTTTGCTAATTTGAGCAAAAAAAAAAAATAATAATAAATTCTTTTCTTGTTTTTATTTGTTTCTTATTTGAATTATGTATCCTCCATTTTCCTTTTATTTTGTAATTTTTTTTACTAGGTGCAAAGCATAATGTCGAATGAGGAGATGAATGAACTATTCTACTCCCTCCTAATAAGAATTTGCTTATCGACCAGGACGAATAAAACGCCGACATGGGAAGAAATCATCATGAGGCAAGCCTGAACCTCGGTGAGCCACCAAGTGTATGATTTGGAAGGTGAATTCTTTAAACAATGCGGGTTCGTCTCAACCCCCCCGAAAACTATTTTAGATCTACCATCTCATTCGAGTTGGGAGACACATGTGATCTCTCGTATAGCCATCCAAGTATGCGACCTGAAGGTTGAGTTCTAACCTTCGAGAGCAATTCTAGCAACCATCCGATGAAGAGCTAGTCCTTGCTTTGAAGGAAGAAATTAAGAGGGATAATGAAGCTCTGCAAATAAGGTTGCCAATTATGGAAGCAGATGAGCATGACATGATAGCATACATGGAATTTGGTCGAAGATCTCAATAAAGAATTGTATGCTATCATGGAAAGAATGGCAAAACAAGCCGAGGAATTGGAAAAAGTTATAAGGAAACAATCTTCAAGGCAACTCCCGAGCGACACAAAGAATGATGACATATGGGAGAATGAAAAAGTAAACTTAAGCCTTGAAGAGGAATTTTCAAACCCGACATCGGATGAAGATAAGGACACAACAGAATGCGACGAAATTCCTTTGGTCCTTGAGGGAGTATTGCAAGACCCAACATTGGTTGAGAAGACTAAGCTTGCTATTGACATGAAGAGCCATCATTGAATGAGAAACAAGTTGAAAAGCAACATCCTAAGCTTAAAATGGAAAATGTCTTAGTTGGAGTTGAAAACTTCTATTTCCCCATAGAATCTTTGAATTTTGACATGGAGGACCAACAAGTTTCCTTTATAGAAAGACCTTCTATTGCCACAAGTCAATTGCGAATTGATGCTAAAAATGGGGAAATGACACTCCTTGTTGTTGAGGAGGAAATGAAGTTTTACCTCCATCAAAGCACACCATTAACGGATGAAAAAAAGAGGGCATGTAAGAAGCTAGAGAGTTCATTTTCATCCTTCAAGAGGACACTCTTGAAGGATATAAATTTGAGGCCAACTCTTTTCCCACCAAAGAGTTGTCATTTGAGCTTACATCGCTTATTCTAGAGGTGGAGGAAGTCATTCTCACGAGCGATGAGGATGAAGATGGAGTATTGGCCACAATGGATGAAGGGCCAAAGCGAAGATCTTGGACTTCTCCAATGAGTCTAGATGGACTCTAAAAATGAAGCAGCTCTTGGGAGGCACCCCAAGCAAAATGAGGATTTTTATCCATTTAGTATTTTAGTTATTTGTGTTTAGTTATTTGTAGAACGTGTTGTATGTCATTTTTTTTAAGTGTTTATTTGATTTTTTCTTTTCAGGACATTGAAGCTGATTCTTAGTGATAGAGCTTCATCAAGACCCACCACACCAGAGCCTAATGGTCACATTTGATTATCTAGGGGAGTCCTCGATTCCTAATCTTTTATATTTAATACATTAAGGACGATGTATGTTTTAAGTTTCAGGGTATTGAGGGAATTTTCCTTTGTTTTAAATTTTTCAACGACTTGATTATGCCCCATCTTTGTGTTTTCTTTTAGTTGTTTGTATATGTTTTCAATTTTTAGGTTAATTTTTTCATGTTTAGGATGTTTTTGTTTTTGGTTGAGCTTGTTTTGAGATAATTATGATGCCAATGATGAATAATGATTGAACTTTCCTTCACATGAAGAAAATGATAGATATTTGAGCTTAAATCACAATGGTTTGACCTTGTAGTTAACTATTTAGAATAAAGTTCTTATCATTTTGAGCACAAGTAATTTACCCTTTTGGATAATTTTGTTTGGTTTAGAGAAGAATTAGGAAATCAGTTCATATTTAACTCTAAAGACTCTAGAACTTGTTCAATTATCACTCAAGGCGGCAACACGACAATTAGGAAATGATATAGGCTATCCTTTGATCGATTGAGCCTTTCTAGCTAACCCTTTTGTGCACATATCCATAGTCACCCAATTTAAGCCATATTAGCCATTTTATTTCAAGAAAATCCAAGAATGAACCCCTTATTCCTTTTTGTTGAAGAGGATGTGCTATGAATGAAAAATAAAAGGAGGTTTTTTTGGGGTGGAAAAAGGAAGAAAAAAAAATAGAGAAAAATAAAGAAAAAGAAAGAATAAAGCAAGGAGGAGTAAGTTTGGCCTTGTAGCCTTCCTACCTTGAGCAAGTAAGTTCTTAGGGGTGTTTTACACCTAGTACCCTAAGGTTAATTGGTCTAGGAGTTACTAACCTAAAGCTCGTTACATGGGTAGGTAGAGAGCTTAATGAGGTTGAACATTGCACTACTCCATGCCTTGTAATATGAAAAATAAAGGTCTTGGTGTTCTTGTGAGGATGGTGAAAATCATTCAAGTTTGGGGGAGCTATGAGATAAAGAGATGCAATAAGCTAAGTTTGGGGGGAAGCTTAAGAGGCTCAATGAAAAAGAAGGCAATATACAAAAGGATGAACATATAAGTGAAGAAAAAAGGAAAATGTGTATGTTTTGGGTAACCTAAAGCCTAAATGACCTATTCAACTACTTTTACCTAAGCCATACACTACAAGCTACATAAAGACCTAATTGATCCTAAGAGTTTGGGTTAGCCTACATTAGTAGAGGGTGATATGCCCAACAAGACTATGGAGTATTACACTCACCGTGGTAGAGATCCCCCCATTTACACTCATGCTCACTAATTCCATCCGACTGATTGACCCGGAGGAGGAGAAGACCACCTACAAACTTTTGAGAACTAAGGTTGGGATTGTTCAACTTCGTAGAGTCGATCCTATTATTTTTTGAAAAAGGCAATCTCCAAGTTTTCTCTGTGTTGTATGAAGGTTAGAACCTTGAGGCAATTTATCATATATTATCTCAATTTCATGCTCAACATACTTGTTTTGTTTTTTTGTTTTAATAAAGGGAAATGGACTTGTTCTTTGCTTGAGGACAAGCAAAATGTCAAGTTTGGGGGTATTTGATAGGTGCTTTTCATACATTCTTTTATACCATTAATCACCTATCAATCATATGCTTTTATGGTGTTTTTAACAACTATAATACTTAATTTTATCATCTTATGGCTCTAGGAACATTTCGAAAGCAAAGAGAGCATAAAAAAGGCCAAAAAGATGAATTTCTGGGTTGTACCATGACCTCCCTTGGCTTGGCATGATATGGATAGATTTACATCGAAGCTTTCCACGAGGTCAGAGATCCTTGATTCGTAGTTCGAATGAAAAAGATATGACCTCGTTAAGTCAAGAGAGGATTTTCCAAAACACCACATGCAACACCCCTCAACGTTTGTGCATTTTTAGTCTACCTAGTGGCCTCTAATGACTCCAAACTTGATATAGATAGATTCTAGTCTCTCTTAGATTTCTGTAGAGACCAAAATCATTGTGTTTGAAGGTCGGATGAGAGAGTTATGATCATTATAAGAGGTTCGGAGAGGCGAAGAGCTTCGCCTTTGTGAAGGAAAAAACTTAAATAAGCACATTCTGGCTCGCCTAGGTGAAGGACTCTTAGCTGGGCGGGAGGAGCTCTGCGAGGCTGGAGCAGTCAAACCTCGCATTTTTAGCCTATCTTTGACACCATTTTATATCAACATCATTTATGTTTAGTTTTAGTTTTAGAAGTACCTGAATCTCCTTCCTCCTTCTTCTTGAGCCATTTTTTTAGGGTTTTAGTTTTTGTTCATTTCCACTTTGTTTAGAGTTGATATTGAAGATCTAGCTCATTAGAGGAGCTCTTGCAGCTATGGTGTAGAGTTGGAGACAAATTTCACCTTCCATTTGTTATGTATCTCTAAACTCTACTATATTTGTAAATCTTTCATTGTTATATTTATCTTAAATATGATTTTGTTGGATTACTTGGTTGCAATGAGTATCTAAACATCCTCTAGGGTTGATTGCTTGAAGTTGATGCTTGGTTTATATATATTTTATGATGGTTTTGTGAACTCATGGTTTTGTGAACTCATGCTTGTGTGGATGTTAGTTGGTGTAGTTCTTAGGATTACTAGGGTTTTAATTAATTAATCCATACTGAAAGTTGGGTCTTCGATCCCCACGATATGGCATCCTTGGTGACTCTTGGATTACGCCTTAAAATCTGGTCTCGGGTATCTTAAGGTATGAATTAGTCAATTGAAATACTAATTAACTTAATCAAAGAAGTCTATGAAATTAGGAATGCCTAGTACTAGATGGATTTCATTAGGAGTAGCACCATCTCAGCATTATGTGAGGGTCGTATGGACCTAAAGGTGACGATAAGTTCTAGGAAAACACCTTAGAAAGTATCGCATTTAATGACCTAGATGGACCAAAAGGAGAATAGGGAGTTGGTGTGAGAAATTGAGGGGAGACAGGAAAGTGTAAACCTCATATTGGATTCCTTAGACATGCACAAGTGCACGTTCACTTAATCAACACTTAAAGAATATAATCCATAAATGCATCATTGGAGACAATCAACCCTATAATATTTCCTTGAGTTTTATCCCCAATATTACTCCATTCCTTGTGAGTGGACATTGATTAAACTCTACTTTGTTTTCTTTTATTTTATTTTTAGTTTAGTTTAGATTAGAAAATATTCTCCTTTCACCCTCTAGTCGCTCAAATAGTGAACGACTTCAGTATCTGGGGTACTCAATCCTCACTAAAACCACACCTTCCATGTGGGATCGATATCTGGACTTGTTAGTCCATTGTATTACTTGTGCGACTCGTGAGCTTGCGGATAATTGTTATAGAGTTTTTGGTGTTGCTACCGGGGACTTAACACAGTCTTTAGTAGCTACACCAATTATCGAACAACCACTTCACCTCAAAACACAAACTTTTCCAAGATTCTCTAATGATTCCCCAAGGAAGACTTCTTGATCACATCAAGATTGGGGAAATAGGAGAGAAAATATCCGAAGTGAAAAAGGGAGGCCTCTAGGCCATTGGATACACATTTTTTCCCAAACAGAGCACCTAGACAAGTTCAGGAGAAGGTAACATAATTATCATTGACAAAATAAGCTCTTATGATGAATTGGAGTAAACGAAAGTGGGCATTATAGTCACTATACATTCAAATGCAAGATTTCTCTAAAAGAATTGGACTTGTTGCATCATTACACTAAGTGATAGGTTTTTCCTCGGGTGTAAATGGAAAAAAATCAAGTATCTCAAGAGCAAGTTTTCAAGAAATGGTTGGCTTTTGGCCACTTAGAAAAAAGAGATGAACTAGCATGGCTCAACCTATATTCTCCAAGGCAATATCTTCAAGTCCATCAAATAAAAGGTTGAGAAGTTACCAGCACGATGCTTAGTTGGTAGACGGGGCAGAAAAGATCGGTAAACGAAATGCAGATCCTACATATAAAGAACTAAAGCTTCGGTAAGAACTATAATTAGTTTTGATTTTTTAAAGACTTTTTCAATGAAGAACAAGGGTTTTAGAGTTCTAAAAAACGAAAAAGGGTCTTTCTTGATTTTTCAAAGATTTTTTTGTTGAAAAACAAGGGTTTTAGAGTTCTAAACAACGAAAAAGAGTATTTCTTGGTTTTTTAAACATTTTTTCATCGTTGGAGAACAAGGGTTTTAAAGTTCTAAAAAAAAAAAAAAAGTCTTTCTTGGTTTCTTAAAGACTTTTTCGTTGAAGAACAAGGGTTTTGGAGTTGTAAAAAATGAAAAGACTTCCTAGTTTTTGAAAATTTGGGAAAACTTTCTTGGATAATGGGATTAGAGATTATATGGAGCATTCATTGCAAATCACTTCAACAAAAAGGGATAGATCTACTTACCATTGCAAGAGGTAAGTTCGGGTTGTGGAAGATGGCGGAAAAATTTAGAACTTGCGACAAAAGGAGGATCGATGGAGGTCACAATGTCGTCTGCAACATCGGATTAAACGTCGCTGTCCTCGACATTGGTTTGAGGAGCAGCAATGTCGCTTCGAGCTATAGTAGCAGCGTCTTCACCAATAATGTAGGAATTTTCAGCCAAAAATGGGTTTGAGGAAGATGAGAAAGAAGAAGAAGGTGGAGAGGAGAATATGGAAGGTTTTGTATGTAAATCAAAGGGATTTCTTCCAATGAAGTTGACAAATCCCAAAGGAAAGTCTTTTGATATAGAAGGAATTGAAGGAGGAAGATCAAAAGCCACAGGTTTGAAAGAAAAATTGGCAGGAGGTTTTTCTCGAGGTATTACTTTTGGATTTTTTAACTCATCTAATTGGGCTTGGGTTTTGGCTCATTCTTCTTGTTGGTAATCTACATCCAAATGGGTAAGTTGCACCTTGGCCTCATGGTAGAATGATGAGAGGAGAACCTTTGACATATAAAAGCTTTTTTCATACAAACATGGCCTATGGGCCATATTGTATTGGGGGGCAATTGTTTACACTAAAAATAAATTATTTGGGCCCAAATGGTGTTTGGATAATTATTTGGCCCAAATGGTAGTGGAATGGGCCGAATGGATATATCAAGCCCAAACCGAGCCTAACCTAGTCGAAAGCCCAAGTCCATGATAATCAGCCCATGAAAGGGGACATTTATGGAATTTCTCAATTTTCAAAGTGGCCAGTTCATAATGGTGATACTTTGTCTCAAAAGCAAGTGGAAGGAGACTTTTTCTCCAACTCAAGTCATGAATGTGAGCAGTTATAGTTAGTGGATAAATGAGTTGGAGAACAAGTTGTTAGTGGATAAATGACTTTGAGAACAAGTTATTAGTGGGTAAATTACTTGGAGAACATGGTTGTAGTGCGTGCAGGAATCATACAGTGGAAGCCAGGAATCGCACAGTTAAATACAATGTATGATAGATATATTTTCATCACCCATTAGTAACCTGTAGTAGTGTAGAAAATCTCTTCTGAATCCACAGGACCTTCAGCCTATTCTCTACGTGGCGGTCTGCGTGTGGGCGCCTTGATCCACAAAGAAACTAGAAGGTTAATCATGAAAAACACTCTGAAACCTTATAGTTTCTATTTCTCTCTGAGGTGTTTTTTCTGCGAGGATTCTCGATCTCTAAAATAATATGTAAAACTTAAAACCTGGAGGCTAGTAAGCGATGTGTTATATTTGCCCCAACCTAATCCTCCCTGGGTTTTATAACACCTTGGGCTGATAAATGGGCTACTTCTTGTATCTTAATATGTCAGTTAAATGGGCTACATCATCTAATAGGCTAGCTTAGGGTCCCTATGGCCCATTATTAATTAAGGCTCTTGATCAACGATTACAGATTGCTTACAGGCATAAATCAGCAATCTCCCACTTTGCTTAGAAGCCCAGTACGGGATAAATAATCTTATCGAGGGCTACTCCTTAAAAAGCTTTAAATGTGAATTCCAAAATTAATAATGTTTTTATATCAAATGTATTTTCCTCTTTGTAAAATATCAATAATTAATTGATAATTTTTTAAATGGAAATCAACTAATTATTTATTCTCTTGACTTGCTGAGTTTCTAGCGGATCCATGCAGCGGCCGGTGACTTTCAATATCAGTCTCGAAACATGTCGAAGGATATTTCATACAAATTCCATTTGTATATTTCATAAATACTTGATAATGAAATACCATAATCCCCAATTATCAAGATATTGGTCGTTTAAAATAGGCCTCGCATTGATAACTCAAAGAATCATAGTAACCCAATTATCTATTTATAATATACTTTCGGGTTAAGGAAAATAACATATCTAATATTGTCTGAGATTTAATTCCTTTCACGAGAAATTTGCTCCCTTGATTAAATCTCTTAGATAATCTCGGAATGACCATAATTCATTCGATACTTTATAATAACCAAGGCCCGATCATTTCATAAAATATTGCGGAGTCTAAATGAAATTACTTGACTTTATTTAACTCAAATGTAAATAATTCATTAATTATGATGTGATCATGTCTTCTATGGACGTATCCATATGATCATATACTACATAATTATCCCCGGACCTTATGCGTAAATATAATGTGCAAACTTCCCATATTATAACCAGAAAATGAACTTACAACTTGTCTTGCTCATTAGAGCACAAATGTAACCAACTCCACTCACTCTAAAGTAAGCCTGGGACCCTCTTAAGACCCATACAATTTATATGTTTCTCAAACACACGTTTAGGAAGAGACTTAGTAAAAGGGTATGCTAGGTTCTCCTCAGATGCTATTTTAGTAACCCTTTGTATCTCTCCCATCAGTAAATCTCAGGATCAAGTATTTTTCTGCTTAATATGTGTTTACGCTTTGTGAGACCTTGGTTCTTTGGATTGTGCTCTGACCCCCTTGTTATCCGCATTGAGGTAATGGGCGATCTGCACTTGGTATCACATGAAGATCTAAAGGAATTTCGCCAAAGCCATACGACCTTTGTGACCGGATGCAGCCACATATTCATCTTCGATTAATGGAGTCGGCTTAACCTGAAATCCCTGTTTTAACACTCCTCAATAGTAAGCTCCCATTTAGGGTAAACACATATCGATGTTGATTTACTCGAGTCAATATCCCCTTGAAAATATGGTGCATAACCCAGTGTTTAAGACTCCCAGCGGAATACACCAACATATAATCCCTCGTTCTCTTTACGTACTTGAGTATGTGTTTCATGGCGTCTAGTGTTCTACTCAGGGATCGATTGGTCTTGGAAGCACTGCGCATCCTTGTAGCGGTCTCGGCCTGATGCAGCATAGCATCGTAGGGACTACCAACTTGACCAAAGCATAAGGTTTCTTACTCATGAGTTCTTTTCTTCGGGAGTTTTTGGTGATTGCTCCTTAGAAAGATGAATTCCGTAATAAGAGAATTTAGAGTCCCCTTTAGATTTTCCATGCCAACTGGTCACTATTTTATATGATGTAGGAGCGGGATAAAAGCTAACACCTTATTCTTAGATCTCGTAAAAGTTTGATTCTAGGGAATATAGTGAGCTTCACACAAGTCCTTCATATCAATTTGCTTTTTAGGTAGCTTACATCGCCTTACTTTCACCTTGTTCCAATTAACAAAATATCATCACGTAAGTCGCAAAAAAAGACTACCACTATTCATGAATTTTTTCTTATACATATAGTTCATGAGGACTTTTTCTCAAATCCATATAATTTATTCTTGATCAAACTTTGATGTTCCATGACCTGGATGCTATGGCCATAAATAGACCTGTAACTTGCATTAATGTTCTTGACTGGAATATGAACCCTTTCGGTTCTTTGCATATAAAGATATCCCTCTTCTAGCTCCATTAGAAAAATTTGTTTTGACATCCATTTCACGAATCATGTCCCGAGAGCTGCTTTGCTACGACTAAGAGAATCGGACGAGATTAAAACACATGTCTGGCGAAAAAGTTTCATCATAATCTACCTCTTTTTGGGTTATAACCTTTTCCACCAATCTAGCTGAAGGTTTCAACCTTCCCATCCCGGTCATCTCTTTCTCTTGTAGATCCACTTACACCCGATTGGTTTTACCCTTGCCAGTGCTTCGCGAGAGACAGCGAGTTAGAACCCATAGATTCATCTCACGGTCCATTACCTTTTTCACTCTTGCACATCAGCATCCTCCGATGCCTCTTCGTATGTGGTAGGGTGCGTCATCAGGATGTCCAAAACAACGATAAGTCTCTCCCCCAACAAAGCGTACCTTGCGGGATTTACGTGTCGGAGTCTCCCTCACTAAAGTTTGTTGAAGTAGTTTGTTTTGTACATGTGCGAAGATCAGTTACAGATTTGAGTGATTACCGATCTCTTCATTATGTTCTTGTTCTTGAGTTTCATGAATTTAGTTCGGAGCTATTTCTGTGTTTGTTCATGCCCGGGTACATTTGTACATTTTCCCTTCTTTGAACATCAACGGGGAAGCGAGAGTCAGAAAAATAGGAGTTTGTGGTGGATCTGGCTGGGTGAAGCTCCTCTTCAGAACCACTTTAATTAGGTTTAAATTGTTCATATAATCCTCTTCTAAAAAAAAGAAAAAGAAGTGGCATGGTACTCACTATCACCTTCTACTTTCCTTTGGATTATAGAATATCTACCACCTCAGTTCCCTTAGGGTAGCAATAAACATACACATTTACAATTAGAGATTCCAGCTTTGTTGTTTACGTACCAAGGCGTGTCTTTGGAGCACTAAATCCTAATATGGTTCAGGGTGGTCTTACTGCTTTCAAATGCAGTAGGTGTCTTTGGAACAGATTTAAACGGAACTAAATGCAGTATGTCTGTTGTTTCTAAAGCATATCCCGAACGGTCGGTAATGATGAATAAGCGAGCATAAACCTCACCATATCTAAAGGGTTCTATTTCTCCTTTTAGAGACTTCATTACTGCTGAGCGTTCGAGGAGATGATAATTGAGATATTATCCTCTTGGGCGAGTAAGACTTGAACTCTCAGACAGTATTCAGCTAGCCTCGGTCGGGAGCCAGGAAGGCTGCGATATGGACTACCAATTGCTTTTACGCCTCAGCCTTATACTCTTGAAATTTATCAAGCTTCGAGGAACATGGCGCGTGGGGTAAACATAACCATATCTTGGTAGTCATGGTAAATGTGATAAATACTCACTTTCCGCCTCGGGCGAACACTCATTGGTCCATACATCGGTGTGTGTAATTCCAAGCTAAAATATAGTGGCACGATTTCCTTTGGCCTTGAAGGCCTCTTTGTCATTTTACCTTCTAAACATGATTCACATACTGGTATAGGTTCAAAGATCAAGGAATTTAAATTCCACTTTTAACCAAACCATGGTCACTAAGTGCTGACCCGATATTATTACCACATATAGGTTTCATTTGAAACCTTCCTTTTTCTTAGATAAAGGAAATTGCTCATCATAGGTATTTTCAATAGCATTATCTTATAGGACATAGGAGTTAAAAAATATATACCATTTATCAATAATCCGGAACAAATAAAGCGCCTCTTTATTGAAACGAGAATTAAAGCTGCATGTTAAACCATGTTCAGCTAAACAACTACTTGAAACAATTCCTCTTAAATCGGAACAAATAAACGATCGAAATAGCATAAAGTCTTGTGTGAAACATAACTCCACTAGTCTGTGCCGTACGAGACATATTCCTTGTTTCCCAAC
This sequence comes from Tetrastigma voinierianum, assembly GCA_016808115.1. Lineage (NCBI taxonomy): Eukaryota > Viridiplantae > Streptophyta > Magnoliopsida > Vitales > Vitaceae > Tetrastigma > Tetrastigma voinierianum. Next base: position 398,074 of record JAEQBH010000123.1, read on the forward strand.
TTCAAGCTTCTTTGTCCTTTCTTGAGGTGAAATTTGCTTTGTTTGAACCACGCAAAGGAAGTAACAAACATGGTTAGTGGCTCTGAATCAATGATCAAAATTTATCATTGTAATTCTCCACTAAACAAGCCTCGACGAAACATTTATACTACCAATACACAGTTTTTGGGCAATCCATATCAAGTGGAAGCCTTTACATCCTTGCTTGAAGCACTTGCCTTCGAGCTTCTTCATTACGGTTAGTTTTGATATTTAGACTGTTTCATAGTTTTGTTCTTCTTTCATATAGAGTTTCCCTTTAGGTTTTGAAAACTTTCCAGCATGATAAGCACTTCCACGCCATGCAGAGACCTTTAAGCACTCTCGAAGCTGGTGCGTAAGTTCTGCAGGAGTAGCTTCAAGTTTGTTCATATTATAAACTAGAGCACAGACATTGAAAGCTGTTAATTTAGAGATTCTGGGATCATGTCAAATCTTCATCTCTTGATCAGCTTAGCTCCCGTCGCCTCAGCGATCTTGATTTGCCAATCATTTTTTAGACAATGGTCCAGCACATTTCCTCCGGGTATCACGAGTGTTCTGGTGCCCTATGGCTGCTTGTCTAACAGTACTGCTACTTTAGCAAACATCCCATCTAGGTCAGATTATTTCTATCTGCTCTCGAATCATTAATTTGCTTTATGAATGTTTTACTGTGTGACAGATCTCTTTCTTATTATCGTATTTGCAGGTGCAATCACATAAGTGCTTCTTAGTTTCCTACGAAGCATTAGGAGTGGGCTCTGAGGTTTGAGGTTGTTGTAATGAATTTTCTTCCTCAAAATCAAGGAGACAATATAAGATTGGTTTCAAAAGGTCATAGTTATTTCCATCCATGGCTTTTGACTCAAAATTGTAGCTAGAGAGGATTAAAGGATGCCATTTTTAAATTTAAAAAAAGCACATATATTAACAGTAATCCACACAACAAACATACAAATATGTAGATCCCTTAAACTACTTATTGTGTAATGTTTGTGCAACAATAATTTAGTTTCCATTACAAATACTACGTTGAGCAAGACATTTGTAATAAACTAAACTGAACATGGTATGTCTAGTGTCATACTAAGTTAGCTCGGAAGGTGAGAATTGGGTCTCGGGCAGCGCTAAAAACTGCATAAGCATACGAAGCACCTAGATAACACACACCATTCAAAATTGATTTAAAAAAACAACCATTATTTCCAATATTCTTTTGGGCTAATAACATTGACGAGGAGCCTCGTTAGGAGGGGTTGTGTATTATTAAAATTGAATGTATTAACCATTAATTTAATTTCAAAATTATCTTTAATATCTAAGCATTGTCGACGTTAGACGTCTGACCTGTCAAATTTAAAGTATTTAAATCAATCAATAAATAAGCCATGCTTATCTGGATTTAAGGGTATCACATAACATTTATTATTGGACCCATAATGAAAGCCATAAAGTTTCAATTAGTAAATTAATTTTAACCTTTCACCTATTCAATATTTTTTATTATCAATTAATTAGGGTTTTCCATAATAATATTATCTAGATAAAACAAATATTATGCATGTATATATCAAATGATGCAATTATATGGCACCACCTATTCTAAATGGCATGTTAAGCACATATCACATGTTATATTCATATAATTTAAACAATTATAAATATAGAATAATTAATAAGTACTAATCATGGTTTCTTGAAAAGAAAATTACAAGCAATAAGACAGCAACTGTCTCAGCCGTACTTCTTCTTTTCTTGGTCTTGTAGAATCCATGGGGTGTAGACGAGTTAAATTGGCACTAGGGTTTTGACACATATACATGTCCCATATTGAACTTTGAGCACAAAAACGGCAGTAAGCCCAGCCACACAAAACTCGGATTGTCACGAAATTTACGGGAGGTGGGAGCTTAACTGTTTGAGGAACCACCTACAAAATCAGCCCGATGACCTTGTAGACCCCTTTTACATTTTTTTAATAAATCAGTTACATATAAAAAAATTCAAAATAAGGTAGGGGGAAAATAAATAAATAAATAAATCAAGAAACCTAATCTTGTAGTTAGCCTCCTTATTATCTCAAAAAAATACAAGCAAAAACTACCATGGATTAAGGCCAAAACCAAATCATTCTAAATTCATAATACAAAATTATAAATAACATAAATAATAGAATCTAGGTGCCATATATCTAATATACATGAAATAAAGTATGGATTCAAAATCTATCACTACACCGATTCAATCGGAATATATACCAATTGCAGGAATCACAGCGGAAGCTAGGAATGCAACATGATTAAATACAATGTGTGATAGATATATTTTTCATCGGTGGGTACGTGAGAAGCGGTTATTGGAGAAAGGTGAGTACACGGCAGGTTATTCGAGGAATACCTATAAAAGGAAGAGTCAACATCAGAGAAAGACTAGCAATTCATTCATCAACCAACACTCAATAGAGCATTTCAGCATTCTCTCATAGTTTGTACAAGTTCATCAGCAATATTTTCAGATTTCTGGCTTATTTTATTTCCAAGTATTTGTTTTCAAAGCTTTCATGCTTCAGCAATTCCATTTCCAATTAGATTCTATAATTAAATTTACTACTTTTTCAGCTTGTTTATACAGTTTTCTCTCAGTTTTCAATACATTCCAATTTTCAAAGCATTTTCCACTTAAACTTTAGGGAACTGTCAAGGGAACCAGGGAATATATTTTTCGCTTGAGCAGAAATTATATTCGGCATCGTTTCAGTTCAAAAATACTATAATTTCCTGGCACGTCCGCACATTCACTAATTTCCATGCTTTTGTATATTATGAACCAAAATCCATCAGAAACAAGAATTAACTTATCAAGTTTTAACCTATTTTTTATTTTCCTCTAATTTGTTTTTTCACTTTTCCATTTTATTTTCTTTCTTTGAATACTTTCCGGTTTTAAACGAAACCTAAAGGTAGAAGTGCTTATAAAATAAAAGTTACATATACAAAGAAAAATGTTTTTATTATTCCCACAACCAAATGAGCCCTAATTAGTTTCTCCGAATAGTAAATCCTCGGTTATGTTGATGGACAGTAAGTCCTCCATCCCACATTATATATATATATATATATATATATATATATATATATATATATATATATATATATATATATTTAATGCGTGTTAATTGAGTAGTGAATAACCTCTCCATCATTGCATTGTACATGACATTAATACACTATCCGACTAGTATCAATAGCCTCCATTATTTCATTTGCGTTTTCCGGAATTATTTTGTTCTTGGAGATGAATAAATATTATGAATACGTACAACGTTATATTATATTATAACTAGAATTTTGTCAAAATAAAGATATTCCTAAGATTTGTTTGTTGTCTTATTTATTTATGTATGCCAAATAATCATTGAGAAAAGCTAATAAAAAAAGACAAAAATATCCACGATATTTCTTGTGACGCCCTAAATTTTTGGGGTCCTGTTGACTAGCCATCACCTTAGGTCATTGCGCACCTAAGTCTTGGTACCGGATCGACACCATTTATTCGTGGACACCGAGTTACTCTGCACCACTTCGATACATCCGTTCGCCAGAACCCATTCATTCATATTTAAGTTAAAATATGAGACTAATATACTTAATTACAGCCCGTAAGAGTCCAATCATGGTCCTCTTACCATAATTATACCCGACTATATTGGCAATAATCCAAAAGAATTTATTTATAATTCTTTTATACAAAAACATATACTAGAACTAGCTTGTCCCCAAGCACTTTTTTTTTACAAAAAAACATATCAAGGCCACATGTCGGCCTTCTTCACAATCACGGCCCTGTCTGAGCGCCATCCACCGGTATCGACCTTGTACTTGTAAGGGTTGTCCCATAAAGGGTGAGCTACTCCTAGTAAGGAATACCTCCTACAAGGGTTACTCCCCACCTAAGTGCACATGCAATGTTTACTCAACATTTACAATCACATTCCAACAAGAACATGTCAATTCTATATGGAATCCTACATGTCATGCCATGAAATGAGATGCGACTCACCATGTACCATGCGCCCAAGTCCTCACCGACTCCCTCACACAACGCCTAAGCCTATGTGTGATAAGCATCGTGGATTACATCGATAATCATTTCAAAACAAATTTCATTTGTTTATAAACCCAAAAAAAAGATTTTGGATAAATACATCACAATGATCATTTTATTTTCAAAATCCATGTGCCTTTGTGTGGGTAGTAGATTTTTGGTGTCTACCGCGGGCCCATGAAACCCGGTTACTACGGCCTTTCAGGGACTATGTCTAACCAAAATTGAGCTTTTCACAGAGGAGGATCTATCCTTCTTGCTATCTAGAGCGCATATTTTCTTTACCATTTTATTCAACCGTGTGACTCTATTAGACGTTGTCCCATTTAACCGAGCCACCGAATTTACTAACCATGCGTTCACACCCATTTAATACGATGTTCCCGTGCATATGCAATGCAAGATGCCATTGCTTGTTATATCATGTCACATGCATGATGAATGCTACATGGACAATTCTACTCATGCATGTCACCAATGCATCATGAACAATTATATCTATATGCAAATAATTTCCACACATCTTTTCATTCATGTCAATATATTATGCAAACATATATCAACATTCACATTTAACATGCCATTCTATGATAAAGCAATGACAGACACACAAGCAAGCCATGTAATGGCCATTGCACACAACAATTCCCCACATATCAACATGTTGGAGCACATACATCGACATCCAACCATGTCATTCTTAGCCAAGCAATGACACACTCAAAAGTCACACAATGGCCCACGAAGCAAGCCCTGATCATATGTCGGGCCTGAGTGACGAAAGCAAGCAGAATACAGGCCTCGAGGGTCAGGCACGCCTAGGTGGCCACCTCGCCTAGGCGGACCCGGAAAGAATCCACATTCCATGTTCTGGGTTCGCCTGGCGTAGGCGCACGCCTAGGCGGTTACTCTACAACAGGTGAGCCTTCCCTATGCCTAGGCGTAGCAGAAATCTTCAGTGGAAGATTCACACCTTCGCCTAGGCGTACCGAGGTCCGCTTAGATGAAGAAACATCAAGCAGAACCTGAAAATCTATTTTCTTAAGCAAATAGTATGTGAAAAACAGGTAACTCAGGCCCAAAGTGGAAAGTAAGCCAAGGAAGGAAGAATGCCTTACCTCTAGGCGCGTGATACACGAGTAGGAAGCCTCCTAAACCCGACAACCTCGAATTCCCGAAATCTCCCCTCTTGGAACTTTGGAAAAATCCCTATTTTCTGGTGCTCACACGTACCCCTTGTCGATGCGATGAACTTTCGTTCTTGGCTCGACAAAAACCGACCAACAAAACTTCGTAGATTGTGGGAGGAAGCCTTGGCTATCCTCTTTCTTTTTTTTCCTCTCTCACATGATTAAAACCAGGAAATGGGCTCTTTTTGCCTTAATGCCTCTTTTGTTCCAACTTAAGCTTAAGTTGACATCTAACCATGTCACTCTTAGCCAAGCAATGACACACTCAAAAGTCACAAAATGGCACACGAAGCAAGCCACAATCACATGCAAATCGAGCCACGAGACTGACCGAAGCAAGCCATGAACACAGGCCTCAAGAAGTCCCAGACATGCCTAGGTGTAGCCCACCTCCGCTTAGGCGGACCAGAAAGTCCACATTCCATGTTCTCGGGTTCGCTTAGGCATAGCTGCCCATGCCTAGCGGACCCCTATGCTTAGGCGGGCCTTCCACTATGCTGGCGTAAGCGACAATCTTCGATGGAAGATTCACCTTAACAGACTTGCAGAAGTGCCTTAGGTGAAGAAAACATCGGCCAAACACGAAAATCATTTTCTTCACGAAGCAGACATGGCGAAAAACCAGTCTTCGACCCAAAGTGGAAAGTAAGCCAAGGTAGGAAGAATGCCTTACCTCTAGGCACATGATACACGGGTAAGAAGCCTCCTAAACCCGACAACCTCGAATTCCTTAAATCTCCCCTCTTGGAACTTCGGCGAAATCCCTCTTTTATGGTGCTCACGCATACCCCTCGTTGATGCGATGAACTTTCATTCTTAGCCCGACCAAAACGGACCAATGAAACTCCGTAGATCTTGGGAGGAAGCCTTGGCTCTCCTCTTTCTCATTTTCCTCTCACATGATCAAAACCAGGAAATGGGCTCTTTTTGCACTAATTCCTCTTTTGTTCCAACTTAAGCTTAAGTTGACATCCAACCATGTCAATCTTAGCCAAGCAATGACACACTCAAAAGTCACACAATAGCCTACGAAGCAAGCCACAATCACATGTAAATCGGGCCACGGGGAATTTGACTTAAAGTAGGCCCTGAACACGGGCCTCAAGAGTCGCGGTGCGCTAGGCCTCTTCAGCCTGCGCTTTAGGTGGACGAAGAATCCACATTCATGTTCCTCGTTAAGCTGGCGTAGCTACCCACACCTAGGCAGACCCCTATGCTTAGGCGAGCCTTCCCTACGCCTAGGTGTAGCAGCAATCTTCAATGGAAGATTCACACCTTCACCTAGGAGTACCGAGGTCTACTTAGGTGAAGAAACATCGAGCAGAACCCAAAAATCCCATTTTTCTTCACCAAATAGGCCCTTAACTGAAAAACCTGTCTTTCCTAGCCCAAAAGTGGAAAGTAAGCCAAGGTAGGAAGAATGCCTTACCTCTAGGCGCGTGCTACATGGGTAGGAAGCCTCTTAAACCCGACAACCTCAAATTCATGAAATCTCCCCTCTTAGAACTTCGGAAAAATCCCTATTTTCTGGTGCTCACGCGTACCTCTCGTCGATGCGATGAACTTTCGTTCTTGGCCCGAAAAAAACCGACCAACAGAACTCCGTAGATCGTGGGAGGAAGCCTTGGCTCTCCTCTTTCTCTTTTTTCCTCTCTCACACGATCAAAACTAGGAAATGGCCTCTTTTTGCCCTAATTCCTCTTTTGTCCCAACTTAAGCTTAAGTTGGATGTGTGACCCACATCATGCCATGTGTCCACCCTCGCTTGGGTCCGATTCTGGCTCAAAGCAACTCATTCCACCTTAGTTCAAGTTCAAATTATATCCCATGAACTTAACCCAAGTCATTTCCCAACTTTCTAGATTTCCATAAACAATCTCGTCCATGCGAGTCACTCGACACCCATCACCCCGAAAAACGTGAGAATCCGACTTTCTTGGAATTCGATGAAATTCTCTTGGGTGACTAGATTTCATGAGAAGAATCAGCACAGTGAGGTTACGTTTCGTTATTCAAGATCTAAAATTCCGGGTTTCGAGCATATGCTTGATGCAGCGATTCAGGTTTGCCATTTTGAGAAAAAATTCAATTTTTCTGGTTTTATTCTCCCCTTAAAATAATTTCGTCTGAATTTTCCACGCGGCAAACACAATCTCATGCATATACCTTGATTATTTAATATCAATGACTAAAACATACCTTCCTTGAACAGAAGGTTAAAGTAGGCACGTATGTGTCTTCGCGTTCCCATGTTGCCTCCTCTATTCCACGGTGCTGCCACAACAGCCCTTCAGCCTCCTGGAGTCTTGCTTCGTAAAATCGATCCTTTATCCACGATATGCTGCGTCCTCCTCGAAGATTCCATCTGCATCAACTACAAGCTCTCCCCAATCCACCACATGAGTCGGGTCTGGGGTGTACTTCTTGAGCATGGAGACATAGGATAACGCATGTACACTCGATAAGCTTGGCGGTAAGGCCAACCAGTATGCAACCGTACCCACCCTCTCGAGTACCTCGAAGGACCCAATATACCTCGATGATAGATTTTCCCGCTTGCTGAACCTAACTACTCATCTCTTAAGCATCACCTTCAAGAAGACATGATCACCCAGCTCAAACTCTAAAGGTCGCCGTCGTCTATCGGCGTAGCTCTTCTGTTGGCTCTGAGCCATGAGAAGATGCTTCCGTATCAATTACACTTTCTCAAAGGTGTCTCTAACCAACTCCGGACCCGTGGTGGTTCTCTCTCCCACCTCTGTTTAACAAACCACATATCGACATGGCCTCCCATATAATGCCTCATAGGGTGCCATCTGTATGCTCGCATGATAACTATTATTGTATGGGAATTCCACCAAGGGTAAATGTTCTTCCCAGTTACCCTTAAGATCCAGACACATGCCCGTAGCATGTCCTTTAATGTTTGGATGGTCCTATTTGACTAACCGTCCATCTGGGGATGAAAAGATGTGCTCATCATCAACCGTGTCCCCATGGCTAGTTGAAAACTCTCCCAAAAATGAGCCGTAAACATGGGATCTTGATATGATACTATGGATATTGGCACTCCATGTAATTGGACTATCTCCCGTATATACAACTTGCAGAATTCCTCCAGTGTGAAGGTCATCTGCACAGCCAAAAAGTCTGCCGACTTAGTGAGCCGATCCACTATCACCCACACTGCGTCATGCGCTCACAATGTCCATAGTAAGTGAGTCACAAAATCCATCGTGATGTGCTCCTACTTACACTCAACCACCTCTAATGGTTGGAGTAATCTTGCTGACACGTGAGACATCGTCGAATGAAGTCTCCTACGTGTTTCTTTATCCCACTCCAGTAATACTGACGACGTAGATCGTGATACATCTTTGTGCCACCTGGATGCATAGTAAAACGAGAGCAATGGAACTCCCTGAGGATCTCCTCTCTCAGATCTTGACGGAACCCACTGACTCGTCCTATCTAGGAACTACCGTTTGAGTGCATGGTCGACAACCGTCTGTGCACGATCGTCTTGGTCACGATGGGCCGGTATCTCTACGTTTGTACCTGTAACTCGATCACTTTGCCTAATAGGGAAGGCGTAGCCACTAAACTCCCCAACGTACCCTGAGTTTGATCAATGTACTGCAATCTAAACTCTCCCACAGTCTCGAGCATCTGCATTCCCGGGAAGCTATACTAGCCAACACTTCCCATGACTTATGACTGAGTGCATCAGCCACCATGTTTGCCTTACTAGGATGGTAATGCAAAGTGAAGTCATAATCCTCTAGATACTACATCCACCTGTGTTGCCTCATGTTGAGGTCAACAGTAATAAGAAATGTCTTTAGATATTGTGATGCGGAAAACATAGAATTTCTCACCGTATAAATAGTGGCGACAAGCCTTTAAGGCAAAGACAATTGATGAGTGCCTAAAACCTTTCAGTTATGCCAGCGTCCGTATGTTTTAGTTGATTTTACATTTAAATAAGCCATTATAACGAGATTTGATTTACTAAAGTTTTGTGAATTGCAGGTGAAGGGTGATTTTTGGGCGATTGGGCTAAACGAAAAGGCGGAAATGCGGCGACCACGTCAGCGGCGTCTAGCGTTGCGACGATGTGACGCCTGGTCAACAAAGGAAAGTCAACAAGTGATCCAACGTCGCGAAGTTGCAACGTCACGACGTCACCACGATTTCTGCGCCAACATCATTAAAAGCAAGGGGAGACCTAATTTCGAGGTATCGAGGAACGTGCGGATTGAAGGGCGGAAAACAGAGCAGCAGTGACCCAGATTATTGGAAAAGACACTTTCTTTTGTATTTCATCTTTTCTAATAAACTACGAATGATCGATAGGTTGATTATGTTTATATTCAGTTCCAGCATGTTCTAGATTTCTATCTACGGTTTTTGTTGAACCATGTCTGAATGGATTAAAGTTTAAACATATATTATTTAGTTATTTATGATTTGCATCGATTGTCTCTGCTCATGATTTAAATACATGGTAATGTACGGCCCAGCATTGACATGATCTGTGGGTATCAGGATCGAGATAAGGACTCCCAGGGATCTAAATAGAGTGACCCTCGGTTAATCAGTAAATAAAGATATCCCGATTCCGAGTGTGGCAATTAAGGTTTGCTCATTTAAGCGTCTTGGAGTATTGGGTTGGGGCAGAGATGCACCCAACCCTACTGGCGAGATAGGCGGATATACCTCGAGAGGGGGTATCTCGTAGGCACGATCACCCCGTCATCGAGAAGTCCTTAATAGACTGAGTAGTAATTTCTATAGGTGATGATCCATCAAAAATGACAGGGGGAGACAAATCCCTAGTCTTTACACGCGGAGTAATTCTACACGTTAACTTAGCTTTAGTTCTAATCACGCACGTTAGTTACTAGAAATTCAGAGTTTAAGTCTAGATAATATTATAAGACCAATTTCTTAGTCAACGCCCATACTCCCATGAATCGATATCATTGTAGGTACTATATTACTTGGTGTGGCGTGCACTTGCGCACATAGGCGTGCACATTTTACACATCACGCCTATCAAGTTTTTGGCACCGTTGTCGGGGAGTTGTTTTAGAGTTGATATTGAAAAAGTGCAATTATATATTACTCTGGAATTCCTTTTTATTTTTATTTTGCTCTTGCAAGTGCTTGTAATTTGGTTTTTTCATTTTGTGTGTGATTTCATATTAAGGTTATTGTAAATGTATGCGAAGCCGGGGTCAAGTTAAACTACATTCGTTTGATCCTGAATCGGAAACAACTTTATAGTTTACCCGAGAGAAGCAGAGAAGAAGCCTGACTGAAATCTAGCGATCATACGAGGACATTGTAGGCAGATCATGGCGAGAAAAAGCGAGCGCAAAGGGATTACGCAATGGGAATAATGGTATGAATCAAGTGCCCAGGCCATTTATCCAGCCTGATGATCCATTCATGTTGCTAGAAGAGTTTACCCTACCACCTACAGTTGTTCAGACGATATCCAGAAGACCACTGTTAAAGCAACAACCGGTGAAGTCGGTGATATATAGATGCTTGAACATCCTGTTCCACGGATTGCCAAATGAGAATTCGAATATGCACTTGACCAACTTCATCGAAGTATGTGACACGATCCAAGTATAATGGGAGTAGCGAGGTACTGGTGAGATTGTTCACGACTTTCGCTGGGTGATGAAATGAAAGCAGTTGACAAGTCATTTCTGAGTTCTATTACTTCATGGAACGACACAGTGCATAAGTTTTGACAAAGTTCTTCGGCGGAAGAATTACACGGTTGGTGCAGAGATCGTCCATTTGGACAACTAGAGGAGGCTTAGTAGAAGCATGGGATAGATTTCTGAGTGTTGAGAGTGCCCACACCACAGGCTGACCAGATGGATGCAAGTCCATACTTTCTATAATGGTTTGAGGAATGCGACTAGAACAGTGATTGATTCCTCGGCAGGAGGTGCACTAATGAAGAAGACCACGGACCAAGCATATGAAATCTTGGAGGATGCTGTTACTAATACCAATTAGTGGCCTAGAGATAAGATTACACGGTGAAGGCCTTGGGTGGCACGAGATGCGAGTTCTCGACAATCACGGTAACTCATATCGCTACGACTTACTAAACAACTTACTAGGCAGCAAGGTATCACGAATGCCATTCAGACCAGCCCATGGGAGTTATGTGAATTTTGTGGAGGACGGCTGCTTGATGAGTATGGAGTTGGGACAACAACGATGAAACATGCCCGGTATGTGTCGAGTTTGTCGGAATCAACCACGACAGAATTCGTATGGGGCAACTGACTATCAGAACCAGAATCAAGGCCAAGGGTGGCGTAATAATCAAAATAATCAGAGCAGTTAGGGTTATGGATGGAGGAACAATCAGAACAACATGCCACCACCTCGAGTGAGCAAACCACCTCCCGAGAAAAAAATGGACTTGGAATAAGCCCTTGTGCAAATGCTTACCTCGCATACCGCCTTTATGAATGAGACAAAGGCGAATATGCAACACAAACCCTGATTGAACAATCGAGCAGCATGATTGAAATTTAGAGAGGTGTAGATGGGCGAATGGCCAATCTATTGACGAAGATGTCGGGTTCCTTACCAAGCAACTCAGGAGTGAACTTGAGATGAGAAGGGAATGAACATGTAAGCGATCCGCGAGAAGTGGTAGAGAATTAGCAATACAGGGGCAACCCCCAGTGATAGGGGAGGTAGAAACTGAAGTCATCGGACCGGTCGGAATGATAATCTGAGAGAGAACTGACCCCGAAGGATCTGACTATTAGCCCCGATTAAAGTATCCCATCGCCTAAAAATAAAGTTTGGATAAGCGGTTCACGAGTTTTATGGAAGTAATTGGCTTGCTCATCAACATTACGTTTGCTGATGCTCTTGGAGCAAATGCCAAGTTATGTCAAATTTATGAAGGACATCTTGTCACGAAGAGAGTATTGTCGGTTCGAGACGGTCAATCTCAGCGAAGAATGTAGTGCCATCCTTGAGGAAGAAGAGCCCTGAGCTAAAAGACAGGCGGTTTCACTATCCCTTACACCGTGAGTGCCATCTTTGAAGGCTTTGTGTGACTTAAGAGCCTAGTATCAATCTCATGCCTTTATCCATATTTAGGCTTGGGATTAGGTGAAGCTCGTCGACCACGATCACCTCGATTAGCGGATGAGTCCTTAAAGCATCCAAGAGGGTGATGAAAGGCGTTCTAGTAAAAGTCGACAAATTCATCTTCCCAGCCAGTTTCATTGTATTAGACATGGAAGAAGATAAAGAAATACCGATAATGTGGGTAGGCCCTTTCCTTGATTGGAAGACGATGATTGTACGGAGGGGAGAAATTTGAAATTGAGAGTGCGGGGAGGAAGATGAAGTTAAGTTTAATGTGTTTGAAGGTACATGAGACACCTGCAGGAGTGATCGATGCTTCATAGTAGAAGGCTGTGGAGGCTATAATTAATACAGCCAAAGTGGTCTCACTAATCCTTTGGAGGCTAGCAAAGTGCAGAGTGATTCAGAAAAATTGGGAGAAGAAGTAGGAGTATATAAAGGATGGATTCATTTGAACCCTAATAGAAATATTTTGAATCTCTAGGTGAAAATACTAAAATGCCAGTGCCATCTGTTGAACAACCACCCAAGATGGAGCAAAAGCCACTACCTAGCCATTTGAAGTATGCTTATCTTGGGAATGCCTCCACCTTACCAGTGATTATTTCAGCGTCCCTGACAGCAATAGAGGAAGATAAGTTATTGAGGGTACTCAGAGATCACAAGAATGCGCTTGGATGGTCTCTAGCTGATTTAAAAGGGATTCGCCCTTCTATGTGCATGCATCGAATTTTGCTAGAAGATGGTCATAAGCCTTCAGTGGAAGCACAGAGGAATGAGATCAACTATGAAAGGGTAGTCAGCGGGGAGGTACTAAAGTGGCTAGATCTCTTGCAGAGGTTATTTATCTATTTCTAACGATTGCATGGGTAAGTCGGTACAAGTAGTACTAAAAGGGAGGAGCAGCTAGTCATAAAAGCGAAGAATAATACATTACGCCTTCTCGGCAGTCTGAGTAGGAGGAATTTGTATTGACTCTTAGAAGCTGAATAAAGCTACTCGAAAGGCCATTTTTCTATTGCTAGTTTTTGGATCGAGATGTTGGATAGACTAGTCGGACCACGAATACTATTGCTTTTGGATGGGTATTCGGCTACAATCAGATTGCGATAGCCCCCGAAGATTAGGAGAAGACGACATTCACATGCCTATGGTATTCGCGTTCGAGCGGATGCCATGGTGTCTGATGCACGAGCATTCGGCGTTGTATGATGGCCATATTCTCCGATATGGTTGAAAAGACAATTGCGGTGTTCATGGATGATTTTTCTGTCTTGGGGAACTCCTTTGACAATTGCCTAGAAAATTTGAGATCGGTGTTGATTAGATGCGAGGAAACCAATCTTGTACTTAATTGGAAGAAGTGCCATTTCATGGTACAAGAGGGCATTGTACTTGGGCACCGGATTTCTGCCAGAGGAATAGAGGTAGACAAAGCAAAAATTGAAGCAATAGAGAAACTTCCTCCACCCTCATCTGTAAAAGGCATAAGAAGCTTTTTTGGGCCACGGAGGGTTCTATAGGCGTTTCTAAAGACTTTCTCGGATTATGAAAGCCATTGTCTAATTCTTTGGTCAAGAGGACGCACCATTTGAGTTGTCGCGCCAGTGTATGTGACCATTTTCAGTCTTAAAAGATAAATTAGTATCGGCTCCTATTGTAGTAGCACCAGATTGGGACTTTCCATTTGAGCTAATGTGTGGCCCTTGAAGTGGTATCACGATTGGGCCGATCTTTAGGGTAGAAAGAGAAAGAATATTTCAGGTTATCTACTATGCTAGTCGGACCTTGAATGATGCCCAGCTGAACTATGCCACCACTGAAAAGGAACTATTGGCCATTGTCTTTGCCTTTGACAAATTTAGGCCCTATTTGATTGGCAATAAGGTAGTAGTACACAACGACCATATATAAAGTACCTAATGACCAAAAGGGCGCCAAGCAGACTAATCACGGTGGGTACTCTTGTTTGCAAGAATTCGACTTAGAGATTAAAGGCAAGAGGAGCGAGAGGGCCTAGTCGCGAGACCATCATCACGGTTAGAAGGGGCGAGATGAGGTCCATGTGAATGGCGATTTCCCGGATGAGGCGACTCTTAGCTATCAGAAGACAAAGGGCGGTTCCATGGTTTCTAGGCTATGTGAATTATTTGGTGGCCAAGTGATCCCTTCAGAGTTTAGCTACCAATAGAAGAAGAGGTTCTTCGCACACTTGAAACACTACTCTTTGGGAGGAACTATTCTATACGAACCTTTGTCTTGACCCAGTGATAAAGCGATGTACGAGAAGATGAAATGGTCGATGTGCGAACCAACGCCACACTTTACCATGTGGGGTATTTCGACCAGAGAGCGGCGAGGTACTTCAATCGAGGTTTCTCTTGGCCCCTAAACATTCAAGGATACTCACTAGTTCATATCCACTTGTGACCAATTCCAGCGAATGGGGAGCATTTCTTGAAAGGATGAACCACCCATGATCACAATTCTGGAAGTTGAGCTATTTGATTTGTTGGGGATGGTTCTGAACCATTCCTCCTGCTAATAACTTGTACATCTTGCTTGCTTGATGGGTGCGTTTCTAGATGGGTTGAGCTTAATGCAGGCACGCACTAATGACGCTAGTGTGGTAGCCAAGTTCCTTCGCATGCACAAATTTACATTGTCCGGCACTCCACGAGCACTGATCACAGATAGAGGTACCCATTTCTGCAATAAGACGGTTGACAAAGTCTTGCACAAGTATGGAGTGTGGCACCGCACATCACTCGCATACCATCCATAGGAAAATGGGCAAGCAGAGGTATTGAATCAAGAAATCAAGTCCATTCTAGAGAAAACAGTCAATAGCTTAAGAAATGATTGGTCGAAAAAGATTAAGGAAGCACTCTGGGCATACAGGACAACATTTAAAACACCATTGGGTATGTTGCCATTCCAAATCGTTTATGGGAAAGCATGCCACTGTAGGTGGAGATTTGAACGACCTACTTAGGCGACTCGGATGATAGACATGGATAGTACGATGTGGAGAGAAGCAAATCTTTCTGACTTAGTGAATTGGATGAATTCCCACGATGAGGCGTGCGAAAATGCTCGAATATATAGGAAAGGCGAAAGCACGGCATGTGAGCATATCATGAGGAAAGAGTTCGAGGCGGGTTAGAGGGTCCTCCTATTCAATTCCATTTCGAAACTTTTTCTGAAATTAAAGTCACGATTGTTGGGACAACTACATTTGACCCGAGGTCTTTCCACATGGAGGAGCGGAGATTATACACCACGAAGGCATTCAAGGTTAACATACAAGGTGAAGCCATACTTGATGAGATCCATGCGAATAAGTAAACCATTACACTAAGCGTACCAGAAGTGTTGCCATAGGGAGTCAGACAGCCCCAGTCTTCAGAAATACATCATTGACATGCAGGGCGGTCTAGCTAACGACATTAAACAAAGCGCTACTTGGGAGGCAACTTAAACTTTTTGAACTATTTCTTCACGTAGTCTAACTCCGTGTGTTTTCTGTTTTTCGCATTTTTGTCATTCTCTTTTTATCATCAGGCATTTATTTTGATTGTCTATTTTCAGGGCCTAAGAGCCACGGAAGCGGAGATAACAAGGAAAGATCATTTGAATGTCTGAAAAGATTGAGATTTCATTCAGGGGGTTTTCTCAACACTTAAAAATTTTTTGAAATTTTTTCAATTTGTCCTTCTCTGTCACGTCGCGACGTTGGATCTCAACGTCGCGATGTTGATTGAATTAAAAAAAATCAAGTCTCTATCACGTCGCGACGTTGGATCTCAATGTCGCGACATTAGCTATCCTCATTGCGCCCCCAACGGCGTTGCTACATTCTTTATCTCACCCTTTTTGGAGCGATCGCGGCGTTGGCTTATCACTCTACGGCGTATCGCGATATTTGCGCTCGAACGTCGCGACGTTGCCTCTGTCTTATGTCCAGCCCCTTTCAGTCTTCGTCCCCCCCGACAACCCTAAGTTTGAGCCTCCACAGCCCTTAGCTCTTGCCATCCCCAGTGCACCCCTCTCGAGTTGTCCCAACTAGCCTAGACCCTTCCCCGAGCCCTACGCCCTTCTCTAAACCCTCTGTCTCACCTTGCACCACCTGGTTTGGTGCCCTATCCAAGGTCCTTCACGGGACCACGCGGGTTCAATTTCCATCCGCTAGCCCCGATCATTCTGCGTTTTGGGTATTGTTAGGGGTAGGGAGGACCCTTGGGCGTGATTCCGGTCCTTTGCAGTTTGCTAGTAGCTTCCGGTAGCCCTAGGTCCCTTTATACACCAGGTGTTTGCTATATTACCTTAGTGGGATTAGGCTTCACGGTAGTTTGTTCCCCCTTGTCTCTCTTGGTGGTTAGAGGGCTACATCCTCGTCTAGTTCGATCTGCCGCCACCGTCTTACCGCCCGTCGGATTCGTGATGTCGGTAGCGCAGATGGCCAGTGACGGCGGGCTATGAGCTGCCGCGCTATGACCATGGCTTAGGTTGTCAACGAGTGCGTTCGAAAAGTTCGGCCTCATTTCGAAAAAAATGATCGTTTATTAAAGAAAATGGCTTTCACCACCCCGAGGACTTCTTCCATAAAACTATTATGGCTAAGGAATGGCGGGCGCTATGTCAACCGCCTCACCTCGCTGCCACGAGTGTGGTACGAGAATTTTACGCTAATCTCACCTTCCACGTTTTGAAGAAGGTTGGATGCGGGGTGTTAGTAGACTTATTGTGAAATCTATCAACGATATTATAACCTTGGCCCGATTCACTCACAGGCCTTTGATGCTCTTATCTGCGACCGTTCTTTCTGTAGCGTCATTGGGATTGTGTGACCAATGGGGCGAGTTCGGTGGAAGCTTAATAGTGATGGGCATGCCATCCACTTCGAGCCGAACATTTGCCTACATCCCCGGAGTCGCATCGCCTTCATCAGCCCGTCTCATTCAGGCTGACGTATGTGTGTGAAGTGACGGCCAAACGTGCCCTGCTTAATTATGCCATCCTACAGGACATCCCCTTTGATGTGGGGCAGGTTATAGAGGATGCCATCCTCCATAACCGGGATGC
Organism: Tetrastigma voinierianum; assembly: GCA_016808115.1. NCBI lineage: Eukaryota > Viridiplantae > Streptophyta > Magnoliopsida > Vitales > Vitaceae > Tetrastigma > Tetrastigma voinierianum. Next base: position 415,617 of record JAEQBH010000123.1, read on the forward strand.
GAAAATGAACCTGTTTGCTTTCGTTTACGGCCTATGTAAGCACACCGGGGTGCCCTTAGAAGACAATGAGGAGTGGATACACCCAATTAAGGCAATTATGGTTAAGCGCGACAAGCCTGGTGTACCACGACCATACACAATGTATGACTCGGGCAATGAACCCTTGGATGAGGATGAGCTTCGAGAGTATCGGGCCTGGTTTGGCCTCTGAGCCGACGGGGTGATGTTTGGTCGAGATCTCATCCCCGCATCCTGCAGCGGACACTCCTCCCACATCCACCACCTCCCGGTAGGTCGGGGAGGAGGATCGCTCAGTCCTTCCACTATCCTCGAGGATCCGGTGCTTGACCTCACAGCTCATTTTGAGGCCTACTGGGATGAGACCCAGGAGCACCGCGTCCTCATCAGTCAGGATGTGGAGGCCCTCCGAGCTGACATGCGCACGGTCCTAGCCAATCAGGTGACCATCCTCTGTAATCAGCAGTCCCTCCAAGACCAACTCACCCAAATTCTCACCCTCCTCCCGGCCACCGTCACCTCATGATGATCGGCGATCACTAGGAAGTTTCTCGCCTCTCTTGTGCTCATTGACATTGGGAATGATGTCCTCCCTTGTTTGGGGGTGTGGGTGACTCGGGTTTAGTGATGTTAGATTATTTACTCTACGTATTGTTTTAGATTAAGAGTTATATTAGTGCTTTTCTACTTTAGTATGTTCTAAGTTATATTTAGTTATATGTGTCTTGTTTAGTTATATTTGTTTTCTAGTTTTAGGATTGTTTTAGGTAGTGTGTGTGCGATGCCATGAATCTTATCGAGGATCACTTTTGACCACCTCGAATCTTCTTGGAAAAACACAGTTTAATCAAGAAAGGATCCGTAGGGTGTTAGATGCTCGGGAATTTCATGTTGGATAGGTAGGAAGACAGAGTGAATCACCTCTAGGAGTCGAAACGAGTCCCGACTAGCTGTCGCCCCATTACACGGATGATGCATTTGGGGAATGCTGGGCTCCCGAGCTTAGGCTTACTAGGGTCCAACCAACCTTGGGGGATTCTAACCACCTAAGTGATGGGACACCTAATCAAAAAGAGGATTTCCATCGAGCCTCAACCAAAAAAAAAAAAAAACAAATATGAACAGAATAAGTGGGATCTTCTAATTGGAATCCCGGGCACAGTCCGAGGGGCCTTTTAAAGCCTAATGCCTTAAGTCAACTGGCTGGGAGCCATTGACTTCACTGCCCGCTACATGGGACAGAAGATGGAAGTTTCCCACAGCGTAAGGCCCTTAGGTTTAGTTGAATGTTCAAGGTGAAGTTCGAGGGAACTAAATGCCCGGTGCCCTTAACCAACTGGTGGGGAGCCACCAACGAATCCTCGCTACAGGAACACTAAACATAAACTTACGAACACTAGTTTTTCTTTTAGAAGTAGGTATGTTAAGTGAATACAAATGGTGCGTTCTTATCCTTCTGTAGTTAGACGCTTCCAAATAGGTGGGTTGAATTCAAGTTTGGGGGTATCGGAACCGAGTTGTACGCTAGGGATCACGTATCAAATGCACAAATGCACATAGGCTCCTTGGGAATGGCTATTGAAGATTTAGGAGGTTGAGTCACTTGTCAACTGAATCATGTTCAACTAAGTTCCTCCGAAAGTCGAACATCCTTATGGATCCTCTGAAATTCAAGTGAAACGACATGATTTGTAAGTCAGTCCATTTTGATCCTTATTCTACCAGCATGAGCATCGCAATCATGACGTCGAGTTTAGTATGTTAGGATCTTGTGTGTTGAGTTTAGAGTCGGTTTCTTGCTTGGGGACAAGCAAGAGGCCAAGTTTAGGGGTGTGATGAGTGCCTAAAACACTCAGATTATACCCCCGTCCGCTTTATGTTTTTAGTTGATTTTACATTTAAATAAGCGCATTATAGCCCAAGATATGATTTATGGAGTTTTTGTGAATTGTAGGTCAAGAGGGTGGTTTTTGGGCGATTTGGTGCTAACCCGAGAAGAGCGAGGAAATGCGGCAAGCCATGTCGCGGCGTCTGGCGATGAAGTGACATCTGTGCTACATGACACAGTCACTTGAAGGAAAGTCAACAAGTGACCCAACGTCGTAACGTCACCACGATTTCTACGCCAGCATCATTAAAAGCAAGGGGAGACCTAATTTTGGAGGTATCGAGGAACGTGCAGATTGGAGGCAGGCCTTGATAACGAATTGTGGAAAAAGACACTTTCTTTTGTATTTCCTCTTTTCTGATAAACTACGGATGATTGATAGATTGATTATGTTTATATTCGATTTCGGCATATTTCTAGATTTCTATCTAGGGTTTGTTGAAACACATCTGGTGAATGGATTAAAGTTTAAACATATATTATTCGGTTATTTATGATTTTATCGATGGTCTATATCATGATTTAAATACATTGTAATATCGGCCCAGCAGTGGCATGATCTGCTGGGTATCAGGAATCGAGAGATAGGACTCCAGGGATCTAAATAGACGTCCTTGGATTCATCGGTGAAATAGAGATTTCTGATCAGGAATTAGTGACGGTGGGGTTTAGCCGTTTAGCGTCTTGGAGTATTGGGTCGTGGCGAGAGATCATGACCCTGCGAGATGGTGGATATAGAGGAGGGTATCTTGTAGGCACGATCCTTGTCAGCCGAGAAGTCATTTAATAGATTGAGTGAAAAGTAATTCCACCTTAGTGATCCATCAAAAGTGGCAGGGGGAGACAAATCCCTAGTCTTTACACCCAGAGTAATTCTACATGTTAACTTAACTTTAGTTCTAATCACGCACATTAGTTACTAGAAAATTCAAAGTTTAAGTCCAGATAATATTATAAGACCAATTTCGATGATCGCGCATACTCCCCGTGGATCGATGCTCCCAGTGCCAGGTGCTGTATATTACTTGAGCGTGGTGCTTGCGCGTAGGCGTAAACATTTTACACATCACTCTTTCGGCCTATCAACAATGGCCTCCAACTCTATGTCATGTGTAGGGTAACTCTGCTCGTGGTTCTTATTTATCAGGAATAAGCCACCACTTTCGTTGTAAAAACACATCGATTCGTCCTTGAGTCATCACAATACACTTGTGTTGCCTTTATCCACTGCAGGACTATCGGAGAAAGGGCTAAGGAAAGCCTCCTCTTTAATTCCTGGAATGCTCTCTCACACAAGTCATTCCACTCAAACTTGACCTCCTTCCAGGTTAATCTCGTCATAGGCAAAGATAAACTGGGAGAAGTCCTCAATAAACCTCTTGTGATACTGACCAATCTCAAGAAATTGTGTTTCTCGAAGACCGACTTTGGTCTCTCCTAACTCATAACTGCCTCAACCTTATCTAGGTCCACGGATATGCCCAAAGTTGATACCACGTGCCCCAAGAATCTCACCTTAGGAAGCCAAAACTAAAACTTGTTGAATTTGGCATACAACTGATGCTCCCTCAAGGTCTGGAGAACAACCCTCAAGTGACGCTTGTGATCCTCCTTAGACTTGGAGTAGATCAAGATGTCATCTATAAAAACCACAACGAACCAATCTAGGTAGGGCTAGAACACTCTATGCATGAGATCCATGAATGCCGTTGGGGCATTCGTCAATCTGAAAGGCATCACTGTGAACTCAAAATGCCCATATCGCATTCTAAACGTTGTCTTAGGCATATCTGCCTCCCTAAGTCTCAACTGATGGTAGCCGATGCCTTCATCTATCTTGGAGTAAACCCGCTCCCTTATCAATTAATCAAACAAATCATCAATCTGTGGCAAAGGGTACCTATTCTTGATAGTAGCCCTATTCAACTACCGATAATCTATACACAACCGAAGAGTCTTGTCCCTCTTCTTGGAAAATAGAACCGGAGCGCCCTAAGGTGAAGTGCTCGTCTAACGAAACCTCTGTCTAATAATTTCTACAATTGGACCTTGAGCTCTGACTTCGTGACGCCATTACGTGAGGAGTCATAGAGTAAATGATATACTGGGTGTATTGGCTTCGATATGAAGTCTACATCCTATATTAAGGTAATCCCGGTAGTTCATCTGGAAAGACATCCTCGTACTCACAAATCACCCAAGGTAGATCCAAATAACGTCTCACCTCGTCTTCCAAGGTAAGGCTTGCTAGCCACCCTATCAACTGCCCATGCCACTTAGAGTCGTACACGGATCGGGGTAAAGCGTCATGCTTCTCCCCCTGAAATGTAACACAAGTACCATCAATGTGTACGCCGTAACCCTCCTACGATCACAATCAATGACGACTCGATGTGCTGTCAACCAGTTCATCCCAAGGATGACATCAAACTTCGTCATGTCGATGACCCTCAGGTTCACAGTGAGTAGAATCCCTAAGATCTCTAGCTCACAATCCCGACATATTTGACTAACACTCACCTAGTTCCCAGCGGAGAACTAAAAAACAAATATAAAAAATTAAAAACAACAAAAATAAAATGTAAATGGGGCAGGTTTGGGAATTTTTCCCATCCCCGTCCCGTTTAATCTTTTAAATAAGACAGGTTTGAGAATTTTAAAAAAAACAAACGGGTCGAGGTTGGAATGGGCCGCCCGGTCCTGAACTCCCCCTCCCCCTATTGTCATCCCTAGTAGTGAGTGTTGCTAGCCTTCTTCCTTGTTGGGCAATGGTGGAGTTTTTCTTGTTTTGGTGAAATATGACTTTTTCTGAATAGAAAAAGCCAAATATTTTGACTTTTTCTATTCAAAACTTTTTTTAGAAATTTCAACATTAAGTCATGAAAATTTTAAAAATAAACAGTTGAATGCTAAAAAAGATGTTAGCTTTAGCAAAGTAAAACAAACAGCCCCTAATTGGCGTTTGTTTCGTAACTTTGCTGAAAGAAAATTGCATCTTTCATTGCCCTAGTTGTTTTTAACTTTTTCATAACATATCGATGAAATTTAAAACAAAAAAAATCTAAATAGAAAAAGCCAAAATATTTGTCTTTTTTTATTCAGAAAAAGTCATCCTCCAAAACAAAAAGCACCACTCTTATTCAACAAGACGAAGAGCTAGCAATATTCAATACCCAATGTTAAAAAAACAAATAACTTAATACTTAATACTATTAAGTACTATTTAGCATTAAATTGAAAAAAAAATCTATTCAGCATTAAGTGAAAAAAACAAACGCTACCTAAATGCTTCTCTTAATAAGTTTGTTGTGAAAAAACGTTTCTTAATAAATTTGTTGTGAAAATCATTGTTGACAATTTTAAACACTGGAACAATGGTCACTAAGCCAAAATTATCGATTCACGATTTACAAATTGGATAAGTGATCGAACTGCGGTTGATTGAATCGATGATGTTATAAATATATATTTATAATTTTTTTAAAAATTAAAATTAACTTTAAATTTTAAGAATATTTAATTTAATATTTATAATATTCATTTATTCATCTATGCATAATTGTATTAATATTTTATTTTTTATGAAACATAATATGCATAATATTAAAATATTAAAATTGATTGAAAATACAAAATATAACATTATATTAAAATTCATTCATATTTATATTTTTCGAGATTGGATATATAAATTTTTTGTATAAATTTAAAAAAAAAATGTGGTGCTAGCCTTAGGGTGGCAACATAGTGGATTTGGGATCTTTCATCCTTATCCCATTCCCGTTCCAAAAAATTTAGTTATGACTCATACCTATCCCAAACCCTTGACAGGGCGACATCCTTAATCCCATCCCTATTATGTGATAATTTCTTAAATCTCATACTCGTCTCATCCCAAACTCGGAATGACAAAGGTTTCATATTCTTCAATTTCAAGCAACAAATACTCCAAAAAAAAAATTATATTTATTTTTCTGGATTTCTCACAACCAAAACAAACTTTTGAAGGTGACACCCCTGTTATCTCACCAGGAGTTGGGATCTTCTCTCGAACATCACTGAATAGAGGACAAGGGCGATCAAACATCTGCCTAATGTCAAATCCCGACAAGCATTACGAACGACTCCACCGGTTGTAGCCGACTTAGAGGATCATAACGGGTTAAAGCTAAAAGATGGTTGGGGCTGGGCTGACTTGGCAGCCTCAGCCAATACAATCTCCTAGTATTTGTCAAACGGCAGAGCCGCCCAACTGACAAAGCCATTTAATGACCATCAACCTCAACCGTTCGGTCAGGCAATAGACCAGGAGCCACTCGCAAAACGACGTCTAGGTCGACAAGCCAAAGTTGACCTCTATAAGTCCGGAGAAGCTGTTACGACGCCTGACAAGTGGGCCCCTTAGCCTCCCACATCAGGCTCAATCATACGTTAGTAGGACTATTCAAGAGCCAATTGCTCCTCGACACGTGGCATACATGGTTCTATATAAGGAAGATGAGAGGACAGGACAAGGGGTTAGAAAAAAAAAAAAAAAGGAAATTCCTAGAGAATACACCTGCTTGGGAGATTCGCTCTTATCGGGAGGATCTTCACTAACACCTTATGTGGGAAATTGACTAGAAGTTAAACCATTCCCTCTCTAAGAAAAAAAAAATAAGCCGAGACGAGACAGAATTAGTATGTCGGATAACTTTGGGAGTATAGAGTCGAATGTCGACACAATGATTGTAGTGCTAGAACGCCAAATAGAGGTGCAATGCGCCGAGATGCGCAGGGAGCTTGATGAGCTAGTGAAAGTAAATCCGGTCCTAAGTACAAAAAATGAAGAGTTGTGAGCAGGGGCCGCGACACTAGTGACACTGATTTGCAATGTGGTACCCATTGGACTGGCCGACACTACGTTGCCGCCCACGAACGCCTTCACCGAGACTGCTGCCACTATGTTAATTGACAAGAGGAAGTGTGTTGAATGCCTTAGGCAAGCCGACATCAGTTATTCACATGACACAGACAGTTGGGATCATCACAGGCACTGCCCAGTCGTGAGAAAACAACTCTTTTCCCATAACTAGACTTTGCAAGTGCTCAGTGATATAGCATATTCCTCGTTCACGATGACGATTCTATCCCAAGAGCCACCCCAAACTTCTCCATGCCAAAGTTTCAAATGTTCAACAAGTCGGGAGACCCGTTTGATCACCTGATGCACTTTAAACAAAGTGATGACTTTGCAATGCGAGAATGACCCATTATTATGCAAAGTGTTCCCCTCGAGCATAGGGACCCTTTTCATACAGTTCTTCCCGCAACTACCTTCGAGTGCAATAGCATTATTCACAAGCTCTCGAGAATCTCGTTTGCGACCAGTACTTGTGCTCACATAAAGCCCAGCGGTGTGGTGTACTTATTCAAAACCAAAATGGAAAGAGGCAAATCTCTGAGAGACTTTATGAAGAGTTTCGGAGGAATATTCCACCAGTTAAAGGTTGTCATCATGGACTCCGTAATGCAAGTCGTGAAACAGGCAGTGAGGCCCAACTCTTAGTTATTCAATTTGATCTCCCTCAGCTATTCGGCGTCGTCGACCCAGATTGTTTATTTGTAAATATTTGTTCTGAACATGACCTAGTTGTGCATCAAGGCACGCGATGAGTGATCGACGAAATCGCGAGATGCAGTGGGACCTCACTCTGTCTGGTGTGCCCGACTAAGGTGTCGTCGTTTGACTCTTGGGCTGAGTATAAGATACAGCAAACATAGAAATGACCCAGTAAGGGGTGAGGTAAAGTTCGCATTGCCACTAGAGAAGATCCTCCAGCAGGCGAGTAAAGAAGCGGAGTTCAAATGGCCAACACCACTGCGGAGATCAGCAGACGAGCGAGACACAGGGAAGTTCTATGGCTATAATCGAGATCATGGGCACAACAACAAGCAGTGCCAGAATCTTCGCTACCTTTTAGAGTCAATGGTGCGAGCTGGGAGGCTCAAGGAATTCATACAACGAGAAAACCACTTGTCGAAGGAGATAGAACACCCGAGTCCCGGACAACCCTCTCCTCGTCATTTTAGCAATCTTCTTTTCCAAACCAAGGCTAGTAACCCAATAGGAACCGATGTCGCGAGGCCTTGTGGCGTGCGATATTCATTCACAGCGGCTAGCGTTTATCTTATAGATGGGATCATATCATTTTCAAATCAAGACAGCAGAGAGTTAGACCACCAGCACAAAGACGCCCTCGTGCTTGCCCTAGGAATCAGAAGCTTTATAGCAAGGTTGGTGCGTGTTGACATCGGGAGTGCGGTTGACACTATCGATAGTCGGACACTGATGCGGATGGGATATCGGTGTCGGCGTTCACACGGCGTTGAGAAGCGTTTCTCGCGGGTTCGATAGATGGCAAATCCTTCTTAGGCGAGATCACCTGTGACGGCCCCAACTTGGCATAGGGCGTCAAGTGAGGGGTCATTTTTTTTTTTTCTTCACGTATAAACTTCAAGCTAGTTAATTCATATAATGTTAAACATTTAACTTGTATTATATTTTGTAGCAGCGGATTACAAAATATATATACAAACTCAAGCGTATATGAAGTGTTCAACATTTAATATTTATTAGTTTACAAAATTTCATATCTGAAATGAACCTAAATGTCTTCAGAGTGGGCACTGATGATGTGTGGCCTTTAGCGCTGATGTGGATTACCCGAATCCTCTGGTTTCCTCTTACGTACTACGGATTGAACACCAGTGCTAAACTGCAGCTTAGTGAATATGACCTCTATTAAAGTCCTGCAGCTACTATATAAATGCATACAACACATATAACATTTCTGATTCTTATCATTTTCATATATATACTTTTCACCTTGGTTCATTTCTTATCGTCTTCCATATACTTTTCATGTCATCTTGTACTTTACTTCTTGTTCTTGTAGCGTATACTATCATCGTATAGCCCGTCTTACATGCTTCTCAAATCATGTCATCTATTCTCTACATTTCATTTATATACGTCATTTCTTTTATGTTTCATGCATAAACGCAGAAGTGGATACGAGGAATCTATAAGGAGCCGAAGCTGTACTAGCGTAAGCGTTGATTACATAAAACCCGAAAATGTTGTTATCATTGTGCGAAGACGATGACCATCTATAAAGAACGAAGCGTGGTGACCACTGGGCCATCGTGATCAAGCGGGATCTATCTCATCGATTCAAACGGGGCCTCGATATCAGAACTTGTATGTTGCAGACTTGTTTTTCCCTAATAAGCATGCCCATCTATCCCTCTACCAGGTTCTAAGCAGACAATCAATATGTATTTTATGTTCAGTATATACCTCATATTCCCGAATAATTATTGTCATTCGGTAATAACTATGCTTACCATGTATGCTTATGAGCTATTTATGAATTCATAATAGGCGTTCATAATATGAATAGTATGGTTACACTGCGGGGCCTGCCTTTCATGATTTACGGAATGAATACGAGTTCCAATTTTATCAAGCTATCTATGGATGGATTCTTAACTCCAATTGGATTTCCATAGAGTCGAAACACCGAATCGGAGTTCGGACGAAGAAGTTATGACGCCAGAAGTTGGGGTCATCGTAGGCAACCAGTGACTGGTAGCGAGCGGCGACCTCAGTGAATCAGTCTAAAACCTCGGTCTGACATCTAATATTCTACTCATGATTATGAATGGATTCTTGACTCAATGGGCTTTCCATAGAGTCCAAGAACACCCGAATCGAAGTTCGGACGAAGAAGTTATGACCTTCCGAAGTTGGAGGTCATACGTAGGCAACCCAGACGAGCTGACCTGAACTGGCCGAGTTGACCTGACCTCGGTAAGCTCGGTCTAACACCTCGGTCTGACATCTAATATTCTCCTCATGCATATGAATGGATTCTTGACTCAATGGGCTTTCTATAGAGTCCAAGAACACCCGAATCGGAGTTCGGACGAAGAAGTTATGACCTTCCGAAGTTTGAGGTCATATGTAGTCAACCCAGACGAGTTGACTGGGCGCGCTACGGGGATGGGAGTCTGGTGACCTCTCTTGACCTCTGAGGATGAGGTATGCGACCTCTGGGATGAAGTGCTGACCTGCGAGGATGAGGTCTTCGACCTCTGCGGGATGAGGTGCGTTGTTCCTCAACGACATGAATGCGTTGTCTCTGTTTGGATGAGGTCTGGCGACCTCTCTTGGATGAAGGTCTGGCGGGTTCTTCTCACCTCTACCCGAGATGAGGTCTGGCGACCTCTGTGGGGATGGTGCTGGCCGACCTCTGAGGATGAGTCTGTAACCTACGCGGGATGAAGTCTGACCCGACCTCTGTGGGATGAGGTTTCTTGACCTGCTGCGGTATGGTCTGTGACCTCTGCGACATGGGTTTCTTGATGACCTCTAGCCATTAGACTATTCGGAGTAAAAGACATAACTTAGTCTACAGGGTTTGAATTAAGAGGAGATTCAAGCCTAACATCAAGTTCATTGATGTGGCTACAATTTACGGAAGGACTTCTGCAAAATTCCTTTATTTTGACGAAGCCCATTCTAGGTCCGACTACTAAGTATGATTAAAAATAGGAAAATTTTAAGGTTCAACACCTTCTTACGTCACGAAACACAACTATAGAAAGACCTTAGAACTTTTCTCAACTTCGGCACAGACGAAATGAGTTTGAGAGCTTCCCAATTGAGCCATACGAAAAGGTTCGACCATGTATCTAACCTTTCCCGGACCAAAACTACACAATCCATACTATTATCTTAAAATCGACACTTTCCATACGGAACTAACAAGTCCCATACAACCCCGAAACATGTATCCATACGTGATCTTAACCTAACTATTCTTCCTTTTCTTATATCTTATAACATAGTGTTTGTTTCTCCCTTTCTCCCGAAGACCAAAATGAGATATTTCTTTTGGTCTTATCATATTGATCTTATCCTTTTTTTATTTCATTTTGGTCCTCGACTCTTCTAATATTTGCAAATCAATTTATGATATTTTTCTGATAGCCTTAAATCTTCTTTATTATTTGTAATTTAACTTATGCATATTCTTACTTTTTGTTTTTATCTTTATTTTATTAGGACAAATATACTTTTACTTTTGGCTATACCTAAACATGTTATCAAGCAGATTTAGGGTATAATTTGGGGTGTTACAACTCTCCCCCCCTTAAAAAGAATTTCGTCCTCGAAATTAACCTTTGATTATAAGAGTTGTGGATCTTTGTGCTCTCATAGTTATACGGCTCCCAAGTAGCTTAACTCTCTGAGTGGTGTTGCTAGAGCACTTTCACTAACGGTACTTGTTTGTTCCGCAACTGTTTCACCTCTCGAGCCATAATGGTCTTTGGCTCCTCATCATATGACAAATCCTCTTGTACTTGTATCTCTTGCCTTTGGTAGTATGCGACTTCATCGAGTCGTATCTCGGCTTATCGACACATGAAACACATTGTGTAATTTGGCCAACTCCGGAGGGAGTGCCAATCGATAAGCCACAGGGCCAATACATTCCAAAATCTCATATGGCCCTATGAACCTTGGACTCAACTTGCTTTTCTGACCAAACCTTAGAATTTTCCTCCGGCAGTGATACTTTAAAAAACCTTGTCTCCCACGTTATATTCAATATCTCTCCTCTTTAGGTTGGCATACGACTTTTGTCGATCACTAGCCGCCTTTAACCTCTGCTGAATAACTTGTACTTTCTTTTCTGTATCTTTTACTATGTCTAGACCTATCAGTTTATGCTCATTCAATTATGTCAAACACAAAAGAGTTCTACATTTCCGGCCATACAAAGCTTCACATGGTGCCATACCAATGCTTGACTGAAAACTATTGTTATAGGCAAATTCCATCAATGGAATATACCTATCTGACTAGAAAATTCCATGACCTGACCTCGAAGCATATCTTTGAGCATAGTCCAATCTGTTGTCCGTTTGTTTGCGGATGGAATGTCGTCATAAACCGACTTAGTGCCTAAAACATTGCTCATTCCTTCGGAACCTTGATGTAAATCGCGAATCTCTATCCGACACAATAGACAACGGCACACCGTGTAATCGCAATATCTCATCCACATATAACTCAACTAGTCGATCCATAGAATAGTCAATCCTTATTGGTATAGAATGGGCCGACTTTGTGAGCCTATCCACAATCACCCAGACATAATCATGTTTTTGTTATGTGAGGGGAAAACCCGACACAAAATCCATTGTAATGTTATCCCACTTCCATTGAGGAATTGGAAGGGATTTAACAAGCTGTTGTTAGCACTTAGTGTTGAAACTTGACTTCTTGACCACGTTAAACATCTAGACAAATACTCAGTCACATTTCTTTTCATTCCTTTCCACCAATAAAAGCGTTTTCAGATCACAGTACATCTTATTCCCTCCGGGATGCATGGTAAATGTCGTATTATGAGCCTCATATAGCAACTTTTGCTTTAGCTCTTTATCATCACAGTACACATAGTAATGCGGAAATACAAACCTCTAGCTTCTTTCTCTAAAAACTTGGTCTTGTCACCATCTCTAACCATCTGTAGCTTTTACGTAACTCTTCATGTCATTTTTTATGAGCATGTAATCATTTTACTTTAAAGCCGGGTTGCGCTTCTAGTTGAGCTAACATGGCTCCATCATGCGCTGGTCTCAATCAACTGTCTTGTAGTGACATTGCTACCACTGTTTTTCGACTTAAAGCATCGGCTACTATATTAGCCTTTCTAGGGTGGTAATCTATGATGCAGTCATAATCCTTAAATAACTCTAACCACCTCCGTTGTCTCAAATTTAATTCTTTCTGCGTTAGCAAATACTTGAGACTCTTATGATCGGTGTAAATTCTACATGTTTCCTTGTATAAGTAGTGTACGCCATATTTTAAAGCAAACACTCACATGACCCGACTCTGAGTCATGAGTGGGATGGGTTTTGTTCATGTGGCTCGTAATGCGGACGCATAAGCCCTTGCTCCCATCTTGCATTAACACGCATCCTAAACCCAGTGCATGAAGCATCACTATACAAGGTATACTCTTTTCACGAAGTAGGTTGCGTCGTGCGGTGCTTGACAGCCATTCCTTTCCAGAAATTGTTCAAAACTATTTTGACATTTATGCATCGAAGTAAACTTTCAAGTGCTCTTTGAGTAACTTGGTGAGATGGAAGCTATGGTAAAAGCCTCTCTACAAATCTTCTATAATAACTTTGCTAGACGAGAAACTTCGCCTCGGTCACATTTCGGTGGTTTCAGTCTCAGTGATCTTGATCTTTGTAAGATTACGACTCTTATCTCTCCAACAGACACAATATGGCCAGAATGAAACTTCCTTTGTAAAAATCACATTCATGAACTTTAGCATATAGCTATGCTTTTCTCTTAACGTCTTGAAGACTATTCTCAGTCTTTATTCATGTTCTGTTCATCCTTAGAATACACCGAGGATGTCATCGATAAAAACCCTGACAAATTGATCCCATAGAGATTCGGAAAACCTATTCATCAAATCAAGAATGCGTCGGTGCATTAGTGACCCAAATGGCATGACCAAGAGCTCTATAATAAGCCTTCTTGAGTTCTTAATGCAATCTTGACACATCTACCTCCTTTACTCTCAGCGATAATACCACGATCGCAGTACACATCTTTGAAAAAGTTTTAAACTCAGCTAACTTATCAAAAGATCTTCAGGTTCTCGGTAATGGGTACCTATTTTCACTTGTCACCTTATTGATCTGTAGATAATCGATGCACATCAGTAGGGACATCTTTCTTTTCCTGAATAAAGCAGGTGCACGAGGGGACACCTTTGGGTGGATAAATCCTTTATCAAGAAAGTTCTTGTAATTGACTCTTTAATTCTTTAGACTCAGTTGGAGCCATCCTATCTGATTGCCTAGACACTTAGGAATACATTTACAGTATAATTTCTATAGCTAGATCACTTTCTCTCAAGTGGAATACCTGGTAACTCTTCAGGGAATACTTCTGGAAATTCCCTTACTATTGGGATCTTTTCTACATCAACTTGACCTCTCTTGGAGTCAAGTATCACAGCCAAGAATGTCTCACATCCTTTCCTCATAAATCTCACAAGCATAATTGGAGATCACATTGGACATTACACTTGATCCGATGCCTTATCTTGTCCTCGATGCAGTCGAGCATCTGACTACTGCGTCTTTTGTCCCTGATCAGCGATAGCTCGATGCTTTAGACGACCCGATCCATGCACAGAATCAGTCAGGTGGCCGAATGGCTGGGTTATCAAATCGAAACTCTCTTGTTTGTATAACAATGGGCAATTTACATATATGCTATTCCACCTTAGCAATGTGCCCCAGCCAGGAATAGTTACATGCATGTCATATGCTAATTTCTCCATTCTTTGGTACTTTGTCAAATACATACTCCATGCACACATATGAATGAGTAGATCGGGATCATTGATCGTACATCTCAATATCATTTAAAGAAAATATACAATTTATAATGCCCTCAGGAGCATGCAGATCCTCACGAGCCTTCATAGCATATGCTCGTCTTTGGTCTTTGCTAGGCATAGGACGATCCACTTGTCTCAAAACTATGCCCTCATAGTCTCACATCTTGAGATGGGCCATTACAACTCCTACCACGATCGCGAGTCGAAGAGTGGTCTTGCCAAATCTTCCTCGCCGTCTTGTTGACTTCTAGTATCCACGACTCGGGGACCTTTGTCTTTATCAAATTCTCAAGGCTTCCACACCGGAAACACCCTCCTGTCACTATCCTGCAAACTCCCAAATGCCTTTGAAGGCAATGAGGGCATTTAGGAATTTCTCCCTGTCCAACTGAAGCACCTCTACCTATACTATGTGCTACATTGGACCTTTGCCTTCTACCTCTCGTAGCGAAACTATATTCTGATTGAGCTGGAGGTTCTCTAGCTCTTTTTCCCGAGGAGGACGAAGCTCCTCTAGAAAACTTCTTTTGAAATCTTTCTTTACTGCTCGTTTCTAGTCTCTCTACTTTCATTGTAGGACAAGCGATAGAAATCCACTTTGTTTGGAAGAGAAGTCATAGGTGCAGGAAAATACCTCTTGATGGAATCAAGCAGTCCATCCTCAAATTGCCTACTGCCAAAATGACTGGTGAGGACGATTCTAGTGCATATTTACTAAGATGGCTAAATTCTTTTTCATATTCAGCCAGATTAAAGCTCCCTTTACTTCAAATTGGTATTTTACCTTGGAATCCCTATACATCTCGGTAACATACTTTGCCCTGAACTCTTGGACAAAGAACTCCCAAGTCATGGGATTTGGAATCACAGGACTTCTCAAGCTAGTTCCACCAATCATATGCCTCGCTCTGTAATAGTGAGGCGCACATGATACTCTCGATCGAGAGGACATCTAACCTCTTAATACCCTTTCTAATTCTAACAGGAATTGACTTTTCTCTTACTCTTCCATGCTCGACCCTGGAATTCCTACGCTCCATGTCTTCTTCACGTATGCAGTAGACTTTAGGAGAGGAGTCGATCTATCGAAAGCTGAGCCATGTCTTGCGATATTCTCAGCAAGGCTTCTATGGGCTCATTAGGTACATTACTTTTGAGGCTCAGAAGTTGATAACCCTTGTTCCCTTGGGTTAACACTCTCGGCTTAGGGACGATCATCTACTCTGAAAACCTGAGGACATCCACATCGAGACTGACACATTTACTAAACACAGGCTTTTCTATCATATACTTTATTCCCGAACGCTAAACCACAAACTCGATACCCTAAAGCTGTGGCGCCTGACTCGGCATAGGGTGTCGAGTGAGAGTCATTTTTTTTTTTTTCTTCACGTATAAATTTTAAGCTAGTTCATTCATATAATGTTAAATATTTAACTTGTATTATATTCTATAGCAGCGGATTACAAAATATATATACAAGCTCCATATATGAAAGTGTTCAACATTCACAAATATTTACACATTTGGTTTACAAAATTTCATATACAAAATAAGCCTAAATGTCTTCGGTAGGCACCTATTGATGCGTGGCCTTTAAGCCTTTGATAATGGATTGCCCGGTCCTCTGGTTTCCCTCTTTTGTACACAGTTGAACACTCGTGCTAAACACGCTTAGTGGGAATATGGCCTCTTATTAAGAGTGTGCGACTACATATAAATCGTATAACACATTATAACATTTACAGGATTCTTATCATTTCTCATATATATATGCTTTTCATAACAGGTTTTCATTTCTTATCATCTTCCATATACTTTTCATGTCGTGCTTTATGCTACTTGTGCTTGTGTTGTATCTTATCATCGTATAAGCGATCTTATGCTTCTCAATCATGTCATATATTCTCATTTCATTTGCATATACGTCATTTCTTTTATGTTTCATGTAACAAACCTTAGAAGTGGATATAAGTCTATAAGGGCCCGAAGTATTTGTACTCAACGTAAGCAGTGGTCTATAAGGGCACGTATTTATTATCATTATGCAGACAATGACCATCTATAAGAACGAAAGCTGTGGTGACCCTTCGGAGGTGTAGTGATCGCGAGATCTATCTCGTCGACCCAAACGGGGCCTCGATATATCGAACTTGTATCTTTGGACTTGTTTTCCACTATTAGGCATGCCGTCTATCCCTCTACACGAGGTTCACAAGCGGACTTTCAATATGTATTTTATGTTCGTATATACCTCCTTATTCAGAATAATTATTGTCATTCGGTAATCATATATGATATATGTATACAATTATTTATTCATATCTTTGCATTTTCATATCTCATTATTATAAATAACTATGCTTACCATGTATGCTTATGAGCTATTTATGAATTCATAATAGGCGTTCATAATATGAATAACTATGGTTACCTATAGGGCCTACTTCTTTTCATGATTTCTGGAATGAATACGAGTTCCACTTTTATCAAGCTATCTATGGATGGATTCTTGACTCAATGGGCTTTCCATAGAGTCCAAGAACACCCGAATCGGAGTTCGGATGAAGAAGTTATGACCTTCCGAAGTTGGAGGTCATACGTAGGCAACCCAGACGAGCTGACTTGACCTCGGTGAGCTCGGTCTAACACCTCGGTCTGACATCTAATATTCTCCTCAGGATTATGAATGGATTCTTGACTCAATGGGATTTCCATAGAGTCGAAACTTAGTCGGAGTTCGGACCCGAAGAAGTTGACCTTAGAAGTTGGAGGTCATGCATTAGCCCAACCCGAGACGAGTGACTTGAAGCTAGTGAGCGGCGACCTCGGTGAGCTCGGTCTAACACCTCGGTCTGACATCTAATATTCTCCTCACGCATATGAATGGATTCTTGACTCAATGGGATTTCCATAGAGTCCAAGAACACCCGAATCGGAGTTCGGACGAATAAGTTATGACCTTCCGAAGTTGGAGGTCATATGTAGTCAACCCAGACGAGTTGACTGGGCTGGCGGGCTACAGGGATGAGGTCTACAGGGATGAAGTCTGGCGACACTCTGGGATGAGGCCGCATGCGACCTCTGCGGGATAGTCTGGCCGACCTCTGCGGGATGAGGTGCGACTCTGCGGCATAATCTGTGACCTCTAACGTATGAGTCTGTTGTCCTCGCTAGATGAGAATGCGGTGAGGTGCAACGACCTCACGGGATGAGGTCTGCTTGACCTACGGCATGAGGAATCTGACCTCTGCGGCATGGTCTGGCGACCTCTACGGGATAGGTTTCTTGACCTCTGCGGGATGAGGTCTTGACCTACGGGATGAGGTATGCGACCTCTGCGGCATGAGGTCTGGCCGGCCTCTGACATGAGAAGTGCAGCTGGCGACACACGGCCTTGAGGTGCAGCTGGCGAGCACTCGCCCATGGGGCGTTCGGAGTAAAGACCATAACTTAGTCCTACGAGGGGGTTCAGTTGTAAGGAAATTCAAAGCCTAACATCAAGTTCATTGATATGGATACAATTTACGAGGAAGGACTTCTTGCCAAATTTCCTTTATTTCGACCCAAAAAACCAGTTCTAAGGTCCAATTTGCGAGTATGATCAAAAATAGGAAAATTTTAAGGTTCGACTTGTAGCCACGTCCCCAAAACACAACTATAGGAGCCTTAGAACTTTTCTCCTTCCTTTCGAACAAGAAATGAGTTTGAGAGCTTTGAGCAAACCATACACAAGAAAGGTTCAGCCATGTATCTAACCTTTCTAGACCAAAACTACACAAATCCATACTATTACACTAAAATCGACACTTTTCCATACGGAACTTAACAAGTCTCATACAACCCAAAACATGTATCCATACTTGTGATCTTCTTCTTCTTCTTCTTCCTTTCTTCTCTCTTCTCTCTTATCCGTGTTTGTGGTCCTCCAACTCTTCTAATATTTGCAAATCAATTTATGATATTTTTATAATAACCTTAAATCTTCTTTATTATTTGTAATTTAACTTATGCATATTCTTACTTTTGTTTTTATCTTTATTTTATTCCGGACAAATATACTATTACTTTTATTATACCCTAAACATGTTATCAAACCGTTAGGGTATAATTTGGAGTGTTACATCACCCTCCTCGTGATTGTTGGTCCCGTCACCATTTTTGTCCTCTTCTTTGTGATCGTGGACCCATGCCCGCTCAACATCATTATAGGAAGAGCGTGGATACATGCTATGAAGGTCGTCCCTGCCACTTATCATCAAACTCTGAGCTTTCTCATGTCATGGGCTGGATAAATTTGGCGATCGAGGCCTTTCGCTATCGTCAGTGGAAGCCAGCGGAAGCGCCGAATAAATCACGAAGAGAGGCGTGAGGCTAAGGTACCACATCGTGTAGCCTCTCGAGGAGCATGTCCCTACGAAAGGACAGACAGTTTTCTTAGGGGCCTGTTAAGGGAAGAAGCAGAGAGCATCCTCACTATGATAAAGGACAACGTTGAAGTTTTCGCATAGGAACATAAGGACATGGTCGGAATAGACCCCGCATTTCCCAACATCATCTACGTATCCAGGAGGGGAGCTATCCGATGAAACAGAAATTACAACTTATTCATCTTAAGAGAGGTAGCATTATTAAAGCTGAGGTGGAAAAACTCCTAGCGGCAGGGTTCATCCATAAAGTGCAATATCCCAAATGGTTGGCAAACGTAGTAGTGGTTTAAAGGCAAATTAAGCTTATGTGTTGAAGCTATTCGAATCTGATAGAGGGTGCGAAGGATAACTTCCCTGTCGAAATTTATCAAATTATGGATGCCACGAATGGGAACGAGCTCATTTCCTTCATGGACGCCTATTTAGGGTATAACCATATCTTCATGTTCCCTCGAATGCGGTGAAGCAATGTTCATCCTCACGGAGAATTTATGTTTTAGCACTGAGTAATGCCATTTAGCGAGCGTCGAACAACGTATTGGAGAATGATGACCAAGATATTTCAGCCATTTTGGGAAAAACAATGGAAGCATACATCGATGATATGCTCATCAAGTTGCCATGAAAGGATCAACATACTTCCCACCTTAAACATGCCTTCATTTTGATGAGACAACACCGTCTGAAGCCCAATCTCATGAAGTGCGCCTTCAGGGTCAATTTAGGGAAATTCTTGGGCCACCTTATCACTAAGCGAGGGATCGAAGTATGTCCTACTCGAGCCTGAGCCCTGGTCCATTCATCAGATGTTAGTAAAGCAGATTCAGGTATAGACAGGCAAGTCGGCAACGTTGAATCGTTTCATCTTCAAGTCACCCGACAGACTGCGACCATTCTTCTTGACCCTTAAGGGAGCAAAGAGCAGGGGGTGGGATGTCGAGTGTGATCATGCCCTGGAAGGAATCAGGTCTTACTCCTCATTTTTCTCCCGTTTTAAGTCAGCCGACTTTAGGAGAAAAACTTTTCCTATACCTCGCCGCCTCCCAGACAGTCGTGAACGCAATTCTAGTTAGAACCGAAGAAAGAAAAGAGCACATACTAGTATCTTCACCAGCAAATCGCCTTCGTCGAGTCTCGACATAGCGGCCGAAAGTAGTCTTATCACTGGGATAGCGGCGAAAAGTTGAGACCTTGCGCAGCATATCAAATCCTTTGTTCGCCACTTACTCGATAAAGCGGCGGTGTGGCTCGATATGCGAGCGACTTTGAAGTGGTACGATTTGAACCAGCGAATATATGAAACCCGAGAATCTAATTTTCTCAAAAAAGAGCGAAAATCGTAATTTCGGTAAAATCCGAAATTTTCTAGATCTCGGATGACAAAACAGACTTCACTTAGTTTAGATCGTCTAGCGAAATCTAACTACCCGTCGATTTTAGTGAATTAGAAACGGCCGAATTTGTACGTTTCACGAGGAAAGCAGCGTCGACGGGACACTTAGGCGTACGAGTGACACCTGATGTGCCACATGTCAAGATCAGGTTCAGTCAAATTGAGCTCTAGGTGGGGCCCACGTTGACACATGGCATGATGCCATTGGGTAGAAAAGTCAAAGTGGTTGGGTTGAGTGGATAAGAAATCCTCTCAACCAATTAGGAGATGACATGTGGCAATGAGGGAGACAAAAAGGGAGCTTCTTCTCCATTTTTGGCTGAGACATGCAGTGAGTGAGGGAGAAGAGTTCAGTTTTCAAAAATGGTGGATTTTTAGTGAGAGAGTGTGCAACTTCTCTCACAGGATTCGTAGATCGGACCAGTCGGTTTCTTCGGACCAGAGCAAAGTGGTTACAAGTGAAGGCTGCAGCGTGACAGGTTCGAGGAGTTTTGAAAAACTCCGTGAGGTAGGAGTTTTATCCTATTTCTTTTATTTTCGATTTAAGTGTTTTGTTAATGGTTAAGTTGATTTGAGGCTGTGAGTGGTCGTTTGGTCGGTCCCAAAACTTGGGACCAAATTGTTGGAAAAATGTTGAACCCGTTTGAATTGTTTAAGGGACTATTTTGGGTGATTGTTTCATAATTTATGCAATAAATTATGTTTTGGTGTGTATGAGGCCGAAAATAGCCATGAAACTAGGTTCCACAAAGTGGAACCGTGTGTGTATTGAGTTTGCCGCAGACGGCCAGCTATTACAATTTAGGGCTGTTAAAAAGCAGTCTAGGTTTATGAATTAGACCAAAAAACGTCCATGTGTTGTGTGCATGAGAAATTGCTTAGAGTGAATGGCTTGAGTTGTATGAAATTAATAGGTTAATGCATGAACTTAATGTGTTAACATGATGCCCGCAAATTATATAAAACATAATTTGTGTGTGTGGAGTCATTAAATGGAATTGTGATGAGCTCAAGTGAGCTAATTTGCATGTTGGTTGATCAAAATTGAATAACATGTGGTATGAGTGCAAATTTGAGAATATATGCATATTTGATATATTGGTGTAAATTGTGTTGAATTGGCATAATGCATTTAATATGCACCGGGGTAACCTAGAAATTATGTGTGAATGCATGATATGAAAGAAAAGAAAAACGAACATAGTTGCGAAAGGAATTTCAATGGATGATTTTCCGAAGAATGGTGTTCGGAGATGGTCCAACAATTACAAGTCGGAAGAGCCCATGAATTGTTCGGAAGGTTCTCCAACATATTCGCCTCGGAGGGTAGTCCAATACTTTTACCGAAACTCGGTAGCGTGTTTTCGAGAACAACAAGTTTTGTTTTGAAAATGGTGTTTTCTCATACATGGCTTAGGCAAGTGTGAGGGAGTCGGTGAGGACTCGAGACATGGGAATGGGCATGTAGACATTCAAGTAGGATCACGTATTTACATTGAATCATTGAATCATTGAATCATTGCATATGCACTTAGGTGGGGAGTAACCCATTTAGGGTAATTCCACTACTGGGCAATTGCTCACCCTATTGAGGGAATATTATTTCAGGTATAGGGAGCGTTCGAGAAGACGGCTCATCTTAGAGGCCGATTTTGAAGAAAGCCGAGTTGTGGCTTTGATGTTTTTGGTATAACATGTATTAGAATTGTAAATTATAATATGTGTTTGTATTAAGAGTAATGAAATAACTCTTGAACTATTGGAATATAGTTAGGTGTATTTTGATGAGTATTGGTGTATGGGCCCAAGAGGCTATTTTTACTCGGGTATGGGTCTCACGATACGAGACGTATAGATTTTCCGCGAGTTGATGGGTTGTCAACGGACACCTCGGTTTGGGTGGAGTCACGGCAGTATCGGGCTTAGGTACACGAGTACCTAGGGCTTGGGGGACTTGGGCTTACGCCACGGTCTTAGGGTGTAGAGCTTAGGTATATGAATACCTAGGGCTAGAGGGACTTGGGCTTAGGCCATGGTCGAAAGGTGTAAGGACATCACCACTTGGTGGCTCGATGTTAGAGTTTAGGTATGTGATTACCTAGGAAATCACGGGACAAGACTAGAACACTGCATACATTGTGTTTGATGTGTGATGGTGTGTATAACATGAGTTGTATGTTATGTGAATTGTGCGATCATATGTTGAATGTGTTGTGTGAATTGTATGCTTGGTGAGTAGCATAGGAAAAATGTTGAACACTAGGGTTAGTGTGAGAAAAAGTGTTTGAGAAATTTTGGGCAAAAAGTCCAGAATTAAATGAAAAAAAAAATTTGTGTTGAGAGTTTTTTTTCTAAGATTTACGATTGTATAAGCTGGAAAAAAAATAAAATGGATAAAAATAAATTTTATAAATTTTATTTATTATCTGGAAATTGAAAAAATAATATTATTATTTTTTTGGGTAATTTTCCAATAGCGAATGAAAAAAATTGAGTGAAAAAAAAACGGTTTGGCAGGCTGGTTGGGCTCACTGGCCAGGTCACGATACAATGGGGTGTATCGTGCTATCCGACCAGCTGTCGTGACGCCGCGAGCGTGCGGTTTGGGCTGGAGCGTGTCCGCGATACACTCGATTATGTCGTGTGGCGGGCTTGAATGGGAGGGTTTGTGTCACGATGCGATGTTTCTTGACGGGAGAGGGTGGCGGCTGGAGGTGTGTCGCGATCACAGGTCTTTGTATCGTGGTTAATGGGCGAGTTTGGCTGAGGGCGTATCACGTCTGATCGATATGTCGATGGCCCGTGGTGCATAAGGTATGAACCATTTGTTTGTGTCGCGTCTGGCTGGCTCAAGCGATCTGGCCACGGCGCGGCCACGGCTCTGGCCGGGCCGGCGCGTGCAACACGGCACGACACGCGCGACACGGCTAGGCCCTGGCTGCGCTGGCCGTGCGGCTCATGGTCAGTTGGGTGTGCACACATGCGCTGACCCCGATTTTGGACTCAGTGCACTGTTTTGGGACACTGTTCATGAACACTGTTCACAAGATTTTTCAAATAAATAAATAAATAAATAAAATAAAATATTTTTAAAATAAGTTAAAATCAAATCAATTGAAATAAAATCTTTTAAAAAGAAATTTTCTAAAATAAAATTTTTGTTGTTGATTTTGATTTGATATATTGAATTATCGTCTTGCATTTCCTAAGAATGCAAGGACATTGTGTATGAAATGTTTTCTGATATTTGAATAGAGTCTCGGGGCTATGGTTATGCCTTAGAATGTGTATTAAATTGCTTGCCATTTGACATGTGTAGATGGCTAGTCACGGGAGAAGGGCGGTAGAGGTCATCCTGAGTCTTTGGTCGGGCATCATCGACTTTTGACCGCGGGCCTTTCTTGGCTAGTATGGATGTCGTCGCTATCGCACGGGCATGTCTGATAGTAGACCAAAGGCGGGTCAAACGACCTCCAGCGTTTAAAATCACATCGTCCTCCAATGGTTAGAGGAGGAGTGGACTCTAGAGTCAGGACGACTATGACCACAGAGGGAGAGGTAGATGTTATGCGAGGCATCCAGGATATGGGTGTTGGTACTAAGAGGAAGGAAGATCCATCTTCTTCCGGCCCAGAAAAAAGCCCAAAGACTACATTTTAGCGAAGGATATCCCGAGACGAGGGGCCGAGTCATCGGGACCAAGGCGGATGAACATTTAGTGAGCGGGGGCGGATGATGTGTTATTTAGTAGACGGCCTGACACTTCGGCTAGTTGACCCCTGGTAGGAATCCCAGGGTTATGGGACACCTGGAGTCCCGATCGTAGTCAAAGACGAGTTAGGGTTGCTAGTCGGGATGGGCGGACCAGATTGTGCTACCATTGCCGTCAACTTGAACATATGAGGAGGGATGGCTCCCAGACGGGGATCCCGGGGTTTTGGGACCAGCTCGATTTAGTCGGCATTTAGGACGGGAGAGGACCGCGGTTTGTTCCTCCGCCCCTGGTATGGATCGAGCTAAGGTATCGGTTCACGGGGTGCCACTCCGGCACCTGATGCCAGCGGGACGGAGTCACATAGGCGAGGAGCCAAAGCGTGGGTCGAGGGTGCAGGGCGAGTTTGCGGTAGGAGTTCGAGTCCGGGCTGGGCTGGTGACGTGTTCTTGTTGTCGCCCGGCTGGGCATATGGGGCGGGGTGTCACAGGACGGAGGTCTCATGGTACGGACGGCGTTCGGACTAGGCCCAGATTGGAGTAGGGTGCGTTTTACCCTTGCACTTGTTGACTAGAGTAGTTGAATTGGATGCATCATGTTCATTCATTAATGCATCTTGTGTGATAGGTTTGGGCTTAGAGGTTGAGGAGCCTTTAGAAAAGCCATAATATGAGATTTCTTGAGTAGGATCCCCAGGGTGAGTTGGTCAGATGTGTCGAGATCGTGAGTCAGGGATCTCGGTGATTATAGCATGGTGAACCTTAAGATTGGTAGAAATATTGGGTGTTGATGTCATTCTTGACATGGATAAGATGTGACCATCGGGTTGTCATTAATTATTGTTATGTAGGGTTATCATGCAGGTACGGTCTTGGAGTTAGGTGAAGTTACATATGCCTGCACGATTGGATGTATGTACGTGAAGTGGGGACAGATTCTTTTAAGGATGGAGAATGTGAAACCCAGAAAATCGAATTTTTCTCGAAAAAAGGGTATTAAAATCGTAATTGGTAAAGTAAAAATTTTTCTAGATCTCGGATGATGAAATGGACTTCCTTAGTTGGAATCGTTGATTCGAACACACAGTAGGTTGAGGCGGAATCAACAAAATTTATATCCTGGTTCTCACTCTTTGTGTGATCAAGCTCACTCTTGATTATAAGCGGTCTAGGAGTCGAACACGGGGATGGGTTTTCATCCTATGAATGATTTGCATAAGTGTGAAAAGGTAAGGCTTTCTATTGGATTTTGGATTTGTTTCAAAAAACGGTGTGAGTAGTTTGAAAACTGAATAGCGTAAGGGCGAGAGTGATGTGTGAAAGGTATCTTTGAGATTTAAGGTCACTAACTTGATAACATAGGGCAAACAAGTGTCACCGGGTTTTTTATCCTCGCATTGTAATGACGACCTATAGTCAATATACTTAGGATCTTTGTTTAACTAGCAAGCCTAACCTAAATCCTCTATTTAGTCAGCCACGGGTAACATGCCATACGGCCCGCTTTTCGATTTAAAACCTTAACATTCAACATCATTTCAGTGGCTCGTAAAGACCATCTAAAAAACCACAGTGCATCTAGCAATAAGTATACCTTTGTATCTAAGCATGGTAAGTATTGGCCCCAATTAATGGCGTTAAATGATATTGACCCTAGTTTGAGGAAGATGGGGAGCCATAAATCACGATTGCAGCATTCCAACACATGAGGACAACACTGCAAATGCCCCACAACCAAGCTAGCTACCTTCCTCTTAGAAAAGGAAACCTTGAAGCATCTCTGAGTTGTCATCTCAAGAGGTTGTTTAGTAGCCTAGAAAATGAGAGAAAGAGAAAGAGAGAGAAAAGCAAAACCCTAAATGAGCTGCGGAAGATATTTACATAAAAATGAAAATGTGCCAAAAGATTTCTCTCCAATTTCTTGCTTAGGGTTACAAAAACTAAGGGGGTTTATATAGACCACCCATTATGTGTTCTGATAAAGCCTAACATTTTGGCTAAAATAAGGAGACGAGGAGTAATACACCAAAATGAAGTCGGTTTGCATTAATTACAAAAAGGATGACAAGACGAGACAATTTCGCTAAACCAGACGATTTCGCTAGGCGAAGTGCACGAATAGCGAAATCGAGAGGAATTTCGCTAGGCAGCAATTTATTGCTAGCGAGAAAATTCGCTAACCCAGCGAGATTTTTTAGGTGACTCGCGAGTGCATTTTTCGTAGGAACGGTGGTTAAGCGAAATTTTAGGCCTAAGCGAAATTTCACAATTTCGCTAGAATTGCGAAATTTTCGCAATCAGCGAATTTTAGCAATCTTAGCGAGATTCACAGGTGTGTGATCTTCCTTTGCATGGCCCCTCTTTGCTCTATCTTTGCACCCGACTTTTTATCACTTTGCCTTCATTCTTTCTTTGATTTTTGGTATGTTTGATGGGCGATGAATGGGTTCGATCTTCATGGTTTAGCATATGTCTCGATATTAGACTCTCAAGTACGCGAAACACTTGAAACAACCAAAAGCGACCTCACAAGCGACATAAGTGATACTAAGAACACTGAACACTTCAATTGGTATAATTGACATGATTAGTCATAAAAAAGCACTCAAAACCTATCGATATAGGGCTTTCAAATAGCACTTTTTGGGTACTAATCACCCCCCCAGCCGAAAGCGTTGCTAGTCCCTTATGATGCAAAAACAAAAGGAAGTGCATGCGGTGATTCCAAAGTTTATGATTGAAGGTTTATGTACACATAAAAGCAGTACCTTTAAAGGCGAAAAATTGACGCAAGTTTGAAAATCGCCATGAAAGAGCCAAAACCATACAAGAGCAATTTCAGGTCAATATTGGTTCCATGATTCTCAAGCTGGAATTTCCACGAAGTCCTAATGGTTCTTTATGTAACGGTCGAGCGATAAATTGTAAAATTGTCCCTCCCTGACCTAGCAGCATGGCCTTAAGCACACTGACGACCTAGATAAGGATAGTTACGCTTTTCTTTCTTTATTCAACTACATTGTAGGGTGCAATGCTTAAATTCGACTTCACCAAAGTCCAGTGTAATGGGGTCCGCAGGTGGCTCCCGACGATTAAGGTTTGGGCATCGAGCGAAAGGATCAGCGACCCTGAGCTACGGGCCACTTTGGGACTCGAATGACTTGAAAATCAAGCACCTACAAATCGTTAAGCTCTACCTATCCACCCATAGCAGACACTAAATCGATGACTCCTGACCAATTAAGGCTTAGGGCATCGGGCTTGAGCTTCGCCGTACCCCACGGGCCAGGTGTTCGGGTTTCAAGGCAAAGTGTCCACGACTTTATTTTCTTTTCTTCTTTTCTTTTTCTCTTTTTTTCTTTTTTTTTCCTTTTTTTTCTTTTGGAAGACTTCATTGGTCTTCAAATGTGGGTAACTGACCTATCCTAGGTTACAAACATACTGAGGCGCTATGCAAAGTAGAGAAGCAAGCCCAATTTGTATTTATTGAAACAATACAGTGTCTGGTGTGTGAATTAGCTTAAGGGAGAATGTTCAAGTTGAGCATCTTTTGGAACTTCAATTGACCAAAAATTATTTGAAACATGGAATTTGTTCTAACATAAAGGTATGACAAGGGTTTCAAATTTTCCATTTAAGGCAATTCTCAATTGTCAAATTAGGAAGCAATTCAATTATTCAATTGAAGCAATTGATGTCAGTGAAATAGCGATTACATAAGATAGGCACAAAAGTATATGCAAAGTGTGTATATACAGAAACTTTCTAAAAAATAGCAAGAAATTGTGAATTATTTAAACTAAAGCAAAAAGCAAAAATTGTTGAAATTTGCAATTTGGTTTGTGAGAACACCAAATCAACTCAATTTTACCAAAAATTAACAGGAAATTGAGGAGGATGATCTCCTCAAACCGGCCCGATGGTACGAAATTAGAATCCTTGGTGTTGGATTTCCCATTGTTGTTCGGTTTCTCACTGATGAATTCTGAATTGAGCAATTGCCCTACAGTGGCTTCTGATGGTAGTACCACAACACCTGCTTCACCTTGGTTGAGTGTATCCTGCAATTCCTGGACATTCAGCTTCCCTGCATCCTGACACACTGAACATACTCCATCAGGCACTTGATTTTCAGTTTCTTCCAACTTGTGTTTATTGTTCAAGTGGAATATGTTCAACTCCAATGTCATGTTACCGAAGGTAAGTTGCATGACTCCATTCCGGCAATTGATGATTGCATTGTTAGGTACGTGGCCGAAATGGTCTTCCTAAGATGATTGGCACATGATTGGGTTCATTGCAATTGGCTGGTGTCAGCACTACAAAATCATTGGGTAGTAGAATTTGTCTATTTTCATAGACATCCTCAACTATCCGCTGGGATTTTGCGATCTATCGACGATGATAGTGTGATGTTAGTAGGTTTAAGTTCGCAGGCCTAGCGCGCTACCTGAGAATCACGTGAGTAGGTTCCTATTGGCTCCTAAATCAAGCAATGACTTGTCACATGCAATTCCACAGTATTATTTGAAATTGTGGAGATCACCGGATCCTTGTATTTGTGGGGTTCTTGCTTTGGATTATGCTTGACATTCGGTGAAATGCCTTTTCTCAATACTAATCCCTTCTTAATTGTGCAAAGATCTCAAAAATTTTGCATAGAGCGAGGCACTTGTTTGATTATGTCAAGAGGTATGTTGTTCACTGTCTTAGGACTTCTAAGATACACCACACTGTGGGATGCCTTCTTCTTGCCCAAGTGCACATGGAAATGGAGGTGGCATGCAGTGCTTCATTGAATCCTCCTTCGGGGAAAATATGTTTATGGCTCGATTCTTCTCAGTTCACGGTTTTATGACGGGTTTTGGCATTGGTTGATCAACTTCTTTCCTTTCCTCCGGAGGTGATTATAGCCTTCACCTCATCCATTCTGGTGTTGGATGATCCTACCTCATGGATTCCTTTGGGTTTAGCCTTTATTTAGGAAGGAACCTTCCTCTTTCTTGTACCTCCGGTAACTTGTTGATCTTGGTGATTGAATGCGTAGGTTATCAATTTCTGGATTCAAGTTTACTCTACAGCCCCCGTATTCTCTTGTTCGGTGTACTTTCTCATTATCAATCCTTTGTGCCGAGTTGCACATTAATTCTTTGCTCTTCTGGTTATATACCTTTACTCAAATTAAAATGGCTTGTTCCACAGGAGATGAGGATGGTGGTGGTTGTGGTTGATATTGGGAACCAAACTGTGGTTTGGCACCTGGAGGTACATAGGCAAGGGGAGTGGGCTTCCATGAAAGGTTAGGGTGATTCCTCCAATTGGAATTGTAGTTGATACCATATGGAGCATCTATGGGTGGTTTATTTTGATTTAGAACATGGGCATACTCTAGACAGTGCTCCTCAGGGTGATTATTTGATTGAAAATTAGACGAAAGTTGGGATGCAGATAACTCGTGCTTGTTTGCATTTCATGTTGATTTTCATTTCGGATCATCGATCTTTGAGTTAAACTGGTCAATTTCGCTTTCATCTCTGTGTCTTCAGGAAATACGTACTTGTCTCCCCTTTGGTGGTTCGATGGCCTTAATCTTTCGGCTTCCCTTGGATTCGGTTCATCCCATGCCTTTGAGGTTTGTACGTAGTTGAAGTCCATGGCTTAAAGTAGGGTTTTTGCTTTCAAAAAAGTTACCTCACATAGTCTCCAATAGTTTGCTTCATGGTTGGAGACATACCATCATAAGAAATGGTTTACGGCATCCGTATATCAAACCCATGGTACAGGCATGCTTGATGGTCTCCATAAATCTCCCGACACTTGGTAAACCTTTCGCGTCTTGAAGTACACTTGAAGGTATAAATTTGTCTCTTCAAATTGTTAGTCTTATGAAGGCTTTGAAGAACTTCTTAGGAATTACGCTGCGGCTCATTGTTCTAATAGTTCTAGGCCTCGGTGAGTTCGGCCAAATCTTGGCCTTGTCCTTTAAATTCGGTGGAAATGCTTTGACAAGAAATCCATGTCCATCATTCCTTCCTTAAGGTAGTGCATACTTCCTCAAAATCCCTAATATGAGTGTATGGATTTTCATTTTCCATACCGTGATATGTGGGGAGTAGAGGGTACAGTAAGGCCTCAACTGCTACATCTTCGACGGGGAAATTTATGATGCGGGAGGGACGCAACCTAGGAGGTGGATGTGATCCCTCATGGTTCTATAAATGATTGGATTCATTGGGGGACACTGGCCGGCTCTGCGTGTATTGAGAGGATCCATCATTTTCCACTATGTATCTTGGCTGGTGTGCGATCCTTTGTAATCTACTGTTATTCCTACGTCCTAGTGCGCATACAAAGCTGATACAAAGCGAGACACAGGCACAAACAAACTTGCAAAGGGTTATTGTTAACTAAATAAAAGCGGCCCAATCTGAAAAAACAAAAAAAAAACGAGTCACGATTCACTACTTATTGGAATCTACAAAAAATTAAAAGGTTACCTTCACTTGTGATGTTGATCACAAGTACACTTCAACTCATCAAGCGTGGTTTGGCACCATCCCGAACAGCGGCATCATTTTGATTAGGTGCCACGGTAGGTTGAGCGGAATCAACGAAAATTACTATCCTAAGTTCCTCCCTCTGCCCGAGTAGTCAAGCTCTTTGCGATATGGCGATCTAAATTCGAACACGGGGATGGGTTTTCATGCTAGGAATGATTTGCATAAGTGTGAAAAGGTAAGGCTTTCCTATTTGGATTTTAGTTTGTTCAAAAGCAGTGTGAGTATAGTTTAGTTGGAATAAGCTGTAAGGCGAAATTGATGTGCTGAAAGGTATCTTGAAGATTTAGGTCACTAACTTGATAACATAGGGCAAGCAAGTGTCCTCGGGTTTTATCCTCGCGCGTATGACAAGCGACCTATAGTCAGCCATAAGCAGAATCTTTTAACTACGCGAGCCTAACCACCGTCACTCTATTTGAGTCGACCACAGGTAACATGCATCTGACCTTCGGTTTAAAACCTAACATTCAGCATCATTTGTTAACGTATTAAAGACCATCTAAAAAACCAGTGCATCTGGCAATAAGTATACCTTTGTATCCTAAAGCATGGTAGTATTGGCCAATTAATGACATTAAATGATATTCAACCTAGTTTGAGAAGATGGGGAGCCATAAATACGATTACTGTGGCATTCCAGCACATGAGGGACAGCTTTATAGATGCCTGACCAAGCTAGCTACCTTATCTTGAGAAAGAGCAGCGGCGTCTCATTGAGTTGTCATCAGAAAGTTTATTTGAGGTAGCCCTAGAAAATGAGAGAAAGGAGAGAGAAAAACAAAACCACCTAAAGCCAAACTCCCAGGAATGTTACATAAAAATGAAAATGTGCTCAAAGATTTCTCTCTCGATTTCTTGCTTAGGGTTCACAAAAGCAGGGGTTTATATAGACCACCCATTATAAGCGAAACTCTGATAAAGCCTAACATTTTGGCTAAAATAAGGGACGAGTAATACACCAAAATGAAGTGGTTTGCATTAATTACAAAAATGATGACAAGGCGAGCCAATTTAAAGCTAGAGCAGAGACTGATTTACATTGGCGGCGAAATTGCCTGAAGATCATGAGAAATCAGAGAACTGTGCATTTTCTAACTGTTTCGCTGTAGCCGAAATTCGCTGCTGCGGTGGTGATCGCGGCGCATTTTTCTCTAGGAGCGGTGGTTAGCGGGAATTTTTAGGCCTAGCGAAATTTCACAATTTCGCTAGGATTACGAAAATTGCTTCTTGATTGCATTAGCAATCCCAGTAGCTGCCATAATCTTAGCGAAATTCCTAAATTCTTGATCTTCGCTACATGGCCCCTCTTGCTCCTATCTTTGCATAACTTTTATCACTTTGCCTTCATTCTTTCTTTGATTTTTGGTATGTTTGATGGATGATGAATGGGTTCAATCTTCATGGTTTATGTCTCGATATTAAACTCCAGAAATGCCTTGAAAACACCTCTTAATGACAAAAAATAACCTCTAAGCGACATAGAAATTACTAAGAACACTGAACACTTCAATTGGTATAATTGACCGAGTTAGTGCTTGTGGCACTCAAAACCTATCGATATAGGGCTCAAAATAGCACTTTTTGGAGTACTAATCAGTCGATACAGCGAAATCTATATTGCCGCATTAGTTTGTCGAATTACGAGACAATAGGAATTTGCGTTTTTGAGAAGCGGGTGGGCGGGACACTTGTCGCATTTTGAGTGACACACATTGTGCCACGTGTCAAGCACAGGTTCAGTCAACTTGAGCTCTAGGTGGGGCCCACATTGACACATGGCACGATGCCATTGGGTAGAAAAGTCAAAGTGGTTGGGTTGAGTGGATAAGAAATCCTCTCAACCAATTAGGAGATGACATGTGCACTTAATGGGGAGACAAAGGGCTTCTTCTCCATTTTTCTTGAAGACGTCTGCGATTGAGGAGAAGAGTTGAGTTTTCAAAAAATGGTGGATTTTTTGATGAAGTGTCATTTCTCTACAGGATTCCGGCCCGTCGGACCGTCGGATTTCTTAAAGGCCAAGAAGCAAGTGGTTCCTACGGTGAGAGAGGCTAGCGTGGGCCTTGGGTTTGAGGAGTTTGACAAACTCCGTGAGGTAGAAGTTTTATCCTACATGGTTTATTTTCGATTTAAGTGTTTTGTTAATGGTTGAGTTTATTTGAGTAGTGAGTGACCGTTGGTGGATCAAGGCTTGGGACCGAATTATTTGAAAAATGTTGAACCCATTTGAGCTGTTTTGGGGCTATTTTGTTAGTTGTTTCATAATTATGCAATAAATTATGTTTTGAGGTAATAATATGAGGCCGGAAATGGCCATGGCTTCAGTTCCTAAAAGTGGAACCCAGATGTGTAACAATGGCGCCACGGACAACCAACATTATGTTTTGGGATTTATTAAGGGTCAGTTTCTCAGTTGAAGCTAAAACGTCCATGTGTTGTGTGCGTAATTGCTTGATGAGATGAAGCTTGAGTTGTGTGTGGAAATTAATAGGTTAATGCATGAACAATGTGTGTTAACATGATGCCCGCAAATTATAAAACATAATTGTGCGTGTTGGTCATTGGAAATGGAATTGTGATGAGCTCAAGTGAGCTAATTTACATATTGGTTGATCAAAATTGAATAACATATGGTATGAGTACAAATTTGAGAATATATGCATATTTGATATATTTGTGTAAATTGTGTTAGATGGCGTAATCGCATTTAATATGCGCTAGGGGTAACATAAATTAGGTGTGAGTGCATGGCATTAAAGAAAAGAAAAACAAACATGGTTGAAAGGAATTTCAATGGATGTTTCGGAGGAATGGTGTTGGGAGATGGTCAGACAATTACACGTCGGAGCCCATGAATTATTCGGAAGGTTCTCAACCCACATTCGCCTCGGAGGGTAGTCCAATACTTTTCAGAAGCTGGTGGCGATGTTTCGAGAACAATAAGTTTGTTTTGAAAGCGATTGTTTTTCATACATGAGAAGCTGGCCAGTGTGAGGATTCGGTGAAGGAGGCTCGAGGCATGGGAATAGGCGTGCAGACATTTAAATAGGATCAACGTATTTACTTGAGTGTGTGTTTACATTGGTCATTGTATATATGCGCTTAGGTGGGTAACATTTAGTGAATTACACTCTTGGGCAGTTGCTCCTTTTGTCGGGGAATATTATTTCAGGTACGGGAGCGTTCGAAGGCGATATGTGAAGCCGATTTTGAAGAAAATTGGGTATAGCTTTGATGTTTTGGTATAACATGTATTAAATTGTAAATTGTAATATGTGTTTGTATTAAGTAATAAAATAACTCTTGAACTATTGGAATATAGTTAGGTGTATTTTGATGAGTATTGGTGTACAGGAGCTGAAGCTGTTACACTCGGGTATGGGTCTCGCGATCACGAGACGTATAGATTTTCAGCGAGGTTGTGGGGGTTGTCGGCGAACACCCCCGTGCAGGCGTCACAAAATACGAGGAGTCCGCTATAAACTAAGATGATAATCAAAGCTCGAGTTCTAGGCGATTTCGTCCGCGGAAGTGATGGCATCCACATAGATGGATCAGATGGTGGAAGTTGAAAACATATGGGTCGTCGCGAAAAACTGGAGCAGGAGTCAGGATCGTCTTGCAGTCACCAAACAACATCATAATATAACGGATAGTACGATTCGCCTTCCAAGCAACAAACAATGAGGCAGAATATGAAGCACTAGTCCTTGGGATCAAGTTGGCCTTATCCATGTCCACAAAAGATCTTAAGGCTTTTAGCGACTCCAAGCTCATTGTGTCACAAGTTAACGACCACTATGAAACTAAAGATAGCAGGATGACAAGCTACTTATCCCTAGTAAAGGAGTTAGCGGCAAAACTTGAGGGAACTCCAATAGCCAGTTCATAAAGTGAGAGCGAGGCTAGCGGACTCAGTCGTGATTTTGCCTGGTGCGCTGACCTACTCCTGCTGATATAGGGCTCGAGATGCCAGCCCGACCATTGTTTTCTTCTTAGTTGCTTCCATGGTTCAAGTGAGTGACATAACGTCGTTGGCAACTCCCATCCTTTGCTATCTGAAGGACAAACACCTCTTATAATGCGAATGAAGTGCGAGTTAAGCGCGCTACGAAACACCTTGATAAGCGAGTTATCTGAGAGAATGTATCTTTGGCCCATACCATGGCTGCCTAGAGTCACATCAGGTGGGAAGGGTTATCAACGAAATCCATGGAGGGACATGTGGCTCCCACATTGGTGGATGAAACTTGGCAAGCATGATCTGAACTCAGGGATACTATTGGCCCACATTAAGAAAGGATCTTTGAGGTGTACACGAGGCTTACGACACGTCTCTGGCAGCCGGTGAGCGTCATTTATCCCATGAAGGGCCTTAACTCGACAACCAGTCCCTAGTTGTTTACCATTTGGACCATTGACATAATCGAACCCCTCCTCCCTACTTCAGCGCAAAATAAGTTTTTGTTAGTAGTAACAGATTACTTTACAAAGTGGCCTAAAGTAAAAACATTCACTCAGATCAAAGCCCATCAACTGATTAAATTCGTGTGGCAAAACATAGTCTTCCAGTTTTGATTCCCATTGTCAATTGTTTCGGACAACGGTCCATAGTTTGTTAGTGATGCCTTCAATTTCTTCTTCAGAAAAATATGGCATAAGTAACACCTTCTCATCCCCGCGATATCCATAAGCCAACGGCCACACGGAAATCACAAACAAAACCCTTTTGTCATATCTAAAGAAACAAATTGACTCTAGGGGTAAGTGGGCGGAAGGGCTCTCAACAGTTCTCTGGGCCTATCGGATAAACCCACAGAGGCCAACCAGGGAGACCCCTTTGTCTATTGCATTTGTCATGGAGGCAGTCATACTAGTCGAAGCCGGTATCAACCTAATCCAAAACCACGACAAGGAAACAATCCTCAAAGCGTTAGACGACCTAGAAGAATGAAGGGAGTGTGCCTCTAACGTCTACATACCTGACAAAGCGATTTCAAAGAGAGAGAAGTCCATAAGGAAAGAGCTTTGTTGAAACCTGGTCTACGAGGCGATTTTGAAAGAGAGTTGAAGCCAAGCCCAGGAAGGGCGGATTCAGTTGTATATAAGTATGAGCAGACTAACGCCTAAGACACCTAGCGAGATTCGATTGAGGCGACATCCATGGAATGTAGCACACTTGAAAAAAATACTATTAGTAATGGAAGAA
The DNA here is from genome assembly GCA_016808115.1 of Tetrastigma voinierianum. Taxonomy (NCBI): domain Eukaryota; kingdom Viridiplantae; phylum Streptophyta; class Magnoliopsida; order Vitales; family Vitaceae; genus Tetrastigma; species Tetrastigma voinierianum. Next base: position 451,317 of record JAEQBH010000123.1, read on the forward strand.
GGGGTAAACATTTTTTGTCAATTGTTCTTGCCAAAATTAGCGATTGTGAGAACTACGCTACAATTAAAGACTGCAGAGAAGCATTCGCTAGGGGCACCCGGGAGAGGGTCACAGAGGGGTCAAAGACTTCCAAGGCAGCAATCCGCTAGGGGCATGCCTTGGGCGAAGCGATCACGAGCCCATTAAAGACCGCCAAGGCGACAACACGCCTAGGACATGACCCAAGCAAAAGGCTCATTTTCTCGGTATAAGCTAAAAAAAACCTAAAATAATGACGAAGAAATAATAAGCAAATGATAAAGAGCGAAACATAAACAATAATAGAATAAACTCGTAAAGAGCATGCCAATACAGAAACCTAGAAGCAGAAAACAACGACAACGTGAAATTAAAGTCTCATTCATTGCATAAATATAGGCTGGGAAAGCAGTTCAGCCCGAGCTACGTGGGTTGAGCCGACATTGGTTAAATTAAAATGAGCTCGGCCACATGCGGACTACGGAAGGATGGAAGCTCAGGCTAAGCAGGCCATAATATTAAATTTTGGTCAAATATATATTTTCCTAATTTTATCATTTTTCAAATAAAAAATAAACAAATAATTAATAATAATTGGTAATACACAAATAATAATAAATAAAAAAAATAATGGATCTTAGACAATATAATTTATAGAAGATAACAAACCATATAAATAATAAAAAACACCAAATACATTTGCTTTTGAGGAAATGGAGAAGGTAATTATCGTTGATTACAGTCAAATGGTTGAGAAATGTAACAGCTTAGCACCACTAAATATGAGAATATATTTATATAAAAGAATAAAGAATGGAGAAGAACCAGCAAATTAAGGAAAACAAGACTCGATTCCATGATTCTAATTTCCAAGTTACCCACTACCCCCACTAATTGCACCATCAACCAACATAATCAATACCAATCTCACATCAAACTATTCAATTGCATTTTCACAAGAACCTAAGGCCACGTTTGGCTATCAAGAAAAATAATAATAAACTCCCTCAATCGAATTTGGTCTCCTATCATTGAGTTTGGTTTCGAGTCTAGACTCCTTCTTTGGCGAGAACAGTACGCCATCAATACTCTGAACTGAAGTACAGTTGTCGGTGTAAATATCGAGTCAAGTCAAGAGACGAGGTAGAAGACGATGAGAGAGGCCACAACGATGGGAGAGCCTACAACGACCGTCGTTGAAGGAGATGCAATGAGGATTGGAGGAATGAGAGAAGACAGCGATGGGAGAGGCCACAACGACGATCATCGAAGATGCAGGAATGAAGGAGCAAGCAACGGTTGTGCCATTTTTGGGATAAGGGTAGGGACCGTAGGGTTTAGAAAAAAAATCTCAATATATATGTCCTTTTTCAAAAAATAATAATAACAAAATAAAAATGAAAATTTGGGATGATTAGAGTTAGATCCTACAGTAGAGGCTAAAAAAAAAAAAAAACTTTTTTTTGGGTTAATAGGCTCGGGTTCTATTCAAGTCACTAATTTCATGGCCCAACCCTCTAAAGCATCGAGCCAAAATGGAGCCAGCCATTAGCTCATTCTATTCATAAACTCTGGCGAAGTAGATAAGCGAATGTCATACAAGTTTCCACTAAAGGTAAAATATATATATATATAGAGGCGAAAAAATGAGGAAGAGAGAGAGAGGAACGGGCGAAGCCTCGGCTCTGCCTCCGTTCAACCTTGGCGACCTTATTGAGGATCTTGTCACCAGCTCCAACACACGGATCATGGGTGAGTGGTCGACCCCAGAAAACGCAAACAATGAAGGCGCGTGGCACTCTAGCTTATCTTTCATAAGGCTGACCCCCTTTTGAAAGGCCTGCTTGTAGAGAGCATCCGACTGGGACTGGAACTCCTTATGTGTATGTTCCAAATCCTTCTCGTGGTCGGCAACGAGACGAGCGCAAAGGTCTTCTAGCTCTTTCTTGTGAACAGCGGCAAGTTGAGCACGGAGCTCCTCCAAGGATCTCTCCTATTTCTCCTAGCACTTCTCAACGAGCGCCTTCTGCTCCAGCAACTCCTCATGGGCCTTAGAAAGAAGACGGGAGGTGACCACTAACTCTTCTTTCAATTTCCACTACAAGAAAAGTGACTTATAGGGACATTACTTTAGTTGGGGCTAAAAGAATTTGCAACTAAAGCATATTTTTAGTTTCATATTTATTGAGCTACAACTACAAGTGACTCTATAGTTGAGGATAGGATTGTGTCTCGACTAAAAGTGACTCTATAAGTTGCATTTAGAGTTGAGTCCTCAACTAAAAGTGACTCTATAGTTGGATGAGTTTAGTCTCAACTAAAAGTGATTCTATAGTTGCGGATAGATTAACGTCTCAACTAAAGAGTGATTCTATAGTTGCATTGGATTGAGTCTCAGCTAAAAGTGACTCTATGATTCTGATAAAGAGATTGAGTGCAAGCCCAAAAATGACTCTATAGTTGCGAGTAAACTTCGAGTTGCAAGCTTGTAAGTTGTGCTCTTAGCTACGACTAGACAGTCGTAACTCTGACCTAAATTATTGATACTTTATAAAATATTGGGATTTATTAGTGATTTAAATGTAAAAATCTTGAAAGTTCATAATTTTAATACTATTTTAAGAATAACACAATAATTGTGATGAACCTGACCAAATCGTTTTAAAAATACTTTAAAATGTAACAAATAATTTTGTTTTTAGATATGAGATTACATATTTTATATAACAACCATTATTATATTTTCTATTTTAAAAAACTATGACATCTAAATGATTATTGAAACAAAGCGTTTTTTGATATACTTTATTTGAATATCCCATTCAGTACTCCTCTTTGTGGCATTAAAGCAGGTTTTTTGCCGTGCCCTTTTCTTGTATTGTTCGGACTAAATAAGTTTGTGTGATAAACAACTATGACGGCGGGCGGACTTTGAACTTTCAAGTCAGCGAGGTGGTCAGTGTCGGGCGGGTTTCCGGCGGAGGTTGTTGGAGTGCTAGAGAGACGGCTCCGTGGCAGTACCGCCTCCAGGCGTGGGGAAGTTCGCGGCCCGGAGATTAGAGATCCGGCGAGACGGAGCTAGGGTTTGGTGGGAGGCGATGATGCGGGCGTTCCTCTCAGCGGTCTCTGGAGGCTGCGATGCAAACTCGAGGGCCCACACCCGCATGCTCATTGCGCCGTTCGATCCATCATTCACATGACGGCTATCAGCGATCTCCCGAACTTCTTGAACACTCTGTATTTGGTGTGTCTTTGTCTTTTGTGTGTTATGTTCACTTTGAAACAACGAAAATCATGGTAATCGTGAAATCCCTTTGAAGCATTCTTCATCTCACTTCATCATCACATCTTACTTGCTTTAGTTCTCCATTCTTTCTTTCTATCTCTTTTGTGGATCTCTTTGTAGTTTCTCGTTTTGTTTAGTAATTTTCAGCTTGTTGCACATAAGTGAGAGACGGATATCAGCTGACGAGTTCTCTTCTTACGGTATCTTATGATCCAATTTTATTTTATTTTGGATAGTGGCGCTTTTTATGGATGATTACGATGTAAAATGATGTGGAATGTGTTTTTATCGATCAAATAATAATAATAACAATGATGTGGAATGTGTTTTTGTTTTGTTGAATTCTCAATCGATGGTGACTCACTGATGTTCGAGTTGATCAGAAATGAGTGGTCTTTTATTTTATCAGTTTAGTGCGAGTGTGAGGTCGATGCATAAATGGTCAATTGACATCCATTTCTTTTCGCATGTTTATTGGTGAATTTTTGCGTGATTGAGATAAATTGGATCAGAAAATGTTTGGTATTAAATCGCCTGAATTATGAATGCGAAACTCGTTACATTGGCTTCTTTTTCCAAAATTTCTAGTAGTACCATTATGTACCAAAAGTCTCAGATGAATGAGTTATGACTCTTCAATTGGAGCCTATGTTTGTTCAAATCTGCTTTGTCTTTCATTATGCAATCTTTTCTAGAAAAACAGATGGAAAATTTTCAAATCCTTTGTCAAACTGTTGTCGACTATGGAATGACAGTATGAAAGATGTTTTCTTCAGTTTTTGATTATTTTCTCCCCGGAGATGGTTCTTATAGCGACAACTATATGCATCACGATCAAGGATATGCTCTGACAGATATACAATTTGCAATGGACAGACGAGGAACCTTCTGCATTGCCATATTAATATTAGTTACATCAAAAGGCCTTTTTCAGAAAAGTATTTCAATGATAAGTCAGTTCCATTTTAGGTAAGCTTTTTCATTTTCAGATATTTTCTAATTTCCTCAAAATCCACATTCTCCTCTAGGGAATTTTCTGAAATCATGGCATGATTAACAGAGATGAAGATCAAGAAACTTATGCCAATGGACGCAGAGTCACGCAGGCTAATTGATTGGATGGAAAAAGGCACATTAATTTTATTGATCTGAATAAGCTTCTCGATTTTGAAATTTTAACCATTCTTGTGACATTTTTTCTCATTTTTGAAGGTGTTTATGACGCACTGCAAAAGAAATACCTGAAAACGCTTATGTTCTGTGTGTGTGAAGCAATAGAAGGCCCGATGATTGAAGAATATGCATGTAAGATTTCATATAAATCAGTTCATCTATTGATTGGCTCATAAAGAAAATATTAAATTGCGCTCATCATGTCAATTAGGATTTTAAGAAAATTAAACACCCAAAGTAAGCAAAGTTGTTTGCATTGTTTTCAGATGAGCTGATAGGAATTTTTTCTCTGAAGTCCAAATTATGAGATATTAATGAATAAAAATTTATTTCCTCACCTTTATAGCAACTCAGTTTTAACTTTTAAGTTTCACTTATTTTCTTTTGCAGGACATTTCTCTGAACTGAATAGATTAATATATTTTCTTCTCCTACAGTTTCTTTCAGTTATTCAAATTCACAGTGGTCAAGAAGGGTTTCAATGAATGTCAATCGCACTGGAACCAAGAAGGGAGGAACATTCAAGTGTAACTCCACTTACTCCCAATCAGATGAGGTAACATTGTCATGCATGAACTCCCCCCAAATTTGACGATCACATAAGATCATTATATAGATTATGAATTTAAGTACTTTATAAGCTCACAACACAATATCCAGGAGCTCTGCTTGTAAAATGGTCCGTACACTGGTGCAATTGATGAGAACCCTGGATAGGATGCCAGAAGAGGTAAGTCAATTGTGTTTGATCTTTAGTGAAAAGTGAGAATTTGCTGGCTATCCATGTTTTGAAGATACAAATCCTACAAGCTGTTGAACTATATTTATATATAACTGTATGTAATTTGACTCATGTTTCAGCGCACTATACTAGTGAAACTCCTCTACTATGATGATGTGACGGTATGAATACTGTTAACTGCTCTCTTCTGACTCAGTTTCATGTGCTTTATCTCCGTATTTCTATCCCTTACAGACTTGCTCATACATGTCCTCAAATTGTTAATTAGATTTCTAGTATCAGTGACTAAAGTTATTTCAGAAACCAGTGTTTGAAAGCAATGCTAAACCAAATTATAAAAGATTCTCTGCACCAGCTGATATAGCTGTCCTATGCATTTCCCCCTTAATCTAGAGAAATGAATTGTTTTTTGAACTTCTCCTTCTGGATCGATTTGTATGGATTTCATGTATGAATGAGTCAGCAAGAACTGCATTTTGCTTTAATCTCCTGATGCTTCAGTAGTTTTCATTGCTGTGGATGCTCCAATTAAAACCCAACTGTCCATATTAGATGACAGCCACAGGATTAGATTTATTCTTGTGTGTGTGTGTTTTATTCCAAAATTTTGCTCTAATCATCTTCCTGGGATATAAGGACAGTTAAAGATGATTCAAATCTGAATGGTGCTTTTTTGGACTCATTGACTCCTTGAAAGCAATTTTTGTAGAAATTTTTTGTTGCATTTAAATGCTGTATAATATGTATAATGTGCGCCCAAAGTGCTATTACACCGTTAGGAGGAATTTTGTTGCTTTAGAAGAATCAACTCATTGGTTTGTTTGCATCCAGTGCTCCAAACAGCGATCCACCAATCCTTTTCTTCTGTAATTATTATTTCTTCTGCAATTCAACAGAAGGAAGGAAATGTAACAAACTTATTCAACCTGCAGCCAGTGGACTATGAACCTCCTTTCTTTAGGAGCTGCACTGAAGAATAAGCTCATATTTCATGGAACAAGAATCCTTTGAAAATGGAGGTTGGGAATGTGAACAGCAAACATCTCGTATTAGCTTTGAAGGTAAGGGGTGAAGATTGCAGAAATGACTATATGCTGAGTCCATTGTTCAGGCTTCTGTTGATTTTTGTGTGACCATTTGTATAGGTAAAGAGTGTGCTTGATCCGTGTGAGGATGAAAATGAAGATATCCAAGATGATGATGCGAGTTTGGGAGCTGATTCTGTACAAAGAGATGGGTCTTCTGAATCTGACAGTGAGTAACTGTATTTCCTTCTCTTCTTGACCTTAAACTAGGCTAGAATGATGACAACATGATCATATTTTGGTTACAACTATTAAATTATGCAAAGGTGATGCTGAATTTTGATCATATTTGGTACATAAACCTTTAGACAGCAGTTACAAACAGATTTCCGTGTTCATAAAATAAGTCGGTTATAGGACGATTTTACTTGTTGCGCTAGTGTGTGCTGTCTTTTTGTGTTTGCTTTAGTTTCTGTTTTGGACTGGGTTGCTTGGTTTTATCATTCAGGGAATGTTTGACTTTATCTACATGGAAGAAAAATAGTCATTGAGTATTTTATTTATCAACCGGCCTGGTTACGCTGTCTTTTTGTGTTCTGCTTTTAGCTCCTCTTTTGGATGGAATTACTTGGTTTTATTATCTTGGGTATGTTTGAGTATTTAGTTTTATTTTTTCTTTCTTAGCTGTACAGAGCTTAATTGTTTCTGTTGGTGCACTTTTATTTACTCTAAATCAGTTTTTGGTTTGACATTATGCGGTCGGAAGAAAAGATGAGGCGATTTTGGTTTACTCTGCAACTTGTCGATTAATAGTGGATGTTGGATCTCTTAGCATTGTATTATTTGGTTTATTTGAATCTGGCATCATCCCGACAGTCTCAAGCTTAGGTGTAGCTCTTGGGCTAAAACAATGTCTGTCGAGGCTTAAATCACTTTGTTTTGATGTTATTCGTTTTTGTTGATGTAGTTTTGGATATTTTTGTAAATATTGATATTTTGGTTGAATCTTTGTTTTAATCTTTATCTGTTTATTCTTTGTCAATCATGGGTCAATCGAAATTTAAATTAATTTTAAATAAAGCAATGGTCACCGATCATCAGGTCTGTTTTTCATCAGTCAAATATCCTCTTATAGTTACTTGACGAGAGCTTGATGTCGTCCAAGTAGATAAACTGCTTTTAGTTGCGACGAAAAGTCCTATCCATAGTCCCCATTTAGTTACAACGAAATAACCTATCATAGCCGTCATTTAGTTGCGTCAAAAATATGCCGTCAGCAACGTCGCTTAGTTTGCCCGTCTTGCTAGTTGTGAAAAATATCATTATGCGTGAACTCTTTTAGTTCTTGGTACCAGAAAATATGCAAATACAAAAACAACCTTTTAGTTCGCAATGGCTTAGTTCTTGGTAGAAAAATCTGAGTGCCTCTTTGGTGCGTGAAAATAGCACGTCCAGTGCAGCGGCACCCCAGTTTGCCTTACTTTTATTAAATATAACTGGTTGAGCCCGGAAAATCATGTCAGTAAAGTAGAACCGCGCACCCAGTAGGTGAGTAAATTATGGCCCATAAAACAGTTATGTCACTATATGACGTCAGTTCTGTGAATTTCTTGGCATCCCATATCGTATGAGTTGCGCTTGGTCTTCTTGGTTGGGGGTCAATGACCTGACTAAGGCTCATTTCCTTGTAGTGTTCCTAGACTCTACTTCGGCAAATTGGGTGGCAACCCAATTAGGTTCTTATCCTCCTTCACTTTTACGCACAATTGCACGACCTCCCTCCTGGCCTAGCGACCAACATCGATCTAGCTCCACATCTCGCCGAAGCTCGCAAAAAACTACAAACGAAGAATTAAAAAGTCCATTAGGGTCAAGAACGAACCAACAAAGTTGTGAAATGGAAAAGCACTAACATGAGCTTTAAGGTGCTCAAGCCCTATATCGGTCGCCGCGATAATGACCTTCTCGATTCAACGCTTGTCCACATCGCGATTGAACAAAAGCAACAGGGTGTCAGGAGAGAGGGCATTTACCTGGGGAAAACCGCTAGGAAGCTACACAAGACCCCTAGCCGTGGTCACACCTGAAGGAGCGGAAGGACAAGCAGATCCCTGCCCAACGGCGGGCATGGGAACAGCATCCACAGGCACCGACGGGGAAACTTTGGCCATAGATGCGACCCCCTCGCCAGTCGGGATTAGATGTCTCACCCGTTTGGACGTGCCCTCTTGCCTAGATCCGGCCGAAGAGACAAGCACTCTACCCTCGTTGCCAAAGTCAAAATCTATGATAGTCGGCTTCAGAACAAGTTTCTTCTTCATCCCCCTGTCTACTTCTAGCTGCTTTCCATCCTTTCTGACTTTCTTCTTCACGGGAGCAGGTCTCTTTCGAGAGCTTGCTAAAGCCACTCTTGTCTCTTGAGCTTCTTCGGTCCCTCTAAGCACACCGTTGATATTCTTGTAGACCTTATGCACCCTGCTGTCAAAATTGCAATTGAAAGTCCAAGGACGGGGCAAGGACGCATGGATGAACTTGTCGGGATGCCGGTAGAAACCCTGAAGATTCTCCTTTGTCAGTAGGGCCTTGTAGTGATGAGAGCTTGTCGGAAGAAGCAGGGCGAGCCGCACCTGCTCAAGCTTGACAATCGAGAGCCACTCAACGCAACGCCTTCCGTCTCCCTTGCCTGCACAAAACGACAATATTCAAACAAAAGTTCCAAAAAAAAAAAAAAAAACGTAACATTTCTGAAATTTAAAGCGAAAGTGGGAAAAGCAATAGAGCAAAGATAAAACACATGGTTGTTCCCGGGATAAGTTGATGAGGTAAAGAGAGAGGTCAGGGTCATCACGACAACCCCAATTGCCCTTAACTAGCTCGTTTTCTAGAGGATCCCCCTTGTGGGTGTTTGGCAAGGAAAGAACGAGCTGTCGGGAACTCTTCTTCACAATAAAGAAAAACTTCCCCTCCTTAACTCGTTTCATATTATACAAGAAGAAGATCTCTTCCAAGCCAAGGTTCAAATGATGAGCGAAGTTGAGAGCGGCCACCCCCAACAGCAAACGCATAGCATTCGTGTGGGTGTCCGCGGGGTGGATGTGCGTGGAAAAAAAGAACTAGTGGATCAAGGCAAGCAAAGGAAAACGCAGACCCACGAAGAAATGGGCCTCCGGTCAATAAGCTAGGTTGGAGGTCCCGACTGTGGAAGTCGTGTCTTCCACTTCCATTGGGTCGGTAGGGATCTTGACGCCAATCTCATCGAGGAACGAGTAATCCTGACGAAGCTTCTTGTCTCGCTTCTCGTCCTGCTGCTCGCGCCCGTGAGCCTCTTGCATATTAGGCGCCTTCGCCAGGCACTTGCCTTGATCCCGAAGAACTTCAACCGAGATCAACTAACTATGAGTAGATGTCCCAGCATCTTGACTCAGGTCAAAGTTGGTCCATACTATAGAGTCAAACTGCGGGGAAGACTATGAGTCGTACGGACGAAGGCTCGTGGAGAGGGGGGTGCCTGCGAGTCCAACCCTGACATCTACACAAAGAGAGATGACAAGCGATTGATTAGATACAAAATTAGTTGGTCTTCTTCCAAAAAGGGGCACCCCTCTTCGAGACAGGGTCTATCAGAAAGCCCGATGAGAAACTTTATTCAAAAAAAAACAACAAACGGAAAAAAAACAAACAAAAGGCAAGACAGTCAAAAGCGGGCAAGGGAAAAACGCATACCTTACGTTGAGGAGTGAACGACGAGAGAAAGCGGAGGCGTTGAGAACCTTGGAGCCAGGAAACAGGAGCTTCTATACTCCAGAGGAAGTAGCAGGCGAAAAGAAAGAGCAAAATGGAACTTCTCGTGGAATGAGAGGAGCAACTGCTCCTTTAATAAGGAAAAACAAAAGGGAATTGCCATAATGACACCCCGTCGAAACTTGAAAAATGGGCCCCTGTTTTATCCCGTCAACAACTATACCCGTAGATGTGCTCAAAGGGCCAGTGAAGGTGACAACCCTCTTTTATCTCATCGAGAGTCGGGATCTTCTCCCAAACATCGCTAAATAAAGGACAAGGGCGGTCAAACATCTGCTTAATTCCAAATCCTGGCAGGCATTACGAACGACTCCACCAGTTGCAGCCGGCTCGGAGGATCATTGTCGACGCAAGTTTTTAGTATTAAAGATAAAAGATGGTCTCGGTTGGGCTGACTTGATAGCCTTAGCCAATACAATCCCCTAATACTTGTCAGACGAGGGAGCCACCCAACCGATAGGGCCATTTATTGGCCATCAACCTTAGCCGTCCGGTCAAGGCGATTGACCAGGAACCGCGTGCCGAACGACGTCTAGGTCGACAAGCCCAGATTGCCCCTATTAGTATGGAGAAGCCGTCGAGCCGCCTGACATATGGGCCCCTTGACCTCCTACATTAGGCTCAATCAGACGTCAAAGGATTATTCAAGAGCTAATTGCTCCCCGACACGTGGCAGACCTAGTTTTATATAAGGAAGATCAATGGACCGAAGAAGGGGTTGGGCCAAAGAAAGGACATCCCTAGCGAATACACCTGTTTGGGAGATCTGCACTTAACGGGAGCATCTTCAACTTTCAGATCGGCTTGCTCGAAAATAAACGACATTTAACAAAAATATAAACGAAAAATAAAAATAAAAGTCATCATTTCACTTAAAAATCATATGAATCAATACGATTATCAATCATCGGAATTTTTTTAAAAAAAATCAAATAAAGAACACATATAAGCCGAGATGGAGCTTGAGGACGCAGGAGGTGCAGGCCTATAGATGCCGCGAGTGGCACACGTCGTGGAGCTCCCCGTTGTCGATGAGATTGCAATTGCTGCACTCGACGATTGTGATGGGAAGCTTCATAAGATTTGCATATGATTTGGAAAAAAGTGACATTAAATGTGAGGCAAACATTGATGGTGAAAGAGGAGCTAGGGATTGTAGAAAATTAAAATTTTGCTTGGAAAAATAGGAATATCAAATAGGAGGGTTAGGGTTTAGGTTAGAGTTGAAAATCAAAACCATAACACAACTAAGTCTAGAGAGGAGGGAAAAGTGAGGAGAGCCAATTTGTTTCCTGTAGGCGTGCAAAATCTTCCCGATAAATCCATAAAGCATTCATTTTAGATAGCTTATCCTTAAAGTGTCTTTCAGTAAATTAAAACCCATTTTATGTCTAATTTAACAGCGCTGTTCCTTCGCCGCATCTAGCAGTCATCTCACTTTGTCGCGTGGCTTGCAATTTTTAAATGTTTTTACTCATACTCCATCCCTCTCATTACCCTTCATGCTCTCCTTGACCATGCGGTTCGGATCGTTTTAATTCTTGCACTTCTCTTCTCAAGCCTCTCTGTTTCTTAAAGAATATTTTATTTTTTCTAGGTTATTTTCTTGGTTTGGTTGATGAAATTTGCTATTTGATATCTTAAAGCTTGTTAAAGGTTTAGGCCAAGCTCGAGGAAGGGAACTATTGGATGCATTGAAGGATATTGAGGATCATTTCATTAAGGCTTATGATTCTGGAAAGGATGTCTCCAGGATGTTAGAGGCCAATTGTAAGACCCGAGAAATTCCAATTTCTGGAAAAATGGCAAAATCGTAATTTCGGTTACAAAATTGTAATTTCGGTTAAAAAAAATTCAAAATTTATTTTAGTATCGGATGTGGCTTAGTTCCTTGGATTGGAATCGTCTTCAATCCCAATGCAGCGTCAATTAGAGACGGTCGGAATTCTGGCGATTCGGCGTCGCTTTTGGGTGTTGTAAAAGCGATTTTGATGCAACAAAAGTCACATATAACACGTGCCGTATGTAGTAAGTGGCGCCAGGTAGAGAAATGTGTGATGAAAATGGACGGTAGAGATAGTGCTAGGAATGTGGCGGGAAAAGAAGGACATAATTGGTATTAATGGAATTGTTTAAGTTAAAAAAAGACAAATTAGTGAATAGTACCTATCTCCTTCAAATGTTAAAAGAAGCAAAAATGTGAAAAGGGGCGGTAGCTGCAGAAATGGAGAAAAATGGAGGTTTTAGAGAGAGAATGACCTCATTCTCTCTACCAAGATTTCAGGAATCCGGCCGTCGAATTCATCGGAGACCGAAGCAAGCGCTGCGCGGAGGCTCTGGCGTGGACATCGGTTTGGGAGTTTCGTCAAACTCCGAGAGGTAGGGGTTTGCCACTCTTTGGGTTTCTGGCTTTGTTAAGTGTTTTGATGTTCGGTTGGTTTGAGGCCTTGAGCAGCGGGTTTGTCGTCGGAAACTTGGGACCGGGTGTGGAAATTTTGAAATCCATTTGTGTCGTCCATCACTGCGGTGGTTTGATGTAGAGTATATGTATCTGAAAACCTAGAGATTGAGGGCCTGGGCTTAGGCCATAGTCTTTGAGGTGTAAGAACATCACCACTAGGTGTGGTTCAATGTTAAGTTTAGGTATGAGATTACTGAAATCGCGGGACAAAGCCCAGGACTATTTGCGTGCATGTGTTTGGTGTGTTTTGTGTGATTTGATGAAATGTTGTGTGAATGTTTGATGAATGGTATGTATACCATGTTATGTGTTGTGAAAGGCTTGTGTGCTTAGTGATTAGCACATAGGAAAATTTTTGGGAGTTTTACAGTGAGTAAAACTGGAAGAAGAAAATAAAAGAAATAAATTTTTAGAAATTTATTTGGTTTATTGGATAATGAAATAAAATTTTAATAAATTCTATTTGATTAGTGTTAGATCAGGAGGTTTTGATAAATTTTTTTTTTTGGATTCTTTGGTCGAATTAAAAAAAAAAAAAAAAAAATAAGGTGAAGAAAATAAAAGAAAATAAATTTTATAAATTTATTTGAACATCAGTGAAGAAAATAAATTTCTAAGGTTTTACAAGTTGTAAAATTGAAGAAAATGGAGTAAAATAAATTTTATAAATTTATTTGGTATTATGGAAAATGGAAAAAAAATAGGTGTATATATATATATATTTTTTTAATTTTATTTCCAGTAGGTAGTAATGTGAAAAAAAATACATATATATATATATATATATATAGGTATATATTTTTAGTGTATTTCCGGTAAATTTGGAAATAAGCGAGGAAAAAATAATAATAAGGAAAAGCAAAAATTTGGTGCGAAGTCTGAAGTGGAGCTCTGCCCATTTTGAGCATAAATTTGTGTCTGTCGACCAACTGTATCATTGACCTGTTGGTGGGATGCGAGGTTTTGGTTGGGTTGCGTGTATTGTATTGCAAGAGGTTTGTGGAGTCTTTGGTGGGCACGGTGACGGGGCGGCCCAGTGAGCGGGCGTTCGGGCGCGACACGGCGGTAGCCCGCGAGAGCAGCTGCTGACCTGGTGGCTGGCAATGCGACACGACGGGGCCCGGCCACGACACGGCTAGACCCGCCCACGACACGGCCGCCTTGTGGCGTGGCCTGTGCGCGGTACGGGCGTCTTGATGACAAGCCGGGTGTGCACTTGGTGCATTCGGCTGTTTTGATCAATTTGACTCGATGCATTTCTGAGTCAAAATTTGGTTTTCTTGTTCATGAACCGGTTCATGAACACTATTCATAAAAAATTTGAGAATTTTTTTTTTTATTAAATTAAATAAAAATCAAATCAAATTAGACAAAATTTTCGAAAAATAAAAATTTCAAAAATGAAATTTTTGTTGATAAAAATATTTTAAATACATAATCGATTGTCTTACATTACCTGTAAATGCAAGGATAATGGGTATACACTGATTTATGTATATGAATAGTGTCTTGAGGCTGTGTTTATGCCTTAGAGATACTGTATTGAGATTTAATTTTCCATTGAACTGTACAGATGGCTAGTCGAGGACGAGGACGTAGAGGGCGTCCACGGGGTATTAGTCGAGGCACCGCGATGTTTGTCAGCCGGACTTTGCGGGTACGTAGGTATTACCAGTGTTTGCTACTCGCCTGGTAAGTATGCTTGAGTGAAACGGGAAAGATCTAATGTACTCATGAGGTTTAGGGCGCATCATCCTCAGGCATTCACGGGAGGGTCGATGAGTGACGAGACCATTGGTTTATACAGATCGAGAAGGTGTTAGAGGCTATGGAGATTACCTCTGACACTACCAAGATTAGACTAAATTGCATTCCGGCTAGAGAGTGAGGCAAATATGGATTGCAAATGGGCAAGGACCTCTAGAGACCATAGAGGGCCTTAGTATGTGAGTTCTCTACTAGGGATTAGGACTGAGAATAAAGATGATATGTATATAGGTTGCGAGTTGGAGATCTGGGACTACACTCCACGAGACTGAGGATCATGGACATGTCGAGTTTGATGTCATCTGAGATGGATTGGTAGCTTCACAGGGTGGGTTTATCGATTGTGAGCGTAGGAGGGTTACCGCTACCACCTTGGGACGGTACTCGTGTTGTATTTAAGGGAATGACACATACAAGTATAGTATACGAGTCAGTGTCGGGGACAATTAGCGGGTTGGCTGTGAAAGCCACAGAGGACGGAAGACCAGACTTAGATCTACCTCGAGTAGTATGCGTGTAAGACCCGAGAAATTCCAATTTCTGGAAAAAAGGGCAAAATCGTAATTTTGGTTACAAAATTGTGATTTCGGTTAAAAATATGAAATTTATTCTCTAGATCTCGGATGACAAAACGGATTTCACCGTTGGAATCGTCTCGCGAAATCTAGTTAACACGTAAAATTTCGTTGAATTTCGAGATAGTCGGAATTTACACGTTTTTCGAGGCATCGCGGTTCGGGCGTCGTAAAACGAATTTTGATGCGACGAAAGTCACATATAACAAGTACTCATGTGCCATAAGTGGCATGAGTAGAGAAATGATGAAAATGGACGGCCGAGCCGAATGTCAAAACTGGGAAATGAAGGGACATAATGGGCATTTTGGGATTTGTTTAAGTCACTAGAAGACAAAATAGGAATAGTGACTTGTCTTCTCCAAAAGCAAAAAGGGAGAAAAACGTGAGAGGAGGGGAGTCTTGCACAGGAAGCTTGGATCTCATTTTTAGAGAGAGAGTGTCTTCCTTCTCTCTAGGTTTCTTGATCAGGCCGTCGGTGTCGGGCCAAGAGGAGGGTGGCTACGGAGAGGGGCAGCGTGGGTACAGTTTAGGGAGTTTCCTCAAACTCCGAGAGGTAGGGGTTTCTCCCTACTTGGGTTTTATTCTTCGTTTAAGCACCTTGTTAGTGTTTGAGTTGAATGAAATTTGTGAGCGGTTTGATGCATCCCGAACCTTGGAACCGGCGTGTTGGATTTTTGAAACCAGTGTGGACGGTCGTGGCCGAATCACGGGCTGTATGGAGTTATTCATGGTACAAATTTGTGTTATGAATGATGCTTTGATGTGTATAAAAGGCGAAAATGGCCGTGAAACAGGTTCACCAAGTGAACCGATAATTTCATGCTTTAGAAAAGGAACAATGGCCAAGAGGTTTCTTTGTTCCAAAGCTTAGTGTCCCTTAAAAATATTTTTGTGAAAATATGTGTTTGGTTGAATGATTTAAATGGAATTACTCTTGTTTGATCAGTAGCGAGTGAGGCTAATTTTGATGAATGAAATGAAATTTACATGACATGATTGTGTGAATTAGAATGTTTCGTAAATATATGCATGTTTATATATTCTGTGTGAATTAAATGTATTAAGAATTGACATACATGCATTCATATGCCTTTGGAACACCACAGGACTATAGGAGTGAGTGCATGAGATGAGTCTAGGGTAAATGGTTCGGAGGGTTGTCTAAAAATATTAATTATCGGAGGGTAGTCCAAATTAAAGATATCAATCGTTGGAGACGGCCCAATTGATATTCATCGGAGGGTAGTCCATAAACAAATAATATATCAATCGTCGGAGGCAGCCCAGTTGATATATACATCGGAGGTTGTTGTGATGCTGACTTCGGCATAGGATGTCGAGTGAGGTCATTTTTTTAAACTTATAACCTTTACACTTACATATTCATATAATGTTAAACAATTAACTTGTATTACATTACGTAGCGACGGATTACAAATATATATACAAGCTCCATATATGGAAATGTTGACATTTACAATATTTACATTGGTTTTACAAAATTTCATATACAAAATAGACCTAAAAGGTCTTCCGGTAGGCACCTATTCTTTGTGTGGCCTTTGGTAGCGATGTGGATTGTCACATCCTCCCGGGTTTCCTCTTCGTACCTACACGGATTGGCAGACACCGTGCTAAACTGCAGCAATTAGAATTAATACACATGGATGACCTATTAAAGGGTCGTACACTTCTACTCTAAATGCATATAACACATATAACATGTCTGATTCTTGTCATTCTCATATATATATATATACTTTTCATAACAAAGTTTCATTTCTTGTCATACGTCATATACTTTTATTGTCATCTTGTACTTTACTTCTTATTCTTGTAACCGTATACTTTCATCGCATGCATGATACTGCTTCTCATATCATGTCATATATTCTCACCTTTTCGTTGCATATCTTGGTCATTTTCTTTTATGTTTCGTATGCATCGTAGCCCAAAGTGAATCTGAGAAAGCTGTAAAGGCCGAAGGCCTTGTAGTCATTATGCGAGACAATGATCATCTTATAAAGGCGAGCGCGATGGTGACTTCCCTTCGGGGCCACTGATCCAAACGGGATACATGTCATCGACGAGAATGGGACCTCGATATCGAGCAGGCGAACGAGACTTATATCGCTGCGGACTTATTTTTTCCTAATAGGCATGCCCATCTATCCCTCTCAGGGTTCTAAGCGAATGATCAATATGTATTTTATGTTCGATTATATACCTCGCTATTCCCGAATAATTATTGTCATTGGTAATCCTTAATATGATATATATATATATATATATATATATATATATATATATATATATATATATATATATATATATATATATATATATATATATATATATATATATATATATATATATATCACCAAATCGTTTATTCGTAACTTTGCATTTTCATGTCTCATTGTGCATAAATAACTGTAGCACGTATGCTTATGAGTTATTTATGAATAACTACTCAATTACCTCACAGGAACCTCTTTTGTTTTTCATATTGTTTTCCGAGGACTAATATGAGTTCGATTTTATCATGCTATCTATTGATGAATTCTTGACTCAATGGGCTTTCCATAGAGTGAAGAACACCAGTCAGGTTCAGGCAGAAAGTTATGACCTTCGAAGTTGGAGGTCATGCGCGGTCGATCTTGTGAGCGGCTGGCGGCGAGCTGTACTGAAGTGACGAGCTCAGTCTAACACTTGGTCCTGACATCTAATATCTTCCTTAGGCATATGGATGGATTCTTGACTCAATGGGCTTTCCATAGAGTCGAGAACACCCAAATCGAATTTAACGAAGAAGTTATGACCTTCAGTTGGAGGGTCATGCGCGATCGGAGTCTTGACGAGCTGACCTGGCGACAGGCACCTTGGTAGAAAGCGAGCTCAGTCTAACACTTCGGTCTGACATCTAATATCTTTCTCAGGCATATGGATGATTCTTGACTCGATAGGACTCATAGAGTCGAGAGACACCCAATCGGAGTTAAGCAGAAGAAGTTATGACCTTTCAAAGTTAGGTCATGCGTAGTCGATCTTACGACAGCGACTGGAATGACTGGTACACCTTTAGTGCGAGCTCAGTCTTGACTATGGTCGACATCCTAATATCTTTCTTAGGCATATGGATGGATTCTTGACTCGATACTGGGCTTTCCATAGAGTCAAGAACACCCAATCGAGTTAATGAAAGTTATGACCTTCAAAGTTGGAGGGTCATGCAGTCAGTCTTGACAGGCGACTGGAATGACAGTGCCTTTAGTGACGAGCTCGGTCTTGACAAGTGACCTGCGACGAGTGGGCTGCATGGCAGTAGAGCTGCGCATGGCGAGTTGAGCTCTTGCATGACGAGTGGGCTCTGCATGACGAGTGAGCTGCGCATGGCGAGTGAGCTACGCGCGGCGGAGTTGAGCTCTACGCGTAGTGGAGCTGCGCGAGTTGAGCTCACGCA
Organism: Tetrastigma voinierianum; assembly: GCA_016808115.1. Taxonomy (NCBI): domain Eukaryota; kingdom Viridiplantae; phylum Streptophyta; class Magnoliopsida; order Vitales; family Vitaceae; genus Tetrastigma; species Tetrastigma voinierianum. Next base: position 469,631 of record JAEQBH010000123.1, read on the forward strand.
TGGCGAGTGGGCTGCATGAGTGAGCTGCAGCGGCCCGAGTCAGGCTGCGCGGCGAGTTGAGCTCTGCATGGCCCGAGTGGAGCTGCGGCCAGTGAGCGCTCTGCATAGCAGTAGGGGCTACGCCGACGGAGTGAGCTCACACGCAGCTGGCGACCTCGGGGATCGGCGAGCCTACGGGACTGGCGAGCCTCTACGGGACTGACTGGCCTCTACAGGACAGTGGCCTCACAAGGACTGACTGACCTCTTTAGGGCTGACCTCTACGGGACTGACTGACCTGCGTTTGACGACCTCTATTTGGCGACCTCTATTTGTGACCCCTTCCCATTCGACTGTTCGGAGTAAAGACCATAACGAATTACATAGAAGTCAATTGAAATTCAAAGCCTAACATCAAGTTCATTGATGTGGCTACAATCGCACAGAAGGACTTACTGCCAAATTCTCCTTATTTCCTGACCCAAAGCCCGTTCTAGATCCGGCTGCATGTAGTGAGACAATAGGGAATTTGGGTTCAACTTGCAACTAGACCCTTCTCGAAACACATATTTAGAGTCTTAAAGCTCTTCTCAACTCAACCTACGAGAAATGAGTTTAGGGTTCTCGAGCCAAATCATACACAAGATAGGGTTCTTAACCATGTATCTAAGCATAATTCAAAACTAGACTTCCATACTCCTGGTTCCACTTCAAAAACTATACTCAAATTCCATACAAAACCATATTTCTATACTCATTTTTTTAGTAGTTCCATACGAAAGCGAGACATGTATAAAATTTTTAGTTTACATACACATATTCATGGTTCCATACAACCCAAGACATGTATCCGTACCCATATTCAAATTCCATACCAATACTCAAATTTAGTAATTCCATACCTGTGATCTTCTTCTTTTCTTCTCTCTTCTCTCTTGTCCGTATTTGCTCTTCCTTTCTCCAAGACCAAAATGAGATATTTCTTTTGGTCTTATCCTTATTTGATCTTATCCCCTTTTTATTTTACTTTGGTCTCCAAATCTTATAATATTGCAAATCAATTTATAATATTTTACAATAGCCTCAAGTCTTCTTTATTATTTGTAATTTAACTTATGCGTATTCTACTTTTGTTTTATAACATTTTATTCTGAAAAAATATCTTATTACTTTTATTATACCCTAAACATGTTATAAAACCGTTAGGGTATAATTTGGGGTGTTACAGTTGTCCACTAACAAAATAATAATTCTCATACAAGGCTTAGGCGAGTGTGAGAGAGTCGGTGAGGACTCGGGATCTGAGTTGGTCATGTAGACATTCAAGTAGGATCATGCATTTGCTTGAATGTGTGTTTATTCCCCAGACATTGCATTGCACTTAGGTGGAGAGTAGGCCACTTAGGGTGATTCCACTCTTGAGAAAATTTAGCTCACCACTGTCGAGGATGCTATTTCACCGGTACGGGGACGTGCGAGGGACGGCTCGTTCTGGGGCCGCTTTAAAGAAAGTCGGATTGTGGCTTTGGCTTTGTTGATGTTTATGTATTAAATTCGAGTATTTTAATATATGTTGTATAAAATGGAAACATTTGAACTCTTAGAATTGTGGATATAGTTGAGTATGTTTTTATGGATATTGTAGTATGGGCCCAGAGGCGTTTTTATCCATATTTGTATCGCCATTGATTATATTGGAATTTGCTTGGGGATAGGTTTCATGCAGGTGTTTGTTGGGTAGAACTCCTGTACAAAGGAGACTACCTTGATTTTACGAGAAGTGGCGTCGGGTACTTAGGCATCCGCTATATTCCGTAGTTCAATGGGTAGTCAACGGACCCGAGTTTGGGGCGTCTGAAATGCGAGTATGTGGATGTTTTTCGGATAGGCTACGAATTTGCTCTCATGGGGTAGTAGACTGGTGTCCAGTTACACCACTGATGCTTCCACCCATCTCTATGACTCCACATAGGATGGCACCGGTTGAGTTGCAGGAACTCAGAGTCCAGCTACAGGAGCTACTGGACAAGGGATTAATTAGACCGAGCACTTCACCATGGGGCGATCCGGTCCTATTTGCAAAGAAGAAGGACAAGACCCTTCGACTGTGCATTGATTACCGACAGTTGAACATGGTTATGATCAAGAATCGGTACCCATTCTGAGATTGACGATTTGTTTGATCGAGTTGAGGCGAGTCTACTCCAGATAGACCTTCACATTGGTTTATCAGCTGAGGTTGGGAAACGAGATATCCCACTAAGGCGGCGTTTAGGAGCGCGATATGGGCACTTTGGTTTACGGTGATGCCCCTTGATTGCGAATGCACCAACGGCATTCATGGATCTCATGCATAGGGTATTCCAACCCTATCTAGATCAGTTTGTCGTAGTATTCGTGGATGACAGTTTGATCTACTCCCAGTCAGAGTGGGAGCATGAGTATCATTTGAGGATTATTTTACATTTGTTGAGAGACCATCAACTGTACGCCAAGTTCAGTAAGTGTGAGTTTTGGCTTATTGAGGTGAGATTTTTGGAACACGTGGTGTCAACATCGGGAGTGTCAATCGACCCAGAGAAGGTGGCGTGATGAAATTTGGGAGAGACCGGAAGTCGAGTCTTACGAATCGTAGTTTCTTGGGATAGAGGTGGGTCTTGCAAAGATTCGAGAATGGTGAGTTGTCCATTCGAGGTAGGATAATAGGACTTCGCCATGGGACATGGACTCTATGGTCGGACTGACCACGACCCATAGAGAGAGATCGAGGGTGCTCGGAGCACTAGGGATGCGAGTGTTAGTGTCAAGAGGGAGGATCAGCCTTCTTCTAGTTCAGGGAAGAGGCAGAAGATTTCTACTTCACACGAGTTTCAGGACCAGGGCCAGGATTCGGCATGTGAGGTGGGATTGCCTCAAGGGACAGGGATCCTAGGACTTTGGGACGGCCTTGCAATCGATTAAATTTGTGAAACGAGGAGAGTATACGGTTCATTCCTCCACCTTAGTCACAGTCGGAGGAACCGGTTTTACTGTTTCGAGGGTCTTATCACAAGCCTCGGCCCAACCTGAGATAAGTAGGAAGGGGCAAGAGTGTGGAGTCGAAGTCCCAGGGACGGATCGAGTTCACTGAAGCGTGGTGGACCTTAGGGTGTGGGCATATTGGTTTGATGTCGGGCTTGGGGGATGAGTTATTGATACCCGGGTTGTGTGGTAGGACCTTAGTAGGATTGTCATACGAGCCACGGCCTTGGATTTGGGGCTTAGAGGTTAAGGCCTTTAGAGAAGCGGTATAGATGTTCTTCCACGGGATGTAGGGTGAGAGTTGACACGATAGGTCGAGTTATAGTGAGTGATCTCACGAGATTCTGCTCGCTGATGGACCCCGAGATTGGTTGTCACGGTGTGACGTGTGTGTTCATGTGCCGCAGTGGCTCATCGCCCGGTCGGGTGTGGGTGCAGTGGCCATTCACCACTCTTGGTGAGTGTGGAAATTTGAGGACTGTCTTTGGGACTCAGCAATGAAGACTCATAGTTCGATTCAGTAGATGAAGAGTAATTAGAGTGTTTTGGGCAAACAAAAAGGGGGTTGTTAATCCCCTAAGGTGAGAATCACAGGAGTGAGGTGTAAGAGACACAGGAGATATCCACAGAATTTATGTGTAAATGTATGAGGCTCGAAGTGTAAGCCGAAGAGTTAAGTTGCCCGAGATGAAAACACACGGCCAGTTATCACGTAGACTTAGAATTGAGTGATAGGAGTCGGGAGTGACTCGAGATTTGGATACCCCTTTGGGAATTGCATTGGGTGTTGTTGAGCCGGCAAGGGCTCGGTACATGGATGTCGTTCATGACATGGACTAGGTTGACGATCCATTGGATTGTCAGTGATTGTGACCTTGGGAAGGTCAGCGTTTACATACCAAGCAAGGGTTATGTAGGGTTGCATGTTGTGTGGATTATATCACGGGTGTTGAGGACCTGCTGAGCATGCGTCTGAGTCGTAAGGAGCAGAGGGTCCAGTGCCCTTAGTGGGATTCGCCTACAACAACGGTTACAGGCGAGAATATCTGAGATGTACTTAGAGTATGAGGCATTGTATGGGAGGCCATATAGATCACCGTTATGTTGGACCGAGGTGGGAGAGGCTCCATCAGCGGTCTGTCGATTAGAGACACCTCCAGAAGGTGGGCTTGATCTGACAGCGTCTTCTCACGGCTCGGGCGGCCCCGAAGAGCTATCTCTTGGAGTGTACAGCGTCGGCCGCCAGAGTTCGGTTGGGGATCATGTCTTCTTGAAGGTTATGCCTAAGAAGAGGGTGAATTCGAGGTTCGGTCGGCGCGGGAAGTTATCGCCGAGGTTTGTTAAGGACCTTCGAGGATACTCGAGAGAGTAGGCCTTTATTGCATTACCGGTTGGCGTTAGCTAACATGCAGTGTTCACGGTATTTCACGTCTCCATGCTCCGGTATACTCAGGATCAACTCATGTGAATTGGATTGGGGCGGAGTTGAGGTTGACAATGGGACCTTTGAGGAGGGACTAGTGTGCATTTTGGATAGCCGTGATCAGGTTTTGCGACGCAAGACCGTGAGGCTAGTGAGGGTGTTATGGCGGCACTATGGAGTGGAGGAGTCAACGTGGGAGCGCGAGGACACGATGCGGGCCACCTATCCCTTCTTGTTTAGGGATGAAGGTACGTAGTTTAGTCGTTGAGATTTAAATGATTGTTTACATGCATGGTAGAGTGCACGTTGCATATGTGTGAGTGGCTTGTAGTGTGCGGGAATTTGGGAGGAAATTCCTTTTAAGGAGGGGAGAATGTAAGACCCGAGAAATTCCAATTTCTGGAAAAATGGCAAAATCGTAATTTCGGTTAAAAAAATTCAAAATTTATTCTCTGGACCTCGGATGACGAAACGGATTTCACCGTTGGAATTGTCTCGTAAAATCTAACTAGCACGTCGAATTCCGAGACAGTGGGAATTTACACATTTTTCGAGGCATCGCGTTTAGATCTTGAAGTAAAGCGTTTTGATGATACAAAGTCACATATATACGTACTCATGTGCCATAAGTGGCATGAGTAGAGAAATGATGAAAATGGATGGCAGAGATAGTCAGAATGTCAAAGCTGGGAGAAAGAAGGACATGGTGGTGATAATGAAATTGTTTATGTTAGAAAAAGACAAATTAGTGAATAGTACCTATCTCTTTCAAATGTTAAAAGAAGCAAAAACGTGAAAAGGGGCAGTAGCCATAGAAATGGAGAAAAATGGAGGTTTTAGAGAGAGAAGGACCTCCTTCTCTCTAGAATTTCGGGAGATCCGACCGTCGGAATTCGTCGGGACAAGAAGCAAAGCTGCTCTGGCGGGAGGAGGCCTACGTAGACTCGGTTTGGGAGTTTCGTCAAACTCGAGGTAGGGGTTTCTCCTACTTGTGTTTTACACTTTATTAATTGTTTTTCAATGTTTCGGTTGGTTTGAGGCCTTGGAGACGGCGTTTGATCGGATCCGAAAACTTGGGACCGGGTGTGAAATTTTTGAAATCCATTTGTGTCGTCCATCACTGGGCACGGGCAGTTGGGTTGATTAATTGTGTAATTTGTGAAATAAATCATGTATTGATTGGAATGAGGCCGGAAATGGCCATGAAACCCGGGTTCACAAAGTGAACCGATGATTTGTAATTTTTTGGGAATAATGCAAGGGTTTCAACATTCCTGCAGTGAAATGTTCTAAAATAATTTTTGTGAAAATGTGTTTGGTCGAGTGATTCAAGTCGAATTGCTTGTGTTTGATCATTAGTCCATGTGAGCTAATTTTGATGTGATGAAATGCATAATTACATAACATGATTGTGTGATTGAATTTTATGTGACTATATGCATGTTTATAAATTTACATGGCAGAAATGCCAATGGAATTGACATCATGCAACATTCCATATGCCTTTAGAGACACCCTAGGGATGATAGGGTGAGTGCATGAGGGTGAGTCTAGAGTGAATGGTTTCGGAGGGTTGTCTAAAACTAAAAATGATCGGAGGGTAGTCCATAAATAATATCAATCATTAGAGATGGCCCAATTGATATAATGAAGGGTAGTACAATAAATATGTAAATGTCAGAACATTGATCAAATATATATACATCGGAGGGTTTTCCACAAACAAATAAACATAATAATTCTCATGGGGCTTAGAGGCGAGTGTGGGGAATCAGTGAGGACTCGGAGTGCAGGTTGGTCATGTAGACATTCAAGAGTAGGATCATGCATTTGCTTGGATGTGTTATTTTGGGCATTGCACTGCACTTAGGTGGAGAGTAGCCCACTTAGGGTGATTCCACTCACAGAGCATTTGCTCACCTTGGCGGGGATGCTATTTTACGGTACGGGGAGCGTGCGAGGGAGACGGCTAATCCTAGAGGCTAGGGTTTAAACCGGTTGTGGCTTTGGGTTATGATGTATTACATATATTCATTCTGTTTAATATATGTGTGTATAAGTAAACTTTGAACTCTTGAACTATGGTTGGATAGTTGGATATATATATACATTGTTATGAGTATTGGTTTATGAGCCAAAGTGGCCGTTTTAATCATAGACCGTTATATTGGACTGTTTGGGACAGGTTTTATGCAGGTTTTGTATTTGGGTAGAGCTCCCCGTACAAAGGAGACTCTGCCCGATTTTCGTGAAAAATGTCGGGTTATCCGACATTCACAAATGCGGGTTATTGAGTAGTCAATGAATTTTGAGTTTTAGGCGTCACACTAGTAGAGTTCATATGCTCTCTGGTTTGGAGGAAATAAAAACATTTTCCCTTATTTTGATTCCATGCTAAGCCTCCGCATTCTTTCTCTCTCTCCTCAGTTCCATTTACGATTTTCTCTCGACGAATTCTCCAAAACTAAATCATCCTTCAAAACACAATTCCCTTTTTGTTTTCCTTTGATTTGTCTTGTGATTTTTCAGTCTAAAATTTATCCCTTGGTTTCGATCAATCGATTGATGGTTTGTTTATTTGTATTTTTTTGATTGCTTTTCGAATCGAATTCGGATTTATGATGTTTTCTGCTGATCGATTGATATTCAGCTTTTGTTTTCTGTTTGTTTCCTGCGATCCGTCAAATTTCGCTCAAAGAATTTTCAGTTCTTTGTCAAGCTTTCTGTCTGTGGATTAGATAAGTGGATCTTAATATGGTTTTTCGTACTGCTTGGGTGTAGGGAATATATTTAGCCATAAATTCTCGTGTCGAGCACATATCATTTTTAGTGCAGATGAAGAGATAAAGAGAGGAAAAACACCTAGAGAGGTTTCCCAGCCTCGGTTGTCTTTCACAATATAAATGCCATGTTTCATGTCAATGTTTTGTACAGAAATAATCAATATTGAACTGTTCAAAAATATAAATGAATAATGAAAATAGTACTTTTTCCATTAGGATCAATTTCTTTCATTTCAACTGAAAAACCAATTTGATAAGAGAGCAAAATGTTTGGCTATTATAGTAGTGATTGTGGAAATGTGATCAAGGGGCCATCATCTTTTAAGTAAAACTATTTTGTCTTTCAAATTGTCAATGGGGGTCAGCTTTTTACTTACACTCTTGAACAAAGATTCACATAACCAAGCACCTTGTATTTTCTTTGGAATTATTTGGAAAAAATTTTGTTTTAAAAAAAAATCTATTTCCTCAATTTTCTTTGATGCAATGATGAATTTGTAGTTTTATTGCAAATATTTATTTGTTCCGTTTACCTTTCCTCCATTCAATTTGTCTTCATGTATAGTACTTAGTAATTTAGTGCAGCAATCCAACGGATTAATTGGTATTGATGGATTTTCTTCTTTTTGAGTTTTTTATTTTGGGTTGCAATTAGATTTCTTATATATTATCACAAAAATGCGGATTGGAAGGAACATAAATTAGTGGGTATGTAACTTTACTTCACCATTTGTTTGGTTGCTGAGTAAATGTGTTGAAAGAAAATATGGTTAAAAACACAAGAACATAGTCTAAGTATATCTTCTCCTTGGTTTTTCTCAGTAGCCAAACAGATGTCAGTCTATTAAATCCTAATGTTTTCAGTTTTCTATGCTTTTCATACCTTTGTTTTGCTTATGAGCTTGTAATTCATTAGTTGACTTCTTCTGCATTCATTTTAAGAAATATTTCAAACTTTCTAAGTCTGTATCAATTGTTGCTTGAATCTTCAAACTCATAATTTTTTTGTATGTATTACACAAATGAAGCCCCTAATTTTCTTGTGGGAAGCCCTCTTGAACTAATTAAGGAATTGGAGTCATTGAAATTTCTTTCGATTTATTTTCTGTTCGGTTTCGAGTTGTCATGTCACATTTAGAAACTTTCTTGAATTCCTTGAACATTATAAGTATGTGCCACTGATCTTTGTAGAATTGATTGTTTTTTACGGTATAGGCATCATCTATATTCTGGCTTCTCATTTGCCCATCTGTGGATCCATTCCATCATGAGTGCGTGCTTCGCCAATCTCATGCATGATGGAATACATTTTAAATGATGAGGTTGTAGATCCAATCTTCACCAATATCTCCTCAGTAGACTCCACCACCAAAAACTCTTGAGGTGGCAATTTTACATGAGCAAGACATTATGATATTTCGGCGTGGCTTAATATTAGTTTGGATCTTTGTGCAAGAAATGAGCAAAATCTAAGACATATTGACAAAGGGTTTGCGAGTTCTTCCATGAATACAAACTGGGAATCATGTACCTGTCGTAGTCGAATTCTTTGATGAATCGTTGAGTCGAAAATGATTGGTTCAGCCACCGACAAATTTTGTGGAGTGCTTTGCACGAGATAGAAAGACTTAATCAAAGTGGTTTGTGAGAGAAAGACAAGGTTTGAGTTAATATTTTCTTACAAATAAGTTATCTTTTACAATGACATGTTACAATGGTATTGTTGGCAAAAATTTTGATTACGTGATACGAAGTTGTACGAGAACTTTATAAATCTTCTTTTAAGTTTGAACATTTGTTGGAATGATTATAGGGTATCAACCAAAATGGATGGAGGATTCTCAAGCAAGAAACAAAATCAAAACATAATGCTACTCTGGCATTCTAGTTGCCTTCTACGATCCATGGTAGGAGATGATGATGGGTCCCGTGGATCGCCAAACGGTCATCGGGTAGGAAAGGCGAGAGAAAGCGCGACTCAGAAATCAAGAGCAAGAAAATTTGGAGGTGATGCAAAAATGTTGAACTCATTAATCTATTAGCAATTATGCGGGAAGAAAAAAATGCAAATGAGAAGAAATTTGAAATGATGGAAAAATGTTATCTTGAGAACAACACGTCTACTACCACGAGGGCAACGTCTACTGAGAAAATGAAAATGGAGCATATGAAGGAAGATCGAATAATGTAAATGAATACGAGTTGCATGCCTGGAGTTGCAAGTTATGAATATTATCAAAATTTGCTAAATGGAAATATTGGGAAAGAAAGATGCCAATTTCTTTTATTAATAGATAAACAAATTTAGATAAGTAATAATCATAGTGAAATGCGTAATAACATTGCTTAGTAGGTGCCTAGTAATTTCCATGCATATTCATTGTCCGATTAGATCGCTTGGAGTTGGAATGAATTTGCTTTTGTCTCTAATACAATGTTGATGGCCAATAGAATTAGTAGTTCTGAACTCCGTTCGAGGTATGATTTGTGGCGGTGGGACTCGTCTGTATCATAAGTAAGAGTCCGGCTCATTGGCGTTAAAACCATCCTCGACAATCATGTTATGTAATATTATGCATGCCTTCATAATTTCTTTTAGCACTTCAAGTTTCCATCGCGTGGTCCACGCTACTATAACCGTCGTGCTTGGAGCACTCGAATCTCGCTCGACATCCTTTCTTGACTCTCAGGATTTTCGCAGAATGTATTTGTTTATTTGCCTTTTGGAATGAAATTGTTTTGATAAATCGCCTTGCTGCATTTGGATATATACCATCAGCAGAGTAATACCCCATTGTGTAATCGTTTCAAGACGGTAGAAATTGGCTAGAAGGGCCAGGCCTTGAAAGGAGAGGCAGCAGGAAGAATATTCTAGTACGTTGATATCATTGGAGATCAGGGTAACCCCAGCGGCATGCCAAATCCCTGAAATCATATAGCGGCCCAGCTTTAAAATAATTGTTGGTTCATGGAGCGTGACAGAATACATACCTTTCCATGTTTGTTGGACAATTCTTCCATTTCCAATGTACATACGATCAATGCTACAACATCACGAAACCCACGATTGGTACCCATTGCTAATAAGCAAAACAATGTCATCGTTGTTTGGTGACTGAGATATTCATTGGAAAAATTGCACCTCTGCGCCTCACAAATCTTTTTAAACTTTCGATTGTAGTGCTTTTTGCAAATCTCCATAATCATCGACATCTCCACCGCGACCATAAAAAACATCATGTGAATTTTACATCATTCTGTGCAGAGGGAAGACAAGCATAATTCAACGACATTTTTGTTTGGACAAAATATGGATCATAATTTTCCGTGAATAGAATACGAAGGAAAGGGGTTCGATTCATTGAAACCTTCTTCGAAATAAATTTAAGGATAGATAGGCGGATTCGGCAGAAATAATCACTAATCTGACCTCTCATTGTCCTTGTGAACTCGGTAGAAAATAATTGAATGACCTTGAATGGAACCACAATGCACACCGGAGCTTTCCTCACTATTGAGTTTACGATTCATTTCAATGGCACAAATTGTACCATCTCAATTCATTAAACCGGTCGAGAATATCAGCTAAGAATCATATTCATTCTGGGATGGCGTAACAATAAGAGTGTATGACAATAAGAGATGAAAGATCCTATTTATACATATCCAAAAATATGACCGTTGCAAATATGACCGTTACAAATATGACCGTTGTAAATATAATCGTTGCACGTATTACTGTTGAAAAATTCAAATTTTAAAATTTTTTATTTCGTGATCGTTGTAAATAAGATCGTTATTAAAAAAAATAAAAAAATTAAAATTTTGATGACGTGGCTTAACACATCAACATGTGATGTCATCAATATGGTGATGACATGGCATATTATATAGTATTTTAGATTTTATTATTGAAAGTTAGTTGAAGTGGATAGCTAAAATAGATAACGTTGTTGGAGTGACTTTGAAAAAGTGGTTAGTTAAAATAGATAATACAATATTTTAATATATTTTGAGTAACTATTTTAGATAGCCTTGTTGGAGATGCTCTAACCCTTTCGAAAGTTTTGTCTTTGATAAAAGATGGAGGAATCTAAAACTGAAAACCTTGCAAAAAAAAAAAAAGGGTTTATATATGAAGGGTATTTTAGGAAATGCAAATACAATAAAGACATATTGCTAATTGGAATTCGAGGTAGAGGCGAGTGGTAAAAGGCAAAATCCGACCCAATGACGAGTTGTGAGTTTTTAAGGTCATCAGATTGCAGGCAAGGCGCAAAGTGGAATTGGTGGATGAGTGAGGGATAAGAGGAGTAAGTACATTTATGATGAGCATAGGGGGTGTTTAGGTGGCAAAGAAAATAAGTTTGACCAAAGACCTATTTGTTTTAAATGTTTTTTCAAATCAATAATTGACCATGCTAGTGGTGACTTCCAAATTTAGCGTGAGCATAGATCAATAAAGAACTAAACTTGATAGCCATTGAGGTCTAATTCAATGTTAAAAGCTATGGTGGAGAGGGAGAGCATAGATAAGTAAAGAACTAAACTCGGTAGCCAATAAGGTAGGGTGTGCATAGAAAGAGGGAAGGGAACGGGTTAAAGTCCTACAAAAAGTTGTGTATTTATTAAAAAAAAAACCAAACTGTTTTTTTATCTTTTTTTTCTTCCTTTCTACGTCATGAGAAGAATAAGGTACTCCCGATTAGATGGCATCAACTTCAGCGTTGATTCAAGTTAGGTCACTGTGTCTATATGCTTTTGTGAAGTGTTTTGCCTTAGATTTGTTATATAATGAAACTTTATTTTCCTCAATTTAATTGAAGATCAAGCAAAAATACTATATGGGAAATTCTAGGACTGACATACTAAAAAGCAGGTTGTTTTAAAGAACTGGATTGGGATGATTTTCAAGCGTGTGAATTAAAACAATATCGTATAAGCCCGGAGCGCAAGCCAGGCGTAAACCTAAGCGATCCGCCTTGTAAGAGGGATTTGAGGGACAAACCCAATAAAGAAGCTCGACCCATAGTGAGATCCTACCCATGCTAAAGTACACACAGGATCTGGAGCATAGTTAGAGCACGAGCCATATGATCATAATCAAGTGATATGAGCCCCGAAGACTCGTGAGAAAGGAAAGTGCCACAGTCTCACAGTCCATCACGCGGATTAGAGAGGAAGAAGGATCTTTCATGATCATGCCTCCTCATTATATCCTTATGATTCGGTCCTTGAGTAGGACAGGAAACTCCTCTCATAATGGGGAGATATCGTGTCATCATCTAACAGGGAAATGCCTTTGTTTCTCTTATAAATCTGGGTCTCTGTTCTACCACAAGGTATGCGGTGAACTTGTGCAAAGGCAGAATTGATCTTTTCTTTCCCTTGAAGAAAGAGCCGGCTTGACATTAGAGAGAATTCTAAATTGAAGCACACCACATCGGACCCACTTGTTTATATTGTTTTCTTGAGATAGCATATTTAGATGTTGAATCTGAGCCCGGCGACTCAATTCGTTCAGTCGATACCGATGAAAAAGCACCATCGGTTTGTCGTTGTGCGTGGAATGTATTTGTTCGGCCCCACAAATAAAACTGAATTCTCAGTTATTGATGGTATCGACGAAACATGAGCAAGATCCGCTAGCCACAGGGCGCAGATGTTAGGGTGACTAGATAGTAGGCGAATGAGGCTCTCGAAACTGCATAGGCGATCACCGGCGGGAATTGGAGGCGCCGTCTCTGACGGCTGTTTGCTGAGAGACTGGAGGGAACTCACCGGACAAATGCGCCGCGGAAGAAGCTGACAACACCACAGTTGGCAAGGGCGTTGTTGGAAGGAGAAACTAGTCAAGCTAAGGAACGCCAGTCCACACCAGGCCAGGAGAAGATGTGATGAGGAATTCTAATGGAACAACAAAGGCAGTAGATCCAGCCCAGCTATCAACAGGAGATAGGGGAATAATCATGAGAGCAACGTTTTTGAGACATCAATAAGAGCTGACCACATGAAAGCTGTAAAGGGCGAATACAGTCTCCATGGATAGCACAGTGAAAGCAAGCGAAGTCAGTTCATAATTTAAGGGTCTTGCTTCCCTCTCCCGGCGAGGGTTCGAGATGCCTCGGGGTGAAGGCGGGCAGATCCTGGCAAGACCGCTGAATGCCGCAGATCGTGGAGCTGCGGATGCAGGGACCCCGGTGAGATGTAGAGCCTTCGCTATCACTCTAAAAGGCCTGACATTGGCCTGGTTCAACAAACTCCCACCATTGTCAATCTCACCTTTCAGAGAGCTATCCATTCACGTTAGTCTCACTTCATCGAACCTGGGCGTGTAGGAAGCGAGCTATCACTAGCGATCATAAAGCGAGCCACGGGAGGGCACGGTCCACACTTCCGAGTTTACTTGAGTCATTAAGGTAGACATCCGCATGAAGTTTGTCAGCTTTCAACCAGTGTCGGACTGGGCGTGCGGTCAGACTTGATGTTTTCCATCTCAAAGAACCCTCGGGCAAGCATGGTCGAGGTGCTCACCAAAGCAGAGAAATACATTAACAACGAGGAAGCCCTTCTATCTAAGCGGGAAAACTCTTCTATTCAGAAGGAGAAAGGTAAGGGTGAGAAAAAGCGAGAACGAAGCCCCAGGAGATGAGGAGACATGGATAGATCCCCACGAAGGGACAGAGAGAATAGAGAACGATCTCCAAATAGATGAGAGCCTTCAGGGACCAGCTTGGGCCCTCAACGAGCTTGCAGCAGCGGCATCCACCCAATGATTCACCATGGCGGCCTCGATGTCACGGGTCTTACGAGCCCAGCGACATGAAAAGTTTTAAGGTGGCCATCTCGGATGAAGACGGGGACCAATCGAAAGAACTCAACCGGTATTTTGTGAATTCCACGGGGATCATGGACACCGAGCAGGATGATTGCATCCAGTGAGGAAGGAAATTTGATACGTCAGGTGTTGGACATTTTGGCGCTTATTGGCCTGAAAATTCGGGACTAAGCACCACCCCCATTACCTCGTCGATGACTCCGACTCGACACAGTGACCTTGGGAAATCCAGGTGATCTCGGGGGGGATTTGGGGAGTCTAGTTCATCGGGAGGAAATATCTACCACAACATCGCCATCAGGGGGCATATAAATACAAGCGGTATCTAAACTCCTATCTTCCGGACACTACCATATAAGCTTTCGGACTGGCATGGAAGTACGCCGGCGCCCATGGCTTGATCCACTATTAATAAGAGTATCGTAGCCAACAAAATAGTACACAGGGGGTCTGAGTCGACAAGCGGAAGCTCGTGAGCATCATCTTAGTCGACTTTTGATAAAATGGGCATCGGAAGGAGAAGCTGGTAGTCCAAATCCACCTACGAGGACTATTACGGAGAAAAGGGTGCTACCCCTTGGGGTTAATACATTGATACTCACTTCCAGAATCCCATGCCGAGCCTAGCGGCGGTAAAGTTCCTCATAGTAGATGCCCCATCGACTTATAACATACTATTGGGTAGACCCTCCCTCAATGCCATAAGGGTCATCCCTTCCTCCTATCATATGGTTATCAAATTCCCCACTGCAAATGGGGTAGGAATGGTTCAAGGAGATCGATCGTGGCAAAGGAGTACTATGGCATCAACAACAGAGCAAAAGCGGTTGGCGGCATCTACATGGACGACAAAGCTTGACAGCAGGAGATGAGGTAAAGCAGCGACTTACGCCCTCAGGAAGAACTAGAACCGTGTGCGACTTGTGACCGGCCGGAACATCTACAAGTCGGATCTAAATTGGCGAGGCGATTGGGGACTATCCACTTCTTAAAGCGAATGAGTGATGGCTGGAGCGGAGGATGGAGTGCTTAGAGTAATGCACATTGGGTATCAACCCCTCCTTCAGACCCGTCGAGACAAAGAAGAAGTTTAGCGAAGCGAAAGATAAATGAAGAAGTTAACAAACTCCTCCAAGCTAAAGCTATCCGAGAAGTAGAATACCCTATTTGGTTGGCTAATGTAGTCCTCGTCAAAAAGGCAAACGGAAAATGGCGACTCTACATTGACTTCACCAATGTCAACGAACTGTCAAAAGATGGCTTTCCGCACACCTCGAGTGATATATAATAGTGACGCCATGGCTATGCAGGCTTCTCAGCTTCATGGACGCGTTCTCGGGATATAACCAGATAAGAATGGACCCTAGTGAAGACCTCATTTGTGACTAGGCAAGAGTGCTAGCACATTTACTAGGTGATGCCTTCCCGGGTTGAAAAACCTTTGGGGCCACACATCGAGAGGCTAGTGTACAAAATGTTTTGAGACGGTTGGGAGCATCCATGGAGGTATATATAGATGACATGCTGGTGAAGTCGGTTAAGGCCGAGCTCACGTTGCCCGCATTTGAGTCGTTCCAGTCACGAAAAACTATAACATGAAGTTAAAGCCCAACCAAGTGTGCCTCTCTGAGGTCTCATTTAGGAAGAACTGGCAGGTTTCATGCTCAACGATGGAATGGAGGCAAATCTAGATAAGATAAAAGTTGTACTTTAGACATGCTGACCACCGCCAGACACCAAAGGGAATTCAACGTTTGATAGGAGAATGACTGCTTTGAGTCGCTTTGCCATCTAAGATCCAGGTGACAAGTG
Organism: Tetrastigma voinierianum; assembly: GCA_016808115.1. Taxonomy (NCBI): domain Eukaryota; kingdom Viridiplantae; phylum Streptophyta; class Magnoliopsida; order Vitales; family Vitaceae; genus Tetrastigma; species Tetrastigma voinierianum. Next base: position 485,487 of record JAEQBH010000123.1, read on the forward strand.
TCGGCCATTTCTTTCGGAGTTACGAAAGGCTTTCCCTTTGGGGCCTTGATAGGAAGCGTTTCTCGATCTTTAAAAACTTACCCGAGCTCTCCTCGTCTGTAAGCCTTTCAGAGTAGAAATCCTTACCCTTTATCACGTTGTTTTGATTTCTCCAACTAGCCACCACTGGTCGGAGGCGAGATAGAATACAACGTGCGTCTATTCTCTTTTAGCAGGCTGCGAGAGGAGGCGGAGGAAGGTATCAAGATGGTGAACCTAATCCTAGCATTGGTGACCATTGCCAGGAGGCTTCGACCATATTTCCAAGCTCTAGCATTGAAATCCAGGCAAGAACACCCAGTAAAAACTGAGATGTGCATAAGAGCTAGAGACCTCGGGAAGACTGATAAAATGGGCCATAGAGCTTACTTGAGTTTGAAGCACATTAGATCTGAGAGCCCCGAGGACATCGGTCGGTGGGTTTTGCGATTCATCATGGAATTCACCCCTCGAATACAGGCGCGGCCCAGAGAAATACTAAATTGGGCGCAACACCCTCCCAGGTTGTCAGTAGATGGGGTATGATCCCGACGGTGCGGGTATGATTACGACCTCCACTGGACGGGATTGGCTGATGGAATCGCACTCATATTAGTTTCAAGCCTCGATAACGGGTGAGGAGTGCAGTTGTCTGTGGGCTTGATCTTTGCCCACTCGTGGGTGATCAAGCGGAGATGACGATGATTCCTAGTTGGTGGTGAAATAGATGGGGACTCCCTACGAGCCCGAGGGTGCAAGAAAAATGATCCTTTACCTAAAAAAAGTGCGAGAATTGTTTAAAAAGTTCATACGGGTCTAGGTCAGGCATGTCCCAAGTGCAGAGAATACACGAGCAGATTCCCTGGCAAAGCTATCAACAACATCACAGGAGGATCTAGATAGACTGATACCGGTTGAGCACCTCTCAGAACCCTGGTGAACATCGACAATGAAGAAGTGTCCCTAGTGATGTCGGCCAGAATTTGGATGGACCCATACAGGATTACTTGGTGGACCCGAGGAATATCATGGCGATCGAAAGGAGGCATCAAGCTGGGGAGCGAGGTGGTAGATTCACCCTAGCCAGAGGGACCCTTTATAGCGGGCTGTCTCGCGCCTGTCCTTAAGTGCGTAGGAAAGGAACACGCCCGACGATTACGTGTCGGAGGTGCATGAAGGTATCTGCGGCAACCATATCGGAGCCAGGACCTTGGTAGCAAAGACCCTGAGAGATGGGGATATTGGCCTACAATGCTCGAGATGCCATGGAAATTTGGTTAAAATGCAAGATCTGTCGAGGGTGCCGAGGATCTCTCACCTCCCCACCTAGGGCCGGCGACCTCAATCAATGACATGGCCTTTTCAGCAGTGGGGCTAGACATATGTGGGGCCCACCCATTAGGAAGGGCAGTGTAAGTTATTGTTGTAGAGTAGTTACTTCCACCAAGTGGCGGCCAGAGCCATTGTGACAATCACCGAGTAAAGGTCGTCTTTGTTTGACGTTCCATAATAATGAGGTTTAAGATCCTAGAGCCACAGGTGTGATGTGAAATGGGAAACTGGATTCGACAATCTAAGTTCGGAGAGATTTCTACAGAGCTCGGAATCAAAATTTACTGCTGTCCACTGGCGCATCCGCAATCTAATGGACAGTAAGAAGTCCTTCCATAAAGATTCTCCGAAGGTGTAGAAGCTAAGCTGGAAAATCTAAAGGGAAAATGGGTAGAATACCTCCCCGAGGTATTATGGGCATACAGAACTACACGTAAATCAACAACTCAAGAAACCCCATTTGCTTTAGCATTCGGCACTGAAGCGGTAGCTCCTGTCAAGGTTGTGCTAAAATCACCAAGAGTTGAGTTCACAAATATCGAACACAACGAGGAGATTCTCCGCCTGAACCTTGACCTCCTAGAAGAAAAGTGACGGAGTTCTAAAGCGTGCAGGGGTATCCGCAGAAGAGCAATGCAAAAAATATTACGATCGAAGGGTCAGGCCTAGGAGTTTTAAGCATGGCGACCTAGTTCTAAAAACTCCTGCTAGCAAGGAAAGACCCCACACACGGGAAGCTAGGATCAAACTGGGAAGGACCCTACGTGGTATCGCGGGTAGTCGAACTAGCAACCCTAAACTTCAAACATAAGAGGGAAAAACCTTGCCACATTCTTGGAACACTGAGCACCTCAGGCGATTCTACCAATAGACCTCGGATTGTAGCTTTTAATAAGAAATTCTCAGTTTTACTTTAATAACAATCTCTGTGTTCATTTTCAGCCTGATTAATATTCTCGCAGATCTTCAAAAAAACAAAAAAAAAAAAAAAAAAAAAAGAAATGGAGCTTATTTCGAAAGGGCCTTGAGAAGAGCCACACATCGACATGGATACGATCTAAAAATTCGTACTTTTATTTAAGGGAGTTATAGTTTATCTCATAAAATTACAATCTAATAGTAGTTCTCTGCATCTCAAATTACAATCAGCAAACACCAGTCAAGGCCCGAAGGAAACCATAGAAAGGAAAAGAGAAAATAAGGAGAGAGGAAGAGGAGAGAGAAGAGAGGAAAGAGAGGGGAGGAGAGGTATAGCATAAGGAGCGGGCCTTGGCTTATTCAAGCACGCTACCTGCAAGTGTCACTGACTGAATCCATCGAATGGTAGGACTAGGGAATGACGACTCCATGACTAGCGGGACTAGAGGCAGTGACTGCAGCAGATGGCGGGTGGCAGAGCCAAACACCATCTTATGACCACTAAGTAGACTTCGTGCAGTAGCAACATAACCTTGAAGCTTCATCAGCTCCCGACTCCGACGTTGGCGAAGGCAGAAATGAAAACGGGAGCGGCGTATAGCATACACTCTCGAAGGAAGGCGGTTATTTATAAAAAAGCTTGGAACACCTTGGGAAGTCACATAGTCCGTTTCGATTCCCCACGGACCGACATTAAAACTACTCGCACCTTTCCAAGGGAAGGAATACGAATGAGCACCCAAGACCTCGGATATTAAGGAGCCACGTAGCTCAGTTTCAAAGGAGTCATGTAGCTTAGTTTCAAAGGGGCCATGTAGCTCGGTTCAGCAGAACCAGTAGCCCGGAGAGGCTGGGGCCAAGGAGCCCATGTTCGGCTTCAAATGAGCCATGGCTCAGTTTCAATGGGTCATGTAGCTCGGTTCTACTTAGAACCTAACAAGCTAGAAAGGCAAAGTAGAGGCCACGTGGCTCCGGTTAAAGAGCCTTGTGGCTCGACGTCCAGAGACCCGCGTGGCTGGATTCCCAGACCATGTGGCTCGGTTTCAAAGGGGCCATGCGGCTGCGTTCTTAAGAACCTAGCGACTTAGGAGGCCAAGTAGCCAAGGGCCACGTAGCTCGGTTGAGAGCCTTGTAGCTCGGCTTTAAAGGGGCCCGTAGCTCGGCTTGAAGGGGCCATGTAGCTCGAGTTCTTAAGAACCCTAACAATCCAAGAAGGCCCAATGGCAAAGGAGCTAGCTGGTTCAAAGAGCCTTGTAGCTCGAGCGTCAAAGGAGCCATGTGGCTCGGCTTCAAAGGGAGCCATGTGGCTCGGCTTCAGGGAGCCATGGCTGGTTTCCAGGGGCCACATGGCTCGAGTTCGGTGAGGCCCGGGTATCTCGGCTAATCCAAGGGCCGCATAGCTGTTGAATGACTATTTGGGATTGGATGACAAAGGGAAACCTCTTAGCACGGTCATAAAAGAAGACGGAAAACCAAGAAGGTACAGAAGATGGATATCCACAGAATAACAAAACCAATATTGAGATTCTGGGATTGTTTAGGGCTTAGAGCTCGAGAAGTTAGCCAAAATTGAAGATTATACAAGGGGCCTAAATGTTTGAGGTGGGGCTACGAGTAGCCTCAGGTAGTGTGAGCCCTCAGCGGTGCAGGATTAGGAAGGTGAAGCCCGAGGCGGGTGAGAGAGCTAGCCTGTGGGACCTCGACTACGGGAAGGAGGAGCAAGGGATTTGGGGTATAAGAGGGCACCTCGAGGGATGCAGCACGTCGCGAAGCAGTTCTTCCCTCTACTCTCTTAATCAAGGAACTTGAAAATTGGAAGTCAAGAGCCGGAAGCCTTAGTAGCTTTGCGTCGGAAAGCAAGCCATCAGGAGGCCCATAAGGTGTGGAGCTCGTCCTGGCTCTGCTATTACTCCGTCAGCTAGTGCAACCATAGCCTCACTTTCTTCCTAGAATTCCGTATGTAGCGTTGCACTCCTTAGCCAAGCACTCCATGGAGCTCTCAGCTTCGGTAGCCTCTCGGCGGGCTCGATCCAACACCGTTGCTTTGGTGCATAGCTCTTCCTTGACAGCCTAAAACTCTTCCTTAACCACCCGTAGCTCATCCTTAACAACCCTTAGGCCCTTTGCCCAGTATGCTTTTCTTTGTCTTTGGCGCTCGCTGCGGTCGAGGTGTGCCAGGTGGTTGCCCAAGCATGCTTGGTCAAGCTTGTATCCAAGCTTGTAGCTCAGCTTCCTCGGAGGTCAAAGGGAGGCGACTCTTTGGCTTTGTGCTGGCTTGCCTTGTAGAGCTCTCGATCAGCGGCCTTCCTCGCCAAGCTCTTTATATAAGTAGCCGTTTACCAAGGAACAAGATGGAGTTAGCAGATAACATTAACACAAAGATGAGATGAATAAAAGAAGGCGCTCGGACATACGGAGATGGTTCCCTGGAGCGATAGGGCTAAACACTCCCTCAAACGCCACAGGCATCCACTTTCTTGAATCGAAGTCGAAGACTAGAGCGAAACGGAACCCGACGGTGAGCTCCATTGGTGAGCGGCCCGAGTCCTCGCCCCTGAAGCTCCCAGCGTCACTTCCTCGTCTCCCACGTCACTCCGGAGGGAAGGCGTGGCGTTTTAAACAAGGACTCAGGATAGAGATAGGAAGAACTTTCAAAGGAGGCTCGTGACCCTTCTTGAAGAACCATAGCTCCTACAATGAAGGATGGCGGCGACGATCACCCGCCGCCTCGGACACCTCGACAGAGAGGCCAACACTGCCCCTCACGAACTTGGGCGTCACGATCCTCGCTCCTTAGCGGTGATGGCGGGCAAATGCTCCCCAACGGGATCCCCTGCCGGCTGGGAGAAGTGCTCCCGAGGCAGGCCTAAAGCTTTGCGCTCCTCCTCTTGCCGCGGTGCTTCGACCACGGGCTTAAGGGTTCACCTCTGGGGGGTTGGCTTCAAAGCAGGAGGCCCCTCAGGAGAAGTTTCCATAGTAGGGGGCGGAGGGGATCTTAAATAAGGGGAACAGAAAGGGCTCACACCTGAATAGTCGGGAATGTCCAACCTGATTAGATCAGAATACGTTCGTGGACGACACTTGCCCAACTGCCTCTTTACTTCCTTGTCCTCAGGAGTAAGGTCGGGACAGATACCTGAAGGCAGCACAACCAAAGCAAAGTTGAGAACATAGCGTGACCTTTACAAAATTAACCCCTACTAGCATGGACGAAAAACTCACGCAGATTCTCAGGGGCAGTCCATACTGTCGGAATCCCCAACGTATCGTCTTGATCGGTAGGGTTATATTCCCGATATCGACCGAGCAGAAATAGCGCTCTTTTCCAGTAGCGCTGGGAGGAAGGGAGGTAAAAAATGATAGGTCTAGCAATGACCCGCTTTGAAATATATAAGAAGCCTTCAGAGGCCTCTTTCCATAGTGAAAAGGAGATCGATTGCGAGAGCTATACTAGGGACCCACGGGGCCACTTATCACGAACGACAAAGGCCGACCCAGAGACGCCCCAAAATTAGAGAGAGCTAGGATGGGCACGCATTGAAATGCTGTAAAACGTTTTTGATGAAGGGGTGCAAAGGGAAGCGGAGGCTATTCTCAAAGGCCGCCTCAAAGAAGTAGACCATCTTGGGAACGGACACCACATAAGACGAGAGAAGATCAAGACACCAGATTCGGACACTGAGAGGGTCCATGTGGTAAGCGAAGATTTTAGCATATAAAGGCTCGTTCATTCAGGCCCATAGCGTCCTAAAGCTCCGACCCTCAAATATTCGGAGCCACAGGGATACCTAATCTCTCTAATCTTCCCATTGCTTGGCGGAGGAAGATAATCGATTGGAAGGACCTTGATAACCATGACAAGCGAACTCTGAGATCCGCCGCCAGGTTCACCCGACTCGGACTCCTCGATCGGCCTTCCCTCTATCTCGTAGGCCACAGCGAAGACCTAGAGGAAGCACTTTTGATTAAATGATGGAAAGGGAGAGCAGGCAGAAACAACAAGAGAGGCAGGAACCCTGACTAACCACGCCACTAACAACTTTGAAATTCAAAACAAGGAAAGAAAAACGGGCGAAGAAGAAGAAAGAGCCTTAGAGACTAGGAGGGAAGACAAGGAAGCGACCCTAGGGAGATAGGACAACTTGAAAGCACCAAAAGCGGCTATGTTGTGATCAAAGACACTTCAAACCCACGAGAAGAGAGCGGTTTCAGACGGAAGAATGCGTCTGAGGAATGTTTTAAAAGATATGAGAAGCGACAGTCGAAATGGGCGTGAAAATTGAAAGAGTGCTATCATTATCATAAGACGTTTGACGGCGACAAAGCCTAGATCGAACCATCCCATTCAGCCCGCGTGGAAGCCGCCGATGAATGTTAATCCCACGCGCGCTCTCTAATAAGCGAGTCGCTAATCGGTTCCCGGCGCAATAATCGCGAGCGGGTGATCTCGAATGCAAATCGCGCAGTCAAATGGCGTCGAGACCGGGACGAAAATAAAGTGATCTGACGATCGATCTGCCATGCCAAGTGCAGTCTGATGATGATACGGGCGCAGACCATGATAAAATAACCTGGTAGCACAAAAAAGATTCTGTAGAAAGTGATCTCCATGATCTACTTCCGCAGTTAGGAAATAAGGATCTTTCATGATCACGCCTCCTCCATTATCCCTTAGGGTGGTCCGCCTGATAAGGGAAAGGAAACTTCTCACCTATTGGGAGATGTAGTATCACCATCTAGCAGAAAAATAACCCTTTGTTTCCCCGCATAAATCTAGATCCGTTCACATCACGAAAGATATCGGTGAACTCGTGCCCAAGGCAGTTGATATTTTTCTTTCCCTTGAAGAAAGGATTGACTTAGGCATCGGAGAGGCGGCCGGCATACCCCTGCTGGATCACCTTGTTTATGTTGTTTTCTTGCTTGCAGATGCGCATAGCGGGATCGGCAAATCGGTTGAGCTACTCCGACCAGCTCCATATCAATCTGGAAATAGAAAAAGCACCATCAAAACAAAATTAGGATCATTTAATTAACTTGTTTTATTTGGATTAATTCTAATCGACCACAAAGAAAAAGAAAAGAATACTAATTTAAATAAATTTCCTTGCTTTTCAAATAGCTACAGTATTGTATCTTTTTTTCTGTCTCAACATTTTTCGATGGCAACATCTGACGAGAAATACTCTAGTCTGTCAATAATGAAGGTGAACAGGTAGGGCCGAAAGAAAGAAAATCTCTCTCCAATCTCTTTTTTTTTCTCTCTCGTTTTTTCGATGGCAACATCTATCGAGAGATACTCTTGTCTGTCAATAATGAAGGTGAACAGGTAGAGCCGAAAGAAAGAAAATCTCTCTCAATCTCTTTTTTCTATCTCTCTCTTTTCGGCACTCTAGGTGATCAAGAGACTTAAAGTAAGTTTTAATTAATAAATTAAACGGTTGAGAACATGCCAGTAAACATAAACATACATGGCATCTCTACTCTTAATTGTTCCGCAGTAGAGCCGTCTGGCGAAATAATGGTTAATGGCAGGCATTGCGGGCTCAATCGCCTCTCAGGCGTGTTGATGATAAGTTCACTTCCTCTCCTGCACTTCTTTGACATTCCATGACTAAATTTCCTTTACGAAGCTTCTTTTCTTTTATGAATCTTCCCATTCAAAGCTTTATTTTGTAGAGACCATCATTCCTCGCCTGAAACACTTGCTTTCTCTACGCTCAAGCTTTTCTTCCACATCTCTGAGATCTAATATTTCCAGACGGTATGCGCCAAATCCATTACATGGATGGTGACTCGATTTCGTTAGTGTTTCTGAATCATTTCAGATTTTGACCATGGCGGAAATCATCAATGGCAGCGTGCATTTTTCACTCTCTTGCTGTTCAAATATCATCGACATCAACAAAATTTGGCCTTACTTGTCCCTATACTAGCCATCAAGTGACAAAAATTTCCCAGCTGCGGTATATGTATTGGGTTCCCACACTTCATCCATATTGGGAGAGATGCTAATGTATTCTTCGGTTTGTAGGATCATGAGCTTCTAATAACAAAATGGGTGGAGGCGGGCTTAATTGAGCTTCCATTCTATGGCCAGGACATGGTGGGGACCAGTGGAGGCTTCACTCGGCCCTCTTTAGATTACGGAAAAATAAAGAATGAGGTGTATCATTATTGAAGAAAGACTTGAGTCTTTGTATATTATATATGTAAATTTCAAGTACAAGAGGAGACCTTATATAGGTTAGACTATACAACCCTAAGAAAATACAAATTACAATCCTAGGAAAATACAAAATAAATCTAACAATATAATAATCTAACATTCCCTGAAACTCACTTGTTGGTTTAAAAACCATTATGAGTTTGGAGAGAAAAACTTCGAAAATTTCTTAGAGGAAGTGGTTTGAGTAGAGGAATGTCAGCTAACTAATCCTAAGAGGAAATGTATTTGAAGTTTGAGTGTACCCCAAGCAGATAGTGTGAATGAAGTGACAATCAAATCTCAATATGTTTGATACATTCATGGAAGACATCATTATGATCTGATTTTGAATACTTGCCGATTTATCACGGTGAAGTTTAGTTGCGAGTGAAACGATCGACACGAATCTGTAGTAACCAACGTAACCAAATAAGTTCAGCTGTAGTAGCTGCAAGTGCTCTATATTTTGCTTCAATGTTGGAACGAGCAACGACTGTTTGTTTCTTTCTTCTCTAAGAGATAAGAGAATCACCTAGAAGAAAAACAATATCCTGTACTAGATCAATGATCAGTGGGATCACTTGCCCAATCTACACCTGAATATGCATGAAGAGTTAATGAAGAATGGGAAGAAAAATGAAGACCATCAAATATGGTGCCTTTTTAGCTATCGAGAAACACAGGAACAAACATAATGAGGAGATACTAGGGGCGGCCGTAGTGGCTAACTACATGAGCGCATAGGAAATATCAAGGCGAGTAACAATGGGAATGAATTAGACTCCAACAAGAGCATTTAATACAATGAGAGTAACATCAGATATTAATTCGCCATCATGAGAGCCAGGGGCGACAGGTTATCACTCAATCTGGTGTGTGGCTATCTTGCTATCGGTGATATTTTGGCTCAGAAGTACGGATCAAAGTATACTTGGCCAGGTAAGATATAACCATCTGCGAGAAAAGAAACTTCCTAGACTAAGAAAGAAAGTAATTAAGGGTCGAGAGAGATCTTTCTAGAGCACAAATTGACAGTCAAAGAAAGTTCTTTAGATCCTAAATACTTATATCATCTGTAATAATCATATCATGTAATCTGAAAGAGAATAGTAATACCATGACCAAACCGTCTCAGAAAAAGAGTTGTATCAAAAGAACTGCCTAAAAAACCATGCTGAGATATAGTAGAACTGAACTTTGCAAACCATGCTCGAGGAGGTTGTGTAAGACCATAAAGTGCCCACCGTAGTCGAAATAATCTATGAGGGAATCCTATAGGCTAAGAGTAACCAGGAGGAAGCTTCATATAGACTTCATCTAAGAGTTCACCATTAAGAAAAGCATTTTTGACATCCAAATTAAAAAGAGTGTGCATTCTGCGGCGTAGAAGCAGCTAAGAGTCTGTGAGAAGAAAGTCGAGCCATAGGAGCAAAAGAATCTCTCATGTCGATCCCGTACTCTGAATAAAATCTTTGGCAACAAGGAGAGCCTTGTAGTGATCAACGATTACTGTCAGGTGAGTCTTGATCTTGTAAACCCCATTTCGGCATTATCAGATTTTCTAGAGGAGATCAACGAGATCCTCATGTTCGATCTTATGCAGTGCATGCAACTCTTTATTAGATTCTTCTGTACAAAGGGTTAGAGAGCTCGTAAAGTCGAGGTTCGGAGAGAGAGAGCAAGAGCGAAAAGCAATGCTGAAGTCATGTGAAGGTGAGAAGGAAAAGTAGTTACCCGATGGGAACAACGAAGTGCATGAGAGTCAAAAGGACCAGCATGATCCACAGTTAGGGTAGTATCCATGGGCACGTCGATGATCGGTGCAGGAAGATCATCAGATGCATGAGAAGGAACATCAGTAATAGAAGGGGAGGCTGGGGACAAAGGGTGGGGAGACTCCTCGAGAAAAAGGTCGGTGGAGGATCGATAAAGGGAATAAGGAACGAAGACATGAGGTAGTTGGTAAAAACATTTTGTGTTCCCAAGACCACGTGCGAGAAGCACGAAGATGTTTTGCTATTGGGATCACTAACACCTAACCTTTTTCCCCGATTCCTCTGAAAACAACACAATTGAGAATGGGGCGCGTTTCACTTTCTTTCATGATCTTGAAGAAAAACAAAACGGACACATCCAGAGACTCGTAAGTCATACAGGAGGGAGAAAGAACCAAATAACATATCATAAAAGTTTGATTATGAACAATGGGAAGGACAGATTTGATGGGTGTATGGCAGCGATGGAAGCGGCTTCCCCAAAGCGACAAGGGTAGAAGCGGCAATGGCTGTAATATACGAACAACATCAAGAATAGTAGTAGCAGTCTTGGTTTTTCTCTAACCTTTTCCTCTACTAGTGTGGTTGTGCAGGATTCTCAGACATAACCAAAGTGGGAGAAGTAGAAGTGTGTGAAGGTACAACATCAGGAGAAGAAGTCATATGATTGCAGCAAGCAGAATAAAGAAGCCACATAGGAGAAGTACGTGCTCATTAGAGCGTGTTGGATTCATTTGGAAGATGGAGAGAGATGAACTTAATTAACTTAGCTATCACATGATATATTTTAGAATAAATGGCGGGGCCGGACTTGGAATGGAGTCCTGGTATGATATTTAGGCTGGTCAAAGCATTAGTGTTCTAAAGGAATCAGTTGAAGCGAGTGCATGACCGGGTTTTCAGCTTATAGTGACATTTGTTGCATGGTCAAATTTTTACGATCGACTGATCATTTGCGATGGAAGAGTCATTTGGTGGCGTTTGTTGAGTCAGGCTGATGTGGCGTGATCGGCTGGCGCGTGTTGGCGGGGCAATGGGCCTGGCCGAGCAGCGAGATACTTGATGGTGTTTGGCGAGAAGGTATCTGGTGGGTTGTAATGCTAGACCCATTGCAGGGTGAAAAAAATGCAGGAGAACACTGCTGCGTTACTGAAGAAAGACAGTACATCATATATATGAGTGAAGTATTACAAAAGTTCAAGAGGGCTTATATAGGCTAGGCTGTCCCAACCCTAGGGAAAATACAGGTGGGTGGCAGTTATCTGAATTGTAGGAATTGATGGATCTGAGCATTGCAATTGTTTATGACTTTTAAATGGTTCAAGAAGCGACGATACGTGTTCATCGCCCTCGATGGCAAAGTTGGTAACTTTTACGGAAGACTTGAGCTTGAGCAATAGTAATCTTGATTGGGAATCTGTACACCCATTTGTTTGTGGCTTGCTTCCTCTTTTATGGAGGAGAAGGATCGTCTTTTTGGGTGTGGACAGAGATTTCTTCCGTAATCATTAGGGAAATTAGCTCCTGGCCCAAAGAAGGATGACTTCTTTCCCTTCTAAGTAAACCCCTTCCGATAGAGCAGATTTGCTAAGAGAGCTTTCCTATTATGTTAAAGGCGACGTTGTCATTTCACGGGTGAACTCACACTTGTAATGTGGAGAGCCGGTTCGCGACTTCGTTTGGTAGAGTTGCCGATCGGGAAAGTAAGCACTTAAGTTAAAGAGTCAGTGATGAGATACCGGCGCCGGCGGGTGGCACGGCGTTCATGGGCCGGCCCAGCCAGGCTAATCCCCTTGGGGTACCGGGCGGAGGGAATTCGTGGGCGTTCGTGGGCGATTGGCTTGAGCAATCCCTTTGGGACTCTTGGGTCGGGCGGTGGCGAGTGCTGAGCTAGGCCCCGAGGTACCCTATTGCTATAGCAGGGGAGGAAGATCATCCACATTCGGAAAGAACGAGTTGACCATATCATATTATAGGGAACAGTCTACCATTAATGCTGCTTAATTTTCAACGTAAATTTTGTAACTTTTTTGTAACTGCATTAGATGTTATTGGATCGTCTGTATCGATCCTGAGATTTAGGAGCAACTATAAAAGGCGAGTGGATGAGAAGATTAGTTATCTTACTAGTTATCCTCGTTCCATCGTCGGAGTCGGATAATTGAATATTGCTAAGGTCCTGGACTACGGGATGAAGGATGATCGTGTTGAAGTTGCTGGGCGCGCCTTCCTAGCAGGGGTTGGACCGGAGATTGTATGGTTTGGTCGAAAATGTCGAGGGAGTGTTTGGGTGGTTCTAGAACTTGAATGGGGTTCGAGGACACATCATGCGGAATTTTGCAGGGATCACTTAACCTTCCCCCAGCCTCATCCTCTCATTTTACTATTCTTTTGGCTTCTGCAGCGGCTTCTTTTAGCCCCATTTCCGTCTTTCCCTTTTTCTTGGCAGTGGTGACGGTTACCTTGCCTGTTTTTCTTTTGTATTTCGGATGTTTATGAAGGCTAGTTTCTCATGTTGTATTATGATTGCTTGACAACAAGCATCGCTATGTACTGCCGAACACCTTTTTAGTGTGCAATAAATAAAATTGTAGTTTTTATCACTTTTGTGCCTTATTGCAATTATGTGTGGATATTTTATATTTTATCTAACTGAGGCTATTTGATCATTATAAAACTTATTAGCGGGCCGGTTTAACCATCAGGAGGGAAGGCCCATGATAACCCACCTTAGTCTCTGATTGCCCTAGAGTGCGACAGTCGTATTGGTGAGATAGAGACGATCAGTCATCACATCATTAAATGCGACTACATGCCCTAGGCGATATATATAGATAGGCATCATTAAGTCGTACCTTTTTCCCTTCCGTGTTGTTTTGGTTTATCTTCTTCCCTCTTGGCGACCAACCACTGCGAATAGGCTAGCTCTACCTTGCGTTCGTTCATGAGTCATCGTTGTAGGCATTCGCCCCTTTCATTCCACAGGTAACTATCATTGCTCCTTAGTAGTGTTGGTCCTTGGTGGGTGACGGGTTTCCGGCTGTTAAAAGCCTGGAAGAGAAGGGACGTGTCTTAATACTTATTCCGCCCGGGCAGCTATTGCTCGGGCTAGGGGTATGCTCTTGTACCAATTTGGTATATGCCTAGGGTCTAATGTTCGTTTTCTCCTCTCCTTTTGATATGCTTGTAGAATGGCGAGGGGTCGGGAAGAAACTTCCACAAGTGGTGATCCAGAGGGTACTTGACGAAAGCCTTACACGTAAGTGAGTGTCATTGCGTCCCACGGCGATGGAGGAATTAAAGGTGTATTGTAGAGGTGCGATAACATCGACCTTGGTTGATGGAGAGGCGAACGATTCGTTGGGTGGAAACACAATGGGTGTGTTCTTTGCAGGAAACATCAGCGATAGGATTCACGGCTTTCCAGGTGCCGATCATAGTTAAGCCGGTTTTGCATTTTGCCCGGGCTGACCTCATCCGTCAAGCGTGATTCATATCCTAATAGCGGTGCAGGCTGAATCATTTAATACCCGGCTTGATCTCGTTGGTGGAGATTTTCACCATTTATTTATTTCACGAGCGTGGGTACGGGTGGCGAATGTCCATGTCGGTTTGAGCCCTCGCCTCCCAGGTCGTCAGCGGGCTTCTGACTCGCCTAAGATGGAGCGAAAGGGCGTTGCTGGTGAGGGTCCACGGATGAGACCGGGTTCTCTGGGTTGCCAGTTTAATGTGCCGGTCTCAGTCCTTCTCGGGTGTAGTTGGGGCGGATCTGGGTGTCGGCCTATACCCCAACATTTGTTGTATTATGACGAACTAACTATGGTCATTCATGTAGGGAAAGCTTGGCGAGGGAGGTTGGTAAATTGGGTTTGGAGAAATCGGGTTTGAGAAGATGCGCCGACCTCACCCAGGGTTTTACGAGGCGAGGCGCCCTTTGCGAGTTATGGCGGCTAGAACATGTGCCGTGAGGCATGGCTTGGAGCTCCTTATAGCCTCCGGTCATTCCTCGTCCCTTCTTGGTCGGACGTGTGGTTGAAGGGAGCGCACTTTGTTGTTCTTGGGCACCACGCGTTTGGTTTCTCGTGGCATGAAGCCTCCCGAGGGATCCGGGGTCGAGGCATCGAGTCGGGTGCAAGGTGTTGGCAGTGTGTCCGGGGCATTTACTTCCTTGAGCTGGAATTCCGATTCATCTCTCCTCGTTCAGATCGGGGCCCAGGAGTGTGATCTGAGAGACCGTTTACTGTGCGAGTGGAATTTGGACCCAGCCCCAGAGTAGTAAGGATCGGGAGGAAGGGCACCGGGCGGCGTAATCTTAGTGGGGTGCCAGGGGAGGACTTTGTGCCTTGGGTTCCTTGGGCGTGAAGGCCTCGGGTTGGAAGAGGAGGAACGGTGAGAGAGAATGACGGGGTTGCTTGATCGCTACGTCGCCCGTAAGAGGAAGTGGCAAGTGATTTCTAGCGTAGTCGGATCTGACAGTCTATCTTGCGGATCAGAGCACTGCCCATTCTGGAGTGGTCGACCGTCGATGTGAGTCTGGGGACCGGGCCGTCATCATCCTGCTCCTCTCCCAGACTAGAGCCCAGCGGGTGGGGCGGAGCCGGGTGGGCCGTCCGATCGAGTGAGCGAGGCGTCAGGCTCGCGAGCCTCAAGTATCCGACCTTTAGATCGGGCGGAGCAACGAGAAAATCGAAGCACATGCGGTCCGGATTGCTAGGCTTGCCGTAGGACAGGTGATAACTTCGAACTACCTTCCTCACGTGTTTTGGGCCCGAGGAGTGGAGTATCGGCTCTGGGGTGGAGAGTAAGAGGCGGGGAAGAATAGAATGGTCATTTGGCAGATGAGAGACTTGCCTTGGTCATAGAGGCTGAGTGAAGGATGGGTTGCCGCATTCAGGGAGAGAGTGCTAACAGATAAGCTTGATGGGCGGGCGGGTTCGATTCTAGCGGCGTGCGTTCGGTGCGCTATGGTTGTTGCGTTTTCCGCGTCTGACATTTTGCGAGAACAAGCCTCAAATCCACGATGGAATGCGGATCCTTCGGTCCCGCTCACCGAGGTTCTTTGCCAGCCCCGCTGCCCCTAAGCATCTCGTCGACCCTCCGATACGGACCCGGTTGTAGACGTGAGGGAGGAGCATCAGGAACTAGCCGGTGTTGTCGGAGAAGAGGTGGGATCTCAGATGGGTCCTTTGGCCCTCGTGGCGGTGGGATTGAGAATGCCATAATCGACTAGGATTTGAATGCTTTTATAACACTTATATTGTTCGATGGTTGTATCAAACAATTTGCTCCCTTGTCTTCTTTTTGCTAAGTGTTGTTATTCCATCAGGGTTGGCTTTGTTTTTTGTTGATTACTTCATTCGATTGCATCTGTTAGAAATCATAAGCTTTGAGCCGGATAGGTTGTTTGTTGGGTTGTCTAGGTAGAACATGCATTTCGGCCACCCCGGGACTTGTAATTTGACCGGTTGGCGTGATCTACTTTAAGTAGAGCAAGTGGGTGGCCTTCGCCAGACAAAAATTGACCCGGCTAGATGTGATCTATCTTTGGGCCCGAGTAGTCGATGAAGCTACTTGTGCCGGTCGTGAGGTGACCCGATTAGATGTGATCTATGCTAAGTCGAGCGGGTCAGTGAAGCTGGGACTTCTGAAATTTGACCCGACTAGATGTGATGCATGCTGGGTCGGCGGTCGATGAAGCGCAGCTCGGACTTGAAATTTGACCGGCTAGATGTGATCTCTGGCTGGCGGGCGGGTCAACTAAAGCTGTAGCCGGACTTTGAGGACTGACCCGGCTAGATGTGATCTCATTGGGCAGGCCGGTCGGTGAAGCTGCGTCGCCGGACTTAGAAAATTTGACCCGACTAGATCTTGATCACGTTGAGTCGAGGCGGGTCGGTGAGCTGGCATCGCCCGAACTGAAATTGACCGGCTAGATCGATCTATGCTTTGAAATTTGCGGCGGTGAGTGAGCCGCCTTGCCGGACTTTGAGGTGACTAGCTGATGTGATTTATGTTGGGGCGGGCAGGTGGGTGGTGCACCTCCGGGACTTTGAAATTGACCGATTAGATGTGATCTATGCTAGGCGGGCGGGTTAGTAGGCTTATCTTTGCGGACTTTGAAACTGACTTGACTAGATGTGATCTAATCACGGGTAGGAGGCGGGTCGATGAACTCTGCCCGGACTTTGAAATTTGACCAGCTAGATGTGATCTACGTCGGGCAGGGCGGGTTAGTGAACTGCGCCGCCCGGACTTTGAAATTGACTAACTAGATGTGATCTATCTTTGGGGTACAGGCGGTCGTTGAAATGCGCGCACTTGGACTTTGAAAATTGATGGCCTAGATGTGATCTATCTTTGGGCCTAGAGTCGATGAATTGTGCGCCCGGACTTTGAAATTTGACTAGCTAGATGTGATCTCTGGCGGCGGAAGGTCGGTGAACTACGCTGCTGAACTTAGGAAATTGACTCTTTGAATGTGATCATGCTAGGCGAGGCCGAGGTTAGTGAAGCTAATAGCCGGACTTTGAAATTGACTAGCTAGATGCTTGATCTATCTTTGGGCCGGCCAGTCGGTGAGGCTAGCCGCCCGGACTTTGAAAATTGACCGGCTAGATACTGATCTATCTTTGGGCCGAGGCGGAAGTCGATGGTGTACCGGACTTTGAAATTTGATCGGCTAAGATTTGATCTATCTTGTGCGACGAAGTTAATTATTCTTATTTGCCGGACTTAGAAATTGACCAACTAGATGTGATCTATGTTGGGCAGGGTAGGTTAGTGGGCGCGCCGCCCGGGACTTTGAGTGACCGGCTAGATGTGATGTCTTTGGTAGGGCGGTCGAGTGAAGCTGCGCTGCACGGACTTGAAATTTAACCAACTAGATGTGATCTATCTTTGGGTCGGGCGGGTCGATTATTTGCGTCGCCGGACTTTGAAGGCTGACCCGGCTAGATGTGATCTATCTTTGGGCGGAACAAGATAGTGGATTGCGCCGCTCGGACTTTAAAATTGACCCTGTATTGATATGCGAAGACATGCCAGTAGTAGATAATAAATACATTTTTTTATTGATAATACCTTTCAAGTGCATGACATTCCACATTCTAGGTACAGGAGTTCCGTCTGTTTTGTCTATAACATAAGACCCAGACTCCCCGAGTTGTGTGACTACGTACGGTCCCTCCCATTTGGGTTGGAATTTCCCTGCCGTGGGGTCCGCAGTATTCTCAAAAACTTTCCTCAAGACTAGAACGCCCGACTAGAACACCCGAGGTTTCACTCGTTTGTTATAAAAGTTTGCCAAGCGGCGTTTGTAGGACGCTATTCGAATTGCTGCTGCTTCCCGTAACTCATCACTTGTGTCTAACTCTCTGACTACTGACTCTGCATTTTATGATTTAGGCGTAGATGTCCGGACGGTAGGTAGACCAATTTCAGTAGGAATAGCAGCCTCCATCCAGTATGTGAGTGCAAAATGAGAGATGCTTGATGATGATGTTGAAGTTTTGGACACACAGTCTGTGAGCCTAGAGCATACAGTTAGTTCCTCCACCCATTTCCCTTTAGTGGAATCTAATCGCTTTTTGAGGGCAGTCAACAGGGTCTTGTTAGAGGCTTAAGCTTGACCATTTCTTTGGGGATATCAGGGGGTGGAGTACAAGTTTCTTATCTTCAATTCTTGGCAAAAGTCCCAATAGGCCCGGCTGTCAAACTACGGCCCATTATCGGATACGATTGATCTTGGGATCACAGAACCGGCGAGACGATGTTTTCGGATGAGCCAGTGACATCTCTTTCTTTGATTAGCGCCAAAGGCATCGGCCCTCCCATCCGTTCTTAGTAGTACGTAGCGACCCGATAATAGTTTCTTTTGGGCCTGTGCGGTGGGGAATGGACCCATAATATCAATCCCCCATTGAGCGAACAACCATGGGCTAGATATGGAAACGGAAATCTTGCCTTTGGAGATTTGAATGGGAGACATTCGTTAGCGAGGGTCATTTTTGGCGTGGTCGACAGCGTTTGACTTCATGGTTGGCGATGTACCTGCGTGTGAGCCCGGTGGGCTAGTGTTCTTCCCCTTGGATGATTTTCGCATATACCTTCGTGTAATTCAGCCAACACATACTGGCTTTGCTCGGGAGTTAGACATTTCAGATATGGTCCGCCAGGGACCGTTTATAGAGCTGACCGTCTACCAGGGAGAACCTAGTCGACTGAATCTGAACTTTATGAGCTATGCTTCTATCATCAGGTAATTCTCCTGTGGCTATGTAAAGCCGTATGAGATCCATCTAGGACGGGGGAGACTCCTCTATCTGGCTTACTTGAGTATGTAATATGGAGGAGCCCGGTTGATAGTAGATGGGGAGATATATTGTTTCCTTTATTGGCAAAGAAGCGGCCACGGCGGCTAAGGCATCGGCCCTTTCATTACTATCCCTGGGGACATGTTCAAGTTTCCAAGTAGGGAGGGTGCTCAATTTCTATTTGACTAGAGAAGCATATTTTTCCATTCGGGGTTCTCTGGACTCGAATTCTACGTTGACCTATCCTACAACTAGTGTTGGTCAAACCCCAGATCAAAAGGTACATTAGCACCATGGCCAGTCTGTCAAGTCAGGCTATCATGGCTTTGTATTACGACTCGTTTTGAAAGTATTGAATTCGAATTTGCTGTTCAAAATCCTTTCCGTGAGAGGTTAGTACAGAACCGATGGTAAATCTGATTGTCTAGAGCTATCAACGCAAAGATCCACGGCCCTTTTCGTTCGGGCAAGTATTGGGCTGTGGGATTTCTACAAGGAAGTCGGCTAAGACTTGCCCCTTCTTTGAAAGCCTAGGCTTATACTGGATGCCATATTCACTTAGCTCCATTGCCCGTGGACCCATCCTTCAGACGGTCCGGTTTATGAATCGTGCGAAGCTGAGAAGATCGGTTAATTTGCAGCGGGATGAGCTTGGAAGTATAGGTGGAGCTTCTAGGCGGTGTCGTAGGGCGAGTGGCTCGTTCCTAGGTGGGTATATCACAGGTCTCCATGTCGGTCGGGGCTCTGCGACCAAAATACCGGCCTCAACTTTGCATCCCCACATTCTTTAAACAAGGCGGCACTTACTACTATATTAGAGGCTGCTAGGTAGAGATAGAGAGTATCGCCGGCTTCAGGGCTCACAAGAATCGGGGGCTCTATCAGGTATTGCTTGATTGCTATGAATGCGAGTCGCATTCCTCATTCCATTAGCCTCGGTTAGCTCCCCTCAGGGTAGCGAAGGGTTTCAAGCTGATCTGTGGACGGGAAATAAAACTCCCAGAGTGGCGACCGATCAATCGGTTATTTGGATCACCTTTCTTGGAGAGCTAGTGGCGATTGCGGGGATGGCCTTAAGTTGAACAGGATTAGCTTCTATCCCCCTTTAAGTTACCATAAAGCCAAGGAATCGCCCGGCGCTGACCTCGAAGGCACATTTTAGGGGGTTTAGTTTCTCTCGCATTACAGTCAAAGTCTGTTGGAGATGAAATTTGCATGATCCGGCCATTTGCTTGGATTTCACTAGCATATCATCAATGTAGACTTCCATCGTGCTGCCAAGTAATGGTCGAAACATTTTCGTTACCAACCTCTGATAGGTTGCTCCTGCGTTCTTTAAGCCGAAAGGCATCACGTTGTAATGTAGAGTAGAGTCCATGGGAAGTGATGAAAGATGTTTTTTCCGCATCCGGAGGGTGCATGGGAATCTGTTGGTATCCTGAGAAAGCGTCCAGGAATGATAGCATACCGTGCCTTGTTGAGGCGTCCACAATCTGATCTATGCGGGGCAGGGGGAAGCTATCTTTTGGACAGGTGTCGTTGAGGTCCGTGTAATCCACACATACTCTCCATTTGTTCCCCTTCTTTGGAACCACCCCCACATTGGCCAGCCATTCGGGGTATTTCACTGCTCTGATAAATCCATTATGCAGAAGATTATCAACCTCAGCCTCGATATGGCCAAGTATGATGCAGGTGAAAAGCCTCTCACTTTGTCTACTTAAACCTTGGCGAGAGGGGTGACGTTTAGCACAATGGGGCGTGTGAGGAAATTTGATCCAGTCATATCTGCATAGGTCCAACGAATACATGACATTCAAAGTGTATCGCAGGCGTAATTTAGCCTTTTCTTCCTCGGAGAGGAGGATACTAATGTAGATGCATTTGTCCGGCCCATCAAGGGGCGTGGTTTCTAAGGGATCAACGGCCAGTGACTCTCTATCCTCCGAAGTGGACGGATGATTTGTGATTGCTGTGCGGGGTTTAATTATAATGGGTGGTTCAGCGGAGCATTCGCTTTGCTCGCGCTCCCGTAGTGAGAGTTGATAGCATTGCCGCGCGGCTAATTGGCTTCCCTGGAGATCAACTTGTCCAGACTCAATCAGGTAGCTTATTGTTTGGTGGTATGTGGATGGTACTTCTTTCATGGCATGTAGCCAGGCTCGGCCCAAGATAGCATTATATGGTCCCGGGTGTACCACGGAGAGCGGTGCTGTTGAGTTCTGGACTGCCTTGGCCAGAAAAGGTGATGTCCCAGCCCGCGGTGTGGTAGCTCACCATTTGAAACGACAAAACCACCCGGTAGGTGGGATGACCAATCCCCGGGACTCTCATGCACTTAAAAAATTTGGGAGATGGATCAAATCGGCGCCTTGCTGGATCGGCGAGAACCTGTGCACATCGCGTATACATACAGTCAATATGAGTGCGTCGTAGTGTGGCGTGATGACCCACATAGGGTTAATAGGTGGGAAGGATATAGGGCCGTCCATCGGCAGAACTGTTGTGACATCTCCCCGATCGCTGACGGTGTTTACTCTGGCTCTGGCAGGGTGCCGGGCATTCTTCTCCTCTGTTCTTGGATTGATGTGGGTGTCCGGCAGGTCCCAGTATAAAGTTAATGGTCGGCCGGGGTTCTGAAGCATGTTCGATATCTGCAACGGCCCTGTCGGTTGTGGGAGCAGCTGTTGTCCCGCGGGTTGGCTCCCTCAGATACCGTGGAGTGCCCGGCTGAATCGGTTCTACGAAATTGAGGCTTTGCGGTGATTGGTCTCATGTCCATGGTCCACGTGATGTCGTATCGTAGGGATCGTTGCCCAGTGCGGACTGCTCTCATAGGTGGGGCCATTTGAGTCAGGAGGTCCGAATGATGGGCGGAGTCGGGTCATAGAGCGATGTTGAGTCGTGAGGCGGGGAAGGGGTCTTTCTTCTTCGGATTGCGGATTAGAGGCGCTACTTCTGCCTTGGCACCTTTTTCCTATTGAGCGGGCCTTAAGCGGTCGGCTTGCTGCTTTGGCGGTTATCATGATAGTTTTGTGGCGGCGGATGTTATCTTCCGGTATGAGAATTTATCAGCCCTTCGGTACAATTCCTCCCATAGTTCCGTGGTCTAAGGGATAAGATTGGATGAGCGGGGTGGTCGATCTAAAAGCTATTACGAGTTTTGTAAGGCAACGGCCATCTTGTAGACATCAATCTGCTGGACCGCTTGTCCGAACCTGCGTGTGAAGTCCCGGATGGACTCGTCTTCCTGTTTGAGGATGGACTGGAGGGAGCTGATATTCCCTTTTTGTCTAACAAAGCATAAATATTGAGAGACGAACGTGGTCCATAGTTCGCCGAATGTGTTTATTGATCCTCTGGGGAGCTTGTGAAACCAGGCTAAAGCAGGGCCCTTAAGAAATTGGTGGGAACACCGCGAGGGCCCGATCGTCGGTGTTGAGGATCATTGCCTGGTTGTAATGTAACATGTGATCGTACGGATCGAAAAAACCGTCGTACATGGTGAAGGGTGGTATGGAAAAGCCGCGGGGAGGATCGTAGTCCAGGATATGCTGTCAAGGGGGTGGAGTATGTCACCTTAGTCCCGAATGGCGGAGAGCAAAAATCATTTATAGCGGTGCGGGCGGCCTCGAGCGAGTATATGAATGAGTCTTGGTAGAAGCCTCCGGCCAGTCTGGCTTATCTTGTTGGTAGATTGGTCCCTCTTGGAGTTCTCTCTACCTGATGCCTTGGGACAACGATGGGTAATTTGGATCGCGAGGTGGCCTTTTCTATATTGGGCTGCGGCGTTCGGGGATGGTGAGCCGGCGCGAGGGAGCTACTTGGGAGGATAGCACATTATGCGCCGGTGGATCGATATCGTCCGTAGCAGCTGACCTCTTTGCCTTCTTGGAATGGGGGAAGGAGAGGCGGGGAGGTTCTGCGATTGCTTGGCTGGCCCAGGCCCCAGCCTGGGGTTCACGGCGGCGCCATTTTCTTCCGACAAGCGGATTTGCTTTGTTCATGCGGTTCGACCATACCTTGCCTACTCTTGTTTGCTTCCATTTCTTGGCACGAAGGAGGCGGTCTTGGGAGCTAAGTTCATTTGGATTATAGTCATGGCGTTGAATTCCGACGATCTTATGGGATGTTTGAGAATAGCCAAGGCTTTGGAGGTTGGGAGGTCACAGGAGCGGGTGTACCCAAGCTCTTGCGTACTGCCTCTGAGATTTCTAGCTCGGCGTTTCCCACAGACGGCGCCAATTGTGGTCTCCTGAATTCTCAGAGTCAGTGGATCGTCGGAGCATTCACCAATTGGCTGTAACCTGCAAAATAGACACGAAGACGACGGTCGTGTTCCGTCGCCCCTCCGATGGCAAAGTTAGTCTTTTTCTGAAAGACTTAGAGCTTGGAGCAATAGTAATCTTGATTAGGAATCTTGTACCCCATTTGGTGTGACTTGCTTCTCTTTTATGGAGGGAGGAAAGAGGATCCCTCTTTTTTGGAGAGTGGACGATTTCTTCCCATAATGTTAGGGGAATGTGGCTCTTATTTCGGGAATGATGACGTATTCTTCCCTTTACGTAACTGCCTTCCCGATAGAACCCGACGCTAAAGAGCTTTCTATTGCATCGAAGCGCGAAGTCATTTCATGGGTGAACTCACACTTGTAATGTGGAGAGCCGGTTGGCGACTTCGTTTGGTAGAGTTGCCGATCGGAAAAGTAAGCACTTGAGTTAAAAAGGCGTCCAGGATATGAGATACTCGGGCGCCGGGCGGAGGATTAGCCTGGCGTTCGTGGGCCGGCTGGCTTAAGGCCCACAATCCGCCAGAATTGCAGGGGCGGAGGGTCGTAGAGCGTTAGGTGGCGGTAAGCAGACTTAATCCTTTAGGGCTCTTGGGTCGGAGCATCTTTGACCCGAAGTCTTCAGGCACAGACCCAGTACCTAATGGGTACCCTAGCAATCCTAGGAAAATATAAATTACAATTCTAGGAAAATACAAAATAAATATAACAATATAATAATCTAACAATTATCAACCTTCAGCAGGTGTATAGAAGCGGAGTTCGGACTTCGCGGTGGCGTTCAAGGACTCAAGGAGCGGTTAATGTCAGTAAGGTCTCCTTTGCAGCAATATGTGGTTACATGGTCTTGCATAATCTAAGCTCCCGAGTATAGTGGTGGCGTTTTGGTGAAAATGAATTACCGGCATTTCGGTTTCACCAGGCGATTGTCGAACCTTGTCGGACCACGCCATACCCTCGGCTTATTTTTTTAAGCGCACAATGGGTGTTGTAGCGCCACAAAGTAAGCATCTAATTCAAGAAGATGGGTTTACGATCGCGGCGAAGTTGATAGGGGAGGCTATCAGAAGTTGGAACAAAGAAGAATTCTAAAGGTATGCGATGGCTCCGAGTTAATCGTTGAGCCAGAACACGAATGGTTTTGTTAGCAGTTTAAGCAACGTTTACAATATGGATTTTGGGTTGGGTTGTAAGACCCGAGAAAATCCAATTTTCTCAAAAAGGGCAAAACCTTAATTTCGATAAAAATCTGAAATTTATTCTCTAGATCTCGGATGATGAAACAGATTTCACCATTGGAATCGTCTCGCGAAATCTAGCTACCATGTCGAATTTAAAGTCGAATTCGGGAAGCGGAGTGGGGATTGCACGTTTTTCGAACACGAGTGATGGAGTCTTTGTAAGCGATATTTGATGTGACAAAAGTCACATATAACATGTACCCATGTGCCATAAGTTACATGAGTAGATAAATGATGGAAATGGACGGCCGAGATAGTGCCAAATGTTGAAAATCCAAAGCTTGGAGACATAGATGTCATTTTGGGAATTCTTAAGTTAGATAAAACAAAATAGAAAATAGTGTCTCTTCTCCAAAATGAAAAGGAGGCGAAAAACGTGTTGGGGAGGGAATTTCTTACAGTGGCTAAAATGGTGTTTTTT
Organism: Tetrastigma voinierianum; assembly: GCA_016808115.1. NCBI lineage: Eukaryota > Viridiplantae > Streptophyta > Magnoliopsida > Vitales > Vitaceae > Tetrastigma > Tetrastigma voinierianum. The sequence continues at coordinate 510,000 of JAEQBH010000123.1, forward strand.
TAGAGTGAGAGAGAGACTTCTCTTTAGGTTTAAGGCGATCAGGCTGAGTCGGAATTCATCGGGACAAGAAGAAAAATTGCTCTCTGCGATTAGGGCCCTGCGCGTGGGCTCGGTTTTAGGAGATTTCGACAAACTGAAGTAGGGGTTTTATCCTACTTGAGTTTTACACTTTGTTTAAGTGTTTTATGATGTTTCGGTTGGTTTGAGGCCTTGAACGGTCGTTTAATCGGTCCCAAAACTTGGGATCGGAGTGTGAAAATTATGGAGCTCAAATGGATGGCCCGTGACAGTCCGTGACTGTGTTGGGGGCTGTTTTTGGGTGTTGTTTCATAAATTATGAAATGAATTGTGTTTTGGTATGTATGAGGCTGGGAATGGCCATGGAATTCGGGTTCACAAAGTGGAACCGATGTTGGGTAGTGGTGTGAGCAACAGAAGGTTTATTTGTTCCATTGAATAGTGTTCACAAATTATTTTTGTGAGAAAATGTGTATTTGGTTGAGCAATTCAAATCGAATTGCTTGTATTTGGTAATTAGCCCATGTGAGCTAATCTTTGGTGAAACGGATTGTGAAATTGCATAACCTGTTTGTGTGGATTAATCATGTTAGTGTATATCATGTTTTATATATTAGCATGTGTTATATGAATTGTATTGGAATTGACATCATGCATTCCATATGCATTGGGGCACCCTAGAACAATAGGAGTGAGTGCATGAGGTGGTTTCCTGAGAGAATTGTTTCGGAGGGTTGACTAATAATAATAATTATCGGAGTGTGTCCATTCTGATATGATTAGTCCATATAAAATGTCGATCGTCGAATTAAATGATTGATATACATCGGGTTGTCACTTACATAGATTATCGAGTCGGTCCACTACTTATATCGGAGGGTTGTCCACGGTTAAAACAAATACCTTTGTTTTGAAAGTAATGTTTCTCATCGTAGGCAGGCGAGTGTGAGGGGAGTAGGTCGAGTTTCGGGACGTGGGTTAGTCGTTTTAGGCGGTCGAGTAGGATCGCGCTATTTTCTTTTGAATGTGTGTTTTACATAGGAGCATTGCGTATGTCTTGGGTGGAGTAAGCGATTTGGGGTGATTCGCTGCGGAGCATTAGATTCGCTCTATCAAGGGAATTATATTATTTCGGTGCGAGGGCGCACGGAGACGGCTCATCTAGAGGCGATCTTGAAGAAAGCTAGGGTTGTGGCTTTGGTGTTTTAGAATACATGTATTAGAATGTTGTAAACTTTTAATATATGTTGTATAAGTGTAAATTATTAACTCTTGAAAATATGGTATATAGTTAGTGTATTTTGATGAGCATTGGTATAGGACTCAAGTGGCCATTTGTACTCATATTGGATTATATTGGATTGTTTGGGACAGGTTTGTATTTGGGTAGACCTCCCCGTACAAAGGAGACTCTGCCCAATTTTCGTGAATAGTGTCGGGTTACGGAGCATTTAAATATTAAAGCGGGTTGACGAATTTAGTCAGCGGACCCTCGGGTTTTGGGGCGTCACATGGGTAGAGCTAAGAAAAGAGAAGGAAACGGTGTCTGCGAGTGAATCGGCTTCTTTACACTTAATGGCTCCACAGGATAACGAAGCCAAGAAGATTTTGAGGTTGGGTTGCACTTACCCAAGGCTAAAATGGATGCCTTTTTAGAGATCTTTACCAATGGCCTCAAGGCTCATTCCTCTTTATAATAATAATAATAATAATATAAAGATAATTATGCTTTGATTATGTAGTATGTGTTGATCATTGATCCGAATTCGGTTTAGGTTTATTCAGGCCCAAAGGCCCATGGTGTAATTTTATTAAAGAAAAAATTAGAAAAATAGGGATCCATTGTGGTAACAAAGGGGTTGAAATTTGCTACAAGGAGAACTTGTTCTCATTTTTTTGTCATATACCAAAAGTTTGTTCTTAATATCAAATCTCACACAATTCGAGTTCATGACATTTGATATTTGGAGAAGGAATCGTTTATCTTTGATCCTTCAAGCTTAATAAATTATTGAAATTTTGATGAAAAGTCATCAGTCTAATCCAATTATGTTTGAATTGATTCCCTGAAACGAATGTAATATCATCCCAAATTTGTAGGCATCGATGAGGATCAGTCATGGTCACAATTATGGAAAAAAAACCTGATGTCATATTGATAATCTCTCACATCCTTGGGAAAGGAAAAGTCTCACGACCAGAAGTAGATTATTATTGATGTAAAATTGAAAGTGTATATGAGATAAACTTTCCAAGAATCATGAAAATAATTATTATAGATGTTGTATGCAAGAACATCAGTTGCATACCTGTTGTATGCCTAAACATTTTGTCATTTACTTAACATCAATAAAAAAAAAATTAACATAAATAAACTTAATTTATTGATTTTGATGAATTTGCCTTAACATTCTATGATTTCTTTGGAGGTCTTAATGAAAAGGCCGAATCTTTAATAAAATATGAAAACACTACTATTTAATTATATATCTTGTCTATTTACTATTCATATATAAACTTTGCTATTACATCAATTATATTGCTATTTATATTATGTTTTGCTTTTATTTTAGTTGTATCTAAAATTCATGTATTATTGAATCTCAAAATGAATTAAGGTTGACACTAACAAGTGCCAATGTAAATACCATCTCTGGTACTTCAAATTTAAATGACAATAAATTACATGGAATGCGCTTATGATATCTCATCTTGATCCTCATATAAACCAATGTGAACTAGAAGTTCAAATGATCATTCATTTGCAAAAATTTGTAAAATCGGTTACCAAATGCATTCATTAATAAAGAAAGTGATGAAATACAGAAAACTTCGGATTTTAAATATTCTAGCCGCAATTGATGTCATGAAACCGATTAGTAAAAGGAATCTAAGACACGCTGAAGCGTAGAACTATTAGCTCAAGGCATAGATTCCTAGATAGAGGATATGAAAATCATAACACTCCTCTGAAGAACAAATAAAACAAAAGGCCCTTGTAGAGCATATAATAATAATAATAATAAAAGGCTGATGAGGCACATGGATGAATAACAAGCCCAGTAGAGGTATACTTAATAAACAAAGACCTGTAGGTGTGCACAATAAACAATAAGCTCTTGTATAGGTACACAGTAAACGAGAAGTCCTTATAGAGGCACCTAGTAAATGGGAAGCCTTTATAGAGGCACATAATAAACGAGAAGCCCCTCTAGAGGTACATAGTAGACAAAAGGCCCTTGTAAAGGCATATAATAATAATAAAATAAAAAAAGGGCCCCAATGGAGGCACATGAATAAATATAGCCCACACATGAGTATATAATAAACAAAAGGTCTTTGTAGAGTAGAGTTGCAAAACGGGCCGGCCCGACCATAATGGGCTGGGCCCATTTGGGATGCGGGCCAAAATGGCCGGGCCAATTCAGCCCGCTTTTATTCAAACTGGTTTTTTATTATATTAAAAAAAAAGCTAAAATCATATTTCCTATTTTATCATTCTTCAAATAAAAATAACAATATGAAATAAGTAATAATATTTAATACACAAAAAATGATATAATGTAGACGATATAATAATATTTGAGTCTTAAATAAGCATAAACAAGTAAATAATATTAAATATCATGTTACCTAACTGCTTTACAATCACATGAGAATCATATCAGTCTTACAACATAGTGTTAAAACTTGAATGTGAGAGAAAAAAAATTAATTTTCTTTAAATAACATAAATATCTTCTTCTTTTTAAAATTTAGACTGTCGAGCTAGTGACCTAACCCCAAATGAACTGCGAATCTATTGAGTCGAGGCCAATGGGCCGTTTTGTCGGGCCACCAATTTTCACATCGACCTCTGACCGATCAAGCCCATTGGAGAGCAACCCCCCGTATTCCTAGCTCTATTGTAGAGACACATAATAAAAAAAAGGCCCTTGTAGAGACAAATAATGAACAACAAGTCCCTGTAAAGGTACATAATAAACAAAAGGTCCTTGTAGAGGCACATGATGAGCAAAAGGCCCCTATGGAGATATATAATAAACAAGGAACCCTTGAAGAGGTAGGAAATGCACAAAAATGCCATTAGAGAGGCACAGGTACTTGAAAACAATAAGTTATGTGCATAAAACAAAAAATGGAGTTGAAATAATATTGGGTTTGTTATAAGGAAAGGTGTGAATAACAATCAATTTACAAAAAGAATGTTGACTACCTTTGTAACGTAAATACTAGTTGCCTTAAATAGTGAGATTACATGTAGATTTGGGTTCCCAAAAAACTTATAAATAGTCTTCTCCTATTTGTATTTAATATATCAAAGTAAAGAGAATAAAACTCAATTCTCTCATTCTCTTTGCATATTTCTTTATTTTAATTTCTCTTCATATTTTCTTTGGTGTACAACACGTTATTAGCACAAATTGCTCTGCTCTGAAGGTAATTCTATGATCTCTAAAGGCTATTTAATTATATATTTTGTCTATTCATATATAAAGTTTGCTATTACATCAATTATATTGCTATTATATTTTGTTTTCATTTTAGTTGTATCTATAATCCATGAGTTAGTGAATTTCCAAAATGAATGAAAGTTGACATTAACAAGTGCTAGTGTAAGTACCATCTCTGGTACTTCAAATTTAAATGAAGGCTCCAAAAGATAAAATATAAAGTCTATTAAGTCATATGTTATTGTGAACTAGAAGTTCAACAACCAAAATTTTTTTATCCTTTGGCATGACATGCTAGGTCAATTTGGTCTCCATTAATAAGTCGAATCATAAAATGCTCACATGGGGATCCATTAAAGAACAAGAAGATTCTCTTGCCTAATGAATGCTCACATATTGCTTGCTGACTTTACAAATTATTATTTTAATAAGATTATGTTCCCACCTTTAAGAGAAGAAAAGTCGATTATAGAAGAATGACAACAAATTACATGGAATGCACTTATGATGTCTCATCTTAATCCTCATATAAACCAATGTGAACTAAAAATTTAAAGGATCATTCATTTGCAAAAACTTGCAAAACCGATTACCAAATACATTCATTAATAAAGAAAGTGATGAAGCCACACATTCCGATTTTTAAATACTCTAGCAAGAATTGATGTCCTTGTAGAACAATTAGTAAATGAATCTAAGACACGCTTGAAGCGTGGAACACCTATTGGCTCAAAGACATAATTCCCCAAAATAGGAGAACACAAGCAAATCTTAACGCTCCTGAAGAAGAAAAAATAAGACAAAAGGCCCCTATAGAGGCATACAATAAACGAGAAGCCCCTATAGAGATACATAATAAACAAAAAGCCCCAATAGAGGCGCCTGATGCACAATAAGCTCGTATAGTAAATGAAAAGCCCTAGTAGAGGCACATAGCAAATGAGAAGCCCTTGTAGAGGTACATTGTAAACAAAATGTCCTTGTAGAGACATATAATAAACAAAAGGCTCCACTAGAGGCACATGGATAAACAACAAGCCTCTGTAGAGGTACATAATAAACAAAAGGTCTTTGTAGAGACATAATAAACAAAAGTTCCTAATTGAGGCACATGATGAACAACAAAACCCTATAGAGGTATCTAATAAACAAAAGGCCCCTATAGAGGCACATAATAAACAAAAGGTCCTTGTAGAGGCACATGATGAGCAACAAGCGCCTTTAGAGATATATAATAAACAAGGAACCCTTGAGAAGGTAGAAAATGCATAGAAAAATGTTTATAATATTTCCAAGTGGCCTTAGACATCAAACAAAATGCTGAAGATCCCGAAACACAAAATGTGGAAGAATGTCGAAAAAGAAATTATTGGCCAAATTAGAAAAAGGTTATGCATGTAGAATTACAATTATTAATAAAACAAGAAGTTTCTAGACCTATAGTCTAAAAGTTTAAAAGTATAAAGCTTGTTGGGTACTACTTGACATAATTCACAGGAGGTCGTTAATGACGAGTCGGCGATAATGGAATTCTTATGGATTTTGGATTACCCGATACCACATGGTTGTGTCCCATTTATCAGGATTCATATTTCCACAAAAAAATCGAGCAGAGTCTCCTTTGTTCGGGGAGCTCTACCAACATACAACCTGTATAACAGTAATCCATAAGAGTTTATTTCAACACTCTTATACAGAAAATATATTAAAACTATCTTGCTCTAATATAGTTTACCCGTCACCACCTCAATACATCCTTTTACTGGGACCCATTCATTCATATTTAAGTCAAAAATAAGAAAATTAACAGTTAATGACAGTCCATAAAAGTCCGATCACGACCCTCTTACCATAATTACATACCCGACTATTTATACAATAGTTCAAAAGAATTTAATTACAATTCTTTTTACATAAAATACCTTTTACAAAAGTATTGTCAAGGCCACATGTCGACCTTCTTCATAATGCGGTCGTGAATGCAGTCTCCTATACACCCCACATGCCTAAAAGGGGTCCCTGAGGTGAGCAATGGCGATAGAAATTTTTTTCTACGAAATTTACTCTCATAACAAAATGTAAATGCAATGGCATACATAAATAATCACATTTCATACAATTTATGCAACATTATATGAAATGTTACGTGTCACATACATGAGATCTGGCCCCTCATGCTCGCGGCACGAGTGCCAGCAGAGCTCGCTTTTAGCAATTGCAGTGTGGAAACCAGTCATTGGTATTTAATCCAATGACTAAAACCATTGGACAACCCTCAAATTTTAATTTATCAAATCTCGTGTGTTTATTTGGGTTGTGAATTTCTGAGGTCTCACCTCAGGCTTCGCAACGCCTTCCGATACTATCGCGAACTTTCATCGCTGGAAACATATGTTTGACCAAGAATAAAATTTGAGTCTTTCACCCTTTAGGGGGGGGGGGGGGTGGATTTGCCCCATCTTGCTTTACTCAAACACACGTGATTTATTATTATTATTATTTTATACAACCGTGAGTCTCAATTTTGGTCGTTATCCCATTTCCGAGCTCACCATTCATTCACTAAGAATGGTGAATAACAATACCATGCACCCACACCCGACTCAACGTGATGTGACCATGCATATGAAATGCATGATGCTAATGCATTTTCTTTCATGTTACATGTATATATGAGTGCTACATAAAACATTAATACACCATGGACAATTATATTTTTTACATATAATTTACATCCATGCAATCCACGTTAATACATTAAATAACATATACTAACATGATGCTTTTTTTTTTTTACACACAACAACATGTTATTTAATCTTTTACAACAATAACACACAATATGGCCCAAATCTCGGACCCACATAAAAGCAGAGACTACTCTGATCTTCAGGTTGTCACCAAATTGTGGGATACCAAAAACACACCATAAAACACAGAAGACATTAATCCCGAGTTGAAACCCGAGCCTTAGCAATCCGGATTGCCCGAAAATAGTTCCAAAATCGTATAGGATAATAAGAAAACAATCCCAAAATTTCAACCATAACTGTCCAGAAACTTGATCACGAAATTCAGCTTGGGCTATTCGAAAATAGTCCCGAAAAATCCTAAAAATTCCTACACTCAGTCCAAAAATTTTGTGACTGAAATTTACAGCCTCTCACAACCTCTAAGAAAACCTCAAGCCATTAAATGCCCTTAGGCTAGAAATAACACAAGTAGGAAAATTCCCTACCTCGTGGAGTTTAACGAAACTCAAAGATTTTGGTGCCCACGCGTAGCTCTTGATGCGTGGATGAACTTTGCCTCTTACTCCAACGAAATCCTATGATTTCATTTCCGTAGATCTTAGAGAAAAGCGAGAGAAGAAAAAATAAAATAAAAATCTCTCTCTTCACGCCCTCTCTCCCCCCCCTATAATTGACTTCCCCTTTTTTTGATTTTATCTTCTTTTTTTCTTATTATTATTATTATTATTATTATTTGAATACATGGCTCATATGGCCTCATTCAGATCCGTTTCTATCCTAAAAAAAATTATTTATTTTCAATTCACTTTATTTTAAATGAACTTAGCTCAAGTGAATTTCGGAGCTTGAGGATTTTTCGTAACAATCTCGTCCACGAAAGTCAATGGCGACTTATCACCCTAGAAAATCGTAAAATATTCGACATATATAATTCGACAAAACTTTTCTGGTCACTAAAATTTTGAGGCAATTTAAAGCGCTGATCAATTTAAATCGTAGAGATCTAAAATTTTCTGGAAGCTGCGAACCATTCGACAATTATTATTATTATTATTCTTTTACCATTTTTTCTTGAAAATTAAAATTTTTTCTGGATTTTACATTTTTCCCCCCTTAACAGAATTTCGTCCCCGAAATTCACACATACTAGCACACATAAACACAAGTATATGTAGTAATATTCTAATGCCAAATATTAGACCACGCACCTTCGTCCTCAAATAGGAAAGGATAGGTGGCTTACATCATGTCCTCGCGTTCCCATGTTGCCTCCTCTACTCCTTGGTGTTGCCATAACACTTTTACTAACCGCACGGTCTTATGTCACAAAACCTGATCCCGACTATCCAAGATACACACTGGTCCCTCCTTGAAGGTCTCATCAGTGTCAACAGTAATCTCTCCCCAATCCACGACATGAGTTTGATCTAGAGTATATTTCCGGAGCATGGAGACGTGGAACATCTCATGGACACTTTACAAACTCGGTGGTAGTGCCAATCGATAAGCAATAGTGCCCACCCTCTTGAGTACCTCGAAGGACCCAATATACCTCGACGCTAGCTTCCCTTTCTTGCCGAATGTGACCACTCCTCTCTTAGGCATCGCCTTTAAGAAGATGTGATCACCCACCTCGAACTCTAGAGGTTGACGCCGTCTATCGGCGTAGTTCTTATGCACTGCGGCGAGGCTGCGAGGCGCTTTTGGTAAATCCACCTTCTCAGGTGTCTGTCAGATCAGGACCGGTGATGGAACGCTCCCATTTCTGTCTTTCGTCGGCTTGATCGACATGGCCTCCCATATAATGCCGTGGGTGCCATCGGAATACTCGCTGATAAACTGTTGTTGTAGGCGAATTCCACTAGATTAAATCGCTCTCGACTACTCTTGAGATCCCAGGACACATACGCGACATGTCCTCTAAATATATGATCCTCTCAGCGACCATCACAATACGAGGATGAAAGAGCATGCTCATCGTCAAGCTGTGTCCCCATGGCCTTTGGAAACTCTTCCAAAAGTGTGCCGTAATGAGATCCACATCGATACGATGAGACTTGCACTCCATATGTAGAACAATTTGTGAATGTATATGGAGTAGAATTCCTCCGATTATTGAAGATTCTGACGCTGCTTAGAAAGTGTCTTAGACTTAGTGGTAGTCCACTATAACCCCATATGACATCATGCCTCAGATTGTGTCCATGGCAAGTGGATCCCACCAAAATCCATCGTGTTTGTATCCACTTCCACTCGGCTACCTCACAATATTTGGGTAGCATGTGAAACCCGATTACTCGACCTTTGCATTGACCGCATTGAGACATCGGAACAAAATCTCAACGATGTGTGGCTTCATCTGCTCCAATATCACAGGCGAAGATCTTAGTACATCTTCACGCCACCTAGATGCACAACAAAACGAGAGCAGTGGAACTCCCTAAGGATCTCTTCTATCAAAATGGTCATCTGGGGAACCACAACCCGTCCCCTATACCCAAGACTACCATCTGTGTGAATGGCCCAAAGTTCGTCACCCGTACCTGACATTACTCGATCCCTGATGGACGATATCTCTGTGTCCTGTCCCTGGGACTCAATCACCTAGGGATGACATAGCTACCAAACTCCCTAGCACTCCTTGAGCCTGATCACTATATTGCAACCTAAACTGTTCCACGGTTTCGAGCATCTGCCACTCTCGGGAAACTACACTAGCTAGTACTCCCCGTGACTTCCGACTGAGTGCATTAGCCACTACATTTGCCTTACCAGGATGGTAATGCAAAGTGAAGTCATAGTCCTCCAGATACTCCATCTATTTGTGTTGCCTCATGTTGAGGTCCTGCTGTGTGAAAATATACTTTAGACTCTTGTGGTCTAAAAATACCTCAAACTGCTCACCATACAAGTAGTGGCGCTAAATCTTTAAGGCAAAGACAATGGCCGCCAACTCCAGATCATGTGTAAGGTAATTCTGCTCACGATTCTTTAGATGTCTGGAACCATAAGCTACAACCCTCTTGGACTGCATCAAGACACATCCCAATCCTTCCCTAGAGGCATCACAGTACATTGTGTACCTCTGTCCTTGTTCCGGGACTATCAGAATAGGAGTTGTAGTAAGCCTCCTTTTCAATTCCTTGAATGCCTTCTTACTTAAGTCATTCCACTCGAATTTTTGACCTATTTTCTAGTAAACAGAACCGGAGCGCTCCAAGGTGAAGTGCTCGATCTACTAAAACCCTTGTCTAACAATTCTTACAGTTGGTACTTGAGTTCCTACAACTCAACCGGTGCCATCCTATGAGTCATAGAATTGGGCGACGTACTAGCGTGTAACTCAATGATAAAGTCCATATCCCTGTGCGGAGGTAATCCCGGTAGCTCATCCGGAAAAACATCCTCATACTTGCAAACTACCCAGGTGGATAATTTCTTGTCTCTGCTTACCCTCAGTAGACTTAACTGTATTAATCAATTGTCTACTCCGTGAGTCATGCGATTCAGGGTAAACATCATGTGCTTCTCCTAAACGTAACACAATAACGTCTTGTGTGTAGGCGATAACCCACCTACGATCACAATCAATGACGACTTTATAAGCCATCAACCAGTCCATCCTAAGGATGACATCGAACTCCAATATGTCCATAACCCTCAAGTCCACAGTGAGTAAAATCCCTGAGGTCTCTGACTCACAATCCTGACATATCTTATCAACACTCACCTTAGTTCCTAGGGGAGAATTCACATACAACGACTTTTCCAAGGTTTCAACCTCTAAGCCCAAACTTTTCTCACATTATCTGATAATAAATGTGATACGATGCATCGGAATTTAAACAACACTCTTGTGAGAGCTTGAGCGTACCACGTACATAAAGTGATGCGCAAGCAGTCTCTGATTACCACAAACGTGAACACACTACAGGTCCTGATCTGCGACACAAATCTTAGCCTCGACCGGCCATACCAGCCCATGACCCATGCAGCGAAGAAGTAGGTGCTTATGCAGCACTCTGCAACTGAAATTGGTACCTCTGACCCATATTGGGGTGTGGAGGAATAAACTATATGTTTGCGCGTGTCCCATTGATAATTGGGATTGCAGTGACCCAAAACCCTAGGATCCATGCCTCCGTGGGCAATCCCACTTCATATGTCGAGGCAGTGGCAATAGAGAAGCATGTCGTCGACTGTGGGCGACCACATGCACAGGGCGCTCGTGGAGACGAAGTCCTCGAATCTTTCCCAAAGCTTCGAAGAAAATTTGAACCTCACACTCTTCCACTAGAACTTGCATCCCCTACATGCCCCGTACGTCCTCCATCTCTCACTCTATGGCCAGAGCTATCCTGACCATAGAGTCCATGTCCTATAGGCGGACGCCCACAATCTTGCCCCGAATGGATAACTTCAGTCCATTCTCAAATCTCCTAACCTTAGCCATGTCTATTGCCACATAGTCATCACCAAAACGTGCCAACTCGGTGAATCTGGCCACGTACTTCATCAGTGTCATCGTTCACTACCTTAGCTCTAGGAAATCTTAAGCCTTTGCATGTCTAGCAGTGACCGGAAAATACTTGCTCATAAAGTGCCCATGGAACTCTACCCAAGTCATTGCCTCTAAATCCCCAGAGGTCTTAACCCGGTCCACCACACCAAGTCCTCTCTAGTTGGAATGTAGCTTCTTTGATCTTGGCCATAACGGAGAGTATATCCGCAATCCTCTAATACCTTCTCAATTTTCTAGAACCAATGGTCTGCGACTATCGGATCCCCTCCCCTTGTGAACTTTGGAGGATGATGTGACTTAAATCTCTGAAGGTTACTCAGACCTCACGACTAAAAATTTGCACTAACACGTGCAATAGTATGTTACAACAACGACCTCGACAAAGGCTTCTTTGGTAAAAAACAAGTGGTGCACGACCACCACACCTCGTGGGCGACCTCTACGTCCGGAATCACCGACTTCTTATCTACATATTAAATAAGCGATAACTTTATTTAATTTCGCCCCGATCCCCAACTAGTAATGCACATTCCAATTACTAATAGACTTGACAATCCATGAACTGACCCGTTCATCACCTAAGTGGTGCTAATTGCCAACCACTCCTTTTTATTTATTTCAACAAAATTCAACACTTTCAGGTTTATTTCATTTTTCGAACCCCTAAGGTTGGTTCTGACCTTAGCATTCCAGCACTTTCCCATGCACATTATGCCATGTATATAATTTTCTGCGCAATAACCACGCAATCACATTTCTCATATATATCATACCGTGTATATGCCTTTCCACGCAATTTGTAACACACAATTACACAATCACAAACATGGAACACATATCGAACCTGACTATGAAACACACCGTACATGTGAGTGGTGCAGACCCCGTCCGCGAACTCCTAGGTATTAGTGTACCTAAACTCCGAGACTAAGCTATGACGCTGCTATCAATTTCACCATAATAACCGTGGCCTAAGCCCATGTCCCTCAAGCCCTAGGTAGTCGTATACCTATGCTCTGATATCATGTTGTGACACCCCAATTCCTGGGGTCCCGTTGACAACCAGTCAACCTGTGGAATTCCTGTGGATTTCGGATTACCCAATACCACATGGTTGTGTCCCATATATCAGGATCCATATTTCCATAAAAAAATCGGGCATAGTCTCCTTTGTTCGGGGAGTTCTACCCAACATACAACCTGTATAACAGTAATCCATAAGAGTTTATTTCAACACTCTTATACATAACATATATTAAAACTATCTTGTTCTAATATAGTTTACTTGTCACCACCTCAATACGTCCCTTTACTGGGACCCATTAATTCATATTTAAATCAAAAATAAGAAAATTAACAGTTAATGACAGTCCATAAGAGTCCGATCACAACCCTCTTACCATAATTACATACCGGAGCTATTTGTCTGATAGTCGAAAATTTAATTACAATTCTTTTTACATAAAATACTTTTTACAAAAGTATTGTCAAGGCCACATGTTGACCTTCTTCATAATCACAGCCTCGTCGGAGCGCCGTCTCCTTGTACAACCCTTGTACCTGAAAGGGGCTCCCACAACGGGTGAGCAATGTGCAGTAGAAAATTTTTTTTTCAAAGGCTACTCCCCTTCTAAAATGCACATGTAATGCCATACATAAACATCAATCACATTTCATACAATTTATGCAACATTATATGAAATGTTTTGTGTCATACATGAGATGCGACCCCTCATGCTCACAACCTAAGTCCTAACCGACTCTCATGCACACTTAATTGCCAAGTGTGGAAACCTGACCATTAGTATTTAACTTGACTTAAACCATTGGAATGACCCTCAATTTTATTTATCAAATCTCGTGTGTTTATTTGGGTTGTGAATTTCCGAGGTCTTACCTTAGGCTTTGCAACATCTTCCGATACTTTCGCGAACTTTCATCGGTGGAAACATATGTTTGACCAAGAATAAAATTTGGGTCTTTCACCCGGGGGATGCGCACATCTTGCCACTGAACACCGCGTGATTTATTATTATTATTTTGTACAACTGTGAGTCTCGATTTTGGACGTTATCCATTTTCCGAGCTCACCACTCATTCACCAAGAATGGTGAATAACAGTACCATGCACCCACACCCGACTCAACGCGATGTGACCATGCATATGAAATGCATTTTTTTTCATGTTACATGTATATATGAGTGCTACATGAAACATTAATACACCATGGACAATTATAATTTTTACATATAATTTACATCCATGCAATCCACGTTAATACATCAAATAGAATATACTAACATGATGTTTTTTTTTTAGACACAACAATATGTTATTTAATCTTTTACAACAATAACACACAACATTGCCAAAATCTCGGACCCACATAAAACAGGGCACCTCTTGGTCCCTTCACGGTTCGTCACTAAATTATTGGGATATCAAAACACACCATAAAACCCGAAGACATTAGTCCCGGGATCGAAACCAAACCTCAACCCAGTCTCGGACTGCCCAAAAAAGTTCCAAAAATCATGTTCGGACTGTCTGAAAACAATCCCAAAATTTCAATCAGAACTATCCGAAAACAGTCTTGAAATTCAACCCGGACTGTTCGAAAACAGTCCCGAAAAATCCTAAAAATTCCTACACTCAATCCAAAAATTTTGTGACTGAAATTTACAGCCTCTCATAGCCTCTAAGAAAACCTTAAGCCATTAAATGCACTTAGGTTAAAAATAACACAAGTAGGAAAATTCCCTACCTCGTAGAGTTTAACGAAACTCAATTTTGGTGCCGTATTGTTAGCTCTTGATCGTGGATGAACTTTGCCTCTTAACAAACCCAAATCCTACGATATGATTTCCGTAGATCTTAGAGAAAAGCGAGAGAATAAAAAAAATAAAATTATCTCTTCACGCCCTCTCTCTTTTCCCCGACAATTGCCTTTCCCTTTTTTTGATTTTATCTTCTTTTTTTCTTATTATTATTATTATTATTATTATTATTATTTGAATACATGGCTCGTATGGCCTCATTCGGATCCGTTTACATACGAAAAATTTATTTATTTTTTAGTTCACTTTATTTTAAATGAACTTAGCTCAGATCATTCTTGACTTCCAAGGATTTTCATAAAAATCTCCTCCACTAAAAGTCATGACGACATCACTTGAGGAAAATCGTAAATATTCAGCTTGTCTCGAGTCGACAAAACTTTTAAAGTCCACTAAATTTCGCGAGAGACAATTTATGACGCAATCCATTTCGTCATCCAGAGGTCCCAGAGAATTTTCTAGGCTTCCCTGAACCATTCTGGCAATTATTATTATTATTATTCTTTTACCATTTTTTCTTGAAAATTAAAAATTTTCCCGGGTTTTACAGGTACAAATGAGTATTTGTACAAAAGCGCCCTAATAGTCTCTGAAGGACTAGATGTGAGTCTCACGGATGCTATTGAAGCATATTTATATGGATCCATAGATAATGATTTATACATGAAAATCCCTAAAGGATTTAAATTGCTTTAAGCAAATGGTACAAATCCTCATGTTAAAAGGATTTAAATTGTTTTAAGAAAATAGTACAAATTCTCATAACATGTAATCAATCAAGATATAATGTTCTTCATGGGATTGATGCAATCCATACTCATGTGGTGCAATTGCCTTAGAGTGTATTTATTAAATAAAATGGTGTGTGAACAACCTTATATGCTCGTGACTTTTTATTAAGAAATCATAAACCGGGTGAGATTATTGTTGTATATGTTGATGATTTAAATGTATTTGGAACCGAAGAGTTCATAGAAAGTACAAAATATTTAAAGAAGGAATTTGAAATGAAAGTTTTTGGAAAAACCAAATTTTGTCTCGGCTTGTAGATCGAGCATTTTCCAACTAGAGTGTTGGTTCATCAATCAACATATATTAAGAAGACCCTAAAATGTTTTAATATGGATAAAGCATATCCATTAAGCTCCCCAACGGTTGTCCAACCACTTGATATGAAAAATAAGTCATTTCATCCTCGTGAAAAGGATGCAAATTTACTTGGTCCTAAAATACCATATCTTAGTGCTATTAGTGTACTTATGTATCTTGCTAATTGTACTGTCTAGTTATTGCTTTTTCTATCAATTTATTAGCCAAGCGTAGTTCTACTCCAACTCGAAGACATTGTAATGACATCAAAGATATACTACGTTATCTCTATGGAACTACTAATATGAGTCTATTTTACTCAAATGAGTCAAAGTCACAATTACTCGGATATGCGGATGTGGGCTATCTTTCAAGTCCACACAAAGCCATATCACAAACCAAAAAATATGCTCAAGTGATTATCTAGCAGATTTGTTCACAAAGTCATTGCCAACCTCAACATTCAAGAAGTTAACATACAAGATTGGAATGTGTCAACCAAAAAGACATTGACATGAGGGGGAATATAATTGGATGTTAGTGTACTACACTCTTTTTCCCTTCGTCCAAGTTTTGTCCCACTGGGTTTTATAGGAAAGGTTTTCAATGAGACAATCCTAACAAATTTTCTTAAGTTCCATAATGGTCATTCAAGGGAGAGTGTTATAGGGAAAGGTGTAAATGACAATCAATTTACAAAAATAATGTTGACCACCTTTGTAAAGTAAATACTAGTTTCCTTAAGCAGTGAGATTACATGCAGATTTGTGTTCCCCCAAACACTTATAAATAATCTTCTCCTATTTGTATTTAATATATCAAAGTAAAGATAATAAAACTTAATTCTCTCATTCTCTTTGTAGATTTCTTTTCATATTTTCTTTTGTTTACAATAGTTTCTTTCTAATATTTTTCCAATGGCCTTAGACATCATACAAAATAATGAAGATCTTGAACCACAAAATGTGGAAGAATGCCGAAAAATAAATTATTAGCCAAAATAGAAAAAGGCTATGCATGCAAAATTACAATTATTAATAAAACAAGAAATTTTTGGAATAGTAGTCTAAACACCTAAAAGTATAAAGCTTTCTTGAGTGGAAGTAATTTGAAAAATTTGGATGTGAGTCTCACGGATGTTGTCAAAAGCATATCTATATGGATCCATAAAAATAATGAATATATATACATAAAAATTTACGGAAGGTTTAAAATTTGGCGGAAGCAAATAGTACCAAAAACCTCGTGGAATGTGCTCAATCAGGATTACAATGATCTTCCACGGGATGAATTAAATCCATACACGTGTGGTACAATTGCCTTAGTGTATATTTATTTAAGAAATCACAAACTGGATTTGAGATTATTATTGTATATGTTGATGATTTAAACCTTATTGGAACTCCTGAATATCTCATAGAAACTGCAAAATATTCGAAGAATGAATTTGAAATAAAAGATTTTGGAAAAAAAAAAAAACTTGTCTCGACCTACAGATTGAGCATTTTCTAATTAGAGTGTTGGTTCATCAATCAAGCAACATATATGAAGAAAACCCTTAAATGTTTTAGTATGGATAAATCACATCCATTAAGCTCTCCAATGGTTGTCCAACCACTTAATGTGAAAAATAACTCATTTTGTCCTTGCGAAAAGGGTGAAAGTTTTACTTGGTCCTAAAGCACTATATCTTAGTGTTATCTATTCACTTATGTATTTTGTTATTTGTATTGTCCAGATATTGTTTTCTTGACAATTGATTAGCCAAGTGCACTTCCGCTCCAATTGGAAGACATTGGAATACATCAAACATGTATAGTTATCTCAGGAAACTACTAGTATGGTGCATTTTGCTGAGTAATGCGAAAGCCACAATTATTGGGATATGCATATATAGGCTATCTTTAAAATCCACACAAAATCATATCACAAACCAAAAAAAAAAAAAACTCAATGATAATCTAGTAGATCTGTTCATAAAGTCATTGCCAACCTCAATATTTAGGAAATTAATATACAAGATTAGAATGTGGCAACCAAAAGACATTGACATGAGAGAGTATAATTGGATGTTAATGTACTACACTCTTGTTTCCTTCGTTTAAGTCTTGTCCTACAGGGCTTTACTGGTAAGGTTTTTAACGAGACAGTCTAACAAAATTTTCTTATGTCCCATAATGGTCATTCAAAGGGGAGTGTTATAAGAAAAGGTGTGAATAACAGTCAATTTACAAAAGGAATGTTGATCAACTTTGTAAAGTAAATACTAGTTACCTTAAACAGTGGAATTACATTCAGATTTGAGTTCTCTCAAACATTTATAAATAGTATTCTCATACTTGTATTTAATACATCTAAGTGAAGGGAATAAAACTTCATCATCTCATTCTCTCTTCATATTTCCTTCTCTAAATTTCTCTTCACACTATATTTGGTTTACAACATCTAGCATTTTCCTTCATATTTTTCATACCATCCAAACTTGATGTTTTGGTCGTTTTTTTTTTTCATTCCCTAATATTTTCACATGTAGCCTAAAATGATATTGTCTATTTCATCCCATAGACCCTTTAAATCAATCATAATTCAAAAATTTATAACAAGTGGCCCTTTTCAAGGAATTATGGATCATTAATAAATGATATCCAATCTGATTGGAGTCTAATCCATAGTCCCTGATAAAGGCCATCATTTTTTGAATTTGCGATCGGCAGAGATATTTCAATTATTGACCTTCAATCTTATCTTAATTACCCTTTCCTACCTAAAATTCTTTTGGCCCTCAATGCTAAGTTTATATGGTAGACCTGTGAATGAGGCGGAGTATAAAAGGGATAGTTTATATGGCATATCGTTTGAAAGACAATATAAAGGGAGGGGTTGAGTCTAATGAGAAAATTTACTACCTTATTACACAAATGATATCATTGATAAATGACATCACAATAAGGTTGGGTCTAATCCATGGTCCACATGATAAATGACATCCCCGATAAGGTTGGGTCTAATCCATGGTCCACAATAAAGGCCATCAATTTTGAACTGCGGTTGGTTGTAGATATTTTAATGGATGACCTTCAACCTTATCTTAAGTATCCTTTTTACCTATTATTCTATTTAATATTATGTTTAATTTATGTGATAGATCATTAACGACCGAAAAGATTGGATGAAAGAAAGAAAGTTAGTTGAGTCGATTGAACAGTTTACTATATTAAACTAAAGCGTTTAACTATAAAAAGAAAACAAAAAACAACAATTCTAAAACAAAATGTCACATCAAATGGCTCTATTTGTAATATGCGAGCAAACATACATAGCATCTAATGCTAGTCATTGATCACATGGCTTTATATGAATTAATGGTTCATGTACTTGAGCATTGTGGAATTCCCACATCGGTTGAACATGATCAAATTGAAATGAATATATATGGATCTTCCTCCTAGTATAAGACCTTTTAGTGAGTAGTGAAAAAAATTGTAAAAATATTAACATGGTATTAGAGTGTTTGGATCACGGTGGAGGAGGCTCCACACTTATCATCTTTTGGAATTACTAAAAAAAGGAAAATGTAAAAACTTAGACTAAAAAAGAGAAAATGAAAAAACCTAGACTAAAAAAGGAAAATGAAAAAACCTAGCCTTTGTGTGAAGGGGAGTGTTGGAAGTCCCACATCCACATCGATTGGACAAGATATAATTGAAGTGAATATATATAAATGAGCCTTCCTCTTATTATAAGACATTTTAAGGAGAGGTGAAAAGGATCTAAAAATATTAACATAATGGCTCCTCCTCCAGCAGTATCGTGGATGAGAAGTCACTTCTTCTCACCTTCTTCGACATGCCATGGCTACATTTTCCATTGATGAAACTTCTTTTCTTTTATGAATTTTTCCATCCCAAGGCTTATTTTGTAGACTCCATCATTCCTCGCCTCAAACACTCGCTTTCTCTTACTCTCAAGCATTTCTTTTCCTTCTTCGAGAATCTAATATTTCCCACATATGGTAGCATACCCAAAATTCATTATACTATTGATGCTTATTTAGTTTCAATAATCTTTGCGGGTGCGACTTTGATTTCATTTGTCATCTCATTGGAAAAATCAAGGAAAAGATATTGAATTTACCATTTGTCCAAGGCTAAAATGGATGCCTTTGTGGAGATCTTGTAATGGCCTCCAGGGTTTATTCTGTTTATAACAATAATGATGTAAACCCACCGTAAGGGTAAGCTAAGTTAATGTAAGGTAATGTGGTCTCGAGGATTCTCGGTCGATAGTTGTCGGGGCATTACTAATCCTGCATTAATTGCCAACATATAAAACAAACAAGAGAAAACTGACGGTGGTATTCCGTCGTCCCTCCGATATGAGATTAGCTCTTTTTTTTGCGTTTGACCGGCGTTAGAACTGCCAGTTATCTCGATCGAGAATGTTGTACCTCGTCTGGTGTGATTCTTTTCTCTTTTATAGAGGGAGAATGTGAATCCACCTTCTATGGAGAGTGGATGATTTCTTCCCATAAAGATAGGGGAAGGTGGTTCTTATTTCGGGAAGGATGACTTATTCTTCTTTTTATATAATTGCTTTCCCGAACGGGCCGCTGTGGGGAGTGCCTTCTTATTCCGTTGGATGCGGGGTGACTGATTATTGGGAGAACATATACTTATATCATCGAGAGCTGGTTGGCAATTTCGCTTAGCAGAGTCATTGATCGGGAAAAGAAGCATTCGGGTGAAGAGGCATTTGGGCGTGGGTCATCGGGAGAGAGGAGGCATCAGGGTAAGAAGTGCTGGCATTCTGGAGCCTATTCAACGTCTGGGCCAGTGGCTTTAAGGCTGGTCTGTCGGGGCCACTAAGGGTGCGGGCGGTTGGGTTCGGGAACCGAGCCTTGTAACTGGTACCTGATGCCCCTCTTTTTCTGTCGGGAGGGTAATCGTCCGGTTAAAAAGAGTGAGCTTGGCCGGAGTCATATCATGGGGAATAGTAGACCATCAATGTTGTTGGATTTCAATGTGAATTTTGTAACTTTTTTGAAACTGCATTAGATGCTATATGGTTGCTTGAGTTAATCCTGAGGTTGGAGGCTACTATAAAAGGCTAGAGGGTGAGGAGGTTCCTTGTCCTACTGGTTATCCACGTTCCTTCATCAGAGAAGGATAATTAAACATTGCTGAGACTCATAATTGGGGGATTGCGGGATGAAGGATGATTGTGTTCGATCATTTGAGCGCTCTTTCTAAGCATGGATTGGGCCAGAGACTGTATGGTCTGAGCGGAGTCGGAATTGTTTTGGGGGGTCTTTGGGTGGTTTTAAAACTTGAATGGAGTCCGAGGACACCCCTTGTTGAATCCTATTGGGATCGCTCAAGCTTCCACTTCCTTCAGCCCCATCACCATGTTGTCCTCTTTCTTAGCCTCTGCAACAACTTCTTTCAGCCCCATCTCCATCTTTCCCTCTTTTTTTGGCCTATACAGTAGCTTCTTTCAGCCCCATCTCCATCTTTCCTTCCTTCTTAGCCTCTACAACAACTTTCTCGATTAAATGACCCGGATACTTTACATTTTCTTACGTATTTGGTGTTTTGTGGTATGAATATTAGTTTGACGTGTTGTAATATGATTGCTTGGAAACAAGCATTGCTATGTAATGCCGAACACCTTTTCCGTGTAATTAATAAAATTGCAGTTTTTTAACGGCTTAGTTTCTTATTGCAATTATGTGTATGACATATTCGGACATTCTGCCTAATTGAGGCCGGTTGAATGTTATAAAACGTAACGGAGGCATTTGTCCCATTTGAAGAGAAGGGCCCTGGGTGGCAGCCTTAGTCTGCGTATACTAGGGCGTGAGCGTCGTGATGGTTGAAATCCCCGGACAGACGTTTAGTCATCGGTGCATTAAATACGATTGCGGGCCTAAGCGTCCGTATATATAGATAGGCATCATTAAGTCGTACTCTTTTCCCTTCTTTCTTGTTTGGGTTTTTTTGTTTCCCTCTCTGTGACTATCACTTTGCGAATAGTAAGTGTAACCTTGCATTCGTTAGTGATCGTGTTCTGATGCTCGTGCACTTCATTTTCTCAAGTAACTATCGTGCCCTTAGTAATGTTAATTTGTGGTGGTGACTTGTTTCGTTTAATAAGAGGCTGGAAGGGATGAGACATGGTTTAAAATTTATTGACAGAGGCGGTCCTTGCACAGGAAGCAGGGTATGCCTTCGTACAGTGGGACATGGCTAGAGTCTATTATTCGTTTCTCTTCTCCATTTGATGCGCTTGTAGAATGGCGAGGGGGTTAGGAAGAAAGCTTCCACGAGTGGTCGCCACGGAGGCATGTTCGAGGCGGCGCCTTATAGCGACATCATCTCGTCACGGCAGTGGATCTAATGGCTTATTGCGAGGTGCCCGATAACATTGACTTCCGGTTAATGGACAGGACGGATGAGTTTACCTTGGGTGGAGAACATAATGGTGTGTTTTTACTTTCAGGAGCACCTTCAGATGAAATTTCTGTGTGATCACAGCGTGCCGACCACTAGTCAAGCAGTTTTGCATTCCACCGGGCACACGACTCTTATCCGCAATGTCATTCGTATTTTGGTGAGATTAACGTGTATTGAACCACCTATATCAACTCGACCTCGCATTGGTCGAGTTGTGTATAATTTATATTTTGAGAATAGGGCAGGGCGACCGGATGTCTATGTCGGTTCTGAATCCCCAACTTCAAGTTGTTAATGGGCTCTGAGCTCACCCACAGATAGAGCGAAAGGGTATTGCTAATTAGGGGGACCCTAGGACAGAGTCCGGGCTTTTCGTTTAATATCAACGGTCTCAATCTTTTTTCGGAGTGTGTGGTCGAGTTAGACACGGCCCGATGGCCTTTTCTCGGATATTTGGTATGTGATGATGGACTAACGCGGAGTTGCTCGTGTGGAAAGGCTTGGCGGTAGGCGACGGTGGTGGTGGTCGAGCCGAAGAATTCGCTGCTTCGCGAGAGAGAGATTTTGGCGGGAGTGTCACTACAAGGTTCTCCTGACTACAGATAATATATCTTCCATGAGGAACAACCCGGCCCCTTACACCCTCCCGGTCATTCCTCGACCGTTGCATTCAGACATTATGGAAGGGGAGCATTTTGTCATTACTAACCTACACGCCCATTTAGTGTCACCCGCCCTCCTATGGCTCAAGAGAGGTGCGCATTGGCTCCAGCGTAAAGCTTTATTTGACGGTTCATCGACTTCCCTTAGTGAGACTAGTTCCGCCTTCATCCTGTGGTCTCTACGAGAAACTGAGTAGCCATCCCGAACGGATCCCTTGTTCGAGCGAGTGGCCGGATCTCGCCTCTGAGCGAGCAAAGATTAAATGGAAGGGGCTCGCGACTTGGAATTCTCCTGGCTCCAAGGAGATTCGCCCCGGGTTAGCGCCAACACCCAGGATTTCCCAGGATTCGAGCAGGAGGAACGGGAGGAAGGGGATGACTAAAGGCTTAGGACTGCTACGCCGCCCGCAAGAGGAAGCTCAGCTTGAGTTCCATGCAAATGAGTTCGACATTGCCCCCGCCCCAGTCGCTGACCTAGTCACCAATCGCTGGTGTGGGATTGTAGGCAGCTATTATCATCCCGCCTCGACCTGGGGCCTGGGCGACCAAACTAAGCCGATGGGGCCATTCTGGCCTGAGTCGAAGGAGGCCGATCCGGCTCCAGCGCCTTTAAGGTAATCCCCCTTTCAATCGGGGATGAGGGTCAACCCAAATAGGTCGGGAAAGCCATGGTCCACCAAGGCCCATTGCTGTGAGCGGATTATAACTTAAGAACTGGCGAGCGGTTCCTCCGCAGACCCTGAGTCTCCGAGAATGGAAGTATCAGCTCCCGGGGCGAACGAGGTGAAGTATATCATGTGCCGCTGGGAGCCTTTCCACTGGGGAGAGTTCGCGGCGATCAATCGAACAAATTTTGTATCCGCACAGCCGTGATGCCCCAAGAGTCGCCTGGCAAGGGCCTCGTGGGCACTACTTCTGGCGACGCTCCTGTGGACTCCTCTATGAAAGACACGAGCGAATTATCGCTGACGGGATAGAAGTCCGCGCAACCGAATTACGCTCGCCGAATGAACCGTAAGATAGCGAGTTTCGTTATGCATTAAGCACGCGTCACTTCTATACCCTACCCAGCCTTCGTCAGCTGGGCGTTATTCCAATACGCGCTTTAGCATAACGAGCTCGAGTCTCGATCAGGATCGGGGAACGGCTGCACAGATGTCTAGTCGGAATGGCCGAGCGGGAGATATGCTTCATTAAAGGAGGCCGAGCAGGTGCCGCCGTCTGGAGTCGGGGCCAAGGGAATCACGAAAGAGCCGCCCGGCGCAGGTTGAGAGAGATGCAAAGACGATACGAGGCAAATGATGGCCAAGTTGGAGATTGAGGGGCCAAGCATCACCCGAGCACAGGTGGATTCCAGCTTACCCAGGTTCAACGTGCCTTGGGCTGTTAAGTGAGGGAAGTGCCAGATAAGCATGGAGTCCGAGCGTGATACTCGTGAAGGCATGTCCTGAGCGAGAGGCCTGTACGGCATGAGAAGAAAAACACGCTTGATTTGACAGCGGCTTCTCCTGATTTTAGCGTCGGGGACCCGGGCATGATTTCTACCGCCTCAAAATGGCCGCGGTTGAGGGAGGCGAGGGGAAATGAGTCTCATGATGCTGTACACGGTCGTTCAACTACACAGGTCATTGTGGTTTCAGCACACAATATATGCGTGAGTGCTCCCAACTCGATGGAATGTCGGATCCTTCAAATTCCGCAGACCTGTATTCTTGCCAAACTCGCCCCGAGCACCTTTCGCCCACCGCCCATGAGCTCCTTTGATCCACATCAAGAAGTGAGGAACGTCGAGAATACGCCCGATCGTCACGAAAGAGGAGACTCTTCCATGGTCTCCCACCGCTGGACGGTAGTGGTCAAGGATGCCAGCTTACTAATTGTGGGAATCGAGGCTTTTCGAGACGATACTTGAACTGTTCAGTGTTTCTGCATTAAATATTTTACATCCCTTTTGCTTTGTTACTTTTTGTTTGATGCCTTGTCAGACATTCCGTCCGTTTCATAAGGATTTTATCGAGCCGAATGGCACCACAGGGTTATTCCTGATAGGTCATTCAACTCATACGATCCTGCTCACTAGATGTTAGCCTGATAGGTCATTGGAATCGCGCCCATCCAGCTCTCACTAGATGTTAGTCGATAGGTCATCGGGTTCGCTATCTAGGCTTTGGGATTGGACTCGTATAAAAACATGCGAAGACATGTGAGTAGGCAAAAATTAAAGATATTCTTTTATTAATAATACCTTCTCAGGTGCATGGCATTCCATATTCTAGGTATAGGGGTTCCATATGTTTTATTTATAGCGTAGGACCCGCCTTTCACTCTGGCTCGCTACGACATAAGGTCCTTCCTACTGGGTTGAATTTCCTATAGCTGGGTCCGCAAAGATTCTCAAAACTTTCCTCAAGACCGATCGCCTCAATCGAAATACTGAGGCTTTACCCATTTGTTACAGAGCCTACCAGCGGCGCTTCGGGTAGGACGCTATGCAAGATTGTCGCGGCCTCGCAGCTTCATCACTCACGCCTAACTCCTAGCTATTGATTCTCGCCAGATTTTCGTCTCTGATGTAGTCGTCGGAAGGGCGGGCGCACTAATTTCGATGGGGATAACGACTTCCATCTCGTAAGTGAGCGCGAAATGAGAGATGTCGGTTGGCTTTCGGGCAGTGGTTCTGGAGGCCCAGAGCACCCCAAGGAGTTCTTCTACCCATTTCCCTTTTGTGTAGTCTGCGCTTTTTCAGCGCAATAAATAACGCCATCGAGGCTTTTTCTCGGGTAATCGCTTGAGAATACCGAGGGGTAGAGTATAAATTCTTTATCTTCACCCCGGAAAAAGTCCCGTAGACTCGCTGTCACCATGCCCATTATCTATTACCCATTGATCTTAGGATGCCGAACCGGCAGACAATGTTTTTCCGTGATAAAAACCGAGTAAATATCTCTACCTTTGATCGACGAAAGCTGCTTGGCCTCATCCACTTACCGAACACCTAAGTGGGCGACCAATAATAGCTTTGGGCCGACGTTAAAGGGGGAAGGGACTGACCAGATCAATCACCCATTGAGTGAATGACCATGGGCTAGAGACGGAAACCAAGTCTTGCACCGGTGATTTCAAGATAGGGGACATTCGCAGGCAAGGGTCACATTGACAATCTACAACTGCTCGATCATAGTCAGTCAATAATACTCTTCGAGGAGCCCTGTGTTAGAGTTCTTCCCCCGAGTGATCCCCACATATGCCTTCTTCATGCAATCTCACTAATACATCAAGGCCTCTCGGTCGTGGTTAGACACACAGTACGGGCCCGCCATGGATCGCCAGATAGCCGCCCCGTCTATCATGGAGCACCTAGCCGATCAACTCGAATCTTCGTGGGCCTTGCCTCTATCACAGGTAGCCCTCCGTGGCTGGCGTACGCCAGTGTATGGGGTCCATCCGTGACGGGGAACTTCTTTATCCGACGACTGGGCATGCAAGACGAGGGAGTCCAAATGACAGATGGGAGAAATACTATTTCCTTATTCAATGAAGCAAATGACGGGCGGCTAAGGCATCGGGCTTCTCATTACAGTCCCGGGGGACATGTTCAAGTTTCCAAGCCGATAAGGTATTTAATTTCTACTTGACTAGGGACGATACTTTTACCATTCGTGGATGGATTCAATTTCATAACCTATCCGACAACTAGCCGTGGAATCGCTTTCGAACCGAAGGATGTCGCTGACCTATGGATGAGCGCAAGCTCAAGTCCGGCTATCATGGCCTTGTACTCTAATTCGTTGTTGGTGGCGCCTCAAGCCCCAACCCAGATCATTGCTCAATCCTTCTTCCCCGGCTAGAGGTTAGCAGACCAATGCCCGCTCGGTTATCTGAAGCCCCATCTACGCCGAGTGCCCACTTCACCCCATTTCATCGGGCAAGTGTCCGGGTCATGGATTTCGCATGAAGTCATTAAAACTTGCCCTTCTTCGAAAGTCTCAAATTTTGTATCGATGTCATACTCGCTTAATTCCATTGCCCAACGGGCCATCCTTTCGGACATATCAAGTCTATGAATTGTGCCCCGGAGTGGAAGATCAGTTAGCACCATAACGGGATGAGCTTGGAAGTATGGGTGGAGCTTTTAGGCGGTTGTCCGGAGGGCTAAGGCAGCTCGTTCGAGGTGGCTATATCTGGTCTCCACGTCGGTTAAGGATTTTCTGACAAAGAACACAGGCCTCAACTTCGCATCCCCACATTCTTTAAATAGGGCGGCGCTTACTGCTATATTAAAGGCTGCTAGGTAAAGGTAGAGTGTGTCACCGGCTTTCGGGCTCACAAGAATTAGTTATGTCAGGTATTGCTTGATTTCCATGAATGCTCGATCGCATTCCCCTCGCTCCATTCGGGCCCCGGCCGGCTCCCTAAGGAGCTGGGTGCGGGTTTCAAACTGGCCCGTGAACCGAAATAAACGCCCTAGAACGGCCAATCGGCCGTTAGTCAGTTGATCCCCTTCTTGAGCCAGTCGTGACAAGATGTCCTTAAGCTGTGCGTGATTAGCTTCCCTATTCCCTTCAGTTACCATAGCCAAGAATCACCCGCGCTGACCCCGAAGGCACATTTTAAGGGGTTCAGTTTCATACCATACTCTTTAAGGAGGTCGAATGTCTGTTGGAGATGTGCAGAGTGATCCGGGCATTGCTTGGATTTTACCAGCATATCATCAATATAGACTTCCATTGTGCTACCGAGTAACGGTCGAAACATCTTCGTCACCAACCTCTGATAGGTGGCCCTTGCATTCTTTAAGCCGAAAGGCATCACATTGTAACAGTAGAGTCCATGGGGAGTGATGAAAGGTGTTTTTTCCGCATCCGGGGGGTGCATGGGGATCTGGTGGTATCCCGAGAAGGCGTCCAAAAAAGATAGCATACCGTGCCCACGGCCTAAGCGTCCACAATCTGATCTTTGCGGGGTAAAGGGAAGTTGTCTTTTGGACAGGCGTCGTTGAGGTCCGTGTAATCCACACATACTCTCCATTTGTTCCCCTTCTTTGGGACAACCACCACGTTGGCCAGCCATTCAGGGTATTTAACTGCTCTGATAAATCCGTTATGCAGAAGATTATCGACCTCGGTCTGGATGACCAAGTGGCGATCTGGATGAAAGCGCCTCACTTTTTGTACGGCCCGGAAGCAACGGATGGGGGATTGAGTGCATTGAGGCGTGCGTGGACTATTTGGTCCTTATCTACATGGGTCCCGAGCAAATACATCGGTGTTCAAGCGTAGAACATGGCATAGTGGGCTTCTCTTCCTCAAACAGGGGAGAAGTACTGCTATAGATGCATATGCTCCAGGCCAGTCGAGAAGGTGTGGTTTCCAAGGGATCAACTGCTAGCGGCTCTCTGTCCTCCAAGGTGGGCCGGGCGGATGACTGTGATTGCTATTGCTGAGGTTGACCCTCAAGGGATGGTTCACTGGAGCATTCCCCTTGTTCGCGTCCTTGCATTGAGAGCTGATAGCATTGTCGTGTGGCTAACTGGCTTCCCTGAAGATCTCGCTGCACCGGGCCGCAGTGGGGCTGGCGGTGTTTGGTGGTGCGTGGAGTGCTTTCATGGCGTCTGTGGGGCCGACCCGGGATGGCATTATATGGCCCTAAGTCCTCTACCACCGAGAGCAGTGCTTGCTGAGTTCTTTGGACCCGCCACGACGGGAGGCGATGTCCCCATTTGTTAATGTGGTAGCCGAATTAAACGACGAAACACGCTAATGGGCTGCGATGTCGGCGGGACTCTCATACATTTAAAGGAGTGGGAGGTGTAGTACGTACTACCTTTACGCTTCTAGATTAACGAGACCACATTGCACATCAAAGCGGTAATATGTCGAAAGTAAGTGCAGTGTATCGTAATGAGGGTAATGACCGGGTAGGGTTGATAGGGAAAGGATGCTAGGGCCGTCGTGGCTGAGCTATGATGTTACTCTCGGCGTGACGGTGTTCACCTGGCTCGGCGAGGCTGCCGAGAAACATTTTCTTCTTCTCTTTTGAACGTGCGGCTGTTGGTCGATCCCCCGGTATTATAAAGTTGATGGGTGTGGGGGCTCGAGGCATGCTCAATATCTACAGCTACGTCGGCGCAGGGCGTGCTACCCGTAGAGTTAGCTCGGATGTATCTTATGAGGTGCTGGCAGAGATCGGCACTCTACTAGAGATTTCGAGCTTTGGTAGTGGTTGGTTTAGTGGCCGTGGTCCACATGATATTCACACCTTAGGGATGCAATTGTTGGTGCAGGGACCTTCCTCATGAGTGGGGCCACTTGAATTTAGGGAGGTCCCGGATAAGGGGTAGGAGCCGGTCATAGGCGATGTTGAGAGGAGTGAACTGGGGGGGCTCCTTCATCTTTTCGGATTACCCTTCGGGGCGCTTCTGACCCTTGTTTTGGCTGTTCTTTTGTTCGGATGGGCCTGGTGTTGTACGATCCCGGGTGGTTATCATTACGATCTGATGGTCCGAGATGTTGTCTTCCGGCGTGGAGAACTTATACGCGGAGTCGATACAATTCTTCCATGGTTGCGGGGGATCGAGGGATAAAGGCGGGAAGAAGCGGTGTGTAGGCTGGCTTCTTCGGAAGTTTTGCGGGGTAGCATCCATGCATGAAATATCAATGCAATACGGACGGCTTCTCGAGCACGAGTGTGAAGTCACGGATGGATTCGTCTTCTAGGATTTGAGGATAGCTTGGAGGAGAAATTTGGTATTCCCTTTTTGCCCATTTGAGCACGAATCTTGGGAGGCCGACGACCCATGACTCACCAAATGAGTTTATTGACCCTCTCGAGAAGCTTGTGTGGAACCGGGCCCAGGTCGGGCCCTTGAGGCTTCAGGGAGCACTTTACACGAGTCGGTGTCCAGACGTTAAGGATCATTGCTTGGTTGAAATCTGACGTGTGATCGTACGGATCGGAGAAGGCTGTCGTTACATAGCGAAGGAAGTGGTATAAGAAGCCGCCCGGGGAGGGTGGTCGAATATGCTAACGAGGGGAGAGGAGAGCATGTGTTGTGGTCCTCGGAGGGCGAAGGAGAAAAACATGTGTGGGGGGCGGTAGCAGCCAGGAAGGAATTTTGTGGGTGTATAGGTGGGCGATGCCCCGGGTTGCTAGGCGGCTGTCGTGGTAGCTCTAGCGGCGTCATTTTGTTGGCTTCTCAGGTACTGATGATGCGCAATATTGATTGATCGGCTTGGTCGACGAGGGGGCCTTTTTCTGGATTGGGCTTCCGCGGTGTTCGGGGATGGTGGTCTGGAGTGAGCGGCGGAGAGTTGTCGGAAGATGGTGTTCGTCCAGCCGGTAGGTGATGTCATCGGGTATAGTGGCCTCCTTGCCTTTGTGGAATGAGATGGAGGAAGTGGGCGGGGAGGTCACAAGTGATTTGATCGGCTGGCAGGCCTCAGCCGGGTCGCGGGCGCTGCGTTATCCTCCTCTGTCGATTCGTGTTCCGCCTTGACTTCGGCCACCCGACCCGGCTGCTCCTCTTATGCGGCCTCCATCTCTTGAGGCGCGGAAGGGCTGGTCTTCGAGAATGTTTCTGGCGGGTTACTGAGACATGACCAGTGAGATTCAGACCCGGTCCGGTGGGATGTTCGAGAACGACAAAGGCTTCGGAGATCGGGATATCACCTGGGAGCGGGTGTACCGAAGCTCTTGCGTATCGCCTATGAGATTTCTTGCTTGGCGTTTCCTGGCTTGACACCAATTGTAGTCTCGAATTCGAGTCAATGGATCGCCCAGGGGCATTCATGATCGCAGGTCGGTGCACCTTTGCAAAACAAACAAGAAGATGACGGTGGTATTCCGTCGTCCCTCCGATGGAAAAGTTAGCTCTTTTTTTTAGGTGACCGAGGGTTAGAACTGTAGTTATCTCAGTCGAGAATGTCATACCTCGTCTGGTGTGATTCTTTTCTCTTTTATAGGAGAGCATTGAATCCACATACATGGAGAGTGGACGATTTCTTCCCATAAAGATAGGGGAAGGTGGTTCTTATTTTGGGAAGAATGACTTATTCTTCTTTTTATGTAATTGCTTTCCCGACGGATGTGTGGGGAGTGCCTTCTATTAGTTGGAGCGGGGTGGCCGATTCTTGGGAGAACATATACTTATATCATCGAGCCGGTTGCGGTTCGCAGCGGTCGGTCGGGAAAAAGCATCCGGGTGAAGGAGCGCTCTGGGCGTGGGTGCATCGGGAGATGAGGCATGGGGTGAGATGCGGGCATTCTTGGGCCATTCATCTAGGTCGGTGACTTTGGGGCCCTGGTCCCATGGGTGCAGGTGGGCGGTTGGCTAGGGAACCGGCCAGACGATGGAGTACCCACAAGGTATTAGAGTGAAGTTACCAAATAGTCATAGGTTTGAGTTCGAGTCTTATCAGGGTTGTCGGAGGTTTAACTTGACTGTTAACTTTATGATCCCGTAGAATTAATCAAGATGTGTGCAAAATAAGCTTCCATTAATCCAGATTAAAAGAAAAAACAATAATGATGTAGCTAATTCTCCTTCAATCATGTTGTCTGAAAATAGTGTGTGTTTTGAAGTATATAGCACTATGTCTTTAACTTTTCTAATTTCAATCTTTATTTCCATAAATATATATTTGTTAAGCAAAATATATCAATCATCCAATTGTTTTTTATATGCATATTCAAATATAGATATGTGAATACTGACTATTCATGTTCGGGGATTCACTATTAACATTTTTATATTTGGATATGTAAATAATAATGAACTATTCTCTAATTTTTTTTATTTTTATAATAATAAAATAATGAAAAAGTGAATAGTAAAATGTTATTATTACATTTTTTTTCATAATATTTAAGGATGCGAATAGTGATTTGACAATAAATTTATAGATAATATAATCACTGAAATTTGGAAATGAAAAATGAATATATTATCTAATATTGAGAAGATGTCAATTTAAGTACTAAAAAGAAGATAACATTGGTTTTTTAGCAGTGAGCCTGAAACACCCAAAGGTGCTTTCGACGCCACCATCGGCGTCACGATGATCATTGTCTTATAAGTGGTTTGTTTTATTATTTTTGTAATCTTAGGACCTTTGTTGTTAATTGGGATTTGTTTTATTATTTCTTAAATTATATTTTTCATTCATAATTGTACAAATTTTATTTTTTAAAGAGACAAACAATCAATTCACCACTATTGGATGTCTGCCAAAGAAAGATAAGCATAATCCTAATTATAACATGCTTAAATTAATCTCTTTTGTGAAGTGTATGAAAAGGAACCAACACCCAATGAACCTTTTTCTAGGGTCTTTACCAAAATTGTATTAGTGTAATTCTAGTAATAATAATAATAATAATAATAATAATAATAATGATAATAATGATAATAATAATAATGATAATACATTTTTAAGCTTTTAGCAAGAAGCACATGGATGAGATAACAACAACAAACACTATCTTATGAAAAGAGAACCTCTAGTATTGCATATCATAAGGACAATTAATTAAGAGGAAGGGCCTTGATAAAATTGAATTTTTTTAAAAGAGATAAATTTATTGATTCAGGTTAGTATTATAATTGATAGAAACACAAAAATTAAAGTGTTAAAAACTTTAGAGAATGATGCAGTATCTAAGTTAGTTGCAAAAAGATCGGCTCAAGGCCTACAATCCAAAAACACTTAGAATACCTCCAGATCTGTTGCATACTGACAAGCAGGATTTGATCTAATAACCCTATCGAATCTTATCTAAACTGTCAAGGTGAAAATCACAAAGAAGCTAACCGTTGACGATACAACTACCCATCGCAACAAGTCGACAACAAAACATGACGTAATAGATTGACGACAAAAAACACTAAAAAGCAAAGAAAAAAATAGGCAAACCTAGATCGATGTGGAAGAAACCACTTTATTAGAAAATAAAACCTAAATCTGAAAACGATGTAAGGGGTGATTTTAGGTCAATAATGACAAAAAAATCACCCATATTCTTTAGTGGCGGACCAATTTTGTCAAATCTAACAACTAAAAGTCTCAATCTAGTGGAATATGACTAAGGGATTTATGGGGGAGGGGCATGCATTTTTGAAAAAAAAAATTCAAGGGGGGCATTTGCCCTCTTGAGCCTTACTTGGGGTGGCATTGTTTTTCTTTAACGAACAATGACATGAAAAAAAAAACAGAAGGAGTGGTTAGGGTTTTCAAAGAGATTATCTTACAATTAATAAAATTAAATTTGGGATATTAATATCCACATGCCCCAATCTAATTGTAGAATCCATTTCATGGATACATATTGATGGGGTTTGAAATAATAGGCGCACAGGCCCAAGACGCAAGCCCAAACGTCAGGATTAAAAGCGAGCCCAGTACTAACAATAGGCCTTTAATGGTTTCCCCCAAATGCATGCGAAATAAAGATTGACTACATGCCCTTTAAAAGACTAGTAGCCCGAGGAATCCATTGATGAGAAAACGTCCACGATCGGGAAAGTAGTATTTCTAATTGTGCCCACGTCGATTATCCCTTATTAATCGGTTTACGATAAGGAAAGAAAATCTCCCACCAAATGGGAGGAATATCATATCATCCTCCAACAAGGAAAGATACTATTCTATGTCATCGTCCAACTAGGAAATTTATCACGATTTCCATTATAAATACCAGGCCACCCCATCGATTGAAGGTGCAGCGGAGACATATGCAAAACTTCATTTCTGTAGGAGTTGGTCTTCTCTTCGCTCGGAAGAGAGCTGGCAGGCATCGGAGGGCAATGGGCGAGCCAGCCCGTCGTTTTGTTTCGTTTTGCGAGAGGTCGAGCGTGCAGAGTCGTGACCAGGCTGGCAAATCGACACGCTGAGCCCGGTTCCGAGTTGAAAAAGAAGCATCATCGATTTGGCGCGATGCGGCCAGGAGCAGCCGGTTCCTTTACAAATAAAATTGACCTCTGTTGACTGATGGTATCGGCTTCGGAACACAAGCGAAATTTCATGATCCCAGGATCTGAGACTGGCCGGCGTGAGCGGCCGACCTCACGGGCTGCTTAGAAACTGTGGTCGACACAAGCGGGGTGGAAGCGCTCCTCCCATCACCAACCAACTTGCTAGAGTTAGACAACTCACCAAGAAAATCTGACGTTGAGACACGACAAGCCCGAAAAGGCCAAAACCCTGTTACCAAAGAAGAGTAACACCTCAACCCTCGTCGAGAAGATGATAGAGAAGGAGAAACTAGCCACACCAGGGAGCATGATCCTTATTAACCCCCCGGAGAGGATCGCAACGAGGAGAGGTAGGGCAGGAAAAACAAAGGCGATAGGCCCCTCCTTTATCAGCAGGAGACAGAGGAGAGGTCGTGGGAGCGGGACGTTCGAGGTATCGACTAGAGATCATCCGCAGAGGGAGGAGCGGTGGCAGGAGCTCGGGTCTTCGTGGACGCCTGGTCACGACAAGCAGAGATCTCCGTTCTCATGGCTAGAGTTTTCACGCTACTGTGGAAAAAGTTCGAATGTCGCGGATCGAGGCGTTCGGGTGGAGCAAATCACCATGATACCTCAAATGCATTTAAAATCATATGGAACTACATGGATATCGGGATCCGTACGATGTAGAGCCTTGTTTGGCATCCTGCAAGAACCTTTATCGTTGCTGGTTTCGCTGAGACTCATCGTCTTCCATCTCATCGTTCACGAGGAACTTTCCATCGCATTCGTCTCCCCGCTTTATCGAACAGGGCGTACATGAAGCCGAGTTATCACCTTCTGACCATAAGAAAGAGCTCTCAGGAAAGCCTAAGGTCATATCTTTAAAGGTTTAACACGGAGTCACTGAAGGTGGATATTCTCGACGAGAAGTTCGCCATTATTGCTTTCATTGCAGAGCTGGGGGTGCAGTCGAAAGACCTAATGTTCTCTATCTCAAAGAACCCTCAAGCAAGCTTGGCCGAGGTCCTCGCGAAGCAGTACATCAACGGTGAAGAGCCCTCGTCGAGAAAAGAAGCTCTTCTCGAAGGAAAAGAAGCGGGGTGACAAGCGAGCCTCGAGGGCACGAGGCCCGGGGCAGGGTGGGGATCCTAGGAGGAGCGGAAAGCGAGGGCGGTCCTCGATAAGACGAGGAATATCTTCGAGGGATCGCGGGGGACCACCTTAGCTGAGGTTGCGACAGCGTTCACCTGTGTGCCCTACGACGGCCTCGGTGTCGCGAGTCTACGTGAGGTGCAACATGAAGGTTTCTGGGGTGGCCATCGGATGAAGTCGGAGACCCCGCTAAAAGGAACGATACCAAATATTGTGAGTTCCTGGTCATGGACCTTAGAACGGATATTTGCATCGGCTAAAGAAGGAGATTGAATACGTCAGACGTGCGACATCTCAGCCCATTCGAGCCTCGTAAGGGTATATCAGCCAGTCGCCACCACCGCCTCGTCGGCCCAGCCCAGTTCGGCATCAATCGCCTTTGGAAGAAATCATGTAATCTGGAGGGTTTGGAAGTGGAGAGTCCGGCTCGGCCCGAGGAAGGCCCACTTTAGCATTTGCATCGGATCGGAAACCTAAAGTACAAATGGTATCGAACTTCAGGCAGGATCTGCCATAACCTTCCGAACCCCGACGTGGAGAACACGCGAAGTTATCCATGGCATTAACATGATAAAACCATAGTAGCTAATAAAGCGATCCTGGGTCCTGTGTTCGCAGAAGCTCAGCGACATCATCTTCTGTCGACTTTCGACAAAATGGGCATTGGAAGGGAAAACTAGAATGATCAGCGCACTGCGTGGGTTCTCGGAGAAAATGCGCCTAAAGACAGTGCGGCCTAGTGCTCACTTTGGGAGACCCCCCATGCCAGGCTACAATAACAGTAAGATTTCTCATAGTAGATGCCTTGTCGACTCTGACATGTTACTAGGTATGTGCCCTCTCTCAAAGCCATAAGAGATTCGTTCCCTCAAAGCATCACATGGTTATCAAATTTCCAATGCCGAATGGGTAGGTAATTGAAACTGGCATCGCCGGGGAATGTTACCGGCATCGATGAAGCCAAAACACGTCGGCAAACACGCTCTACATGGAGCGAGCTGGAGCATGCGAGATGAGGTGGCCTGACCTAAGCCCTCAAAGAATTAGAGCACATGCATTTCGGCTACCGACCCGAGAACACCTCGTCTACATAGGGTCCAAGTTAGCGGAAGACATCAGAAGCCCTCTCATCCGTTTCCTAGAGTAGAACATGGAGGTATTCGCCTGGAAACAGGAAGACATGGGTGGGGTCGACCCGGCAGTGATCACCCACAGGTTGAACGTCAATCCCTCATTTAATCCGGTGTGAGGAGTTTTGCCGCAGACGGAAGGCGTGTGAAGAGGTCGGTAATGACACACCCCTCCCTTACCGGCGGCGGGTGTGTAGGCCACTCCACGAAATCCCAGTTTGTTACTTCTTATTTGAAACTCTGTGAGTGAAGCGAGTATTGCTTGCTATTCTAAAATTTTCTTTTTATTTTTCAACTTGGGATTTGGTAAAATCTTAGCAGCGGAAAAACCTCGGCAGCATGACGGTTGCATATAGTATAATTCCAAATCTTGTATACATCGATTTTACTATGTCAAATGGCATGACATCCTTGCTTTCTATCTTCAATTATGTACATATATGTTGTGTTACTCCTATATTAAAGTCTTTTCCTTACATAATATTCTTAGTACAACACTTTTACAATGTCGGAGACAATCTTATAAGAATTGCTCAGTCTTTGCGTACTACAATAGTTTTGAAATAGAAAATAATGAGCTAAACGAGCTTAGTGAGTGTATGCTTTTATAAAATGTTTTGCTTTTCGGAAAACATCTCAAAAATGTAAAACTCTCTTTTACAAATATTTTCAGAAGCTTTGCACTTTAACTTTGCTTGCTTTAAAAGTTTCCTAAAACTTTTCTTTGCTTGCCTTTTGTACTTGCTTGCTTTTAAGTTTAATAAACTTTTAAAACTTTGCTACCCGCTTGTTTTGCTGCTTTTCTTTAAGCTTATAACTCTTGTGCTTGCTTGCTTAGAAGTTTATAAAACTTCTGAATTTCTCTTGCTTGCTTGCTTTATCTTGCTTGAAAAAGTTCTTAACCTTTCACAAACCTTTGCTTTAAATTTTCTCAAAACTTTTCATAAAAGCAGGGAGCTTGGCTCTTAGCATGCTTAGAAAATAAAGAAAGCGGGAACTGGGCTCAACCGTTTGCTTTAAAATCCACGGGAGCTTAGCTCGACCATTTGCTTTAAAACTGCGGAAGCACAGGCGATCGTGAACCAATGGTTGATTTTCAAAGCTTTGTATATCATGCTTATAAAACATCAACCCTTTGGAGGCCTATTTTTGCTAGCGTACCCTAGTGAACCGCGAGAACTGTGCATCGACCATCTTTGTTGGAAGGACATTGTCGTCACCTTTCCGTGAATATGGTCAGATTGACCTCGTGTCACCATCACCATAATTTAGTTAAGAGCTCATAACCTTATATACTCACATGCAGTGCCACGGTCTCCTTTAAATGCACTTGATGTATGACTGGTTTCTTGAAACCAGGCGAACTTCTGATAATATATGAGATCCCCTAACACCTACCGTGCACGTCACAGCCTAATAGGATTGCTTGCTTAGAAGCCCAAGGAGGCCTGTTTTGCAAATTTTCTTTTTGCTTGCTTGCTCTTTGAAAAATGGTTTTACAATTTAAAACCATTTGCTTGCTTGCTTGCTTGAAAAATGGTTTACTTATTCAAAACCATTTGCTTGCTTTCTAATTCATTGCTTGCTTCTTGAAAATGGTTTGCAATCAAAACCATGAAATACCGGTGTAAAACAGTTTATAATAATAATAATACACTAGTAAGAACACTCACCTCTTTGCTTGCTAAACTTGAGCACAGTTCCACACTTTTCCCGCCTTTGCTTTTTAACTTTACACTTTCAATAGAATAAGCAAATATTAATTACTACATATTCGCATAACTCAACTTTACTCCTTATACTTAGTCACCTCTTGAATATGTCGGCGAAGCCGCCTCATAGGAGCGAGATACGTACGTTTTAGTCAGTCCCAATCTTATTCAGACCTATCTTAATCATTTAATAAGGTTCCTAAACTATCGGTGTCACAATTCGGGCTTAAATACACAAAAACATAGCATTACAGGCATTTTGGGCTCACATGTCTTAAATTTTCCTGCGGACATGTTACGTGCATTGGCGTAATGTAGGTACATGTGTTGAACGCTCTTCTGGTACATATTATTTTCTACGGTGACCTGTATCGGTACCTATACTAATATCTTAGGTACACCCATTTTGCTTGATTTGTTATTTTGCCTTTTGCTCTGATTCCACTTCATCTGACTATAATTCACCAACACCTCAAGAATCGTCATGGAAATCATCGAAATCAACTCCATGATACTTGGATGTTGATTTTTGGAACCTCAAACCACAAACCCCTAGGTGAAAATCCAAGAACTCTACCTAAGGTCCACCAATTCTTTATGAAAACCATATTATTTGTTGATTCCATGGTTATTTTCCACCAGTGGGGTTTACTCTCACTTAACTTCCCACGACAATTCAAGGTTTATGTGATCTTTGCACAAACCTAGACCAAAGGAGCAACTAATCTCCATACCAAACCTTAAGAATCCAATACCCATGATTACAAAAAGAAAACTTACCTTTTTGATCTTCTTCTTCTCCTCCTCCTTTATTAAATGTCTTCTTTTCTCACCAATCATTGGGCATAGCTTTGGAGACGAAATGAGACATTGGTTTGTCTAAAATCCCTCCTTTACAAACCCCATTTTTGACTTAATTATAAGTTAGTCCTTCTGCATCTCTCAAGATTTGCACCTCAACTTTTTAATATTGTAATTGTAACTTATGTTATTTCTACTATGGCCCATCTCTACCTTAATGACTTGTGTCGCTATGGTCAAGGTACAATTGTACCCTTACCTTTTGAATTAAGGGTTCCATAATTTATCATTTCCTAATTTATCTCAAAATATTACTGTCTGCACTTAGTGCTCGTATGCGCCCTACAGTTCCATGTCTTGTACACTCTCTCGGAATGAGTCTTATGATCAGCTCTCCAATGAAAATGATGAAGAAGTAGAGTACTTGGGTGTTGGCTAACGTTGTTCTCGTCAAAAAAGAAAACGACAAGTGGCGGCACAAGTCAATTTCTAAACATCAACGAGGCTGCGAAGGATGGCTACACACCAGTTGATCTGTATTAAACACTAAGCAGTTATGGGTACTCCTAACTAACAGGGCCTTCTCACATTCCTGACCAGATCATTATGGACCCTAGAACCAGAGAGGCCTGTTGTCAGCGGTCGGGAACCTACTATTGTAGTAATGCCTTTACAGACTAAAGAGGCAGCGAGAGCTACTAAAGCGATCCCGAACAGTCGGATAAGATTCGAGAAAAAGAAAGCCTGAGCTTACGGAGGTAAAAAGCTTGAGAATAGAGAGAACGAGTCTGAAAACG
Source organism: Tetrastigma voinierianum (assembly GCA_016808115.1). NCBI lineage: Eukaryota > Viridiplantae > Streptophyta > Magnoliopsida > Vitales > Vitaceae > Tetrastigma > Tetrastigma voinierianum. The sequence continues at coordinate 549,331 of JAEQBH010000123.1, forward strand.
ACCAGAGGGCGTTTTTAAGGAAGCTAAGAGCCGCAAGCGAAATAAGCGAAAATCGAGCCATCATTATCACAAGAGCGTTGGACGCGACAAAGCCACTAATCAAACCCTTCCTAAGTAGCCCGCGTGGGTATCACGCTATATAGGAAGCGTCTGACCCTTGCCCGCAGCTCGGCTTAGTCAAGTGGGAAATGGGGGCAGCGATGGGGTTTGAAATAATAGGTGTGTGCAAATGACATAAGCCAGCTTGATAGGTCAAGCGAACTTTAATGCAGCAATAGGCCCTTAATGGTATCCCCCATGCGGGCGAAACAAGGGCTGACTCGCCTTTAAAAGACTATTGTGAGGAATCAGAGTATTAGAGGAAAACGCAATCTCTGTCGAAGAGTAGGATGTTTCCTAATTATTGCCGTCAATTATCCCTTATTAATGTCGGTTCTACGATAAGGAAGAAAATCTCCCACCAAATGGGAGAATATCATATCATCCTCTAACGAGGGAAATATACTATTACGTATCATCATCCAAACTAGGAAAGTTATCATGATCATCCATTATAATGCAGTCACCCCATCGGTGAAAGATGCCTTGTGAGACATATGCACAAAACTTCATTCCCTGTTGATATTCTTTTCCACCGGAAAGAACTGACTTAGGCATCAGAGAGGCAACGGGCGAGCCCCCGCCGATCCTTTTTGTTTCTCGTTTTCGTAGAGGAATGCAACGTCCAGAGTCAGCAGACCGGCCCAGCAAATCCAGCACGCTCAAGCCCAATTCCGATTGAAAAAGCATCATCACATATAAATTAATTTTAAACTTTCAACTAACTTAATATTTATTTTTCTAACTAACTTCTTTTACATGAATGAAACGATTGCCCCGAAAACCTACATTTTATTATTATCAGATCCTCATATGCTTTATGGTTGATTGGTAATGCATGTGACATTAAAGCTTTGGTCGATAGTGAATAGCCTCCATGATTTGGTTTGTCTTTTCCAATAGCATATCATGGATAGTAAATCCTTCACCTCAAATATTATTCTTAAACCGCAGAAGGCGATTTTTTGGTTCATGAATATGTTAGGAAAAATTAAAAGAAAGAAAAAGTAATAAATTTTTTCTATATACCAATGAAAAAATTTGGAAAAGAGAAGAAATATATTTTATATTTTTTTCTTTCCTATAATAAATATCTTTTTCTTATTTCATATAGTATAACATTCTAAAAAAAAAAGAAAAAAAAGAAAGGTATACATGATTGAGAATCAAATATTACATTTATTGATCGTTTTCTTACCAGGTAGGGTGGGAGCGTGTGTCGGTCGTTAAATGAGATTTGGAATCTTCTTCAGAAATTTGAGATGCAACGAGGCTCTGGATTGTCGGGGCTGAAATAGGATCCTTGTGTCTTGGTTTACGGGGCTCTGGATCGTCGAGCTGAGTGGGAATGCCGGTCTTGGTGCCGGGCTACGGACGTGGCACTCTGCAAAAACAGAAGAATGGGGGTCGACGGGGCTTTGCATGCCCTCCGATGCCTAAGTCGGTTCTTTACGAGAGAAAATGGCCTTATAGGGCGAATGTGTGGCGTATGTTTGCATACGTTTGCATACCTTTCACCGATGGGGTGGCCTTGTATTTATAGTAGACGTTCTACCAGTTGGATGGTGATTAGGATTCTTCCCCATTGGATGGGATGTTTTCTTGATATCGAATTTGATTATGGATATAGAAAGTGTAGCTCTATTTGGAATTATTTCTCTCCCTTATTGGTGGGATCGTTAATTGAGTTGTAATATTGTGAATTATCTTACTTTCCTAACTGGTAAGATCTAGTTAGATTTGCTGGATAATATATTATTGGGGGTTATTCTATTTCCCTTATACATGGGATTTGGATTGATTTGCAGAACATGGGCTTTCTTGATTACCCATAATCGACCTTTGGGTCGAGCGGATTGGTCCTTCATCCTGGGCTAGAATCAAAAAGGCCTGAATGCTTCAATGGGCATGCCTCTGGGGTATAGCGAGTGGGCCTGCGAGCCCATTTTTCAAACCCTATCAGTTGCCTCCCAGCCCTTGTGCATGGCGTGCGTGGGCGGTACGAAAGCGTTCTCGTAGCGGATCACGATTTCACGTGTCTGCTCGGGGCTGGGTTAGTTAAGGCTTGATCGCCGTCATACGTCTTGCGATAATGATGACTCTTTGGTTTTCACGCTTATTTCTCCTACTACTTTCAATTTTCTTACATTTCTTTTCATGAGTCCTCCTCTTGTCTTGTGTGCCTGATCATCTATGACCTCTTCTTTGCTCAGTAGTCGTACTTCATTTTCCCTTAGCTCTGCGTCTGACCTTTTTTGTGTAAAGTCCTTTTTTTGCGTTTTTCCTGAGATAACTTCTTCCATTTTATCTCTTTGGTTTCTTTTTGACTAGTACGACGAGGCGCTATGGTTAAGTTGACCAAGTTTCGTTTTCCTTATTTGCTTTCATCATGGGTCAGGGTGGCCTCTTTGGCTACTCGGTATAGGCGGTGACACCGTTTGTTGCCGGGTTAAATGGGTGGCGGTGTCTCGCGGATTCGTGAGGTTGAACTTCAAGATGCCCGAGGGCGCCTCCTTTCCCTTGGACAGGGTATGGGAAAATTAGACACGATTAAATACAGGGGTCGAGAATACCTAAGATACGGCCGTTAGGCATGCTTTTAAGCGTGGGGCTGCCAAGGTCGGTCCCTCATATGGGGCCATTTTTTGCTAGGCGTTAGGCCTCCCTTTTGGCGTTCGAGTGTGGTCCCAGACGTTTTGACCCTCATGTGGTTCGGAGTGCCTAAGATGGTGTGCTTCTTTGAAGTGGCCTTCGGAAGATAGTAGTGTAGCTTTCCTGCGCATCCCTTCATAAAAGGGGTTTTACAGCACTTCAATGTCTGTCCTTCTCAACTCGCGCCCAATGGTTGGGGTATTTGTGTTAGTCTATTGGTTTTCTTTGGGAGGCCAGGGCTCGGTGTCCCCGGTCTTAGCTTTGCTCCTTTATCTTTTAGCCCCAGGAGGCGGCGAGGGAAGCATACATTTTTCTAGGCGTTAGGCGCTCTACGGTGATTTCCAATCTTCCATCTTCCTGTTTGTGGAAGGAACTACTTCTTTGTTAATTAGCCGTAGTGGGAATATGACCCTCTTGACAAGGGCGACACCTGGGCGTTAGGTGGCTTGGACCACCCCAGAAGTCTACGTGAGTGTTAGTTACGTTTTTGGTATAACTGCGTGAGTTAGTTGGGTATTTCTGATTCTGCACTGTCTACATGCTTCTCAGGTGCTCGAATTGATCTCAGCGCTGAAGATAACGTCATAGCACTGGCGTTGGCTGAGTGTCCTTCTTGTCCTTACGCGGAGCTGATTAAGTTGGATATTCCTGGCTCTTCGAGCTCGAGGTCTGCTCACTCTGCTGCTTTGAGGCCTTCGCCTCCTTTCACCATGAAAGTTTCTCCCATTGGGCCCTCCGTTGCTAAACCCCTTTAAGGGAGAAGCTGCGGCTCGATTAAGACGCTATCTGAGCCGGAGCGTGAAACGAAAAACCTAGACTCCATTGAGAAAGATCGGCTGGCTTTGGTCAAAGTTACACGAAATTGGGGCGTCTTTATGTACTCCCGGAGTCTACTCGTAATGAAAGCGGATGGGCGCGATTAAGCTACTCGGGTTGAGAGCTCCTCGTCTTGAGGTTTGCGGCCCCGATGCAGATTATAGCTGCCGAAAGCAGGTCCCTTGGGTGGGGCTAGTTGAGCAGCAGATTAGCGGTCATGCCCATTCTTGTTTGGAATCGCCAGCGAAGGAGTGTTGCAGGCCACCTTCTGAGAGGAGGCGAGAAGAGTTGAGGAAGATCGAGGAATCAGGGGTAGGCGGTGAGGACTCTTTGCTTCTTAATGCTTGACTCGCGGCGGCGCCGGTCTAGATCTATTCTTGGGATTCGATCTCCCGAGAGATTCGAGTCTCTTGTTGCAGGTGTTGAGGGCTTTGGCCACATCTCTCCGGTCGCCTCAGTAAGTTCCCACATACCTTGTCGTGTCGATTACGATGAGTTGGTGTTGAACACACGTGTGGATGTTGATTCTATGTTGGGTGTGCGGTGGCTACTCATTTGAAGGGTTTGGCAGCGAGCTAAGCAGTCATGCCAAAGCATTTCGGACAAAGGCGGGTGGCTTCCTCATCACGACCTGATACGTAGGGTCGAGCTAGCGGTATGACCGAGAGGCGGTGAAGCTCAAATATGATTTTAGAGGCTTATACCCGCGTCGGCACGTGCTCGGGCAGGGTAGGAACATGAGGCCTGCTTGACTTGAGGCGTCAGAGCGAGCTTCGGAGGTTCGGGATGATTTGCGAGGGGCTGCAAATGACTTCTTAGAAATTTGGGACGAGTTCTGATGCGCCGTGGGTGGATGGTTAGGGATGAGCTTCTCACATCCCGAGGCGAGCCCGGAGTCCCTGGGAAGAGTGCGTGCAATCAAAGATGACACAGTGATAAAACGTGGCTATTTGAATGGGGGCTCATGTGAGGCCATAGAAGTGCTAGCGGCGAGCGAGAGTGCCTCGAGGTGCAGCGTGGGGACGCAAGTGACGAATAACTTTGGTTGCTCAGTGGGACGAAGTTATAGGAAGATTGAGGGATCGAAGCCGGTGCCAGTGGGCTTACAGGTGGCTGGCACCGGTGAGTACGCTAGCATATCGGGTTTAGATTTCAACCCGCCTCCCTAGCGACGAGGGAGCGGAGGTCTTTCTCATGAATCCTTCTGGAGAACGATACCCCTATTGAGGCTCACTCCCCTTCTTTTGATGTATAATCTTCTGCGTATAGACATATGTAGCCTTTTTCTTAATGAATATTCATTTTTTATTTCATCACTTTCGTCTTTACTTGTGCACTCCGCGCTATTCTTCATGATCTGTATCAATTTCTTGGCTGCATGGCCTAGCAGCGTCAGAGTTGGTTGATGGGATGTAAGTTGAAGCGGAGTTGAGCTCTTCGAATTGGGCGGCGAGGCTTCATGAGCGCTACTCTTGCACAGAGTACAAAAGCGGACTTTTAAGTGCATGGCTGATTACTACCCAAAAAAGTGCTATTTTTGAGTCCTATTTAGATGTTTTGAGTGCTTTGCGTACTAATCATGAATTAAGCTTGATTGACGTATGTGGTCCCAGTTTAGTACTCTTGACTTTGTTTGAGTTTGTTTTGGTAATTTTGCGGGTTTTGTGAGCCTCGACCATCATTTCAAGCTTGGCTTTGAGTTGAGTCTTGGAATTTATCACGGAGTGTTCATATGATTCTCGGCGATTTCATCAGGAGTTGAAATGTCAAGTGGAATTGAAGAAATGGAAATTGGCGAATGCGGGGAGGATACGGGAGGGGTGCGGGACTTTTGTATGCATTAAGGCCATGAGGATTGAGAAAAATTCGCAACCATAGCGAAAGCATCCTGCCCATTTCGCTATGCCACGGGTTTTAAGCTGTGATGGCCGAAATTTGCTATCATAACAAAGTTGCGTGTATGAAAATTTGAATTTTTAAGCTGTGCCTTCTATATATTCCGCTATGATGGCGAAATTCACTATGCATAGCGAAATTTGTCCCCCTGTGTTTTTGTTCCAAACGACCTCGTTTTGTGTAATTCCATTTGTCCCTATTGTAATCATATATTTTGCAGAGTATTTTGGTATTTCACACATCTTGTATGGTATATAAGCCACCTTATAACTTTGTAACCACAACTTTCATTGAGCATTCATTCACTTGTGACTTTGTTTTTGGGTTTATAGTTTGCTCTTTTCTCTCTTCTTTCTCTCATTTTCTTGGCTGCCAAACACCACCTTTGAGGATGACAACTCAAGGGATGTTTGGCTAAGCCTCAAAACCTTGAAAGAAGGAGGTTGCTAGGTTGGTTAATGGTGGTTTGCAGGTGGTCCTCGGTTTTCGTAAAGCAGTCTTGCATTTATTGTTCTAAACTTTTCAAACTAAGGTTTAATGCCATTTAATGTGTTCTTTTTGGTCAATACTTGTCATGCCTTTGGGACTGAAATGCATTCTTACAGGGTAGATCTGTGACATTCTTTAGATGCTATGTTTCAAGCTATTGGAACATTAAAAGCTTCATTCGTGTGTTGACTCGAATAAGTGTTTAAGGGTTAGTCTTTAAAAGCGAACAAAGATCAGGTTTGGCTATGATATAAGTCATTTGCCTTAATACGAAATAACAGAGGACACCTTTATAACCCCATTTTATCAAGCTAGTGACCCAAGCCTTCAAGGTCACCATTTCACTTAATCTAAAGCCCATTTGATTACCGGTGAACCTTGATCTACCTGTTTTTGCAATCCAAAAATCAAATGAAAGCCTCACCATTTTGAATCATGATACGAATCATTTGTGGGATGAAAAACCCATCCAGTGTTCGACCTAGACTTCTATCACTGCTTGGCTGCTTGACTACGGCGTGGGAGGGAAAATAGGGAAACAAATTTTGTTGATTAGGATCACTTACCATGGCCTGTAGTCAAATGGCTGGCTGAAGGGGATGGTGGCCCAGAATGATGAGTTGATATGAACTGTAATCCACATTACAAGTATTGGTGACAACACAACCCTTTTGAATTTCGTTTGTAAGAATTTCAAGTTTTTAACTTAAACGATCTCTAGCGAAAATTTCATTTATTTTCTCGGTCGACTTTTATTTAGCTAACAACGATCTTTTTGTGAGCCTTCTTGTTGTTCTTTGTTTTGTCTCGCTTTGTGTTACATGGAGTTTATGCGACAACGGGATAGAGAGGGATATCGGTAGATGCAAGAGTGGTGCACCGGTTGGTCAAAGTGTGAAATCGGTGTGCACGGTGATCAAATGGATCTGCACGAGGAGCAATAGTCAATGAGCACTAGTGAGATCCAATGACATGTCTGAGGATCAATGAGGACCACGTACACTGCCCTCTAGAGTGAGTGCTCCTTCTGCGTCATACCACTGCGAGGATGTGCGGTGAGACCTTATTGGTGCCCCTACTTCCCACATTTTCATGGTATGGAGAATGAAAATCCATACTCACACATTCGAGATTTTGAGGAGTATGCATAACTTTTAAGGAGGGTATTACAGATATGGAATTGTTGAAGCGAAGGCATTCCCTTGCAACCCTCAAGGACAAAGCCAAAATATGGCTCCCGATTCGCGGCCGAAGCGATTAGAAATTGGGAACGATCTTCAAAGGCCCGAATTTTGAAGAAATTCTTGGTACAACCAAGACCAACGAGTTTTGAAGAGGCGGATACACCTTCGACTATGACGTGAAATTTTTATCGGTGTTGGGAGAGGTTCATGGAGAGACCATCGATGCATGCCCGCACCATGGTTTGATACGTGGATGCCCCTAGTGAATCATTTTTATGATGGTATGTCTCACGCCTGTAGGCGATTGCTAGAAACCATGTGTGGAGGTGACTTTACGGCAAAAGCAGATGAAGCCATGGACTTCTTGAATTATGGTTAAGCTTTAGGGCTTGGGATGAGCCGAATCAGGAAGCTGAAGAATAGGCCGTCAACCATCAAAGAGGAGGCATTTATGCCACCTTAAAGGGAACCTTGAGAGATGAAAGCGAGCGAGCAACTTTGACTGGTGGAGGAGCTTGAGATGAGAAATCAGCATGAAGTGCAAGCAGTAAATGATTTGTTTGCATCTCCTGACCTTTGCTTCAATTGTCAGTCAACGACCACACAGGGAGCATTGTCGATGGTTCCATCGGTAGAGACTTAATGAAGAACATGCCCATGTTTTGGAGTTAAAATAATCCACTACTGGAAATGCTCCATATGGCAACACACCTTGATTGGAGAAATCATCGAGCCTTTCGTGGAAGCGGAAACCCCTGCATATGCCTCGTACGACACGGCGGTTTGGCTCCGCCCGACCTGGCCGGCGGCAGCCTCACCTTCTTCCCTTGTTGAAGCGGGCAGTGCGATTTAAGCAAGTGGTAAAGGCGGTTGTTGGAAGAGCAGATGCGAATGTCGAGCAATCGAGAAAATTGAAAGAGTAGAGAGCTCCCTCGTTGAAGATAGAGCGACGCCATTACAGTTGCAAGTTCCATTACCGGAGTTATCTAGCCAGCGGCGAGGGTTGCGAAGGAAATTTCCTTCCCGAACCTGACAAAACCTGAGGAGTGCATGAAATAGGCTCGGCCAGGTGATCCAATGCGGGGTGGTGAAGTGAAGCATTAGTGACTTTGAGAAGTGGTAAGAGGCGAGGCCCGGCCGGTCGGCACCAACCAAAACGTCTCTGATAGTTGATTAGCGGAGAAGAACAATCAACAAACGGGGAAGAGGTGAAGCCCAGTGTACCCCCTCATTTCCCACATCCACTTTGAAAAAAGAAAAATTGATCGGCGGGGAAATCTTGGGGTGCTCTGACGGTAAAAGTCAAGATCCCTTTTCTTGACATGATCAAACAAGTCCCAACATATGCAAAGTTTACGAGAAGGACTTATGTACAGTAAAGAGGCCTGATGTGAGCAGAGGCCTTTTTGACCGAGAAGCAGTGAGTCTTATCATTGAGTCTGAAACTCAGGTGAAATATAAGGACCCGGGATGCCTACGATCTCGGTTAATATTGGAGGCTTCGGTGTAGAAAAGCGATTATTAGACTTGGGAGCTAGTGTGAGACCTCTTACCATATTCCATGTACAAACGGCTTGGTTTTGGGGCTTAAACCCACTTCCATCACCCAGCGTCTTTGGCCCAGATGGGTCTATTAAAATCTGAGAAGGGGACCATTGAGGAGATCATTACATCTGAGTGGACAAAATTCTACTATCGGTGGATTTTGTAGTACTGACACGAGTCGGTAGCGGTGGAACCCGATCATGTACCCATCATGTGGGAAGGCCATTCTTGGCTACTTCGAATGCCATAATAAAGCGTCGAATGGGGTTATCTGACTAACGTTTGGGAACATGACTTTAGAGGCTCGATATCTTGTTTGAGGTAAAGGCATATGCACATAGTGGAGGGGGCGATTGTGAAGAGTACGCATAATAGATACAATTCTTGAAGAAACGGGCCAATGAAGCGTGGTGCGAATGTGGTAACCGGAGTTATCGAGGTGCCTTGGAAGCGACATGAACCTCGATACCATGAACTTAGTGCGAGGGTGCGGAGAAAGAAAATAAATCCTACCTCTGTTGGCCCGGTGAGAGAACCAAAGGAACCTGCGACGGTAGAGGTCGAAACCCCTACCGGTTGAGTTAAATAACTGCATTTCTAGAGAAAACAAGCGGTGTCAGTTGTGATATCATCAACTTGACCACTTAAATAGGAAACCTGACCTGTTGCATCTCCTCCAAAATGAGCAAACAAGTGTTTGGGGTGGAAATTTATGATTTAAGGCATAAACCCAGCGATGCATACTACATATATTTAGAAGAAGGGCTAAGGCGTTGACCACGAGAGGAGGTTGAATCCTCACTTGCGGAGGTAGTTCGCATTGAGATCTGAATTCTTTGCGGTGGTATCATTTACCACATATCAGATAGCACTTAGGTAAGCCAAACTCGGGTAATTACCTAATAAATCGGGGGTGTATTGCCTGTGAAAAATGAAAAGGGCGAGGAATTGTTTACTCGACTTACCACCAGTTGGAGGGTTTGCATAGATTACAGAAGGCTCAATGAAGTAACAAGAAAGGATCACTTCCCACTGCCCTTCATTGATCAGCTTCTTGAAAGAGTTTATGGACACCCATTCTATTGCTTTTGAGATTGGGTATTGGGGTACTTTCAAATAGAGGTGCACGGAAGATCCAAAAACCACCTTCACTTGTCCATTTAGCACTTATGCTTACAAGAGGATGCCTTTTGGTCACTGTAACGCCTTTGCCACTTTCATAGATGTATTGTAGTAATTGTGGCGACATGGTGGGCCTTATCAATGATATACATGGATGACATCCTTTGTTTATGGAGGTGATTTTTGAAGAATGTCGACTAATCTTGAAAGCTATCTGAGAGGTGCATTGAGAAAAGAATCAGTGCTTAAGCGGGGAATGCCATTTGTGACAGACAGGAATTGTCTTGGGACATGTCATTTCAGCAAGAATAGAAGTTGATAAGGCAAAAATTAGACTTATTTCCAAACTACCATCTCAGCCAAATGTAAGCAGGTTAGAGCGATTTCATGGCCATGTAGGCTTTACGAAAGATTCATCGAGGACTTCTCGAAGATGCTGAAAGCCCAGCATAAGCTACTAGAGAAGGATGCTAAGTTGTTTGGGAAAAAGAGATATGGAAAGCTTTTGAAGAAGTGAAGTGTCGACCCTGCTTTGCGATAGATGCGGTACCAATTCGTGATTGCCTTTTGAGATGATGTGTGATGTAGTGATCTTCTTGTGGAATGATACCCAGCGAAAAGAGAGATGGAAAACCTCATGTAGTCTATTATGCGAAAAACCTTGAATGAAGCACAAAGGAACTATGCTACTACGAAGGCATTGGCGGTGGTCTACATGTAGACAAATTCCAGGCATACTTGGTTGGGTTTGATATAGTCATTTCTGAGATCATTTCCACTGAAATATCCTCACAGATAAACAAAATGCGAGGCAAGGGCTGTCAGATGGGTTCTTACGCGGGAGGTAACTTGCAGTGGGGCAAGGGGGTAGAGAATGTGGTGGCAAACCATCTTTCAAGATTAACAATAGCTCATGACACTCATAGCCCGCCCATCAATGATGAATTTCCTGAAGAATCTTTAATGCAGATGGAAAAAGCTCCCTGGTATGCTCACATTGCTAATTTCCTCGCAACGGGAGAAATCCCATCTGATTGGAAAAAACAGGATAGGAAGTATTTCTTTGCTAAGATCCATTCCTATTATTGGGAAGAGCCCTTCTTGTTTAAAAGCGTGCGAATCAAATAATCAGAAGTGTGTGCACGAAGAGGAGCAATGAGGAATTCTAAGCCATGCCCGCAAGGAGTGCACAGTAGTGGTCACTTAGCGATCTGAAGCGGCAATGAAGGTCTTTGCAGTCTGGTTTCTCTGACCCACTCTTTGTTTAAAGAAGCACACCAAATGGGAGTGTGGCCAGAATGCGAAGGCTCGAGGAGGGTGTCGGAGTCATATGATGCCCCTAAACCCAATTTTTGTGGTCGAGCTATTTGATGTTTGGGGCATCGATTTCATGGGACCTTTCCCCACATCTTATGGTCATACATACATATTGGTAGGAGTGGACTATGTGTCCAAATGGGTTGAGCAATCCTACTTGAAACCAATGACCGGGGTGGTGCTTAAGTTCTTGGCGAACATCTTTTCTAGGTTCGAGTGCAAAAAGCCATTGTGTGATGGGGTTCACATTTACTGTAACAAACCTTTGAAAACCTCATGGCTAAATATGGTGTGAAACACAGTGGCCACCCTTACCATCTCAAGACAAGTGGTGAAGTAGAACTTGCTAACATGGAGATTAAGACCATTAATGAAGGTGGTGACGACTAGCAGAAAAATTGGTCCATCAAGCTACTTGATTCAACGTAGACTGCAACGACTTTCAAAACAATCCTTGGAATGTCCCCTTTTCGGTTGGTCTATGGTAAGGCATGTCACCTTCCAGTGGAGATTGAATATAAAGCATGGTGGGCAATCGAAGAGCTGAACATGGATCTAAGTAGGAAGTAGGGGACAAAAGATTCATGATCTCGATAATTTGGAAGAGATACGAAATGATGCCTACTTGAACTCGAAGATTGCAAAAGAAAGATAAAAAAATGTGATCGAATGATAGCTGGTAAGAATTTGACAAGGGGATGAGAGTCCTCTTGTATGATTCAAACTCCATCGTTTTAGGGTAGCTCAAGTCGCGATGGACGGGTCCATTCATAGTTCGGGCACCCCGATGGATTCGATGGGCCTACCGATCAAATGATAATAGGGTGATCAAAGTTAATGGAATGGAAGGTGAAGCCATGTTGTGCAGCAGAACCTTCGGGGAGGAAATTCTCATACGGACCCTCCTTGAGGCCGCCAGACCACACATTTAAGAATTGGCTCTGCTTTGTCTCGAAGCCACTATGTTGATGTAATTTGATTAGGTTCTTTTGTTTAAAATTTTTGTAGTGTCAGGTGTTTAGCATTTTGTTTTGCTTTGTGTTGTGACTATAGTATCATCAATATGCAAACAGCACCTCCCATTTCTTGGGCTTGGGATGATACCTCTCTGCCACCATGATTGGGAGTGCCATTCCATCCTCTAGCTTTCCATTCCGTCTTTGGGTCGATCCAGACAATTTTCATATTGTTGGAATTTTGTGTTTCTACTCTTGCCTTGAGTTCGAAGAGGTGAAGCCTTTGTATGCCGTAATAGTTAGAACAATTCCATGCATGATTAAGTTCTGGTCGACTGAAGTTCCAATGTATTCAACCTGGTACATTCCCCTTTTGCTAATCACACACATTGCACACCAGTTTGTATCAATAGGTTGAGAAGCTATATACCACTCTTCACTTTGCAAAACTTGCCTTAGATGTCTGTGGCGACCCATAATAGGTTTGTATTTTAAAAAAAAGAAGACTAAATGAGTCTTCCAAATAAGAAAAGGAAAAGCAAAAGAAAAAAAGAAAGAAGAAAAAGAGCCATGAATCTGTGAGCTTTGCCTTGAGCTTTGAACACGGTCAGCAGGGTATATGGCGAAAGCCTTTAAAGCCGATTACCTAAACCTTAATTGGTTGGGGTCATCGACTTAGTGTTCGCTACTCTGATTGGATGGGTAGAGTTTAGCAGTTGTAGGTGCTTAATTCTCGAAGTCATTCGAAGTCCGGGGTGAAGCTTGTAGAGTTTGTGGTCAGTTGATCCTTTTGGCTTGATGCCCTAAACCTTAATTGGTTGGGAGTCATCGGTGGACCCCCGTTACACGGACTTTGGTGAAGTCGAGTTTTTAGCATTGCACCCTACAATACAATCAAAGGAAGAAATAAGAGTGTAACTGATTCTATTTAGGTTGGTTAACAGTTTAAGGCCCTGGCAGTAGCTTGGTTGGGGGGAGGGAATAGCTTTGCAACTTATTGGTTCAAACTGGTTACCTTAAAAACACGTAGATTTTGGTGGAAGTGCGAGTTGACTTCACTGGGCAGATGTTGCCTGAACTTGTTCTTATATGGCATTTGTTCTCTCATGATGGTTTTTAATACGGGGTCCTAGAATTGTTCTATGCGAGGGTAAGGCCTACTTGTACACACTTTTGGACGACATACACTTTTTGTAAAGCCGACATGCATGCCCTTGATTGTTTTTTAGCATTGCTAAGAGGACTAACAACGTGTCTGGGACAGAGTGTGATTAGTACCCAAAAATCTTATTTTGAAGTCTTATTTAAGATGGGTTTTGAGTGCTTTTGGTATTAATCCCATATGAATTAAGCCCGATTGACATGTGCGGGGTTCGTTGGCCACTCTGCAGCTTTGTTTCGAGTTTGTTTGGTAATTTTGTAGGTTTATGAGCCTCGACCATCATTTCAAGCTTATTTGAGTTGGTCTTGGAGTTATGTTCATGTGAATTCTCGCTGATTTCATCAAGCTGGGTTGAAGAAATACAGTGGAATTGAAGAAATGGAGAATTTGAGGCCCAAATGCGGGAGGATCTGAGAAGTGCGAGGACTTTTCGCTATGCATTGCGAAAGATTTGCAGGTGTGAAAGATTTCGCAACCATAGCGAAAATTCGCAATCCTGTAAATTATTTATGCACAGTTTTTAAGCTATGATAGCGAAATTTCGCTATCATAAGCGAAAATTATTATCATGTGAGATCTGTCTATAGCGGCATTAATTACTAAGCTATGCCTTGTATTTTCGCTATGATAGCGAAATTCACTGTGCATAGCGAAATTTGTCCCATGTGTTTTTGTTCCAAACGACCTCGTTTTTGTGTAAATTCCCATTTTGTCCCTATTGTAATCATATATTTTGGAAATTATTTTTATTTACACATCTTGTATGGCTATATAAGCCACCTTATAACTTTGTAACCTAACTTTCATTGACATTCCATTCATGTGACTTTTGTTTTTAGGTTTACGGGTTTTCTCTCTTCTCTCTCTTCTTTCTCTCATTTTCTTGGGCACATGACACACACCACCTTTGAGGATGACAGCTCAAGGAATGTTTGGCTAAGCCTCGAAAACAGAAGAGGAGGGTTCTTTAGGTTGGTTAATGGTGGTTTGGGTGGTCCTCGATTTAAATAAACAGTCTTGCATTTATTGTTCTAAACTTTCAAACTAAGGTTTAATGCCATTTAATGTGTTTCTTTTGGTCGATACTTGTCATGCTTTAGAGTTCGATGCATTCTTAAGGGTAGATGCAGCGACATTCTTTAGATGTCATTTACGAGCCACTTAAAATGAGGTTAAATGCTATGTTTTCAAAGTATTTGGAGCATTAAATGCTCGGTACATATGTTGACTCAAATAAGTGTTTTAAGGGTTAGTCTTTAAAGCGAGCAAAGATCCGGTTTGGCTATGATTATAAGTCATTTTCCTAATACGAGGGAAATAACCCAGGGACACCTTTATAATCCACATTTTATCAAGCTAGTGACCCGAGCGCGAGTCGCCATTTCACGCTTTAATCTATTTGTTTCGAGTTACCCGAGTGAACAACGATCTCCACTTGTTTTACGAAATCCAAAAATCCAAATGAAAGCCTCACCATTTTGAATCATTATACGAATCATTTGTGGGATGAAAACCCGTCCAAGTGTTCGACCCTAATTCATTTATACTACGGTAGCTTGACTACGTGATAGAGAGGAAAATAGGAAATCAATTTTGTTGATTAGGATCACCTACCGTAGCCGCAGTCATCTTTGAGTAGAATAATCCAGTCGTCAAGCGGTATTGGGCTCTTGGTCTTTGAGCCTTAACGAATTTGAATAACTGGTGATCGGGTGTAAATTTTTATGACTGTCGCAGTAGACGAACTCGCGAAGTGAAATTTCTTGCCCAGGCTCCGGCGGGCACTTGTTGGCGATATAACTGGCGATCGACTCTTAGGTTGCATGACACGAGAAATGCGGAGTAAGCGAACTCATCAAAGTGAATCTTTGGGCTTGAAATTTGAAGGCCTTGTTGGCGATCCGGCTGAGCCCCTGTCGACTCCCCAGGGCTGCGTGGCACATGCGGTAGTGAGCTGTTGATGAGCTCTTGAAATTCCGGCGAGGCCTTATTGGCGTCCGGCTGAGCTGATTGACTCCTAGGCTGGCGTGCTTTGTCACGAATGTCCGAAGCTCGTCAAAGTGAGCTATTGGGCTCCGGGCGTTGAGCCCTTGGTGGCGATCCGACTGGCCCGATATGACTCTTAGGTTGCATGACGCAGTAGCCAAGTAGGCCAGACTCGTCAAAGTGAGCTCTTGGGCTCTGTTGACTGAGGGCCTTGTTGCAATGATATAGCTGGTGATCGACTCCCAAGGTTACATGACACGTGCGAGTGAGCCAGACTCGTCAAAGTGAGCTACTGGGCTCTGGCCCCTGAGGCCTTGTTGGCGATCCCGGCTGAGGTGGTTGACTCCCCAGGTTGCGTGGCTGTGCGGAGTGAGTCGGGCTCGTCGGTGAGCCCTGCGGGCTCCCGGGCGATGAGGCACTGTGGCGATCCCGGCTGGGCGTCGACTCTTAGGGCTGCGTGGCTGTGCGGAGATGATCGAGGCTCGTGTGTGGTATTTGCAGGCTCGGCCCGAGGCCTTATTAGCGATCGGCCTTAGGCGATCTAACTCGCCAAGTACAAGTGGCCCTGTGCGAATTAGTCAAGCTCGTCAAAGTGAGCCTCTTGGGCTCCGGGGCGGCCCGAGGCCTTGTTGGCGTTCCGGCTGGCTGATCGACTCGCTTGGGTGCCTTGGCTGTCTTGGTGGTCGGGCTCGTCACGGTGGGCTCTTGGGCTCGGGCGTTGAGGCCTTGTTGGCGTTCTTTGGGCGATCGACTCCTTGAGATTTGCATGGCTGTCTGCGAGGAGTAGTCGAGCTCGTCGAAGTGAGCCCCTCTTGGGTTCCCGGGGTAGCAGGCCTTGTTGGCGATCCGACTGGTGATTGACTCCTTAAGTGCGTGGCTTGTGCAGTGGTGAGCTCGTCGAGTGAGCTCTTGGGCTCGGGCGGTGAGGCCTTGTGTGATCAGGCTGGCGTCGACTCCATAGGCTATGTGGCTTTGTGTAGAGTGGTCGAGGCTCGTCGTTTGAAGTCGTTGCGTGCAACCATTCGAATTTTGATTTTCTTGGAAAGGTGCGAACGTCTTTAATGCTGATTGATGGAGAATTTGAAGCGTTTGCGCGAATTTCCGAGTGCTTTGGCCTTCTTATAAATGGCGGCTTCATTACTTTGGATATTACGCACTCTTATGGTGCGATGGTAAGTTTGTATGAGATGGCGTCGAAGCGATCGTCTTGTGGGGGATCCACACGAGATTACGGTTGGTTCTTGGACTTCTTCTTGTGGGAGTTGTGTTTTTCCACCAGCCTCCCCTTTATGGGAGTCATGTTATTCTAACCCCGTCTTCCAGAATGTGTCCGAGAAAGGCGGCACATTTCTTGTCTTAGCTTTCTCTATTTTTCTATCCTTCTCTCTTCCTCTCCTTTCTTATAACTCTCGCTTCTCTTCATTCTCTCTTCCTTCCTTTTCTTCCTTTTTCTTCTTCCTTTCGCACAAAACTCCTTCAATCCCTTTTTCTATTCTCCTCTTTTTCCACTTATTTTCATCTCAAGCTTTCCTTTCCTCTTTCTTCCCCGGGTTTCTTTTTTTTTTTGAGGGAACCGGTTTGTACTATGTATCTCAAGATGGGGGCTGATGACACTTTTGATCAGACCGAATGTGTGTAATCGATTGGAATAAAGAGAGACTTTTCTTTTATGACTATGAACCTTCTCAGCCCTGCATGTAATTTTTTCTCTCAGCATTATATGTCTGAGCTGCTTGAGACGCCTAACAAAATAACTAAAGAACGGCCGAATCGTTATCCTAAAATCGATAAATTCATTTAAGATTACAAACCAAGGCCCATCGAGCAAACGCTTAAGGTGCTCTGCATTCCAAGTATGGTGTAAAATTTTTCCCTCCTCTGTCAGTTCATAATTGCCTCGCCCGATCACACTCCGGAGAAGATGTGTGGCCCTCCAAATAAATGGTTTTCCATGACCGGATTCTTCCCTCACGCGTGTTCTTTCAAAACCAGCGTCACTCCTACATGTAGCCCTAGGTTTGACCTGCTGTAATTCCGCCTTCCTCTGCAATCCTCCGCGCCCAGAACATGCTCACGCTTTTCATCTGGGGGAGGTCCAAATTTAGACGGAGCCTCTCGTCGTTGTGTTCCACTGCCGCTAACTCGATCCCAGGACTTTAATCACTGACAAGGGCTACCGTCGCTGCCAAAGGCCAGATGATCGGTTTCCCAAGTCATTGACCAATGGGCTGGTCTCCGTAGGCCCATAGCACCCTGGGGAGGTATTCTACCCATTTTCCTTTAAGATCTTCCACCTGGGTCTTCAAAGCGACCTTAAGAGTTCCTCATGGTGACTCACCGATCTACATTAGACTCCGCTGATGTGGCCGGAGACGCAGTAATAATTCTTAATTCCGAGCTCAAGACGTAAATCCTCGACCTGCGTTGTCAAATTGCTTTCCATCAGTTCGATACCAGGTTTCGTGATCAAACTCGCAGATATGATGGCCTCACACACAAAATTATGTATCTTCCGCTCTTTTGATCAGGGCTAAAGGTCTCGTCAATTCACTCGTGAAGTAATTCACCAACGATGACAATTTACATCGCCCTTCCCAAGGGCGCAGGTCCCAGCATGTCCAAACCCCAACGTTGGAAAGGCTAGTGGCTCAGAATCGGGATGTCGGCGGCTTTGATGGGAGGCGTGAGATCTCGCATGCTCTCGCATCCTCGCATTTCCCACTGTGCTTCATGCAATGGGTCGAAAGTATCACGAGCGATCCCCGCCCTTGACCTTCCCCGCAACGCCGAGCCCGACATGATTTCCGTGACTGCGGTACCCTTTAGCACGTATTCGCTGTCTTTTCTCGATGCACTTAAGGATGCGTGAAGAAACCTCGTCAGATGCTTTCCCTTATGATTAAGGAACCCCACGACCTCGCCCTTATTTTGTACCGCTTCTTTCTCGTCGTCGTAGACGTCCGTCTGTTATGTAATCCCAAATCGGGATCCATCCAAATTTCTACCGACCCGACTGGGGCAAACTTCCACGTCAGCGGTAGATTCATGTAAGGCCTCGCAAGGTATTCGACAGTGCTAACCCTCGTCGAGGTCTTCCCCAAGAGGTCAAGCCGCTAGTTTCGCCAAGGCACTGGCCTGAGTTCTTCGCTGGGATATGTCAATTCGACCAAAGATGAACTTTTCAATAAACTGCATCTTTAGGTATAGGATCATTCTTCCGCTGGGCCTCAGAGGTATCTTCTATTCAGCCTTACTACCACCGAGTCGCCGGTAGAGACCCTTCTCGTCGGGTCAATTTCTACCGACTACAGGCTGATACCGCATTTGACTGACTTTACATTCTACTCGTCATTGAGGCTCGAATCCGAACTGAGCGTATACTCAATGTTTATCTTCCGAGGTCGATTAGACCTCATTCCTCTCCTCAGGTGATTGGAGGCCCGTGATTCGTAAAGTTTCCAGACGGGCAGGTCACTATGCACGGGTGTTCTCAGAGTTCTCAACAGGTGAATT
Source organism: Tetrastigma voinierianum (assembly GCA_016808115.1). Lineage (NCBI taxonomy): Eukaryota > Viridiplantae > Streptophyta > Magnoliopsida > Vitales > Vitaceae > Tetrastigma > Tetrastigma voinierianum. The sequence continues at coordinate 568,068 of JAEQBH010000123.1, forward strand.
CATGACAAAATCTACTAAGACCCGCCATTTTATTGCAAATACTTATATTCGATGTCTTAACTCGGCTTCACCATGGTCCAATTTCCATTAGCCTTCTGAGGTCTCTGGTTTAAAAGAACACCTGCTTTCATCTGATATTCACGAACTTCTATGGTATGAGCTCAAGTAAGGCTGAGCTCCGAGTCGCTAAGCATTAGTGCTATGATTAATTCCTCCATCCTTCTACCTCTTCCACTCCTCTCAAAGCACGACTGCAATAGTAAATCGGTGTTGCACTCTTGCCTTTGTCTCGACGAGGATGCGATCGGTCGAGAAGTTCGATAATCATGGCATAGAGGAGGAGCCTCTCACTCCGGCTTATCAGACCGAGGGGCACTCAAATATGTTTCTCGAAATAGAACTTTCTTCTTCACACTTCGTGATCCCATTGAAAGGCCTTCAAAACTTGAAAGAAAGGCCGACATTTATCATTAGCCCCGGATACACCTACAAAAGCAAAGAATCCTTCCGTCGACGCTTGACCTCCTTATGCCTGAGGGCGATGGCATGTCGAGCATAACCTTTATTTTGTCTAGGTTTGCCTAAATTCCTCGGTGGTTGACTATGAAACCTAGGAATTTTCCGACTGATACTCCGAAGGCACACTCGGGTCGGGATTCGCTCATGTTGTACTTCCCAGATCCTGGAACGCCTCTACGCATGAGCCATGTGGAGCTCTAAGAGCCGGTGGATTTTACTAGCATGTCATCTACGTACACCCCATGGTCGCCTTCTATCCGCTTCGAACATCCCGCTTACTAGCTCTCGGTAGGTAGCTCACGCTCTAAGTCCAAAAGGCATCACACGATAACAATAAAGTTCCCCGCCTCGCGGACGAACTGGGTCTCTTTCTCGTCGTTTCATTGGGTCCATACCGACCGGTTGTGGGGCCGAGAAGGCCCATAAACCGAGGGAGTTCATGGCCGACCGCGGGTATTTCCACAATGAGGCCGATCTCTGCGAAAGGGAAACTCCGTCCTTGCTGATGTCGAAGTCGACATGCAGTCGCTACCGCCATTTTTGACAAGTACGACGCCGCCAACCACTCGTGATACTCTACCTCCCCGATCGCTCGCTGTGAGGAGTTTGCCGCACTCCTCGCGATTGGGCTTTTGTCTTTCTAGCGGAAGCTCCTCCCTTTGCCTGTTGGCTGATGGGCCGACGTTCACCCCATGAAAGATTACCGTAGTGGTCAATTCCTCCTATGTCCGCCCCGTTTCCACGCCAAGACATCTGCTTCTATCTCAAGAATCGTGAGAGGGTCTCGAGATCTTCCGCTACCGGGAGCCGTGGTATGCAGGTGTTCAGTGGTCGCCATCCAACTCGTACGCTCCAAAATTTCCGAGAGCTCGTGCCTGGGGCGAAAGTATCCGCCGCCACATTTCGAGATCATTCAGGATAATGCGTTATCGATCGCTTTTTGCTTCGCCGATGCCGGTGCAAGACCGCCACTCGGCTGTTCCCCTCGAACTATTCCTACTCCGCTTACGTAGGAAACTTGATCATCATGTGGTAAGCTGAGGGAATGGTTTATCACATTAAGAGAGGGTCTCCATCTAGCAACATATTATAGCAGATAAGGCCTACAACGAGGAATCTTATTGCCATCGTCAGCCTCGGTACTGGGATCTCCTACAAGGTGAGTACCTATCAGACAGCCCAAGGGTAATAATCTTTTCGAGAATCCTCGCAGATGAGTGTTGACGTTCCATTCTCTCCCTTCCAATGTCCATCTTAATAAGGTCGAGGCGAAGATGACAAGTCACCGAACTTCCGCTGTCAAGTAGACCCAATGGACCGCTTCATTGGCCACAATCGTCAATTACCAAGGGGTCGCCATGGGGTGCCGGCATCCTCCGTGTCCGAGTCAGAAAGTTATGGATGTGTCAAGTAGAGGTAGTTTAGACACCGCTTGTACTTTTGCTATCTCTCGCTGACTGACAGCCGCAGATGGGCCTTCCCGGGCCGAGCCGATTCCCTCCCTACAAATCCTCCCCGATATCACGAGATTTCTACCAAAGGCCGCCAGGCCGAAGTCAGTTACCGTCGAGGTGGGGCGGAGGTGGTCAGCCGAGCGAGCTTGGTTTCGGTGCATGATTCGAGGTCGATTTTCGGGGCTGGGCGTGAATCGCCTGAGATGCTGTCAGACAAATACTCTATTTCCTTCTTAAGTCAGATGCAAATATTCGTAAGCAAGTGTCTGTGAATCCCCGGGTGGAACTCGCAATATCTCGTGTTGTCTCTCGCGGGCTGGTCCGACTTTATTCGAGTCACACCGTGAACTCCGCCGTTACCGCGTTAGACCAGATAATGAGGCCAAGTATGGGTGTGAACCGAGGCGAATAACGCCGCCGCCTTCAAAGCCGGCCCGCGACGACCGAGGTTCCCACGCCTCGAGACCGCTTCTCCACAGACCCTTCCCCGGGGCGCTTGCCTCGGGGTCACCCTCGTTCCTTGCTCGTCCCGCTTTTTCTTTATGGGTGGAAGAGCTCTCTTTCTGGGGATATGAGGGCTTCTTCACCTGTTAATATACTTCTCTCATGGCAGCACCTCACCATAAGCTGTTTGGGGATTTTTTGAGATGGAAAACATCGGGAGTCTTTTCAACCGCACTCCTAAGCCAAAGAATGAATGCAAGGATTCGAACTTCTCGTCGTATATCTACCTTTAAAGACTCTCGATATCAATCTCTGTGACATAAGACCCAGCTTTCATGAGCTCGCGATGGTTACCAGATGATAACTCGCTTTCTTAACGCCCCAACACGAAGTGAGAGACGAACGCGATGGATAGCTCAACGAGAGATTGACGACGGAAGCCTACAAACCGTGCCAAGGTCAGCCTTAATGATAGCGAAAAGCTCGCGATCGACCTGGGATCTCGACACCCATGCAAATCCATTTGGTTTTTATAAGTGTCGAGATGATCGACCGATCCCCGACACCATCAACGCCCCACTCGCGGGCATCCTAAATTTGCTGAAGAGGGAAGTGAAGCACCCTACCGTGAAGGGTGATCTCAAATTTGTTATACCAAGGTGTCCATAGTGTCAGCGCGTCCCTTACTCACCCCCTCCTTCACACTACCGAGCTCTGGGCCGGGAGGCTCTCGAACCTATGCTCCCATGATCGCCTTCCGCCTCCCGGGCTGGAGGGTCACAGAGCCCTTCGTTCCCCGCACGCCTCCGGTGCCGCTTTAGCCGCCCTCCTCCGTGGCCAATCGCGGGCCGCGGCCCCCGGCCTCGCTAGACTCCGTCGTTTCAAGACTCCCTGGGAATGCCTGACTGCGGCCGCCCTCATGGGGAGGGAAAGTCAGGATCTTCTTTGCGGTTTATCGCGGCCCCAGGCGTTGTATCCGCCTCGGTGAGTCGCTTCTAACTCTTCTATCAGCAAGGTCGGTGATATGAGTGCCTCCACCTCGCCTGCGGTCGCTTCGCTACGCTCTAACGCAAGCAGATAGTCGGGCCGCCCGCACTGGACGGGTCCCGCATCCTCGAGGATTAGCGCTTGCTCCCGCCAGGTTCGCAGTCGATACCATCAAGAATCGAGCATCACTTTATTTATCAAGGAATGTTTTTCCATGCATACGCTAATCGAGATGCTTTTCAACCTCGACTAGCTTCGAGCATGCCTGTGGTCGCGACTGACCGAATGCCGCTGGGTCGTCCGCATGCTCCTCGATCGCTAGTTGAAATAGGATCGCCGCAATGCCGGGTATGCGTGCTCCTAGGATCGCTTGGGCTGAAGTAGATCAAGCCAAGTGAAGGTCGGGTTCCGCAAAGCTTTGGACGGCACCTCCGCAAAACAAGAAAGAATGGTCGACGAGGTTTCTACTTCATTACCCGATGCTTAAGTCGCTTTTTTCGAGAGAAAGATAGACTCGCTATAAGGCGTAATGTGGCGTATGTTTGCGTACGCTATGCATCTTTCACCGATAGGTGACTTGTATTTATAGTAGACGTTTCTACCGCTGGATGGTGATTAGACTTCTTCATCGATGAGATATTTTCTTGATATCGGATTTGATTATGTATATAGAAAGTGTAGCTCTATTTGGAATTATTTCTCTCCCTTATTAGTGGGATCCCGTTTGATGAGCTGTAATATCGTGAATTATCTTACTTTCCTAACCTGGTAGCATCTAGCTTAGATTTGCCGATAATATACATATAGGTTAATTTATTTCCCTTATCCATGGATTCGTCGATTCATAACATGTGCTTTCTCGACATTCATAACGACCTCGGCCGAAAGCATCGCCTTCATCCTGGGTTGGCGTCAAAAAGGGGCCCGAATGCTTCAATGGGCAGGCCTCTCCTTCTTCTCGGTTTAATGAAATGCATTATGGTACTCCCATTTTTCAAACCCTATCAACATTAATATAGTGTACGTAAATGAACTTCTCTTTTTCGTTTCTCTTATTTTCATCGTTAATTTTTTTAGAGAAATGGCAGGAAAAATACTATCATATTTTCTTTAGCTTTTTTCTTTAAATGTATTTCCTTCGTATTTTTCATGTCATCCAATTTTGAGAAAATGATTTTTCGGGGTATTTTTTTCCATTCCATACTTTCTTCACACGTTGCCTAAAATAATATTTGTCTATTTCATCCCATAGACATTTAAATCAATTATAATTAAAAATATATACGTAAAAAAAAAAACACTAGGGGCCCACTCAAATTATATCATTGACAAATGACATCCCAATATGCGTCAGACCATGGTCCATTTATAAAAGCCGCTTATTATTAGATCAAGTAAGTAGCGTGCAGATCTTTTTAATGGATGGCCTTCAACCGTATCTTGGGCTTTTTAGGCATTTAGGGTAAAAAAAATAATTTTTTTAAAAAATAATATAGGTTTAGAAATATTTTTAAATGTAATATAGTTTTTGTAATGTGAAAATGTCTTTTAAAAATACACTTTTTTCAAAAAACACTTTTAATTTTTCAAATTTTTAGAAAGTGTATTTTAAAGAGACACTTTCTATTGATGTGGAAAAAACTACATTATATTTAAGATTATTTTTCAAACTATATTTTTTTAAGAATATTTTTAAATTTTTTTATTATTTTTCAAAAAGTTCCCACCTTATCTTGACCCCTTCCTACCATGGCCTGCAACCTATTGGCCTTTTAACAACCATGCATTCTAAAGCAAAAATGTCACATCAATTTTTTTAATCAACTTCAGTCATTGTTAAATAAAGTGATTTAAGTATCAAGAGCAAAAAGAAAAAAAAACTTATTTTTTAAAAATATTTTTATTTAAAAGAATAAATATAATTAATATGGTGTAAAGAAAAAAAAACTTATTTTTAAAAAATATTATTATTTAAAAGAATAAATATAATTAATATGGTGTGTCGGTCTACTTCGACATGAAACAAGGCATCGATTATCGTTTGACAGAAAAATCGATCAAAAATTGGACTTATTGTTGATATATTACGATATATCATATACAAAGCGACATACGATCTGTGCGATATCGAGGACATCACTGGGGTGTGTCGAGACAATTGCTGTGCTGAGTTCCCCAACAAAAAAGTCCATGAACATCTCAATTGTCTTTTCAACCATATTTGAGAATTTATGCCACCACTGAAAAAAAGCTATTGGCCATTGTTTTCGCCTTTGACAAATTTAGGCCCTACTTGATTGGCAATAAGGTAATAGTGCACACTGACCATTCAGCCATAAAGTACCTAATGACTAAAAAGGACGCGAAACCGAGATTAATACTTGGTACTCCTATTGCACCTGCCTAGAGATAAAAGACACTATGGAACAGAACCTAGTCGCAATTCATCCGGCTACTATTGAAGCGGCCTAGAGACTAGGTACATGTCACCATAATTTCCCGTGATGAGCTCTAGTAAATTAAAGACACCAAGCTTGTTCCATGGTTTGCCAACTATGTGAATTACTTAGTGGCCAAGGTGATCCATCCTGATTTTAGCTACCAACAGAAGAAGAGGGTTCTTTCAGACATTTGGCACTACTACCGGAAGAACCTATTTTATACAAGGATCAGGCGGATCAAGTGATAAGGCGACAAAATTTAAAAGACTAAATGGGCATTATTCTGAATTACCGCCACATCCGTATCATGGGGGCACTTGAGGCCAAAGGACAAGAAAGAAAGGTACTTCAATCAGCCAAGGGGCCTAGGCTTTGCTCAAGGATGCTCACCAATAGATTCACCGTGATAAATGCCAAAGAACGGGGAGCATTTCTGCCAGATGAACCACTCCATGCACACAATTCTAAAGGCTGAAAGCTATTTGATTCATGGGGATGGATTTTACAATAATTCCCCCACTACAACACCGATAAATTTACCTACTAGTAAATTCTCAGAGGTAATATAAACAATTCGCTTGTATTCTTAAATTTACCTACGAATACCGACAATTATATTTGTAGGTTGTTGTGGCGTAGGTAAATAAATCATCGACTTTAAAATCAATCCGTAGGTAAATTACCTACTTTAAATTCCATTCTGCAAATCGTAAACGCTGAGAAGCTCATAAAATCTACAAAATGGGGATGAAACAACAAAATTCCGTAGGTAATCTGACAGCAGACTACCAATGTGAAAGTCCTTCGCATTTTTTGGGGCTTTTACCAAAAATTAAGAAAATATGCATCTGCTGGTTTGAACCCTGTTAACTCTGAAAACACGTAGTGATCCACTAAACAACACACCAATGTTAGATAAATTGGAAAATATTATATATATCATTCATCAACTTGTTATATTAATTGCAAATAGCATATATATATATATATATATATATATATATATATATATATATATATATATATATATATATATATATATATATATATATTGCTAGAATAAAATAATCACTTTAATTTTTGGAAATATTAGGTTTAAACATTAAAATTATTTCATTTTATAAAATTTAAAATATTATTATAATTACACTTATATTTAATATCAAGTATTAAAGATAAATATTTCAAAAAGTATCAAAGATAAAATTTACCTAATAACACTTCCCGCTTCAGAATGTTCCGTAGGTATTCGCTGGTAATGGAAAATTACCTACTTTAACACTTCCGTCTGCAATTTTCTGTAGGTATTCTTCCAGAATGGAAAATACTCACTAATACCTACCAATTTTCAGAGGCCTATTTGAAATCACTCTTTTCACGCCATATAGCTTTTGTACTCACGAACACTTTCGCTTCGTGAATTTTCCTCGTAGGTATTCGCTTCAGAATGGTAGCAAAATGTGGAAAAATAATATGCTTTGTTCCACTATTCGCTTCTGCACTAACAATGCACTTAATCCGTCGATAATTTTTTGGTTTCAGAACTCGGAATTTTCTGTAGTGGCTCCTTCATTCAAGAACTTGCATATTCCTTGCAAAGTGGATTACGTCTTTAAATGGGTATAAGCAATACCGACACGCACTAATGATGCAAGTGTGGTAGCCAAGTTCCTTCGCAGCCACATATTTACACTGCTCTAAGACTCACGAGCATTGATTACGATGAGGTACTCATTTCTACAACAAGTCGTTGGATAAGGTTCAGAAAAATACGGTGTGGCATCACACATCACTCGCATACCACCCACAGGCAAATGGGCAAGTAGAGGTGTCAAACCGAGAGATAAAGTCCATTATGGAGAAAACAATCAATAGTTCAAGGAAAGATTGGTCAAAGAAGATTAATGATGCACTTTGGGCATACAGGACATCATTTAAAACCCCATCAAGGTGATCGCCATCTCACTAGTTTATGGGAAAGCACGCCACTTGCCTGCGGGAATCTGAAGATAGAGCATACTAGGCAACTGTCGGCCGAACACGGATAGCAAATTTTATATAGCTTAATGCTACAACTTAGTAAATTAGATGAATTCCGCAATGAGGCTTATGAGAATGGTCGAATCTATAAGGAAAAGACGAAAACTTTGCATGACAAACATATTGTAAGGAAAGAGTTTGAGATGGGTCAACAAGTCTTGTTGTTCAATTCTAAGCTGAAACTCTTCCCAACTAAGTTGAAGTCAAAAAGGTTAGGTGCGTTCACCGTGGTTCAAGTATTTCCTTATGGAGGGGTTGAAATAATGCATCTAGAGAAGGGACAGTTCAAAGTCAATGCCCAGAGATTGAAACCATATTTTGGAGGAGAATTCCATACAGGAAAATAGGACACAATTCTAAGCACACCTGGTGCATGAATGTAAGGGTGTGGAAGGTTACTAGTAGTTCAGTTGTTTTTCCGATCTAACAGCTGCACGTTTCAGGGATGTCAAGCTAACGACATTAAACATAGCGCTTCTTGGGAGGCAACCCAAGTATTGTGAGATCCCCTTCTTCTTTGAACTTGCATTATTTTAGGTCTTTTTATTCGCTCTTCGATACATTTTTCGCTTTTGGAATCTCTACTTTTGTTTTGTTTTAATGGGGTTGTGAGTTTTTCAGGTTTGCCGAAGAGTGCGAGCACTATAACTAAAGGGTTTACATGTTCAATACAGTTTAAGAGAGCCAAATTCGTATTTCACAAACTTTTTCCAAACTTTCTAGTACGTCGCAGCGTAGTTCTCTACCCCGGTATGTGGAAAAACAAATTTTCTTTTTCAAACTTTCTGGTACGCCGAAGCGTGGAACTCTACGCACAGAGATCTTTCCAATCCAGCACATCAAGTAATAAGTAGATCTCTACGCCACTCGTGTGTATGCTTCACGCGGCAGTGGGGACTTACGCCGCCTCCATAAATAACGTAATTTTTTTTTTTAAAAACCCCATCGCCTTTTCATTTTCACAAAAATTCCGGGTTTCCTTCCGTTCTCTCTCTCTCTCTCTCTCTCTCTCTCTCTCTCTCTCTCTCTCTCTCTCTCTCTGCTTTTGTCTCCATTTAAAACCCAACCCTGGGGATCTACCCCAATGGCTCCACGAAAGTCGATCTCGAAGAGACGTAGATCCGCTCCACCAGTGACACTACCTCTCGGAGGATCCTCATTAAAGTTCATTTTGTAGCGACTCCTAGATCGCCCGACCCTGGGCTGAGGATCCGAACCGAAACCCCTGGGACGCCCGACCGAAGTCATTTACCAAATCTAATTATCAAATATATTTCATTAATATAAGCATTTTCGTTCTCCAATCTTTGCGGAAGCGATTTCAATTTGGGGCAAGCCCATAAACATTTGCAAATTCAATGCAATTCCTTTACAAAATATGCATTTAACCCAAAAATGGAATTTTATGCAGTTTACAACATAATATCCAAAATCATATTCAAATATAGGTACAAAAATAATGTCAAAGATGAACTCCTTTTGTATAAAAAACAATGTCATGCTAAAAAATGGTGAGGATGCATGTGACGAAGCATACTTTGTGAACTTTCTGAATGACTCTGAGCTCCTCGACCTTGGGTCCGATTTCAATCACTGCCTATCACTCAGTACCTACGCATTGATAAAAACAATACACTAAGCATTTTCATGTTTAGTGGTTCTATACAGTTTTCTATTCCATTTTAGTTCAATACGAATCATGCATTTATCAAAATAATGCATTTATACAATATCTATGTGTAATGTAAAAGATACTTATACAAATACACTTGTTAATATCATTTTTCTCCTTTCGATTGCGATTTCACATATAATTATAGAGTCAACATTCACGATTAGATTCAGCTATGAATCCCGCCTGCTTGTCATTCAAGAGTGCACGTGATTTCACATTCAATACATAATCTCACATATGACTATAGAAGCTCGACATTCACGGGCGGATTCAGTTGGTGAATCTCGCCTCGCTTTTTCATCTCAAGAGCAATGTGATTTCCACATTCATCATTACAATCTCACATACGACTATGGGGAGGTCAACATTCACGACAGATTTGCATTGGGCGATCCCATTCCGCTTCATTATTCAAGAACAATGTGATTTCACATTCAATATTACAATCTCACATATGACTATAGAAGCTCTATTCAATTTACTCCGGACTCGCTTGGTGAATTCTACCGCTTGTCATTTAGTAGCAATCTGATTTCACATTCAATATTACAATCTCACATATGACCATATGACTATAGAAGTCAACATTCACGACGGATTCAGTTGGTGAATTGATGAGTATACTTTATACTCATTTTATTCCTATGTTTTACTCATATTTTTAGTAGTTTTATCATATAAATAAGTGATATAATGCTCTAAATGTTCAATTTATGATTAGGTCAACCATGAGCCAATATGGAGCAAAACAAAGAGTATAGCCCAAAATCAAGAAATTCACACATGCAAGCAAGATTCATCGGTGGATTTGATGTTTTTAGTCGCAAGATGATCTCAAATGGCAATAATATTTATATGGATGGATAGAGACTTCTCAGGTTTTCCAAAAGATACCTTTAATTACCCATCTTCGACTTCAAATGATCAAGGACTCTCGTGCTGGAATAAGAAGAGAAGAGATTTGAAAAGTGACTAAATGGAGACATTTATACATTCAAATTTTATAATGATTTCTCCAAAGTATTTTTTTCTCAACATATCTAGATTCTACACTTCAAGATATTTCCAATCCAGTATCAAGAACACCCAAATCTGAGTTCTGATGACAAAGTTATGGCCTTACAAAGTTGGAGCAAAATTGTGGGACTAGTCCCTGTTCGCCGTGACGGGCCAGTCGAAGGAGCTCACGCCTACAACGAACCCGAATGCCGACAGGAGTCACGCACGTCGCAACGCTCGGTTGATTTCAATAATTTTTAGCCCATTTTGAGCCTATATAATTGGGGGTTTTAAAAGTCAAACCCTAGAAACAACGGCAGGGGGATTCGAGGGAGATTTCAGAGGCACACTAAACAATGGGGAAGGCAGATTAAGTATTGCTGAGAGAGAATAAGCTCCTTTTGGTGGAAACACCCTTAGTGGCCTGTTCTCGAGAGATTTCTAGGGTTCGCTCTGGGAAGAGGAAGAACACTTGGAAGTAAGAAGATAATGGAGGAGCAGCAAGAGAGCTTCAATGCCAAAATTTGTTTTCTCTTTCCTTTTCCGATTTTCTTCTTTCATGGTCGTATTTACTTTTCCCCATGTTTTAGCAGTTTTAGGGCTTAAAATAAACTAAAGCGTGTTTGTATGAATCTCTCCTAATTTATATTGGATTGGATGTTGTATTTCATATTTATAGCTTAGTATTTCATTTGAATCTTAATGTTCATGGGTATTTAGCCAATATTCGCATGATTTCCAGGTGTATGATTCAAAATATGAGAAGTGAAAGCAAATTAGACTATGGATGATTTACCATCTAATTATCATGAGATAGAGATACGTGAGATTAGTGTGGTATTTAAGATTTATGTGGTTCAATGCATCCTATTATGATAGTTTCGAGGCGTAGATGCAAGATAACCTTTTCTGCTGGTAGAAGGTATGATGTCTGAGAGATCTAACACACAAGAATCACCCTTCAGATGAAATCGATCATCGATTAATCGGGTTAGAGGTTCATACATCATCATTTAGGGTGAAATCTATGCCCTAAGGCTTTTTAGTCTTTATACAATTATTCTTGCATGCCTAGATTAGTGTCTTTGAGTTTCTTCATAGATTTTCCACCATCCAAATGGAGCATGTGCCAGATTAGAGCCTGCACTAGTAGCCCAATTCTCCGTTCTGAACGATCACTCCACTATCATTATATTACTTATACGACACGTGCACTCACAAAAGCACATAGCTTACACATTTTACATAGGACAAATCGTCTATCATGAATCCCGCCTCCGTTTGTCATTTAGCAAGCAATGGGATTTCAAGACAACAACACTTGCCATTCTTCATGACGAATTCAATTGGTGAATCCCGTCATGTTGGTCATTCTATAATACATTTCAAATCAATTTACCCACATGCAATAAATTCACTTATAGTTCAAATGCATGCGCACATGCAGATATTTGACAAATATTTCGAATACTAATCATTCAAATCAATATATATAATTCACAAATAGAACTTGAAATGAGAATTGAGTCACAGAGAATAGAACAAACAGAGAACAAAGAACAAAGAACAAACCAATTTATCGATCCCTCAGCCTATTTTCATCACACCTAGGTCGTTGTCACTTCACCTCACCAAGCCAAACACAATTCAACTCTAGCGGTTGAACAATTAATCGTACTAAACGACTGTCGTCACGAGGCAAGAAGGTACTCCGCATATTTTTCACTTACTTTATCCTTATTCCTGCATTCTAATAATAAATTCTTATTAGGGTCCTTAAACTATCTAAGTACTAATTTGTGATGCCCTAAATAAAATCCAAAATTTTCCTTGCGATCGTTGTCTATGCCTGGGCAGAGCAAGGTTACAGAAGGTAGCCGAGGGGGCCTAGCCCTTTGGCCTCACTCACGGCGAGGCGTACCCACAGCTATACAGAGGGCTATGTCACATGGGTGCCCTCCGGGCTGCAACAAGGCTCGTGTTTGCCCAAATTTTCTGGTTTTTTTTCCCTTTTTGCGATTTTTCTCCAAAATCCTCAAAAACTCAAAATAAATCATGGGAAACATTCCCAATAACATCTCAATACCTTCCTAAACCAACCATGAGCAAAACCCATGGATGGATTAGGGTTTTTCTAACCCAAACATCATTTAAAGAAATCTAGGGTTTGGTTCTTACCTTTAAATCCCTTTGAATCTTCTTCACCAAAGATGATTGATCATTTAAAAGCAATGAATGGGAAGAAATCACACAAAAATCACTTCTCTTTTGCACAACCCTAGCTTTCTCCTCTCACTGGCTCCAAAAGCTGCCAGACAATGTATTCCTCCAAGACCAAATGTGTCTTAAGCTCATTTCCTAAGGCCATGTTTGGCACATCAAACCCATTTTTGGATTTAAGTTGCCTCAATTTACCTTATAGCGCGTATATTACTTATATTTTCACTTAAGCACATAAACATTTTCTCAATTGACCCTTAGGTCCTCATTTTACAAAATTCCAAATTTTCCCTTCTTCACTTGGGTTTATTTTCGGGTTCAATCAATTTCTCATTCTAGTATATAATATTTAATCATATGTTCACATATTCTTTCCTCATTTCACATTTTAACAATTTATCGCTTCTTTCTTTAAAAACCTAAGTTCGCTTTAATTTATACTGAATATATAATAAAATTATTATAGAAATTTAGAGTATTTTTCATGTTACACATTTTTATGCCGAGCGACCTACTACTTAGTCCCTGTTTTAATCCGCTGCTTGTCCCTGAACAAGGTTTCCCCACCTCTAATGCGTTCTTCAACTTCATTATCCAGAATCGCTACCGGTGACACTCGCGCACCTTCGGCCCCCGTGAGTGGCCCTGGCAGAAGTGAATTCCACTCAATATGCTATTCAAGGTCAGCACCACCGCTGGCTCAAGGCAAGTGGGTCGAAGTTTGGTTCCCAAGAAATCAACCGATGCACACCGGGCTTGATGACAACAAGGCGACTATAGAGCCCAACGGCATTTAACATACTATGAACGCCATGGTGGAGCTCACCAAGGGCAAGGGCGTGTGGAAACGCCAGCCATCGACGAGTGACTTTACCAACTTCCAGATGCACTCCCTCACGCAGGTGGCTAAGGCCCGCACAATTTTATGCGCAAAAACTGCTCACTTCAGACTTTAGCACGCCATGAAGGATAAGACGATCCTTCTCTATGCCACATCTAGTATTTCAAGTTCGATATCTGCCACGAAAAGGGGGTTGATCGAGTCAACCCATACGATGACCTGGCCTCGATCCACCCCTCGTCGACACTTAGTTGAGCTAACCGGCTGAAGTCCTAATGTTGACTCCGAGAATCGTGCAAGCAGTCGCCACCCATACCATCATTCAAGACGGCCTGGGAGCCCCAGAAGTTCGGGAAGGAGGAAGCCGACGAGACGCCGTCGCAGCCACCCCCAGCCGAGGGTGACTCTAAGGATGATGACCCTGAGGTCCCTCCAGCCTCGACCTCGGGTCCCCTCGTCGATCAGATTCATGTACCTTCACCGTGCGGCTGACGATATTAGATGAGTCTCGTGGAGCCCCGTGTCAGCCTCGAAGTTGTGGATATGACGCCTTCATACGAGATGGCCATCATCTTCCAACCAGACCAAATCACGCAAAGAAATGGGCTTAGCTCCTTCCTTCATACTCCGCCTCACTCCGCACTACGATTCTCTCGAGATGTATCTCATTCCCTTACTTACCTTTCTCACAATGAGGACACCACGCTATAAGCTCAGTGTCATTAAAAGGGTATACTAAGCTCTCGCTTAGTTTTATTTTTCTACGTGTTTTAGGTCCTAATTTTTGTTTTTATTTTTTATTTTTTAGCATGTTTAAAGACCGAGTTTTGTTCATTATGTACTAGTTATGTTTCGCTATACTTAATGGATACAAGAGTTTCGTGGATTAGGTAATAATTTTTCTCACTTTAGCCTGCCATGATCATGACTGTGCGGCGCCATCGTGATCGCAGTATGACTACGTAGAGAGTAAATATGGAACTCCAAGGTTGTTTGACAATCGGGACTGCATTGTAAAAAGTTTATAATGAACATGTCTAGCCACCTCTTTTAGATTTTAAGAAACCATTTCCTGAAGAAAGTTATCGCACACACACACACACGTGATCTTCGGGTTATGCCTAGACTCCAAACTCAACATACAAGAGTTCTACGAACCTTGGAAAGTTTAAACCCCTAAGTGATGAGACATCCTAGGAAAAAAGGATCGCCTTTGAGCCACAAAATAAGTATATGAATTTAAAAAAAAAATGAGAAAAGAAAAATGTCAAAAATAAGCTTGTGGTTTGGAATAAGTGAATCATCCACCTAATCCCGCACACCCGAGGGGCCTTTCAAAGCCTAATGCTCCCAGCCAACCGGCAGAGCCATCGACTTCACCGTCACTACATGGGACAGAGGATGACGATTTCCACGGCCTAGGGCCTCGAGGCTCGTCGAGTGTCTGTGCAGAAGTTCGAGGGGGAACTGAATGCCCAGTGCCCTTAACCAACTGGTGGGGAGTCACCAATGGATCCCCGTTATAGGAACACTCACCTAAAACTTCTTAGCACAAGTGCTCTTTCATTTTTATCTTAGAGTTAATCCCTTTAGGTTAGTAAAGCGAATAAACGGGTGCGTCTATCCTTCGTGTTAAGCCATTCCAACAGGCAAGTTAAATTCAAGTTTGGCGGTACTGGAGTCGAGTTATATTTTGGAGATCACACTTCAACCGCACTATGACTGGGAAAGGTTAGGTTGAACACTAAAATGGGGTCGACTTTGTTTCGGGTCAACTGTAGTTCGACTCGCTGCAAGTTCTTGAAAGTGAACAAACCTATGTAGTCCCTGGATCCAAAGAATTGATTCATGTTGACCCTTTTTCTTGGTATAATGTACATTGGACCCAAATCATCAGTGTTAGTTACACAATATTCTTGCATACCCTGGTTAGAGTCCTTTCTTGCTTGGGGACAAGCAAGAAACTAAGTTTGGGGGTGAATTATGCATGCGTTTCAGTAAGATTTCTATGTGTTTTTATAACTCAATTGCATGATTTACATTCATATTCACTAATATCGCACTAATCCTCCATATTATAATTTTTTGCGAGACATGGTGATATAATAAGCAAAACCAAAGCTAAATAACGCGAAGGAAGACCCGAAGCAGAGAAGAAAATGAGAAGGAAATCAGAGCACTCATGCAGTAGAGAAGCACTCCATGCCGTGGCGTAGCCGATCTTCGCGCCACGCAGGGTATGCTAATCATTATATCCTAAATCCTAATTGTCAGTCAAGCTACTCAAAGATAGCTACTAGGGTCGAACACAGGATGGGTTTTCTTCAGACAAATGATTTTGGTAAAGTGATTCAAAAATGGTGAATTTCTAATTTGATTTTTAAGGTTTGATTAAAAACAGGGGAGTTGATGGTTTGTAGACTGAAAATAAAAGAAGAAAAAAAAATGTAAAATAACTCCTTGAAGGTTACACTGTTTAAAGGTTTTAAGGCAACCAACATGTCCCCTGCATTTTTTCCTCGTGTTGGGAGGATGACATATAGTCATTTCCTAACCTGATCTTCATTTAGCTTTAAAAAACTAAAACCCTAAGTGATTTTCCTTTGAAATATAGCATTTAAATGGGCATAAATGTCCCTAGCAAAGGAAAACACATCTCAAAACCCTACTCCACGATAACTAAAGGTGGAGACAACTAATTGAGCCTCAGTGGATCTAGTGAAAGTATCCACTGAACCCAAAAAGCTTGCCAAATACACATTAAAGAGAGCATGCTTAAGAGATTTTAACCTAAGTGAGAAGAAGGAACGTAAACAACCATAAATGCGTGCGTTAAAAAACAGGGAACCATCGCCACCAAATCCTAAGCCGCTTGAGCCCTCCTCTTCAAGGAGGAAGAGGTCTAGCCGAACATCCTCTGAGTTGTCATCCTCAGAGGAGTGTTTGGCAGCCGAGAAAATGGAAAAGAAAAGGAAAGAAAGTGGAAGAAAAGGAGAAAAGGAAGCAGCGGCGAAACTGCCTCCCGCTCACTGTATTGCCGAAGTGAGGTGAGTTGATTGATACAAGCCTTGCTGCATCGAGGCTTAGATGCTCGCGTAAGGAAGTTACAAAAACCAAAATCTAAGGTTACAGGTAAAATGAAACCAAAAGAAAAAGCAAAATAGACATAGCGTGAAAGCAGAAATCCGGGCAAAGAGAGGAATACCAAGCCGAGTCAAACAAAGTACGCAGGAACCAAATTTCGCAATGCTCCATTTTTCTTCACTTTTTGCTCTTCTTTCCTTCTAGTCTTTGATCTGCAATGCTGAGTTTAACTTGAATTCTTCGTGCTTGGATCGACTCAACAATTTCGGCATAATTTAGCTAGCAAAAACTGCAAAATTTGCCACATAATGCCATCAGTAAAATAGCAGGGACCTTAATGTGCAAATCGGGTTAATTAGAATGATTAGTACATAAAAAGCACTCAAAACCTGAATAAACAGGGTTCAAAATAGCACTTGCACCAATCGTAGTCCCAGGCAATGGGAGGCCCTAGGGCTGCTGAACCTGTGCTGAGGATACCACCTGGCTCCCGCACGCCAGCGGCGTAGGATCCCTGCTCGCTGCGCTGTAGCACCTGCTTTTAGGAAACGAGAGCATTAAATGACCTGGAATTCTGGGCCAATGATGGCCCGCATCCCGAGACATAAAAGGGAGACATTTTTTAGAACCATTGGATTCGGAGGGCGGACGGCGAGAGAAGAACATACGAGTAAAGGAAGATTAACGGAGACGGATTCCGAGAGATCGCGAAGACTGCTTCTTCTATAGTTCTTTCCCTGATTCATTTTATGTTAAAAATCTTTCAGTTTGTAATGAAGATCACTATGAACTAACTCTTCTTTCTAGGGTTTAGTCAACCCTAGCAGCAACATTATGGATTAATGTATTAATTGTGGTTTATTTAAATTGGTATGAATTTGTATGATTGCTTTACTCCTGAATTTAATCACATGTTATTATTTGGCCAATTTTGGCATGCTATTACTAGGAGTTTGAGATCGAGAGAAGATGTGACTCATAGGACATAGGAAGCAACACTTGGTCAATCGTGGAATAGAGATATCCCGAGTTCCAAGTGTAGCATTAGGGTTTGCACATTTATGCATTTCGGAGTTCGAGGGGTCGAGGTAGAGATGCAATACACCCCACTGGCGAGATAGGAAGATATATCTTGAGAGAGAATATCTTTTAGGCACGATCAACCCGCTAACATAAATCATATGAAATATTAAATAAATACGCTATCTAGGTTAAAAATCCATCAGGTGTGGCAGGTGATGGAAAAACCCTAGTTTTCTCATCATTGGCTTAAATCAATATTTTAATAGTAGGTTTTCCTTAGATTAGTTGAATTAATCATAATTCACTATAAGACTTAATCCAAATATTATCTAGGTCACTAAGCCAGTATTCAGCACAATTCTCTTCGTGGGAACGACACTTGACGAGCCACTATACTATGTGAACTACACGTACGGTTTCAAGATCTTTACTTAACTTTTACACACTACTATTAGACCAGCGAGACTCGCACAGAGAGGAGACCTCAGGAAAAGGTCGTGGAGAGGATCGATAGAGGGAATAAGGGAAACGAGAACATGAGGTTGTTGGTAAAACATTTTGTGTTCCCAAAAGACCACATGCCGAGAAACACGAAGACGCTACACGGGATCATAACACCCATAACCTGGCTTTACTCTATATCTAAGAAATAAATACAAATGAGAACGAGACTGAAGTTTGTTTCTTTCATGATCATGAACAAGAACAAAACAGACACATCCTGTAACACCCTAAAAATACCCTAGAATTTTTATAATAATTTTATAAAAATATTTCGGGTATAAATTGAGCCAACTTGGGTATTTTTCCGGGAATTGTTAAATGAATATTGATTAAATGATTATATGGCTAAAAGCCAAATGAAAATATTATAATAAGCAAAATGAGAATTGATTGAACCCGGAAATCAACCCAAGTGTAAAGGGCAAATTTGGAAATGTGTAAATGAGGACCTAAGGGTCTAATGAGAATGAGCTTAAATGCCAAGTGAATTAAATGATAAATGAAAGTGAAATGAAGAGTTAAAATGCCAAAAATGAGAAATGGGATTTAATGAAAGAGCCAAACATGGCCTTAGAGTGAAAACATGACTTAAGGCATTTTGTAGTCTTAGAATGCTCATTTTGAGCAAAAAGTTTTTGAGAGCAAAGAGAGAGAGAGAGAAGAGCTAGGGTTTTGTGTGATAAATCAAAAGAGTGGTGTGATTCTTCCCTTTTTGCTCAAGATCTTGCAAGAAGGAAGAAGGAAGAAGCTAGGGCAAAGAGTTCCAAGTGATTTGAGGGACGGGTGAGGATCACCTAACCTAGGATCGAGATCGAAGGGAAGGAAACTAGAGCCGACAGCTTCGGTTTGTTCACTGACCTCTATCCTTATTTCAAGTGTTGTAGTTAACAACTCTGAAATGATTATATGAAATGAGTATATCTTTGAAATGATATTTCAAAAGTGCATATGGATTTGAAAATGTGATATTGGAAATGTTTGATGATTAATTGCATGTGAGTGATTAATCGAATTGTAAACGAATTGGTCAATTCTTGACATCTTTAATTGAATCGATATACCGAATACCCAACATGGTGGGATTCACCAACCGAATCCGTCATGAAGGCACCCCGAAATTGTCCAATGTCCCACTTGGCGAGATGCACCAATTGGCATCCGTCATGATGATGTATGGCATTTTCCCACTTAGCGGGATGCACCAATCGGCATCCATCATGATGGTGTATGACATTTAAATACCACATATCATGGTGCACCAATTGGCATCTGGTATGACGGGAGACCGAAATTGTGAAATTTGTAAGCACATTACCGAATGATAACAAGGACGGGATTCACCGAACGGAATCCGTCAGGAATGTGAATTGTATGAACAAAGTGAAATAACAAACTTTGATGAGTGAAAATGAGATTTGTAAACTAATCACATCTTTAAGAGTGTATTTTTTAATTTCATGAATTGAATTGTTGAATGATTTGTTGCATGTGAAAATACATATTTGATATGATCAATGATTTGTAAAGTGAAAGCATGCGAAAATGAATAAGTATGAGTATAGTTTGATAAAAAAAGGCATGGTTTAATGATAAATGCATGTCGTGTTAATTTGAAGATTGTCATGAAAATGCTTAGCATATAGTTTTTATCTATGCGCAAGTTTCGAATAAACAAGAAAGAAGGCCAAGAACAAGAAGCGCAGAGTCATAAAGAAGTTGTGGCGTATAAGTGTATACCTCGTCATATGCATATCATCTCTTTTGAACATGTGATATTTTGTGAACAAATGAGTTAATCTCAAAATGTGTTTTGTATATCATTTGGTAAAGACATGTCATGATACACCATTTTGTGAACGAATTGTATTAAAAGTAAATGTTAGGGGCCTACCATTTGAAAATGCTTCCGCGTAATTGAAAACCTTAAAACGAAATGACATAAATAAATGTTTTGATAAGATAAATGAAAACGCTTCTGAGTAAAACCAAAGCTCCATGATCCGCCATCTCGGGCCGCTGGATTTAATGCTGACATTTTGAAAAAATGTAATAAAAAGGTAAATAAGAAGAATTAACCGAGCGTCCCAGGGTTACGGTTCGGATCCACCAATCGGGTATGACCGGGCTCGAGGATCGCTACACATCCAAAAACTCTAAGTAAGTCATAGGAGGGAGAAGAACCAAACAACATATCATAAGGAGTTTGATTCTAAACAATGGAGACACCTGACATGGTGTAAACTATGAAGAAGAGTTGAAGAAAGACTTGAGTCTTTGTATATTATAAACTGTAAATTACAAGTACAAGAGGAGGCCTTATATAGGCTAGGCTATACAACCCTAGGAAAATACAAATTACAATCCTAGGAAAATGCAAAATAAATCTAACATCCCCCCTCAAACTAATGGTGGTTTAAGAGAAACCATTATGAGTTTGGAAGCTAAAGCTCGAAAAGTTCCTGAAGAAAGTGATTTGGTGAAGATATCAGCTAACTGATCCTGAGAGGAAACAAACCGAAGTGTGAGTGTACCTTGAAGCAGATGATGATGAATGAAGTGACAATCAATCTCAATATATTTAGTAATGCCTCCATGGAAGACATCATGAGCAATTTGAATAACACTGACATCATGCTGAAGTTTAGTTGTAGTGGGAACAAGAACACTAAGATCCCAAACCAACATAACCAAATAAGTTCAGCTGTAGTAGCTGCCAATGCTCTATATTCTGCTTCAGTGCTGGAGCGAGCAACTACTGTTTATTTCAAGAAGAATGTACTTATGTATGGTCTTACATGGTTAAATCTCGAGCAAGAAGCGGTTAGGATGTCAGTGAAAATGAATCGGAGCATTTGGCTTTCCCTGTTGATGTCCGGGCCCTTATGATTATGAACCTATCTATGCCCCTAACTCTTTTTTTTATAAGCATGGACGTTTAAATCAACTTGTGTATATAATGATCTTAAGGGAGCTCGAATTGATGACCCTTAGGTAAACCCAAAACCTTAAACCATGTTGAACTACTGGTTGTAGTTGTGGATAGGTACTATTTGTTTTTACCGTTTTTGAAAATCAGTTTTTAGTTTTGAAAAACAAGAAAAATAAGAAAACATGCTAAACTACTAGTTGTAGTTATCGGATCTCCAAGGTTTGATGCTTACAACATGGATTTAGTTTCAAATAAGAATTTTTAAACTAAAGATAACATAGGTACCGTTTTTGAAATTCAGTTTTTTGTTTTGAAAAACAAGAAAAATAAGAAAAACACGTAGAACAACGTTTGGTTTTTAGTTTTTTTTTATTCCAAAAAATACAGAGAACATAGGAAATACTTAATTCGTAAAACAAGAACATCTTTTAGAAAACAGCAAAATGCGTATTCAAAAACTATTCTCTAAATCAGTTCTAAAAAATATGAACCAAATAGAGCACTATCCTATTAGGCTCTTGAAAGCCAAAATGTTTTAAAAACATTTACAACTGTAATTGAAGGGTATGAAAAGATAACGAACACCAAGAATCTCTACCAAAGTTGGATAAATTTAATTCTAATACTAATAATAATACATATTTAAGCTTTTAGCAAGAAGAATGTGGGAGAGATACCAACAACAAACGCTATCTTAGACAAAGAGATAACTACTAATTATAATAAAGTCCCCATTCCTAAATTATTCAAAAATGCGGATAACGTGACTAGTGACTACATAATCCTTAAAGAAATACCACTGACCAAAAAATAATCCTTAAAGAAATTTTGCTTATCAGTTCAAGTTGGCAAACAAAATATTTGCTTTTTTGGCTTTTTTTTTAATATTTTTTGTATTAAAAAAAAAAACTAGATATTGAAATATGAGAAAATCATTTACTTTATGATCTAATTGAAACTCTTATATATGATCCATTTAGGGGTGTTCATAAATTGTAAAAAACCGCCTAAACCGAAACCGCGGTTTTCAAAATTCATAGATTTGGATTGGTTTGAAATTTTGAAAACCGACATTACTCTGGCTCGGGCTTATGTGTTTAGGAGTGAAAATCAATGAACCGAACTCTACCTAAACCGCTATTTAATATATATATATATATATATACAATAATTCAGACATAGATAAGCAATAGATATATATTCTATTCACCCATGTTTTCCATTAGGCTATTCAAATTTCAATCCCATATTTATATTCTATTTAATATTCATCCCACCTTGTTTCATTAAACTTTTAAGCCTGCTTGCTCAGCTATATATATATATATATATATATATATATATATATATATATATATATATATATATATATATATATATATATATATATATATATATATATATTCTTTTAAGTCTTAACCTTCTTTTTTTTTTGTCATCTTCACGTACGATTAGAAGCTCACCACAACGGCGGTCCAGCAGCAAAATCAATCTCCGATTGTCCCACTCATCCGCAAATCTCCTACAACCCAGCCATCTACATTCTTTTCTTAAACCCCACTGCTCCCTCAGATTTGTAATTCGCTCTTGTAAGTGAAACTTCTGTGTTATCTTTTAAATTATGTTTTTTTTTTCTTATGGATTTGTATTTGAACTAGGTAATGAAAGAACTCATCGCCTCTTGTGGGTCCTTAAATAACATTTCCTAATTTATTTTAATTCCTGTCTTTGTGGGTCTTGTAAGCTCATGTTGAAAAAAAAAAATTACATACAACATGCTACTCTTTCACCCGCTTTGGAATTTATTGACTTTTTTTTCAAGAACGAATTTATTGACTTTTTCCACGCCTCGCTAAATTCAAATTAAATGTATATAAGGAAAATAAAATTTTATTTTAATTCTGTATATCACTAAAAATATTTTTTAAGGAGTTATTCTTGGAAGCTAAATGTGGATGTTACCATATAGGCCATAAATATTAAATTTCAAGTCTAAAGTATTAAACTTAATAAAAAAATTCTCCTTAAATAAATTTTTAATTCTATTTATGATATTGTACTTTCTAAATTTACCATAATATAGCTTTTACAATGCCTATTAATTGTGATGACAAAAATAAATTAAATTAAAGTGTTTAGCTATAAAAAAAATTGAATTAATTTCATAATTGTTACAAATAAAATTTAGTGACAGATCATACATAGTAAATTTCAAGAAATTTAATTTCTTTAAGTCTTCTTTTTTCCTTATGATATTTCTACCAACTTTTACCCGTATACAACATGTTAACAATGTTTTAGATAATCCTTATCAATTACCCCATGTTGAAATTAGTAGCTTAATATAGAAAGTGAACTAATATATTTTTTAAACATATTAAATTGTAGGTATTGAAGACTTTAGAAGAGAATAAAAAGTAGACACTTAGGCATATATACACTAAGAGAGTACTATACCCTTTATTGATATCAAACCATGGGTTTGATACTTTTAGATGCGAAAATAGTTAAATAAAAAAATGGAATTTTGTTATGAAGATGCATATAAAAATATGTAAAAATAGAAATGTTTTTGTTACTTATATCAATCCTCCATGGTCACTTATGTCAATTTTCATTATTTTAAAGCGTTATTTTATTTATGAAAAACAAGTTTATATTTCAATTTCAATTTCCTAATATAAATTATATCTTATTAATTGTTGTAGATGGATGAGGATGTGTCATTAAATGTTGAAGGTTACATCAAAGAGGGAATAGTATCAAAAAACGAAGGAGAATAAGGCAAAGTGGATAAATTAGAAAACAATAGCGTTGAAATGACAAAGAAAGATGAAGGTAAAAAACCATCAACTCCACAAAAACTTAAAAGAACGAAAGAAAGTGAGGGGTTAGAAAATTTCTACAATATGGGATCATTTCACTATAACACCCATGAGAAAATCCACGGCATCATGCAATTATTGTGGCCAATCTTATGCTAGTGGGATTCTAGAAAAAGAGGGGACTAGTAATTTATGGTGTCACTTGCAATCAACATGTAGAAATCTCCTTATAGGAATGATTGATAAGAAACCGATGGGTGTTTTTTCACCGACATGGTCGGATCTTCTGAGTCGCTGGGCCGATCTAATAGGTCAGACTGCTAGGCAACCTACAACCCGTGACCGAAAAGATGGACCGGCTGGTGCGCTTAGAAACCCTTAAAATCCGAATTTTCAAAAAAGGGTAAAACGATAATTTCGATTGAAAATCAGAATTTTTCTAGATCTTGGATGACGA
Organism: Tetrastigma voinierianum; assembly: GCA_016808115.1. Classification (NCBI taxonomy): domain Eukaryota; kingdom Viridiplantae; phylum Streptophyta; class Magnoliopsida; order Vitales; family Vitaceae; genus Tetrastigma; species Tetrastigma voinierianum. The sequence continues at coordinate 592,510 of JAEQBH010000123.1, forward strand.
AACGAACTGCGCCGTGAAATTCGTCTCGCAAAATCTAGTGACGCAGAAAAGTTTAGTCGAATTCTAAGACAATCGGAATATTTTACGATTTGCTGGGTAATAAGTTGACAATGATCATGACGATTTTACGAAAAGTCCAAAAGTCGCAGCCGCTTTGGCCAAGTTTATTTAAAATAAAATGAACTGAAAAGAAATATAATTTTTCGGAGCAGAAATGGACCCGAATAAAACAATATGAACAATGTATCCAAAATAATAATAATAATAATAATAACAATAATAATAATAAGAAAAAAAAAAAGATAAAAACGAAAAAAACATGAAAAAGTCAAACGGGCGTGGAGGGACGAGAGCGTGAAGAGAGAGGTAGAGATTTTTTTATTTTTTAATTTTTCTTCTCTTCTCTTCGATCTACGAAAATCGAATCGTAGGATTTCGTTGAAGCAAGAGGCAAAGTTTATCCATGCATCGAGAGTTACGCGTGGGCACCAAAATCTTGGAGTTTCGTCAAACTCCACGAGGTAGAGAATTTTCTTACTTGTGTTATTTCTATCTTAAAGGTCATGTAATTGCTTGGGATTGGCTTAGAGGCCGTGAAAGGCCGTAAATTTCAGTCCTCAAAATTTTGGACTGAGTGTAGAAATTTTTAGGAATTTTCTGACTATTTTCAAACAGTCCAGATTGAATTTCGAGATTGTTTTCACATAGTTCAGGCTATATTTTCGGATTGTTTGCGCAGACAGTCCGAACAGGATTTTCGGGACTATTTTCGGGCATTCCTGGACTGTGTTGAGGTTTGGCTTTGATCCTGGAACTGATGTCTTTGGGTTTTATGGGTGTTTTGGTATCCTAATAATTCAGTGACGAACCGTGAAGGGACAAAAGGTGCCCTGTTTTATGTGGGTCCGAGATTTGAGCCAATTATCGTTGTAAAATATTAAATAAATATGCTGTTGTGTGTGATTCATGTTAATATATGTTATTTGATGTATTAACATGGATTGCATGGATTTCAATTATAAGTAAAGAAAATTATAATTGTCCATGGTATGTAAATGTTTCATGTAGGACTCATATATACATGTAACATGAAGGAAAATGTTTTGGCATCATGCATTTCATATGCACTCCACATATCATACAAGTCGGCGTGGTGCAATGGTATTTAGTATTTACCTATGTTATGGAATGGGTAGTGAGCTCGTACTTTGACGACGTCCAAGAATGTCTCACATTTAAAAACATAAAAAGAAAATGTAATTAATGTGTGTTGGGCGGAGTAAGAAGGGGGGACCGTTAACCCCTCGTAAAAGCCCGAAATACGCAAAGCAGAGACCGCGCTGATCCGAAAAGTTCTGTATGGGTGTAAGAGACCCGCGACGTGAGCCGAAAAGTTCTGTTGTCCAAAGAAGATACACAGTCATGTTTATCACATAGACTTCGGGTTGTGTGATAAGGGTCGGGATTGACTTGGAATTTGTTGCCCATTGGCACTTATCGTGCAATGGAGCCAAGGGAGGGCTCGATACACGGGGGTCATTGGTAATACTAAGGATTCGCTTGTCACATTTGGCTTATGCATATGTGAGACGAGCCAGTGAGTGACTCGGGATATATTACTCACTAACATATCGAGTAATGATACACATGGGCTCGTACATGGGGCATGGTGAGTCGAGTCCTCGCCATGACATGTAGACATTTAGGTGACAAGTGTATGTCAGACTCTGGATGTGTTTCGATTGTACAACAGCCAGATGTGCACTTTAGGTGGAGTAGCCCTTTGTAGGAGATTATCACTACTCTGGCTTTGCTCTCACTCCCATTGTGGGACCACATTTCAAGTGTGATGCTTACTAAAGTGGAAGACGCCCTAGAGGTCGGATTGAGAAGAGTTTCTGATTGTATTGAGTATATATATATTTTGTAAATATATACGGGGTTTTATTTATTTGTATAAGAGTGAGGTAATTTAAACTCTATGACTATGGCTCTTATAGTCATGAGCTTATATGTTTGAGTATGGATAACAGGCCCCTATGTAGCCATTTTTACTCGTATGTGGACCCTGGTGGTCGCTGTGATAATATCACGCTACATGTAATCAGACAAAGTTGTATTGGGTAGAGCCCCGAACAAAGGAGACTCCCCGCTCGATTTTCTCAGGAATCATGGTCCTAAAAGGAGGACACGATGGTGCTGAGGTCGGGTTACTCGACATCCACAGTATTTCCTCTACGGTTGATTCGGTTATCAACGGACCCTGACAAAGGTCATAGGCCCTCGCCGGCCTTCTCGATGCCTAAGTCAGCTTCTTTTCTTATTGAAAGGAAGAAACTAACTATCTATATGCATATGATTGCATACCTCTTTGTGGTAGAATGGGTCGGTATTTATAAGGAGAAATTGTGATTACTTTCTTTGTTAGACAGTGATATAGTATCTCTCACATTAGGTGAGGAGTTTCCTTTTCCTTATCATGGACCGACTGTTAAGAGATAATGGAGGAGTCGTGATCATGTAAGATTCTTCTTTCCTAATCCGTGGGGCGTGGATCATGGAGACTAGGCGTTTTCCCTTTTGCATGAGTTTCTGGGCCGCCTATATCGCTTGATTACCCTCGGCGTAAGTGATCACTCTGTGTCGGCTCATGCACTGAAACTGAAGAGATCCCAACGGCATTTATTGTTCAGAACCCACAGGTGTGAGGTCTGTCATCGGTGGCTGAATCATGAGTTTCGCACTCGGCTGGTACATAGTTGCTCTACCCACTATACTTCATAAATTTCAAGAAGCAAGCTTAAAGTAGGGTCACTTTGTTTCGATCTACAGGCCCCCACTCGCTATCCGGAATGGCTCGATTCGAAATGGTCACCGCAAATGCCCAGATAATGATGGTGCTCTTTTGGCTTTACGCTGCTTCGAATCGTTGCTTCTCATATCTTTAGAAACATCTCCTCAGATCCCCTTTCCACTTCTTCACTGCTCGAAGTGTTCGATTAACGCCGAACCGCTTATGGTGCTTTCTGCCGCCCTTATCTCCTTATGGGCCGTTTTCCCGCTTCCTTCTAGTTCGGCAGCGCTCTCTTTTCTTTCGCTCGTTTTTCTTCCTTTGTTTTGAATTTGGTGGCGTGTTTGGTCGGGGTCCCACCTCTCTGTCAGTTGCACCTGCTCTTCTCTCTGTCGCTTAATCATGTGTGCTTCTTCTGGGTCTTCGTCTGTGAGGCTCGCGACAGGAGGGAAGGTCAGCCGAGGATCCTTAGTCGACGACTCTGCGTACGGCCCTGTGAGTCCCGCTACTATGGTTGCCGGGGTCCTTCCAGCTGGCCATCTCCTCTTCCAGTACGGAGTTGGAAGATTGAGCTAGACTAGGTATCCCTACGGCTCGTAATATCTCGAGGGCCGCCGTGAGGTACGCTGATGCCGTGGGGCCCTAGCCGGGCTGAGCCTTCAAGCCATAAAACCACACCCGGCTATGGACCCTTCCGAGATCCTCGAATCTAGTGTCTTGATCTTCTTACATCTTATGTTGTTCCTGTTCCCAAGATGGTCTACTTCTTTGAGGTGGCCTTTGAGAACGACCCGGGCTTCTTACACTCCTTTCATCAAAAAACGCCTACAACATTTCCAATGTATGCCCGTCTCTAGTTTTCCAAATTGGGGTGTCCTCGTTAGCCTTCCTAGTTTTTCAGCATAAGGGCCCCTGGTGGTCCCTAGTATAGCTCGTTGATTTCTTCATGAAAGAGGCCTCTAAGGCTTTTGTATATTTCGGTTTGAGCCACCCCAGACCTATCATTTCCGACCTCCCCTCTTCCCATAAGCATTGGAAAGAGCGATATTTCTTTGTCAAGGGTCGACATTAGGAATATAACCCTGCCAATCAAGACGATACGTTGGGGATTCCAACAGTATGGACTACTCCTAAGAACCTGTGTGAGTTTTCTGTATATGCTAAATGGGGTCAACTTTAAAGGTCAGCGGCTCAAGTGCTCCCAACATTGCTTTGGTTACGTGAGCCAGTATCCGTCCCGACCTTACTCCCAAGGGGCGTGGAAGTAAAGCGGCCAATAAGGGCAAGTGTCGCCTCCTGGGCGTATTCCGATCTAATCGTGCCGGACATTCCCCGACTCCTTCGTGTGTGAGCCCTTCTTGTCTCCCTGCTCGACATCCCCCATGAAATAGCCTCCAAATCTCTGCCGTGGTGCTCAACTCAGGAGAACTTCGGGCCCGTGTCAAGTTGTTGGTGAAGAAGAGGAGAAGCGTAAAGCGCAAGGCTCAGTATCCTCCTCGAGAGTGTACTTCCTCGCCGTAGTAAGGTCCCGGGGTTTCGGAGTAGTCTAATCCGCCGCGCCCAAGCCCGGTGGAGGGCCGGGGCATTGTCCTTTTCGGCCGAGGTGTCCGAGGTGGAGGGTGCGCAGCGTCGCTCGTCCTTCACTATACAAGTCAAGGGTTTTTCGAGAAAGGCTGTCGAGCCTCCTCTGAAAGTCCTTCCTATCTCTGTTTGGAGCCCTTCGATGCAAAACACCTTGCCTCCCCCTCCGACACGGGGAGATGTAGGGGATGATCGCTTTGAAGCTAAGGGGGGTGAGGACTCGCTACTCACCAATGTGGAGCTCGCCATCAAGGCTGTTTCATCTATCCTTCGAGACTCTAATCTCAAGAAAGTAAAAGCCTTGTGTGTTGAGGAGGCTCCCCGCCTTGTTCCAGGAAATCAGATTTGTATGTCCGAAATCTCTTTATCTATCTTGTTGTTATGTTAATGTTATCTACTAACTCCATTTTCACTCCTCGAAGACTCCGCTACTTATATAAAGGGACCTGGGTGAGGAGGGCTAGCTCGACTCGAGAGCTCGCTTAAGGCATGAGCATATAAAGCTAAGTCGCCTCTCGATTCTTCGAGAGGGCCGATCCGGGGAGCTCCTGATACAGTTTTTCGACCGATGATGTTTTGGGGTATAAATCCGATCTGAAGCACACCTCGACCGCAAGGGTGAGAGCTGAAGATAGAGAAAAGAAGGCCATAGAGGGCCTAAGGTTTGTCGAGGATGAGCTGCGGGTGGTTAAGGAAGAGTTCCAGGCTGCCAGGGAAGAACTATGCACTAAAGCAGCGGCGTTGGATCGAGCCCACCGAGAGGCTTCTGAAGCTGAGAGCTCCATGGAGCTCTTAGCCGAGGAGTGCAACGCGTTACACGGGGACCTCCAGAGGCGGGAGGCTATGATAAGCCAAAGGATGGAGGACAGCGAGCTAAGGGACGAGGCTCCAGACCTTACGGCCTTCGTGATGGCTTGCTTTCAGACAAAGAGCTGCCAAGGCTTTCCCGAGTTTGGACTTAAATCTTCAAGTTCCTGATGAAGAGGAGGCGAAATAATCCGTTTATGAGGACGAGGCAGATCCCAAGGGGTTTCTGATCCCTCCCAAATTCCCCGCTCCTCCCCCCCTACCGAAGCCGAGATTCCCGCGAGGTCGGCTCGCCCTCACCTTACTGTGGCTTCGCCTTTGATCTCGCACCCGCCGAGGCTTGCAACCACTCGAGGCCGCCGTAGTCACCCCTAACATTTAGGCCTCTTTGTATAACTTTTGCTCATTCTGGCTAATTTTGAGTTATAAACCTCATTATCCGTAATTAATCGATTATCGATTTTGTTTGTTTACATGGATATCCGTCTTTCTACCTCCTTGGTTTTTCAATTTTTTTTTTTTTTTTGACATGTGTTGAGAGGTTTCCTAGTTATCCAATCTTTAAATGGTCAGGTTCTTACTAGGCTATGCTGTCACACCCCCATTCCCGATACGACCCGAATGGCGGATCCTCGAAATACCCCGGCGCGGTGACTATATGGTCGGACTCATTGACCTATTCTTTCTCGCAGCTGAACTTGTACATGTGGTTATACAAACACCCTCTCGTAATAACAAAATCATTTTCATATATAAAAGAACTACCACTGCAGTGGTGTCCCTCAACATCTATATACATATATCGAGTCCCATTTACTTATACATGTACATTTTTCTAATAAAAACATCGTAGGATCAAGGGAAGCAAAGGCGTGAGCATCTATCTCCGAATCCGGGCTCCGTCTCACGATGTGGGATGTCCTATCCTCTATCCTTGTCTTCTGCTTCTCGTACCTACACGGATTGAACACCCGTATGTTCTTTACGCTTTAAGTAACATAAGCATAGACAACCACTCAATGGTGACCATATCTCAAGCTTATACATATGCATTTCATATATCTATACATATTCATATAACTTTTGGATTCTTATCATCTTTACATTCTTAATGCATGTCACATGTTCTCTGTCTTTGACATAACTCCTATCTATACTCTAATTGTATTCCTGTGCTTTGTCATCTTTTGCTTATCTCTATCGTTCTTAGCACTTATGCATTTCTATCATGTGTTCATAGCATGTTCCCTCTATACATTTAGATATGTCTTTCATATATTTCTTATTCTAGTACTTATCATTTGATCTATTATCTTTCTAATGGTTCTTATTACATATCCTATTCTGTGCATGTCATATCTTATACATATATTACTTTCATGGTTATATACTATATACCATTTGTTATGCTCTATTTTCATGTATTGTTTTCACATACTATTATCATATACTGTGATCATGTACTGTTTTCACATACTGTGATCATATACATTTTCATATATCACGTCAGATCATATAATCTCATGTTACAGAACTTATCATCACATAGCAGTGCTATGCTTCTCATATCATATCATATCATTTCACATGTCATATTCAAATCATTTATTTTATGTTTCATGCCTGTAAATACCAAAGAAGTGGATAACGGAAACTTATAAAGGCCCGAGAGCGTTGTACTCACTATACGTAAACAAGACCTTATCAAAACCGAGGCGCCGTGACCACCGCTCGAGGAGATAGTGGTCTTATTAGGTCTGAGGCAATCGCTATCATCACGAGACAATGATCATCTTATAAAGGCTGAAGGCGCAGTGGGTGACCCTTCGGGCCACCCGATCCCAAACGGGATCTATGTCATCGACCCAAACGGGCCTCGATATCGTAATCGTAACTTGTATGTCGCACTTATTTTCCCATCGGTATGCCACCTATCCTCTCTACTCGTCAAACACAAAGTAACCGCTTTACTATATTTTCTCGTATTATTTCATAAGCATGAATAACTATCGTTATCATGATTGCTTATGCAATATATACTATCATTACTTAACTTATTCATTCTCATATTTGTAGCTTCATACGGTTCTCATTTTTCTATAATACATATATTCTCATTTTTATCATGCATGTTCGTTTACTCATTCTTATATTCATCTATGCCTTCATCATTCGTGGTATGTACTCATTCTTGTAACATCTTATATCTTGTTAACTTATATTTTCATGTACTTTATTATACTATCATATCTTATGACATATACTTATACATTTCTATACTTGTAATGCTTTTACTTGTGTTTATCGACTGC